>CM065589.1:217123564-217766184 GCA_033119425.1 Bufotes viridis
TTTTATATAACCTAACTCTGTTTTAAACTTCTCCACAACTTTATCTCTGACCTGTGTGGTGTTTTTCTTGGTTTTCATGATGCTGTTAGATCACTAATGTTCTCTAACAAACCTCTGAGTAGGGATGAGCGAACCTGTGGAAGTTCGTGTTTGCCGGGTTCGGCCGAACTTCAGGTGAAAGTTCGGGATCGGGACCCGAAATTGACCCGACCCCATTAAAGTCAATAGACCTGCAAAAGGACCTGCAATGATGTCACTGCGCTCACCATGTGGTGAGCACGGTGACGTCACCACAGGTCCTTCTATCTTCATTCAGCAGGACCTGCGATTATGTCACCGCGCTTACCACGAGGTGAGCGCAGTGACGTCATCGCAGGTTCTTTTGAAGGACCTGCAGGAAGAAGAAAGAAGAGGATACCGGCTGCGCAATCAAGTGGATAAAGTGAGTTTTTTAAATTATTTTTAACCTCTCAATGGCCATTTTATTTAGCATTCTTTCTTAAGAATGCTATTATTTTCCATTATAACCATGTTGTAATGGAAAATGATAAAATCACCCGAACCCGAACTTCAGTAAAAAAAAAAACGGGTCCGGGTTCGCTCAACCCTACCACTGAGGCCTTCACAGAACAGCTGGTCATACTAAAAATAAATTACACACCGGTGGACTCTATTTATTAATTAGGTGACCTCTGAAGACAATTGGTCACACTGGATTTTCTTTAAGGGTATCGGAGTACAGGGGGCTGAATATAAGTGCACGCCACACTTTTCAGATTTTTATTTATTAAAAATTTTGGAAATTATGTATCGTTTTCTTTTCATTAATGAAATTAACTTATTAATGAAATTAATGCTCTACAACTGGCTGGGAAAAAAGGTTTCCCTAAAGCTTCAGATTCATCCCCTCTCCGTTTAGTTTTTAGAATATGCAAATTTTTTGACATTCTCCTCATAGCCAGATATATTACAAAGCTTCAAATATTCACACATACTATTGGTTTAGGCGTATAAGTTAACAGGGAATACAGTATAGGGATCCTTTTGAAGCTTATGTTCTGTGTAGTTACATAATCTGTCAATAATAATAACCCAGGCTCATGTACAGAGTGGCTCTCTTTCCTGATCTATGATGAGGTATTCCATAATAGGTCTTGTGGACAGGAGTTGTTGTCATGTGCAACTGTAACTAGAAGAATTGATGCTGTTTTGAAGGCAAAGTGCTGTTAAACCAAACATTGATTTGATTTAGATTTCACTTTCACTTCAATTGGCATTTTGTTAAATGATAAATAAACTATTAACTCTTCAAATTTAGAAAGCATTCTTACTTTGCAATGTTTTTTCCACACCTGCCTAAAACTTATTATATATAAGTTATATAATAATTTTAGAATGCATAAATAATAATCATACCAAAATATCTATAATATATTATAGCACTTTTGCATCGAAATGTTTTATATTTTATTATATAAAGTTATTTAAAATGGTTGATGTTGCCCTGTATTTTGTAAAAGTACCATCAGCTTAAAAAGATGTTCTACTGCCATCCTGTGGCAATTTGTAGAAATTGCTTATTTTTTCATGAACTGAGCAAACATATTTCGTTTACTTTATAACATTAAAATAATTTATAAGAATTGTGGTGATTTGAACCATAAAAAAAGTCCCGGAAGGGACATAGTTGCTGGAGCTATTTTCTTTATTTATTCAGGGCTGTATTTTACTTGGATTGGGTTGGTAGGTTTTGGCAGTGGGACCTCCCAATCCACCCCCCAGGTCCGGGGCATGTTTTTCCCTAGCAGGAAGGGATTCTCAGGTGAGGCCTGCTCTAATTAGGCTGGAATAAAGCACCTCCCAGGGTGCCAGTCTGGGGGAAAGGAGAAGTGTGTGGAAGGAGAGCCAGGAAGGCTCTGAGCATGGTCTCAGCTGAGAGGGCTGAGGGGCCATGGGGCTTGGTGCTAGCCACAACGGTTTGGTTGGACATTGTTACAGCCAGGAGGCTGCTGAGCGAGTGGCTGAGAAAGCCACATCCGATTCCAGGTGTGAACAGCGCTATAGAGGTGAGATAGGGAATACCTCTGTTTAGTTAGAGCCCTGATGGGCAGGATTTCAAAACTTTTGTTTTATGTTGTTTTGTTGGTGCTGGTGGCCAAATAAATGCACTGTTTGGATATTCAACACGGTTGTCCGTGATAAGTCTGAGAGAATGACCCCCGAATAAGAGACGATCCCTTAAAGAATATATAACATAACATTAAATTCTTAAAAATCCCTTAAAGATTCTACCAGCTTTGGCCTTTAAGGGTTGTGTCACTTCAGCAAATGGCATTTATCATGTACAGAAAGTTAATACAAGACATTTACTAATGTATTGTGATTGTCCATATTGCTTCCTTTGCTGGCTGGATTCATTTTTGCATCCCCTTATACACTGCTCATTTCCATGGTTATGACCACTCTGCAATCCAGTGGTGGCCGTGCTCGCACTCTATAAGAAAAAGTGTTGGGCTCTCTGGTGGCCAGGACCATGGGAGTGCACATAGGCTTGTGCTTTTTCCTATACTGTGCAAGCCTGACCACCACTGATGGATTACAGGGTGGTTGTAACCATGGAAACGAGCAGTGTATAATATGATAGAAAAATGAATTCAGCCAGCAAAGGAAACAATATGGATAATAACAATACATTAGTAAGGCCCCTTTCACACCTGCGTTCTTCTTTTCCGGCATAGAGATCCGTCGTCGGGTCTCTATGCCGGAAAAATCCTGATCAGGATCATCCCCATGCATTCTGAATGGAGAGAAATCCGTTCAGGATGCATCAGGATGACTTCAGTTCAGGACCGGAACGTT
Source organism: Bufotes viridis (assembly GCA_033119425.1). NCBI lineage: Eukaryota > Metazoa > Chordata > Amphibia > Anura > Bufonidae > Bufotes > Bufotes viridis. Next base: position 217,126,424 of record CM065589.1, read on the forward strand.
TTTTGGACGCAGCAAATACCGCAGCATGCTGCGCTTTTTGTTCCGTCCAAAAATCCGGAACACTTGCCGCAAGGCCGGATCCGGAATTAATGCCCATTGAAAGGCATTAATCCGGATCCGACCTTAAGCTAAACGTCGTTTCGGCGCATTGCCGGATCCGACATTTAGCTTTTTCTGACTGGTTACCATGGCAGCCAGGACGCTAAAGTCCTGGTTACCATGGTAAAATGTAGCAGGGAGCGGGGAGCGGCATACTTACATTCCGTGCGGCTCCCGGGACGCTCCAGGATGACGTCAGGGCGCCCCAGTGCATGGATCACGTGATCGCATGGATCACGTGATCCATGCGCATGGGGCGCTCTGACGTCATTCAGAGCGCCCGAGCCGCACGGAATGTAGGCATGCCGCTCCCCGCTCCTCGCTTACTATGACAACCAGGACGCTAGTAGCGTCCTGGCTGCCATAGTAACCTGAAAGCAATTCGAAGACTGATCAGGATCCTGATCAGTCTTCTAATGCTTCAGGTGACTTGCGTTCTGACGGATCCGGCAGGACGGAAGTGCCTGCCGGATCCTCAGAACGCAAGTGTGAAAGGACCCTAAGTGGCTTGTATTATCTTCCTCTACGTGATCAATGACAGTTGCTGAAGTGAGACAATCCCTTTAAGGCCTCTTGCACACGGGCGTCATGTTTGACGCCCGGATAAGATGCGGGTGCGTTGCGGGAATCGCCGCGATTTTTCCGCGCGTGTGCTAACGATTGTAGTGCGTTGAGCACGCGCGTGAAAAAATCCGCATGCATGGTACCCAGACCCGAAGTCAGACTTCATCACTGAAGTCTGGTTTCGGGATGAGTATTCTGTATGTGTAATTATTTTCCTTTATAACATAGTTATAAGGGAAAATAATCGCATTCTAATTACAGAATGCAATGTTCCCCGGGCTTTAAAGGGTTAAAAATAATAAAGAGTTAACTTACCTTCTCCCATTGTACGCGCAGAGCCCCAGAACGTCTTCTCTCTGATAGTTTTGATGCTTGAGGACCTGTGGTGACGTCACAGGGTCACATGGTCCAATCATAGAAGCATTTGAGTGGACCATGTGACCCATGTGATCCTGTGACATCACGGCAGGTCCTTCATCCAACAGATGTTGGATGAAGGACCTGCCGTGATGTCACAGGATCACATGGGTCACATGGTCCACTCAAATGCTTCTATGATTGGACCATGTGACCCTGTGACGTCACCACAGGTCCTCAAGCATCAAAACTATCAAGAGAGAAGACGTTCTGAGGCTCTGCGCGTACAATGGGAGAAGGTAAGTTAACTCTTTATTATTTTTAACCCTTTAAAGCCCGGGAACATTGCATTCTGTAATTAGAATGCTATTATTTTCCCTTATAACTATGTTATAAAGGAAAATAATAACGATCGGGTCCCCATCCCGATCGTATCCTAGCAACCATGCGGGAAAATCGCAACGCATCCGCACATGATTGCGGATGCTTGCGATTTTCCCGCATCCCCATTCATTTCTATGGGGCCTGCGTTGCGTGAAAATCGCAGAATATAGAACATGCTGCGATTTTCACGCAACGCAAAAGTGATGCGTGAAAATCACCGCTCATGTGCACAGCCCCATAGAACTGAATCTGAATGGGTCAGGATTCAGTGCGGGTGCAATGCGTCCTCCTCACGCATTGCACCCGCGCGGAAAACTCGCCCGTGTGAAAGGGGCCTAAGGGTGCAACCCTAGTTTTAAAATTTCACTTGTCACTTTATGTTGTGATATATTTGGAATGCTCTTACTGATCCAAACCCTTCTGTAATTGTTTTCTCATGAAATATTGAACTTTATGTTAGTGTTAAACTTTTGTCGATATATTTTGTTTTCATGTATTTAAAAAATCCCAAATTTGATGAAAATGTTCATAAATTTGCCATTTTAAGAGTTTTAATTTGTCTACTTTTTAGAGTCCTTTCACACTAGTGTTTTCAGGATCCGGCATGCAGTTCCGTTGACAGAATTACATGCCGGATCCGTATAAACGCATGAAAACGTTTGTTAGAAACACAGCGGATCCGTCCTTCCAGCGTTTACAGCAAATACCGGATCCGGCTTTTGGTTTACATACGCATGTGTATCTATATGGTTTATTGCCGGATCCGTCATACGGATCAGTCGAAACAGCGGATCCATCCTTTCCGGTGTCATCCAGAAAGACGGATCCGGTATGCCAATGTAGCAATATTTGAAAACATTATAAAAATTCAATGAAATATGCAAATAGTACATTGGGTATAAAAAGACAACAGAAGGTCACTTAACCATCAGATGCTTCTTCTGAAGATTGCGAAGATGATGCTGAATCACATACGCTTTGGTTTTCATGCTTTAATCCTGGTCTCGCGTTGGAGAAGACGTCTCAGAGCCAGATGGCGTCGTCAGCGTCGCTATTGGATGCATCCACTAATGTCTTCAAGAGCTACAGATGGCGCTTTCGAAGTTCTTTATCCAGAATAGAGGAAAAATTCTATAACTACTTCCGGATGACCACAGAATGCTTCAACAACCTGTTACAAAGGGTATCACCAAGAATATAAAGACAGGACACAACTTCTCGCCGCAGTATATCGCTAACAGAACGCCTAATGGTGACCATAAGGTAAGTTAAATTTATATTTTTGGTATATTGCCATTTGTTCTCTCTCCACCACTGTAATTTTTGTATAGTATAGATAAAACATGACATATTTTATGGACCCAAGTACAATTTTTTTTGTTTGTGTTTTGACTTGTGATTATTGCTTAACCACTTAAGCCCCCCTAGCTTAAACACCCTTAATGACCAGGCCACTTTTTACAATTCTGCGCTACACTACTTTAACTGTAGCTCCGTCATGCAACTTACCACACAAATGAATTTTACCTCCTTTTCTTCTCACTAATAGAGCTTTCATTTGGTGGTATTTCATTGTTGCTGACATTTTTACTTTTTTTGCTATTAATCATAAATTAACGATTTTTTTGCAAAAAAATGACATTTTTCACTTTCTGTCACAAAATTTTTCAAAGAAAACTACTTTTCAATATAAATTTTTCTCTAAATTTATTGTACTACATGTCTTTGATAAAAAAAAATGCAGTAAGTGTATATTTATTGGTTTGCGCAAAAGTTATAGCGTTTACAAACTATGGTGCAAAAAAGCGAATTTCCGCACTTTGACTTTCTGAGCACCTATCATGTTTCCTGAGGCACTACAATGCCCAGACAGTAGAAACACCCCACAAATGACCCCATTTCGGAAGGTAGACACCCTAAGGTATTCACTGAGGGGCATAGTGAGTTCATGGAAGTTTTTATTTTTTGCCACAAGTGAGCAGAAATAAAAAAATTTTTTTTTTTTTACAAATTCTCATATTCCACTAACTTGTGACAAAAAATAAAATTTTACATAAACTCACCATACCCCTCACAGAATACCTTGGGGTGTCTTCTTTCCAAAATGGGGTCACTTGTGGGGTAATTGTACTGCCCTGGCATTTTAGGGGCCCCTAAAGCGTGAGAATCCAAATGCGTAAAAATGCCCTGTAAAATCCTAAAAGTACTCATTGGAATTAGGGCCCTTTGCGCATCTAAGCTGCAAAAACTGGCACACATGTGGTATCGCCGTACTCGGAGAAGTAGGGCAATGTGTTTTGGGGTGTATTTTTACATATACCCATACTTTTGTGAACAATATCTCGGTAAATCACAACTTTTTCCATTTTTTTATACAAAGTTGTCCATTTACCGAGATATTTCTCTCACCCAGCATGGGTATATGTAAAAATACATCCCAAAACACATTGCCCTACTTCTCCTGAGTACGGCGATGCCACATGTATGACAGTTTTTTGCAGCCAAGATGCGCAAAGGGGCCCCAAATCCAATGAGTACCTTTAGGATTTCACAGGACATTTTTACGCATTTGGATTCCAAACTACTTCTCTCGCTTTAGGGGCCCCTAAAATGCCAGGGCAGTAAAAATACCACACAAATGACACCATTTCGGAAAGAAGACACCCTAAGGTATTCACTGAGGGGCATAGTGAGTTTATGGAAGTTTTTATTTTTTGGCACAAGTTAGTGTAAATTGTATTTTTTTTTTTTTTTTTACAAAGTCTCATATTCCACTAACGTGTGACAAAAAATAAACTTTTACATGAACTCACCATACCCCTCACAGAATACCTTGGGGTGTCTTCTTTCTAAAATGGGGTCACTTGTGTGGTATTTTACTATCCTGGCATTTTAGGGCACTCAAGCGTCAGAAGCAGTTTGGAATCCAAATGCGTAGAAATTTTCGTGAAATCCTGAAAGTACTCTTTGAATTTGGGCCTTTGCGCACCTTGGTTGAAAGTGGCACACATGTGGTATCGCCGTACTCGGGAGAAGTAGCAATGTAGTTTAGGGTGTATTTTACATATACCCATACTTTTTGTGAAAATATCTCGGTAAATCACAACTTTTCCATTTTTTATACAAAGTTGTCCATTTACCGAGATATTTCTCTCACCCAGCAAGGGTATATGTAAAAATACACCACAAAACACATTGCCCTACTTCTCCCGAGTACGAAGATACCACATGTGTGCCACTATTTTTCAACCAAGGTGCGCAAAGGGGCCCAAATTCCAATGAGTACTTTCAGGATTTCACAGAACATTTTTACGCATTTGGATTCCAAACTGCTTCTGACGTTTAGGTGCCCCTAAAATGCCAGGATAGTAAAAATACCACACAAGTGACCCCATTTCAGAAAGAAGACACCCTAAGGTATTCACTGAGGGGCATAGTGAGTTCATGTAAGTTTTTATTTTTTGGCACAAGTTAGTGGAAATTGGATTTTTTTTTTTTTTTTGTACAAAGTCTCATATTCCACTAACTTGTGATAAAAAATAAAATTTTACATGAACTCACCATACCCCTCACAGAATACCTTGGGGTGTCTTCTTTCCAAAATGGGGTCATTTGTTGGGTGTTTGTACTGCGCTGGCATTTTAGGGGCCCTAAAGCGTGACAAGCAGTTTGGAATCCAAATCCGTAAAAATGCCCTGTGAAAATCCTAAAGGTACTCATTGGAATTGGGGCCCCTTTGCGCACCTAAGCTGCAAAAAAGTGTCACACATTTGGTATCGCCGTACTCAGGAGAAGTAGGGCAATGTGTTTTGGGGTGTATTTGTACATATACCCATACTGGGTGAGAGAAATATCTCTGTAAATTGACAACTTTGTATAAAAAAATGGAAAAGTTGTGATTTACAGAGATTTTTTCACACAAAGTATGGGTATATGTAAAAATACACCCCAAAACACATTGCCCTACTTCTTCTGAGTACGGCGATACTAAATGTGTGCCACTTTTGTGCAGCAAAGATGTGCAAAGGGGCCCCAATTCCAATGAGTACCTTTTAGGAGGGCATTTTTTCGCATTTTTCTTCTCACGCTTTAGGGCCCCTAAAATGCAAGGGCAGTATAAATACCCCACATGTGACCCCATTTGGGAAAGAAGACACCCCAAGGTATTCCGTGAGGGCATGGCGAGTTCATAGAAGATTTTTTTTTGGCACAAGTTAGTGGAAATTGATTTTTTGTTTTTTCTCACAAAGTCTCCCTTTCCGCTAACTTGTGACAAAAAGTTCAATCTTTCATGGACTCAATATGCCCCTCAGCGAATACCTTGGGGTGTCTTCTTTCCAAAATGGTGTCATTTGTGGGGCGTTTGTACTGCCTTGGCATTTGAGGGTCTCCGCAATCATTACATGTATGGCCAGCATTAGGAGTTTCTGCTATTCTCCTTATATTGAGCATACGGGTAATGAGATTTTTTTTCCGTTCAGCCTCTGGGCTGAAAGAAAAAATGAACGGCACAGATTTCCTCATTCGCATCGATCGATGTGGATGAAAAAATCTCTGCCAAAAAATATGCAAGAAAAAAAAGAGGGGCCTGGCGATTGCCAGGACATAGGGGCTCCGCCCAAACATCCATGCCCACTCAGCTCCTATGTCCTGGCAAACGTGATTTCTCCATTCACATTGATCAATCAATCGGTGTGGAGGAAGACATCTTTGCCAGATTTTTGATACAAAGTGTTTGCCAAAGCATATGAACTCCAACACCTCTCCTCAGCTCAAATGCCAGGGCAAACATACCTGTCCTGCAGAGGAGAAATCTCGTCTTGCAGCGCCGCATACACCGACTTCACGTGTCTTCTGACAGCAGTGCAATGCTTCTCTCAGAATTCACATCAGTGCTGCGGCGTTTTCATCGGTTGGTCCGTTGATCTACCTGGAAAACAAAGGGTGGTTAGGGGGAAAAAAAAAAAAAAGAAGAAGAAAAAACAGGCAGCAGGCACATAACTTGAACGTTACAAACTTTATAAAACATGAATAAAACCTGAACATGAAAAAAAACCTGAACTAACTCAAGATTTTATTTTTCTTGCTACCTGTTTAATTTTTTTTTCTTTTTTTAACCATATCACTCTTTATTTTCCTTGCAGAAACATCTCCTTTCCCATGGGACAATGTGTAAAGTGTAAATCACACAGAGATGGTGAGAAGTACATTATGCACTTTATCTCAAGTGAAAGGAGACGTTTCTACCGTTTCACACTTCTGCAGTAGCACAGCAGCACCGTACCCTATGTGTTAGGGTCTCTCAAAACCTAGTATCCTGAGAGACCCTCGAGCCTGATTATAAAAACTACCTGTGTCGTGCATTCCCTATCCTAAGTGTACCTGAGTGTGGTACTTCCGGAAACACTCCCTAGGCATAGGGCAGGGCGGTCAGGACAGTCAGGACAGAAATAACGGGTGTCACGCCTTATTCCACTCCTGCTACAGACACGACATTTTTTTCGGGTGACGGTTGGGTTGAGGTACCAGGAACGGCACTGGGGAAGTGCCGCTCGTGTAGACGGCTAACTACACTGGTGGATGGGGCCACGGAACCTCCTGGATACAGGAGGTTCTCGATGATCTCTTCCTGAAATTTGAGGAAGGATCCTGTTCTCCCAGCCTTACTGTAGAGAACGTAACTATTATAGGCAGCCAATTGAATCAGATATACAGACACCTTCTTATACCAGCGTCTGGTGCGTCGGGAAATTAAATACGGGGCCAACATCTGATCGTTGAAGTCCACCCCTCCCATGTGGAGATTATAGTCGTGGACGGAGAGGGGCTTTTCAACGACACTGGTTGCCCGCTCAATTTGAATTGTCATGTCTGCGTGAATGGAGGAGAGCATGTAAACGCCACGCTTGTCTCTCCATTTCACCGCGAGCAGTTCTTCGTTACACAGTGCAGCCCTCTGCCCCTTGCAAGTCGGGTGGTAACGAGCCGTTGGGGGAAGCCCCGGCGACTAGGTCGCGCGGTGCCACAGCAGCCAATGCGTTCTAAGAACAAATGCTTGAAGAGGGCCACACTTGTGTAAAAGTTGTCCACGTAAAGATGGTACCCCTTGCCGAATAAGGGTGACACCAAGTCCCAGACTGTCTTCCCACTGCTCCCCAGGTAGTCAGGGCAACCGACCGGCTCCAGGGTCTGATCTTTTCCCTCATAGATCCGAAATTTGTGTGTATAGCCTGTGGCCCTTTCACAGAGCTTATACAATTTGACCCCATACCGAGCGCGCTTGCTTGGGATGTACTGTTTGAAGCCAAGGCGCCCGGTAAAATGTATTAGGGACTCGTCTACGCAGATGTTTTGTGCGGAGGTATACAAATCTGCAAATTTCTGGTTGAAATGGTCTATGAGGGGCCGAATTTTGTGGAGCCGGTCAAAAGCTGGGTGGCCTCTGGGACGGAAGGTGGTGTTGTCACTAAAGTGCAGGAAACGCAGGATGGTCTCAAAACGTGTCCTGGACATGGCAGCAGAGAACATGGGCATATGATGAATTGGGTTCGTGGACCAATATGAACGCAATTCATGCTTTTTTGTAATGCCCATGTTGAGGAGAAGGCCCAAAAAAGTTCTAAATTCGGAAACTTGGACTGGTTTCCACCGGAAAGGCTGGGCATAAAAGCTTCCCGGGTTAGCGGTAATAAATTGTGTGGCATACCGGTTTGTTTCTGCCACTACTAAGTCAAAGAGCTCCGCAGTGAAGAACAGCTCAAAAAACCCTAGTGCCGATCTGATTTGAGCCGTCTCCACCCGAACTCCTGACTGGGCGGTGAAAGGGGGAACTAATGGTGCGTCTGAAGATGGGGACTGCCAATCAGGATTTGCCAGCACCTCAGGGACTCCAGGGGCTCTACGGGCCTGTCTGCGCGGTGGCTGCGACGGGGGAATTACTGCACGTGCCACCGTACCAGCTTCAACTTCCCTTTCTGGTGCTCGCTACTTCACCATGTGTTACGGCAGTGCTGGTAGAAGGTCCAGGACGGGCTGCGCTGCTGGTGTATGCCTCACCACGTAATCCGGCAGCGCCAGCCCCACTCTGCTGCCCTTGAAGCGGATCCTGCGCTACCTGCGGTCTAGCGACACGGGGCCGGGTACGCCTGGTGCTATCAGGGACCTCAACCTCCTCGTCCGAACTTTGAGTCAGAGAGCCACTGCTTTCTACAGGTTGGTATTCTGACCCGCTAGATTCGTCAGATGAGGGTTCCCATTCCTCATCCGACTGGGTCAGAATCCTGTAGGCCTCTTCAGGAGAATACCCCTTGTTTGCCATTTGGGATACTAAATTTAGGGGTATTCCCTGAGACTACCCAAGAAAAAAGCAAGCCTGTCTTACAAATGGGAGTGTAGCTGAGTACAGAAGCCGCTGCGATTGATAAAAATATCAAAACTGATTTTTATTGCCGCAGCGCTTATGAAGTGATTGTGCAGTGATACAAAAAAAAATTATTTTGTCACTGCGGCGGGGCGGGCGTGGGTGAACGCAGGTGTGGGCGACCGATCAGGCCTGATCGGGCAAACACTGCGTTTGGGGTGGAGGGCGAACTAAAGTGACACTAATACTAATATAGATCTGACTGTGATCAGTTCTGATCACTTACAGATACTATAAAGTATAAATGCTGATTAGCTCTACGCTAAACAGCGATCCAGTGACTGCGGTGCGGTGGGCTGGGCGCTAACGCTAACTACCTAACAAAGGGGCCTAAACTAAGCTAAGCCTCAACAGTCAATCCAAGTGAAAAAAAGTGACAGTTCACAAAAGTGACACTGATCACTTTTTTCACTTTCACTATGTACTGACAGGGGGTGATCAAGGGGTTAATTAGGGTGATGGGGGTGATCAGGGCCTAATATGTACTGATTGGTGCACTTACTTGGGATCTGTGCTCTGTGCTGGGTCCAACCGATGAAAAGGACCCAGCACATGGCACAGATCCCTTATAAAACACATTTATTTGTAAATACACTGTAGATCACCATTTTCTATAGGTGATTTTAAAAATCACCAGCCTGCCAGCGATGATCATTGGCTGGCAGGCTGGTGACTCACCTCCCCCGAGTCCAGCGGTGCGTTCCATGTGCGTTCCACTGGATGCTGTAGCGCGTCTTCTCGCGTCTCGCGAGAGGACGCACGGATGCGTCCAGGAGGAATAAACCTGCCGCCGCCAGGACGCATCCGTGCGTTCGGCGGTCGGGAACAGGTTAAGTAATTGTGTGGTTAAAGGTACATGATGAATGCTCTGCACACTTTTATTCCATGTGACTTCTACTTTGTACCTTTTACTATATTACTATAACTCTATTTGTGGGCATTGCGGCGACCAGGGATCCCCATGCACCTACTGTTATCCCTGTTTGCCGCTCATCCAACATGTATTAAAGGCTGGTCACAGCCTGAATTTGTGGGAGGGGCTGCTGTTATTTAACCCCGGGCGTTCTTTCTAGGGGGGATGGCCGTCACGCGCCTCATCCCCCCCTTTTCCCCCTTCTTTTTTCTTACTTCAACTCCATTGGGTGGCCCACTTATCCAGGCCTTACCCCGCTCCTGGCTCCGGGCACACTTCAGCCAGATAGGTCATAGGGAGGCATACGCTGGCCTTCTCCCTCTCCCTTCTTCACCCTTCTCAGACCATAGCACTAATATAGTTTGTAATAGTGAAATGCCCTCTGCAAAAGCCATATATAGGGCCTTACAGAGGTATAATGTGCTTTGAGCAATAGTGTATGCACGTATGGTTAACTTATTATAGTCCGTTTTAGATCAGTAAATTTAAAAAAAATTAAAATTACTTAGAACTGTAAAAGAGATAAAAAAAATCTACTAAAACATATATTACATATTATTATTTTATTTATTTTTTTAGGTATCTGGCCACCGGCTGCTGCATTTTCAATTTCGTCTGGGGATATCAACGATTTCAATGATAGTAAGGGACACGTGCAAGGCTTTGTGGGAGGACCTGAATGACGAATTTATACCTCAACCTACTCGTCAAAATTGGCTTGAATTTCAAGAAAAATTTAGGGAAGTATGTCAGTTCCATCGGTGTAGCTATAGGGGGTGCAGAGGTAGCAGCCTCTACCGGGCCCAGGAGCCTGAGGGGGCCCAAAGACCCTTGTGCCGCATAAGAAGACACACAAAGCATTGAGGGAAGGGGGGGACCAAGTTGAACTCTTGCACCAGGGCCCATGAGCCGTTAGCTACGCCCCTGGTCAGTGTAAGGATACGGTGGTTTGCGCTCCAGCCTGGATCATGCCCTGTGTAACCATGACAACGATCGCTGTTTGCCTCCCAGGCTGGAAGCAGTGGCCGCTGGGCCGTCTAAGATGGCTCCGCCCACCCACACTTGGTCAATAAATAGGAGCCAGGTGCTGCACAGGGGGTTCCACTAATGGAGTGCGCACCCTGCCTGCTCCATTCACCACGAGGACTCAAGATCCTAACTACCTGCAACTCTGAACCTCCAGGAGAAACCCTCACCTACCTTACCCGGCTCCCCCACTGCAGGATCCCTGCATGACTTCCAACAGCAAGTATCAAGCCTGTCATTTTGTTTCACTGACATTGCTCACTGAAAGGAAGGGACTCGCGCTGGTGGTTATTAGTACTGCAGGCCTGGGATTCCTGAACGTTGCCAAGAGCTGTTATTCACATTGAACTTTAATCTGAACTCTCATTCCTAAAACGAACTTTCCTCACTATTAGTTTTACACTCTATCTTTAGTACGCGGTACATGATTTTGTTACCCCATACTCTCCGCTTAAGACTGAGAGAGCCGCCTGGGGTACACACTGAGCAGCCGCAAAGACACCACCAACGCTCAATCAGTGTGCCAAAAGTGGATGTCAAAGGACACCGCAGTTGAGATCCTAACTGATCAATTTGGTGCGTTACAGTCAGTTCCCACACTGCATTGGTGCGGTCGACGGGAAACACATCCGCATCATAAAGCCTCAAGGCACCGTATCGGAGTTCTTTAATTATAAGAAATATTTTTCCATAATCCTAATGGCCTACGGACGAACAAATGATTCCATGGTTTTTAAGAACTAGTTTATGGGCAGAAGTGTGTACAATCAAAATTTTGACTTTCTGCCACCCCAACCACTTCCTGGAACTGATGGACCACCAATGCCATATGTCTTGGTTGCTGATGAGGCATTCAAAATGTCTGGAAATCTGGTGAAACCGTATTCTTGCAGTGGACTAGACCGGAAAAAACGCACTTTAAACTACCGTTTAACCAGGGCCCGAAGGATGGTTGAATGTACCTTTGGGCTATTTGTCGCCAAGTGGCGCATTTTCTCCACACCTATCAATCTGAAAGTGGAAACGATTGATGAAGTCGTCAAGTGTGCTGTTGTTCTTCATAACTATCTACAAACAAAAGAACCGCAATTACTGGACCCAATATCGGAGGACAGCCAGATGACCAGCATTACAAGTTTTGGCCCACGGTCAAGTGTAGCTGTGGAAAGCATGCGTGACTCTTTTGCTGATTATTTCTGCTCTGATGCCGGGAGGGTGGAGTGGCAGGATAATTATGTCTAAATTATGTTATCTTCTTCATGCCAACCTATCTGATTTTGTTTGTTTTATATATTTTTTTGGTCTATAATGTGCTGTGTTTAGACAATGTTTGTGTTTTAAGTTTTATGTTAACTAAAATAATTTTAAAAACCGATTGTGTCAGTTTTAACACCATGTAGTAACGACCCAATAAATAATTGTCAAAATACTCTCACAGCACAGGAGGAGTGACAAAAACATATGTGGCTCCCCAAGCGCTGTAAAAGTATGTCAGAATTTGAATACTACCCCAGTTTGACAGCGCTAGAGGAGCGACGCATACATTGGTCGCTCACCAAGCGCTGTCAAATTTGGTCAGGCCTTTGAACATTACTACCACAGTTTGACAGCACTGGAGGAGCGACACATACATTGGTCGCTCCCCAAGCACTGTCAAATTTGGTCAGGCCTTTGATCACTACTACCCCAGTTTGACAGCGCCTGAAGAGCGACACATACATTGGTCGCTCCCCAAGCGCTGTCAAATTTGGTCAGGCCTTTGAACACTACTACCCCAGTTTGACAGTGCTGGAGGAGCGACACATACATTGGTCGCTCCCCAAGCACTGTCAAATTTGGTCAGGCCTTTAAACACTACTACTCCAGTTTGACAGTGTGGGAGGAGCGGAACATACATTGGTCACTCCCCAAGCTCTGTCAAATTTGGTCAGGCCTTTAAACACTACTACCCCAGTTTGACAGCACTGGAGGAGTGACACATACATTGGTCGCTTCAAAAGCCCTGTCAAATTTGGTCAGTCCTTTAAACACTACTAGCCCAGTTTGACAGCGCTGGAGGAGTGACACATACATTGGTCGCTCCCCAAGCGCTGTCAAATTTGGTCAGGTCTTTGAACACTACTACCCCAGTTTGACAGCGTTGGAGGAGTGACATATACATTGGTCGCTTCTAGAGTTGAGCGAACACCTGGATGTTCGGGTTCGACGAGTTCGGCCGAACTTTCAAAAAATGTTCGGGTTCGGGATCCGAACTCGACCCGAACTTCATCCCGAACCCGAACCCCATAGAAGTCAATGGGGACCCGAACTTTTGGGCACTAAAAAGGCTGTAAAACACACCCGGAAAGGGCTAGAGGGCTGCAAAAGGCAGCAAAATGTAGTTAAATCCCCTGCAAACAAATGTAGATAGGGAAATGATGAGTTAACATAAAATAAATAAAAATTAAACAATATTAATTGGAGTGAGGTCCCATAGCACAGAATCAGGCTTCAAGTCACCCACCAATGGAGAAGGTCACTTACTATTATTTTGACCACAGCACCCAGACAAAGGAGAGAGGTCCCACAGCAGAGAACCAGGCATCATATCACCCACCACAGGAGTAGGCCACCATTTAGTTACTTTGACCCCTACACCCAGACGGAGGAGAGAGGTTACACAGCAAAGAATCAGGCATTTAGATCACCCACCACAGGAGTAGGCCACCATTGAATCAGACCCCGGCAACCATGTCAGATGGCACAAGCATAAGCTTTATATCAATCAGCACAGGAGAAGGCGACTTTGACAGACTTTGACCCCTACACCCGGACGGAGGAGAGAGGTTTCAAAGCAGAGAATCAGGCATTTAGATCACCCACCACAGGAGTAGGCCCCAATTTAATGGGACCCCGGCAACCATGTCAGATGGCACAACCATCAGCTTCATATCAATCAGCACAGGAGAAGGCGACTTTGAAAGACTTTGACCCCTACACCCAGACGGAGGAGAGAGGTTTCACAGCAGAGAATCAGGCATTTAGATCACCCACCACAGGAGTAGGCCCCCATTGAATCAGACCCTGGCAACCATGTCAGATGGCACAACCATCAGCTTTATATCAATCAGCACAGGAGAAGGCGACTTTGAAAGACTTTGACCCCTACACCCAGATGGAGGAGAGAGGTTTCACAGCAGAGAATCAGGCATCATATCAACCACCACAGGAGAAGCCACCATTTAGTTACTTTGACCCCTGCACCCAGGAAGAGGAGAGAGGCACCACAGCACATATTCTGGCATCATATCAGCCACCACAGGAGAAGCCACCATTGAGTTACTTTGACCCCTGCACCCAGGAAGAGGAGAGAGGCCCCACAGCACATATTCTGGCATCATACTAACCACCACAGGAGAAGCCACCATTGAGTTACTTTTGACCCCTGCACCCAGGAAGAGGAGAGAGGCCCCACAGCACATATTCTGGCATCATATCAGCCACCACAGGAGAAGCCACCATTGAGTTACTTTGACCCCCGCACTCCAGGAAGAGGAGAGAGGCACCACAGCACATATTCTGGCATCATATCAGCCACCACAGGAGAAGCCACCATTGAGTTACTTTTGACCCCTGCACCCAGGAAGAGGAGAGAGGCCCCACAGCACATATTCTGGCATCATACTAGCCACCACAGGAGAAGCCACCATTGAGTTACTTTTGACCCCGCACTCCAGGAAGAGGAGAGAGGCACCACAGCACATATTCTGGCATCATATCAGCCACCACAGGAGAAGCCACCATTGAGTTACTTTGACCCCTGCACCCAGGAAGAGGAGAGAGGCCCCACAGCACATATTCTGGCATCATACTCAACCACCACAGGAGAAGCCACCATTGAGTTACTTTGACCCCTGCACCCAGGAAGAGGAGAGAGGCACCACAGCACATATTCTGGCATCATATCAGCCACCACAGGAGAAGCCACCATTGAGTTACTTTGACCCCCGCACCCAGGAAGAGGAGAGAGGCACCACAGCACATATTCTGGCATCATATCAGCCACCACAGGAGAAGCCACCATTGAGTTACTTTGACCCCTGCACCCAGGAAGAGGAGAGAGGCACCACAGCACATATTCTGGCATCATATCAGCCACCACAGGAGAAGCCACCATTGAGTTACTTTGACCCCTGCACCCAGGAAGAGGAGAGAGGCCCCACAGCACATATTCTGGCATCATACTAACCACCACAGGAGAAGCCACCATTGAGTTACTTTGACCCCTGCACCCAGGAAGAGGAGAGAGGCCCCACAGCACATATTCTGGCATCATATCAGCCACCACAGGAGAAGCCACCATTGAGTTACTTTGACCCCGCACCCAGGAAGAGGAGAGAGGCACCACAGCACATATTCTGGCATCATATCAGCCACCACAGGAGAAGCCACCATTGAGTTACTTTGACCCCGCACCCAGGAAGAGGAGAGAGGCACCACAGCACATATTCTGGCATCATATCAGCCACCACAGGAGAAGCCACCATTGAGTTACTTTGACCCCGCACCCAGGAAGAGAGAGAGGCACCACAGCACATATTCTGGCATCATATCAGCCACCACAGGAGAAGCCACCATTGAGTTACTTTGACCCCTGCACCCAGGAAGAGGAGAGAGGCCCCACAGCACATATTCTGGCATCATATCAGCCACCACAGGAGAAGCCACCATTTAGTTACTTTGACCCCTTCACCCAAACAGAGGAGAGAGGTTCCACATCAGAGAATCAGGCATCATATCAACCACCACAGGAGTAGGCCACAATTTAGTTTATTTGACCCCTGCACCCAGGAAGAGGAGAGAGGCCCCACAGCACATATTCTGGCATCATATCACACACCACAGGAGAAGGCCTCTTTCAGTGATTTAGGCCTTTGGACCCAGACAGAGGAGAGAGGTCAGAGATTAGCTTCATATCCCCCAGCACAGCAGAAGACCGCTTTATTTGACTTAGGCCTCAGCACCCAGACAGAAGACAGAGGTAGCATGGCAGAGGTTATGGCTTCATGTCACCCGTTAGTTTAACCGGCCACTTTCATCTGGTTAGGCCCCGGCGCCCAGACAGAGAACCTGAATGAACCTCTGCACCACCAAGTTCAGCACATGCGCCAGGCAAGGGATGTGCGTCAAACCGGCTAGTCCCAGAGCTGCCACGAGATTTCGCCCATTATCGCATACCACCAGGCCTGGCTTGAGGCCCACCGGCAGAAACCACTCGTCGGTCTGTTGTTCAATACCCCGCCACAACTCCTTTGCGCTGTGGGGCCTGTCCCCCAAACATATGAGTTTCAGAATGGCCTGCTGACGTTTACCCCGGGCTGTGCTGAATTTGGTGGTGAAGGTGTGTGGCTGACCGGATGAGCTGGTGGAAGCAGTGGAGGAGGAAGCCGAGTAGGAGGAGGAGGCTACAGGAGGCAGAGAATGATGCCCTGCGATCCTAGGGGCGGAAGGACGTGCGCCAAGGAACTGTCCGCCGGGGCCCAGCCGCCACTACATTCATCCAGTGTGCAGTTAGTGAGATATAGCGTCCCTGGCCGTGCTTACTGGTCCACGTATCTGTGGTTAGGTGGACCTTGCCACAAATGGCGTTGCGCAGTGCACACTTGATTTTATCGGACACTTGCATGTGCAGGGAAGGCACGGCTGTCTTGGAGAAGTAGTGGCGGCTGGGAACCACATACTGCGGGACAGCCATGGCCATCAGCTGTTTGAAGCTGTCTGTGTCCACCAGCCGGAATGACAGCATTTCAAAGGCCAGCAGTTTAGAAATGCTGGCGTTCAGGCCAAGGGCTCGAGGGTGACTCGGGGAATTTGCGCTTCCTCTCTAAGGTTTGAGATATTGAGAGCTGAACGCTGCTGTGTGATATAGTGGAGACGCTAGTTGACGGTGGCGGTGGTGGTGGTGTCGGTGGCACATCCTCTGTTTGCTGCTCGGCAGGTGGCAACATTCCTCTCGAGGCGGAAGCCGAGGCAGCAGCGGTAGAGGGAGCAGGGGAGCCTCAGCGAGTGCCTGGTTTTTAAGGTGTGTACCCCACTGCAGTTCATGCTTTGCATGTAGATGCCTGGTCATGCAGGTTGTGCTGAGGTTCAGAACGTTAATGCCTCGCCTCAGGCTCTGATGGCAGAGCGTGCAAGTCACTCGGGTCTTGTCGGTAGGACATTGTTTAAAGAAGTGCCATGCCAGGGAACTCTTTGAAGCTGCCTTTGTGGGGCTGGGTCCCTGTTGGCGATGTCCAGTAGCAGGCGAACTCTGGGGCGGCGGCTCGTCTGCTTTGGCCCCCTGCTCCCTCTTTGGCTTCGCTGTTGTCTCGGTCTCACCACTACCTCTTCCTCTGAACTGTGAAAGTCATCGCCACGACCTTCAGTCCATGTGGGGTCTAAGACCTCATCGTCCTCTGCATCGTCTTCCACCCAGTCTCCCTCCCTGACCTCCTCCTGTTCAGTCTGCACACTGCAAAAGACGCGGCAGTGGGCACCTGTGTTTCGTCATCATCAGAGAGTCGGTGACTCTGCTGTGGTGGTATTCCCATGTCCTCTTCATCTGGAGACATAAGTGGTTGTGCGTCAGTGCATGGTATGTCTTCCTCCACTGGGGAAGGGCTAGGTGGACGCCCCTGGGAAACCCTGGAAGCAGAGTCTTCAAACAGAAGAAGAGACTGCTGCATAACTTGTGGCTCAGACCGTTTCCCTGATATGCTTGGGGGTGATGTGACAGACTGATGGGCTTGGTTTTCAGGTGCCACCTGTGCGCTTTCCGCAGAAGACTGGGTGGAAGACCATGTGGTGAACGTGCTGGAAGCACTGTCGGCCACCCAATCGATTAATGCCTGTACCTGCTCAGGCCTTACCATCCTAAGAGCGGCATTGGGCCCCACGAGATATTGCGGTACATTCTGCCGGCTAGTTGAGGGAGTTCGTTCCCTACTGTGTGCGCCTGGGGCCGAACGGCCACGTCCTCTACCAGCAACAGAGGCTCCACGGACACCACCACGACCGCGTCCTCGTCCCTTAATAGTATTTTTCTTCATTGTTGCGATTCAACTCGCACCACAATGAAATATATTATTTTTATAAGCAAAATCCCCTCACTGGAATACTTTCAGTCTTTTGACTGTATGGATTACAGATGGAATGACTTTGTTATATGTGAGTACCGCTTTCTTTGACAGATTCTAGTATGGGTACATATATGTTTTCCCAACCCCAGCACATTAGTTTGCTAATTCCAGATGTATGAAACGCAGGCCTAACTGTATCTAGTATATTGAGCGCCAGATAAACTAACTTGGCCTTTTTAAATAAAAAAATTCCCTCACTGGAATACTTTCAGTCTTTTGACTGTATGGATTACAGATGGAATGACTGTTATATGTGAGTACCGCTTTCTTTGACAGATTCTAGTATGGGTACATATATGTTTTCCCAACCCCAGCACATTAGTTTGCTAATTCCAGATGTATGAAACGCAGGCCTAACTGTATCTAGTATATTGAACGCCAGATAAACTAACTTGGCCTTTTTAAATAAAAAAATTCCCTCACTGGAATACTTTCATGGCTTTTCACTGTATGGATTACAGATGGAATGACTGTTATATGTGAGTACCGCTTTCTTTGACAGATTCTAGTATGGGTACATATATGTTTTCCCAACCCCAGCACATTAGTTTGCTAATTCCAGATGTATGAAAGCATAGGCCTAACTGTATCTAGTATATTGAACGCCAGATAAACTAACTTGGCCTTTTTAAATAAAAAAATTCCCTCACTGGAATACTTTCAGTCTTTTGACTGTATGGATTACAGATGGAATGACTGTTATATGTGAGTACCGCTTTCTTTGACAGATTCTAGTATGGGTACATATATGTTTTCCCAACCCCAGCACATTAGTTTGCTAATTCCAGATGTATGAAACGCAGGCCTAACTGTATCTAGTATATTGAACGCCAGATAAACTAACTTGGCCTTTTTAAATAAAAAAATTCCCTCACTGGAATACTTTCAGTCTTTTGACTGTATGGATTACAGATGGAATGACTGTTATATGTGAGTACCGCTTTCTTTGACAGATTCTAGTATGGGTACATATATGTTTTCCCAACCCCAGCACATTAGTTTGCTAATTCCAGATGTATGAAACGCAGGCCTAACTGTATCTAGTATATTGAACGCCAGATAAACTAACTTGGCCTTTTTAAATAAAAAAATTCCCTCACTGGAATACTTTCAGTCTTTTGACTGTATGGATTACAGATGGAATGACTGTTATATGTGAGTACCGCTTTCTTTGACAGATTCTAGTATGGGTACATATATGTTTTCCCAACCCCAGCACATTAGTTTGCTAATTCCAGATGTATGAAACGCAGGCCTAACTGTATCTAGTATATTGAACGCCAGATAAACTAACTTGGCCTTTTTAAATAAAAAAATTCCCTCACTGGAATACTTTCAGTCTTTTGACTGTATGGATTACAGATGGAATGACTGTTATATGTGAGTACCGCTTTCTTTGACAGATTCTAGTATGGGTACATATATGTTTTCCCAACCCCAGCACATTAGTTTGCTAATTCCAGATGTATGAAACGCAGGCCTAACTGTATCTAGTATATTGAACGCCAGATAAACTAACTTGGCCTTTTTAAATAAAAAAATTCCCTCACTGGAATACTTTCAGTCTTTTGACTGTATGGATTACAGATGGAATGACTGTTATATGTGAGTACCGCTTTCTTTGACAGATTCTAGTATGGGTACATATATGTTTTCCCAACCCCAGCACATTAGTTTGCTAATTCCAGATGTATGAAACGCAGGCCTAACTGTATCTAGTATATTGAACGCCAGATAAACTAACTTGGCCTTTTTAAATAAAAAAATTCCCTCACTGGAATACTTTCAGTCTTTTGACTGTATGGATTACAGATGGAATGACTGTTATATGTGAGTACCGCTTTCTTTGACAGATTCTAGTATGGGTACATATATGTTTTCCCAACCCCAGCACATTAGTTTGCTAATTCCAGATGTATGAAACGCAGGCCTAACTGTATCTAGTATATTGAACGCCAGATAAACTAACTTGGCCTTTTTAAATAAAAAAAAATTCCCTCACTGGAATACTTTCATGTCTTTTGACTGTATGGATTACAGATGGAATGACTGTTATATGTGAGTACCGCTTTCTTTGACAGATTCTAGTATGGGTACATATATGTTTTCCCAACCCCAGCACATTAGTTTGCTAATTCCAGATGTATGAAACGCAGGCCTAACTGTATCTAGTATATTGAACGCCAGATAAACTAACTTGGCCTTTTTAAATAAAAAAATTCCCTCACTGGAATACTTTCAGTCTTTTGACTGTATGGATTACAGATGGAATGACTGTTATATGTGAGTACCGCTTTCTTTGACAGATTCTAGTATGGGTACATATATGTTTTCCCAACCCCAGCACATTAGTTTGCTAATTCCAGATGTATGAAACGCAGGCCTAACTGTATCTAGTATATTGAACGCCAGATAAACTAACTTGGCCTTTTTAAATAAAAAAATTCCCTCACTGGAATACTTTCAGTCTTTTGACTGTATGGATTACAGATGGAATGACTGTTATATGTGAGTACCGCTTTCTTTGACAGATTCTAGTATGGGTACATATATGTTTTCCCAACCCCAGCACATTAGTTTGCTAATTCCAGATGTATGAAACGCAGGCCTAACTGTATCTAGTATATTGAACGCCAGATAAACTAACTTGGCCTTTTTAAATAAAAAAATTCCCTCACTGGAATACTTTCAGTCTTTTGACTGTATGGATTACAGATGGAATGACTGTTATATGTGAGTACCGCTTTCTTTGACAGATTCTAGTATGGGTACATATATGTTTTCCCAACCCCAGCACATTAGTTTGCTAATTCCAGATGTATGAAACGCAGGCCTAACTGTATCTAGTATATTGAACGCCAGATAAACTAACTTGGCCTTTTTAAATAAAAAAAATTCCCTCACTGGAATACTTTCAGTCTTTTGACTGTATGGATTACAGATGGAATGACTGTTATATGTGAGTACCGCTTTCTTTGACAGATTCTAGTATGGGTACATATATGTTTTCCCAACCCCAGCACATTAGTTTGCTAATTCCAGATGTATGAAACGCAGGCCTAACTGTATCTAGTATATTGAACGCCAGATAAACTAACTTGGCCTTTTTAAATAAAAAAATTCCCTCACTGGAATACTTTCAGTCTTTTGACTGTATGGATTACAGATGGAATGACTGTTATATGTGAGTACCGCTTTCTTTGACAGATTCTAGTATGGGTACATATATGTTTTCCCAACCCCAGCACATTAGTTTGCTAATTCCAGATGTATGAAACGCAGGCCTAACTGTATCTAGTATATTGAACGCCAGATAAACTAACTTGGCCTTTTTAAATAAAAAAAAATTCCCTCACTGGAATACTTTATGGCTTTTCACTGTATGGATTACAGGTGGACTGGTATTAGTAGGGGTGACACAAGCACACCCAAGTCCCTGATGTAGGATTTCTATGGCACAGACCACTATTACAAGTGATTAATGGACGTTGGGAGAGATTGTGCTGCAGCATTAGTCCCAAGATGGCCGCCGCCTATCAGCCCAGTAACATGTGCGACAAAATGGTCTGCACAACCTTTAAAAAAATAGCCTTGGACTGTGCTGCTAAATCGCTATTGGTCTGAATCCCAGGTGTAGATGTCTGACTTGTTTGGAGCTTTGGAATGCACACTGTGGCAGCTTCTGCTGCAGCACTACAAGTCGCAAAATGGCGGCCGGCGGTCAGCCCAGGTACATGTGGATGGAAAATCACTCTGGCCACTCTAAAAATAGCCAATCCCTTATCAAAAAAGCAGCTCAGCTGCAGTTGTTCAGATGAATCACAGGTGGAGGAGAGAAATTTGCTTCCAGTTATTCAATTATCCCTGCCTATTCTCGCCCTAGCATCAGCTGCGTCTATCCCTGTTCTATTCACATCGGGAGTGAGCACGTCCCGACGTGCGCACAAGCTTATAAAGAGGCTGAGTCACATGCTGCACTTGGCCAATCACAGCCTTGCCAATAGTAGGCATGGCTGCGATGGCATCTTAGGGCAAGTAGTATGATGCATGTTGATTGGCTGCTTTGCAGCCTTTCAAAATGCGCCAAAATACATGCCGAACGACGAACCCGAACCCGAACTTTTACGAAAAAGTTCGGGTTCGGGTCCGTGTCACGAACACCCCAAAATTCGGTACGGACCCGAACTATGCTCGAACTGTTCGCTCAACACTAGTCGCTTCAAAAGCCCTGTCAAATTTGGTCAGTCCTTTAAACACTACTAGCCCAGTTTGACAGCGCTGGATGAGCGACACATATATTGGTCGCTCTAACTAGCGCTGTGATATGTTAACTTCAAAAAACACAAACATCATATATTTTTTTAATACAAATGTTTAATACAAATAAAGGTAATACGTGTAATAAATAATTAAATATAATTTAAAAAAGAATTAAATAACATCCCAAAAAATTATTAAAGGTCTCTGTACTAAGGCCTTGTTGAGGAAGGATGTTGGGAGTGGAGGGCAGCTAATGGCTTGGTCCCACTCTGTCCTGGGGTTCTGTAAGGGTGGACAGAAAAGGCTGTGATGAGGCAAGTGAAACAGCGGGAGTGTTTAAACGGGACTGGGGAGCGGTAGAGGGAGTTTGCTGAGCCATAGAAGAAGGAGTGCTGAAAGAAGTAGGAGGAAAATAATGAGGAGGAGAGGGAGAACAGTGTGGAAGATAGGGCTCAGGGGTTTAAGAATGGGAAGGGGGAGGAGGAGGCTGGGATGGGAGAGGAGGAGGTTGGAATGGGCGAGGAGGTTGGGATGGGGGATAGGTAGTTTGGGAAGGTGGATAGGTAGTTTGGCAGGTGGGATAGGTAGGTTGGGATGGGGATAGGTGTGGGATGGGAGATAGGTAGTTTGGGATGGGGATAGGTAGTTTGGGACAGGGGATAGGTCATGGGTGGGGGATAGGTGTGCAATGGGGGATAGGTCACAGGAAGGTGGGGGAAGGGTTGTGGGGCGGTGTCTCACTTGCCTCACCACAGCATCCACCTGTTGTCTGACCTCAAACAACTAGTTAGGCGTGAATCATTCCATCAACAGAGTCAGTGAGAGCCAATAGTGTTGCAGCGGCCCCTGCTGCGAAGTCTGCGCCACCCCCTCCTGCAGATTTCACACCTCGGCCTACAAGGCTGTAATCCTATTGGTGTATCCACACGAGGAATCGTAAACGAGACTTGTTTGATCCTCGTAGTCCACTTGACGGCTTCTACCGGACCTCTGGCGACAAATTAAGGTCTCAAATAATGGTGCCATTATGGCCATAAATGGGTCGCCAGAGGGTACCGGTAGGGGAAGGTTTAGGTCCTGACCACTTGTTGGAGCAGGACGAGAGAGACCCGCGGTGGGCGGCTCTCGGGGACCGCCTCTGAAAGGACTTAACGAGGAGGCTCCAGCACCCGAGCACTGCTTGATGTTCTGTAAAGAAAAGAAAAAAAGAATTAATATTTACATAACCACATATTTGAGAAGAACAAATCGACTTTGGATGATACATATAAAGGGGGAAAAAAACACCAAAAATTTTGAAAACACGTACCTTAAATCTGAAAAAATAGGTTTTTTTTACGTTGAGGTTTTTATTTTATTTTTTCACTTCGCATGCATAAATCACAGAAATAAACGTAGCCTAAATGGGTGGAACTGCTCAAACCCCAAACACTGTTGCATGTTTTTAACTGGGGGAGCAGTTCCTCCGCATGTGGTTCGCAGCGAGCGGCCATCCCCAGCAAAAATTGCATACAATGGAGGATGGCGGCGCGAACCACATGCACCACACAAATATCCTACACAAAATCAAACGGATGAAAATATATAAAACACATAAATCACTGAAAATAAGTGCACCACAAGGTGATTTATGTGTACCACTTTGCATGCATACCTGAAAGCACGCTTTGCTCATCTCTTCGGAACAAAAAAAAAAAGGGACGTCCCAGACTGAGTGCCAAGTGACAGTTAGCCGGGGATGTACACATACATAGGATAACATATAATGAGTATAAACATTATATCTTACCTTCACAGTTCGGGGGTTCTTCTTAGGAACCCAAGCGCAGCCACATAGCGGTGGTGCTGGTGCCGGGTTCCTCCAGACCCACTCGGGCGGTTGAACTCCTTGTTAAAATCCTTTTTGTAGCGGTCCCTTATTGACTGCCACCGCACCATTATTGCTGTCCCTGAAGAAAACACAAAATATATATATATATATATTACACAAAAATATTGTTGTTGTTATCAACAACGGTTTAGTATTTGATTGAAGCTGTCAAAAAAGGGAAAAAAAGGTTTTAAATATATTGCTTGCTGTCCTCCACCCTAAACCTCCTCCTCTACAGCCGCTGGTTGGCCAGGTAGCCTCTCCTCCACAGATGATGGCTATTAACAATATAAAAAGAAAAAATGTAATTTATATTGCCCTAAAATCAATCTGTGGATGCTTACAAACATAATTACCGTATTTTGTCACCTAAGTCGGCTTGGAGGAGAGCTCCCAGCCTCACTTGAAGAAGATGTGCCTGTTGAAAAAAGAAAATAAATTTAACAACTTGAAAATTACATAATAAAATAAAACCAACGAAATTAATACTTACTCGACATGATAAACAACAAAGAAGTCAGTCAGGCAGGCCGGAATGAAAGGATGACTGTGATGATGGCAAGGCAGGCAGGAACTGGCACACAGGCTGGCAGGCGTATTTTGAAAAAAAAAAAAATCTTTTTGGCTGTCTACATTCAAAGATATATATATATTTTTTAATATTAAATAATATATTTAAAATTAAAATAATATTCTTATCATCCACCATGCGGTCACCCTGCAGCAGTCCCCAGACAAAAGTGCACAGGGCCTGCAGCAGGGGTGAGGGCATTGTGGATTATAGGAGTGGTAGTCTTGAGTACTGCCACTCCTATCATCCACCATGCACTCACCTCTGCTGAAGGCCCTGTACACTTTTGCATGGGGACTGCCGCAGGTGAGCGCATGGTGGATGACAGGAGTAGTGGTCCTGAGTACTGCCACTCCTATCATCCACCATGCATTCACCCCTGCGGCAGTCCTCATGCAAAAGTGCACAGGGCCTGCAGCAGGGGTGAGCGCATGGTGGATGATAGGAGTGGTAGTACTCAGGACTACTACTCCTATCATCCACCTTGCGCTCACCCCAGCTGATGTCTATATATAGTAAATAGAAGTTTCCATTAAATCTACTACACAGTTTGTGGAATACCTGACTTACATATAGATATACATATAGATATTTCTACTTAGACTCTATATAGCATTTTTATATATACTACTTGTCAGTGTTCCTTTTTACATATATTGTGTTTCTAATAAAAAAAATGTTTTTTCACAAAAATATAGGTTGGTAGAAAGTTGAAAAGTAAAAAGCACTTAATGTGTCAACATGGTTCACTGAATCAGTACACAGTTTTTGAACCACATAGTACCTCTATATAGTGGGTGTAATAATCAACAATACAATCAACGGAAATTGCTACTTAGGAGTGGGGCAGGACCCCGAAAAGTATTCAGTCTCAATATTATTCTTTTTATGTTGGAAAACCAAGCAGTACCAAGATAAATTGTCCACCAAGCAAAAGAAAGAAAAGAGTAAGAGCTAGAGATACCAATAGAGTCCTGGCAAGTGGCAACACAGAAGATCGTGATCCCATATAATACAAGCCAAAAGGCAGCGCATGAGCACAACTAACACAGGAAAGCTAAGGACCAAGAACGAGCTGTATGGCACAGAAACTCTGTGACAGCATACCATCAAGGAATTCATCAGCTCCAGTAACAACCTCACAGCAGCGATACAGCAAGTGCCATCGT
The DNA here is from genome assembly GCA_033119425.1 of Bufotes viridis. Taxonomy (NCBI): domain Eukaryota; kingdom Metazoa; phylum Chordata; class Amphibia; order Anura; family Bufonidae; genus Bufotes; species Bufotes viridis. Next base: position 217,152,214 of record CM065589.1, read on the forward strand.
TGGCCATACATCTTCCAGAGGTGTCTCAGTGAGTTACAACTGAAATATTTTGTCTAGTGAGGACACAGTAAGTAATACCTGCAAAACGTATACTCAGGATAGGTCATAAATATCAAAATAGCGGGGTTCAACAACTGGCACCCCTGCCAATCAGCTGATTGAAGGGAAGTCCGCTCTCCGTGTGAGCGCAGCCTTTCCTTGTTTCTTTGCCTGCTCGATGTCGACAGTGCAGAGGTGAACAGGTGTAACTACAAGCCATCCCATTCAATTCTATGGGATGGCTCGTTTGTATACACTTAAAAAGGAATTAGCCGCCCCATTTAAATAAATGGTACGGCTTGTAGTTACACTTGCTCATTGCTGTGCTGTCGACAGAGAGCGGGTAAACAAACAAGGGAAGACTGTGCTCGCACAGAACGCAGTCTTCCTTTGCACCAGATGATCAGCGGGATGCCAGGTTTCAGGCCATCAGCGATCTGATATTGACTTATTCTGAGGATAGGTCATCAATATTAAAATCCCGGAAAACCCCTTTAACAATCTCAGCATATACATTATTGCTCTAATAACCACAATCACTCCAATATCCATTATACTTAGTATTTAACACCAAAACAACATAAAGAACTGTGAACACATATATACTGCCACAAGTTTATACCATTAGTAATTACTACCAAATTGCATTACAAAAAGTGCATACTGTTGGCAAGTGTCATTGAACTGCAAAGATTTAACAACTATTTGAAAAATAGCAGTTATTTACAAACTGCTTGCATTGAGGAGTGTGAAAAAACTGTCTGCTTTGTTTTATACATTTTTATATTTTTATGTATTTGTTTTATCTATGCTGTATATGTTTTTGCATTAAATCTACCTTAAATAGACCATCTTGGCCTATAGAGGTGATTCTATATACTTTTAAGTTTCAGTTTTCAGCTCTGTGAGCACTGAGAGCACATTTTCACCACTCGGATTATCAGGTCATCCATATGTAACGCCTGTACCTTAGGTAGGGACAGACATGGAGAGTAAGCCCTGACCTAGAACGCAGCCCGCTTTCCCTACCTGCTTACAGAACAAACCCTAGGTAGCAAGACCGCAACTGGTTGACAGTCCCTTTACTGCTGAGATGCAGACAGACAAACACCAAGAGACAAAACAACACAAAAACAGGGTTGTACGTAAATGGGACAGAAACAGGCAGGCTATGCAGTACTAAATGAGAGCCAGAGAGTGGTCAGAAGACAAGCCGGGGTCAGGGGAACGAGCAATCCAAGAAGCATAGGAACCAGGAACTCAGCTAGTGAGTCAGAGACTACCATTGGTGTATGGCCAGGAATGGGTTTAAACAGAGCACCGAGTTCCAGGATCAGAACCTGATAGGTCATGGCTCCATTAGTCAGATACACTAGTATCTAGATACAAACAGTAATAGAGCAGTCAGCTCACTGCTAATCTCCTCTAGCACATGCCCGCATGTATATGCCCACTCCAGCTATACCGGTTATTCAAAGAGGAATTCAGTCCGAATTCCTCTTTGAATAACTTCGATTTGCCACAAATCCGAATTTCCACATGCTTTGTGGTAATGAATCAGTTTTTTCTAAAATGGTGGCTGCATGTGTTACAAGTGAAAGTAAGAAGCCTGGTAATATGAGATCACCCATACTGCCATGCAGCCAGCCAATCCGTAGATAGCCATCCCCTGTGATGGCACAGCCCAATTAAACCCTCATCCCATGTGGTGTCCACCATTGTCCTGTGAGCTGAGCATAAGGAGAGACATGGCAAGCACTTGTAAGCCGTGTATCAGGGTGGGCTCGCCAGGATACAGAGAAGTCACAAATGAGGAAAGCAACTCCAACACCAGCTTTAACAGTATTTTACTTAAACGTGGTAATGAGCGCGACTACAAAAAGGTAATACACACCGGTGGATGCTGAAGGTAAAAGCGGTAATTTACCTACTGGCGGGCTAAACTAAAACAGCCACACTTTACCTATTACCCTAAGAAAATCAGGAACAACCGTTTGGGTGTGTGGTGCATGCTAGCCTGCGGTGCAGCACAACAATCTTATCATGCCTTATGGTATTCCCCCTCCAATAACTGGTCATGTAGCATGTGCCTTAGTGTTTCTTCTGTGTAAATGCCAGCTTGGCTTGAATTTGTGGTGCAGTTTATCTCTCTCTGGTGTGAACTATAACTTTAACTGAGAAGTCCTTGTGATAAGTAGTCAACAATCCTTGTGGCCTGAAACAAACAGAAACCCTAACTAACTATCTACAGGGCTGGTCTCAGTCTTTAGGATTCAAGGCGCCTATACTGTCATGAGGTGTGTGCACGATCTTACCAGACAGGGCTGCTCTGTATCAGCTGATGACTGTGAATAGAACAAAGGCTTCTCCAACAAGCGTGCAGTACTGCAGTGTATGTTGCTTTGCTCCTCAGCTCTCATCAGCATTCCTAGTAGCAATCTTCCTTCCTCAGGACAGGATCGGGGTCTTGGATAGTGATGTCCCGAACTACTCGAACGGTTCCCGGCGAACATAGTTTGTTCGCGTTCGCCGCAGTGGGCGAACATATGCATGTGTTCGCATTCGCCCCTATACTTTATCATTAAGCAAACTTTGACTCTGTACTTCACAGTCAGCAGACACTCCAGCCAATCAGCATACCCTCCCTCCCAGCCCCTCCCACCTCCTATCAAAAAGCAAGGACAGCATCCATCTTAAATTTATTCTGAAGCTGCAGTGTTACTAGTTGTAATCGCAATGTGATTAATATAACCTGTATTAATCGCATTGCGAAATCAACTTAGAGCTGAGTTCCTAATGGTTGTATTGGTAGAATATAACGAATATCACGAATATAGCACTATATTCTCAATGTTCATTATATTCTAGCAACAACCATTAAGTACTCAGCTTAAGTTGAATTCACAATGCAAACATATACTCGCATTGCGAATTAAACTTAGAGCGGAAGTTCCTAATGGTTGTATTGCTAGAATTGACGAAGATAACGAATATCACAAATTCACGAATGTAGCACTATATTCTCAATCTTCGTTATATTCTAGCAAGCCAAGCATTAGGAACCCAGCTCTAAGTTGAATTCGCAATGCGATTAATACAGGTTATATTAATCGCATTGCGAATTCAACTTAGAGCTGGGTTCCCATTGGTTGTATTGCTAGAATTATATAACGAAGATTGAGAATATAGCACTATATTCTCAATCTTCGTTATATTCTAGCAATACAACCATTAGGAACCCAGCTCTAAGTTGAATTCGCAATGCGATTAAAGAGGTTATAATAATCGCATTGCGAATTCAACTTACCACACTCTGCGTCAACTACGTAATTTTCCATGGGAGTTTTGCCATGGATCCCCCTCCGGCATGCCACAGTCCAGGTGTTAGTCCCCTTGAAACAACTTTTCCATCACTATTGTGGCCAGAAAGAGTCCCTGTGGTTTTAAAAATTCGCCTGTCTATCTAAGTCTTTGGCGGTTCGCCCTGTTCGCCTTTCACGTTCTTAAAAATTTCATACCAATTGAATCCGCTCTTAAGACCAAGATCTCGCTCCCACTCCCGCACCTTTATAGTTTTCATCTTGTGTTCGAGATTGCTCACTAACCTTTTATATATCATAGACATCCTGATAGCTTTCTTGCTTATATGCGTACAATATTCTATAAACTCTTGTGGCCTCACCTCTAAACAGTGATCTCTCTTTATTTTACTAACAGCGTGCCTTAATTGTGCATATTTGAAACTCTCTAAGTAGCCCGTATTTAATCCCAATATATATTCAATTCCTCTTATCTCACCTCCCTGCACTATTTGATTAACCCAACATATATTTCGGTTAATCCAAAATTCTACATTCTCCATCTTAACAAATTCCATTAAATTAGGATTGTGCCATAGTGGTGTGCAATTTAATATATATGTGATCCCCAGTATTTCTTTTATTTTACCCCATCCCTTCAGCATAGTATAACCAATCAAATTTTTATCCCTAATTCTGCCTATATCACCCATCTCGAGTCTAGAGAAAATTTTTGTGTAGTTCCTGTTAACTGAACCTAAATGATAATCTAGTTCCTCTTCCTCCATGCCCATCCACCAAGCCAGCTGTGCTGCCAGGTAATACCCCTGGACATAAGGCAGTGAAAATCCACCTTCCTCCATTCTAAACCATAGCCATTTTTGTTTTAGGCGGACTTTTTCCTTCCCCAGATCAAATCATTGATAATACTTTCTAATCTCTTAAAGAACATATCTCCTATCCAGTTTACACAAGGTGTGATCTTATATAAAATTTGCGGAAGTATTATCATCTTTAGCAACGCCACTTTATCTGCACGTGAGATTGGTAATTTTTGCCATATCCGAACCTTATTTTTCACTATTTCAAGTAGAGGGGTAACATTGTATACGATGTAATCCCCTTCCGCTGCTCCTATCTTGACACCAAGGTAGTCTATTTTATCTGTACATGACAATATTTTCACTTGCGTGGGATTACTTTTAGGGGTCTCCTGAGAGGAAGCAAAACTGTTTTCTCCCAATTTATTTTATATCCTGAGTGATATCCAAATTCATTAATAGATGTGATTACATGCTGCAAGATCTTATATCCGTCCCTCAAGAACAGCAATACGTCGTCTGCATACAGATTTATTTTATCGCAAACCCCTCTCCGTCCAAAACCTGCTATAGTTGCATCTTCCCTTATAATACAGGCTAATGGCTCCAAAAACATAGCAAACAGCAAGGGGAGAGAGGGCATCCCTGCCTAGTCCCCTTAATAGTGGTACTGGCTGAGTTTTGTTTCCGTTAATGGAAATCCTGGCGGTCGGGCGCCGTATAACAACCTCGTCCAACAAATAAAGTTATCACCCAGGTTCATCCTACTCATCGTCTGCCACAAAAACTCCCGCTCCACTCTGTCAAGCGCTTGCAGGCGTCCAATGACAGAATGGAGCGGTCGTCCCCTCTCCCGCCTGCACACCCAACAATGCTCTCCGAATGCTCATCTGAGCCGATCTCCCTGGTATAAAACCAGTTTGATCTGTATGTATTAATTTGCTAATTAAAGGTTTAAGCCGATTAGCCAATACCTTAGCGTATATTTTGTAATCTGCATTTAGCAGAGATATTGGACGGTATGCCCGAATATCCGTTTCATCCTTATCTTTTTCAGAATTAGAGTAATAGTTGCTTCAGACATTGAGGGGAGAACCCCTCCACCCCAAGCTGAGTTTAGAACCTGCATCAATAGTGGCAGCAAAGTTCCACCAAACCTTCTATAGAGTTCAAATGGCAATCCATCCGAACCCGCTACAGTGTTACCCTGTATTGATTTGAGGGCCAATTCCAGCTCCGCTAATAATATCGGTTGGTTTAATTTCTCTCTATCTTCCTCATTAAGGATGGGGATTTCAATTTTCTCCAAGAAAGCATTAATAGCCGGCTCCTTTCCTTCTCCTTCATAACTGTGTATAATGAGTGACAAATTCTTGAGCTATCTCATTTTTATCTGATAGGAGTACCCCTCCTGGTGATCTTATAGTGGAGATTCTTGTACATCCCTTCTGATTTTGAACAATTTTGGCTAAGAAACGCCCCGATCTTCCTCCCTCCAAGAACCTATTCTGTCCTTGGAAAAAGAGTTTTTGTTGAGCTTTCTCCTGGAGGAGCAGCTTATACCTATTTACCGCTTTTTCTAATACATTTTCCCTCCTATCTCCTATTTCCTTCACACAATTTTGCCACCTTCTCACCTCTTGCTCAAGTAACCTTTCCTTTCTCCCAAACTCCTTCTTTGCCTCAGCTATATGCTTAAATAGTAAGCCCCAAATAAACGCCTTAAGAGAATCCCACACCATATTCAGATGGGCCGTACCTATATTCAATTCCCAGAACTCTACTATAGCAGCCTCGATTTCCTGCATGTCTTGAATTACATTAAACCAATGTGCATTTATCCTTATCATTCTGCCCCCACTTGCACCCAGGTTGTCCCGTAGGTGTACCAGAACCGGGTATGATCTGATATGGTAACAGTTTCATATTTCATGGCCACAACTTTATCCAGCATCTCCTCATTTATCAATACCAAATCTATTCTGGATCTACTGGCATATGACCTTGAATAACAGGAAAAAGCCACTTTGTCCCCATATAGATATCTCCAGGCATCCAATAATCCTAATTCTTTACATACCCTATTCAATAGAGTTCCTTGCTTTGTTTCCTGACTACCTATACTATTAGCTGAGCTTCTGTCTCTTATCACATCCATCACATCGTTCACATCGCCTATCACGAATATTGGGCAGTTATCCTTATTATTAATATATTCCATTAACTCTGCAAAGACCTTGACAGTGAATGGGGGGGGGATATAAACAAAGGCCAGGATACATACCATATCGCCCAATCTTCCATGCATAAAGATATATCGTCCCTCCTTATCTATCTTTCTTCCAATAAGTGTGAAATTCATATTTCTGTGTACAAACACACTAACACCCCTTGCATATGCTGAAAAACACGAGTGTAATTCTATCTTCATCCAGCCTTTAGAAAACATATGCTTCGAGTCTTCCGTAAAGTGTGTTTCCACTAAACATATTATGGCTGGTAAATGCCGATTGACTATATCATTGACGATAACTCTTTTCTTTCGATCCCCCAATCCTCTTACATTCCACATGAAGATCCTCTGATATGTTAGCGACATCTTATAAACAGTAGCTCCTTCTGCTTAACTTTCCTCCTCCATCTAGTCACCGTGGCACACAGTCCTCCCCCCACTCCCCACAACCCTCACCCACCCATCCCCCCATTTGGTACGAACCACTAAGTGTTTGCGTACCTCTTCCTAATTGCTACTTCCTCCCCCCCTTATCCCTGCTCTCGCATCATCCTAAGCCCTCTCTTTCCAACCAATTCAGGACTTCAATAGGATTATTAAAAAATTGCACTTTTCCTCCATAGATAACCCGTAGTTTAGAAGGGAACATCATAGAGTATTTTATATTTGCGGATATCAACCTCTTCTTCACTTCACTATACTCTCTCCTTTTCATTTGTGTATCTCTGGAGAAATCCGGGTAAATCTGAATCGAGTTACCATTATATGTTAATTCCTGTTCAGTTCTCTTCCAGCGCAAGAGCGAATCTCTGTCGCGCTGGGATAGAAACTTCGCCAGGATTGCCCTCGGAGTGGCACCCGGTATGCTCTTACCCCGGAATTCTATGCGCCCGTTCTATATCAAACATTGCTGACAGGACACCTGTCTCTGTGACCGATGTAATCCATTCCCGAATAAAATTCGTGGCATTACCTGACTCGGATCCCTCTGGAAACCCAATAAACCTCAAATTCGATCTCCTTGACCTATCCTCAAGTGCTGTCACCTTTTCCTTTAAGTGCACTACCTCCAACTCAACTTTTTGCATTTTACTGACCACACAATCTACTTCCTTATTTAGCCTTATTGTTGACTCCTGCAGTTCTTTAACCTTCTCTCTAACATTGTTGATGTCCTGCCTGATCAGTGTTGTCTCCACTTGTACTGCCGACACCTTCCCAGACAAATCTGCCATCGCTTTGTTAGATTGTTGTATGGCACCCAAAATCTCCGCAAGTTTCACATCAATTGCCTCCATCCTATTGCCACCACCTAGGTCTACTGAACTTTCATATTGAACCAGTGTTTCCACCTCCTTTTCTTTTCCCAATCCCTTGGGGTCCGCACCTTTCTTGTTTTTGCCTGCGGTGATTTCAGGAACCTGTCCATTTTTGTGACTGGGCTTCCAGCCCCGCCCCCTTTCGGTGAGGTCGGGCCTATCGATTTACGTGGCTGATTTTTGGGTGGCATACCTTGCTTTTTACTCCACCCCCAAACACCTCAACTTCCCCTCTCCAGCACCCGTCACTCAAATAGCTAAACAGTGATTACAATTACCTTATTGTCTACACAGTACAGCAAAAGCACAAAATTATGTACCAATTTAGCCCCTCTATATATTCCCTCCCCTCAATTATCGAATCATTAAACACTGATCAACGACACATTACTATCGTATCAAAGACCAACGTTGGTCCTATCAAATGTCATGATCCGTAGTTAATTACTGACAAAGTTGGTTTCCTTATAAAAAGTGATTAATAATTAATACATAATCTTACGTGAATAGTAGCTAGTACATGATTAACGGTTGCTTGCACAAAAAAATAAATAAAAAAAATTATTAAACACTGATCATCAATACATTACAGTCATATCAGAGTTCATAGTTGGTCCTATCAGTTATCATGATCCATAATTCATTGCTTATCAATTTATCTTCCCTCTGAAAAACAATTAATAATACTTGATCATGATTATCAGTGAGTAATTGCTAAAACTTGATTGACGGTTGCTACAGCGAGAAAAAGAAAAAAAAATAATAAAAAAAAAATGTCACAAATTCTAGGTCCGGTAGAGCGATCCGAATGAACCTTTCAATTTATCCCGGAGCAAAGTCGACTCTCCACAGTATAACACGGTGTCCAAAACAGCAACTATAACACAGTCTTTCCTTGCTGTATCACAGCCTCGATATCTCACAGTGTCTCAGGCAGCAATCCCGGCGCAACCTTGCCTTGTTATAGCACAGCCTCAGGCACAAAGAGACGCCCTCAATATACATATCTCAGAACCCATGTCGACTAAGCGTCTTACGGAGCAATGTCCCCTGAGACACCATCTGGAACCAAAGCTCCTAGAAAGCAAACTTTTTAGCATTCTTCAACCTTCCACAAGTAAAAGTTCTATTAATCCGAGTCAGTCTATGCAACCACTTTAGCTCGTGGACCAGTTATAGTCATAATCCGGGGTCACTTAAGTAAGGTTCCAGAAAGAGCTATGTCTTGTATCCCGCTTTCTTCAAGCACTTACAGGGAACAAGCAAACCCCCATCAACTGAAGTATATAATATGCAACTTCACCCCGTTTCGCAGCTCTCTCAGAGGGCTAGGGATTTCTCAGAGCACTCATATATTAAACAGCCTGGATCTCACCACCCAGTTGAGTCAGTTCCAAGCTGAGGCGTCTCCACCGATCTCTGCTTCAGCATGTGCTGTCTCCAGGGCGCACCAACTCGACTCCCAGCTCCTCCAAATGAGTCCAGTGACCGTTACCCGCGGCGAGCTCACCTCGCCCCGCGCACCTACGGCAGTCAGGTAGAGTGGCTGTCCGTCCTTGCCCGGACCACTCGTGCTGATGGTGCAACTTCACCTCACCAATTTTCTTTAATGATCACCACACCGAAGGTTACAGGCTGCAAGCCGATCCAGGCTTCACATCTTAGGGCCAGGGCACCATCCTTCCAGAAGGGCTCTTGAGCGGCTGCATACTCCGACAAACGCAGAGCTAGGGCGGGAGGGGGAGGAAGCTGCGGCACTCAGAGTCCTACGTCATGCCGCCACGCACCCCTTTAAACAACTTTATTTAAAAATGTTGGAAATGTACTAAAAATTAATTATCTAATATACTTTATTAATGGATTTAGCTTTTTTACTAATTAAATAAACAGCTTAACTTGGGCTATCCTAATTGCTTTGGAAGCACTACATTTCAACACCGCTGACCACGGGGTCAGGCAAAAGCTTAATCCTGGCTTAGAGCATCGGTAAGTGCTATGCCAAGATTAAGCCAAGATCAGGGGGCAAAGGCAGGAGCAGCAATCCATACAGAACTCGCTGTGGATCCATTCCACTAGTACAGTGGAATACATACACACATACACTGTACAAATGTAGTAATTCTAAACCGCTTAGGAGAGCCCAAGTTCAGCTTCCTATTTCTGTAGTAAGCAAGCAAAATCCATTAATATAGTATACTAGAAAAATATTTTTTAGGACATTTACAATATTTTTAAATAAAGTTTTTTAAACGTTTAGTTACTCTTTAATACTTCTGAGGCCAGACTTTTTGTCAGGTGTCCGCTCTGGTGCCGTTCCACAATTTCACCAAAATGTAATTCTTCTGAGGCTAGACTTTTTGCCACGTGTCCGCAGTGGCACAGTTCTGCACCTTCACCCAAATGCTATCCATATGCTACTATCATGTTCCGTACTGTATGGCTGCTGCCACCACTGCCGCTCTCCCTACTACCACTTCCATTAGCATTACCCAGACGCCACTACTACAAATACTATTACCCCTACACAGCTGCAGACACATTGGGGGTCATTTATTAAGACCAGTGTTTTAGACGCCGGCCTCTACATAACTTTGGTGCATCCACCGCCAGTCTACTTGTACAGCCTTCCTTGCTGGCTTAAATTTAGAACATGAAAATTATAAATGAGATGGGCTTACTGGCCCGTCCACTTCCCTGCATATGCCACACCCCCTTTTTTAGACCTCACGTGAGCGGGGAAAAGTTGCAGATTGTGATGCAAATAACCTTTGCTCCGCAATCTGAGACAGATATATGTCAGAAAACTGTTGTATATCATTTAGTGAATGACCCTCATTGTCTGTTTCATGCTGTGCTGCCACTACTGTTACTGTCACCCCTACACAACCCCACACTTATCTATTCTACTGCCTTGTCTGTTCCATGCTGTGCTGCTACTGCTGCTACTGCTGCCATTACTATTGTTGCTACATACCACTATTACTATACTGTTTCCACATCTACATTGTACTGCTGCTGCTACATTTGCGAGTGTATTAATAAGGAAAGGAATCTATTCCCATTAAGGCATAATTTATGGAATGTTTGTTGAGAACAAGACACTAATTTTCTGGATAACACCATTGTTTAAATACCTGCCCCCAGTAAGGGACAATTACTGTGGCAGGGCTCCATAGGAACATAGTGTAATCCTCAAAGAGGATTGAGAGAAGAAATCTGATGATTGCTTGTTATAGTTCCCTACAGGAACTATAAAAAGTGTAAAAAAAAAAAAAGAATGTTTTTAAAACTATAAAACAGAAAATATGCAAATTCAAATCAAACCCCTGTCCCCAAAATCAAAATAACAATACATAAACAATAAAGAAAAAAATAATCGGCATTGTCTCATGCGAAGACACCGGTACTATTAAAATATAAGAACAGTTATCCCATACAGCAAAATGGCCAATTCACTGTTTTTTGGTCGCTTCACCTCCCACACACACCCCAAAATGGTATCAATGAAAATTACAAAAATGAACCCTCACACAGCTCCGTACTCATAACTACAAAAAGGTTATAGGGGTCAGAACAGAATATGGCGACGAAAATACATTAGAATTTTTTTAAATTTATTTTTTGTATTAAAACGCAAGCAAAACTATACATAATCGTACTGACTTGGAAAGTGAAAGTAACAGGTTTACTGCAAAGGGAATGCCGTAATAACAAAACCCTTAAAACTGTTGCAGAATTGTGTTTTTTTTTCTAATTACACCCCAATTTTTTGCCAGCTCCCAACTACATTGTATGCAATATTAAAATGGTGACATTAGAAATTGAAACTTGTCCCACAACAAATGATCCCTCATGTAGCTATGTAAACAGAAAAATTAAAAAGTTATGGCTCTAGAAAGGCAGGGAGTGAAAAACAAAAACACGGAAACCCTCACAGGCTGAAAAGATTAATGCTGGTTGTAGCAGTTGACTGTGTTGTCTAGCGTCTGAAGATTTCACGTGAGGAAGATAAATGATAGATCTCTCTGGGGAATCAAGAACAAAAGCAGGAGCCCTGACTTGATTTTACTCTCCACTCTGTCTCTGGACAGGAACTCCTACCAAGAAGCGAGGAACAAAGTGATTAGCCCTGTTCCTTGCCAGTCTTTGCCACCCATTCCTTGCTGGAACAAATGTGAAGAAGCAGTGGAGTAACTAGAGTTCTATGGGCCCCAGGTCAAACTTTGGATTGGGGCCCCCCCCCCATTACCCCGCCCCCTTTTACCTTTTTGCCCGCTCTCTCAATGTATTTATTTCATTTTTTGCCACCTCTCTCACTGTATATATTTCATTTTTGCCCCCTCTCTCAATGTATATAGTTCATTTTTGCCCCCTCTCTCAATTTATATACAGTGCCTTGCAAAAGTATTCACCCCCCTTGACTTTTTCATGTTTTGGTGCCTCACAACCAGGAATTAACATGGATTGTTTGAGGATTTCCATCATTTAATTTACAGAACATGCCCACAACTTTGAAGATGTTTTTTTTTTTTTTTTTTTTGTGAAGCGAACAACAAATAGGACAAATTAACAGAAAAAGTCAATGTGCATAACTATTCACCTCCCTAAAGTCAATATTTTGTCGAGCCACCTTTTGCGGCAATCACAGCTTCAAGTCGCTTTGGATAAGTCTCTATGAGCTTGCCACATCTTACCACTGGGATTTTTGTCTTTTCCCATGATGCCTCTCATATCCCCCATTATGATTCTCATCACCCTCATTGCCTCAGATCACCCCCAAGTTTCATAAAATAAAAAAGCACTTACTTCTCCTGCTCCTGGATGCCGCTTCTCCTCACCACCCTCGCTCTGTGTTCCTCCTGCTGTCGGCTGTGCTGTGAACTGGTGTGCACAGCGTGGCGTCACAGAGCGCCTCACACTGTGCGCAGCCCTGCGCAGCCCTGCACAGCCTACAGCCGACGACCAGGAAGTGATGAGTAAAGAGCCTTCACCGCTCCCTGATCCTCCCCTTCCTGCCGATTTTTGCCACGGGCAAAGAAAATGCGATCACACTGTACATGTAAGCCCGCACCTGGAAGAGCCAGCTCTAGAGCCGCAGTTTTCTGACCACTGGACTAGGCCATTCTAACACATTTACATGTTTCCCCTTAGACCACTCAAGTGTTGCTTTAGTAGTGTGTTTGGGGTCATTGTCCTGCTAGAAGATGAACCTCCGTCCTAGCCTTGAATCACGCACAGAGTGGTACAGGTTTTGCTCAAGAATATCGGATTAATGCCCTCCTTGCCCGGTCCGTGAGTTTTAGTGGTCAGCCGCCTCTTCGCAGGTTTGCTGTTGTACCATGTTCTTTCCATTTAGTTATGATAGATTTAATGGTGCTCCTGGGGATCATCAAAGATTTGGATATTTTTTGATAACCTAACCCTGACTTCTCAACAACATTGTCCCTTACTTGTTTGTAGAGTTCCTAGGTTCTCATGGCAGTGTTTGGTTAGTGATGCCTCTTGCTTAAGTGTTGCAGCCTCTAAGGCCAGCAAATTAAGTATGCCGCGATAGCAACTGGCCATTAAAAGCACTTGCGGAGCTGCGGGCCCCCTCTCCCGCCGGGCCCGGTCGCGGTCGCACCCTCTGCGACCGTGATCGTTATGCCCCTGGGAAGAAGCATACAATAAAATACATAACACTATAATACAAAACTATTAGCAACTGTAGTACCCCCAGGTCTGGAGTAATACACCATTTTTGGTGCTGCCTATACACATAAATTGAGATAAGACTGTAATATACTTTGGAACTGTCCCTTTTTCTGCTATTTGTACTACTACTACTCCCATCATCATGTCAATAAAGAGAAACTGTATTATGACCAACGGGTCTGGTTATTAACTCCACCATCCATCTAACAGGGTATTACTATGTTCAAATTAGGGTGCACAATTATGAAATTGTAATGGACTGAGATGTACACCAGATGTCAGCATTGTACAATATTTTGATACTCTGTGTTCAACGTCAAGATCCAGAGGTGCAGTATCAGCCTTCTGTAAGCTCATAATGAAGAAAACTAACATAATGAAGAAAGCTAGCATAATGAAGAAAAACCTATAAAAAACAACATCACGAGATTCAACCTAGTTCTGTGCACATAGACTGTGAAATTGTACTGTATATCAGTGTAGGAAGGGTAATTTCTGAGTCCCAATTAGATGGGAATAACATGGGTACATTTTTGCATCCATATTGCAGCTGCAAATCCCAGCACAACTTTGGTTTCTGAGTAGTAGACAGTCTACACCAGGCAGGTAGCTGCTTCCACCTTACTGGCTCATCGGCACACTGCCACCCTGATGCTATCTCACGGGCCTGCTGCCACCCTCCCTCTTCATCCGGCTCCCACATGGGATCGGTTACATCTTTCATGGTTCTTGAGATGTCTACTCCATAGCAGCTCGTGCTTTGCAGTTAGATGCCGGCTACATCATCACTTATGTCACCCTCACCAATCTCATGTCCCTGACCTCTCGCAACACCTGCTACCACCAGACTGTCATCATCGGTAGTTGCACACCTAAGTGAGGATGTAGTGGACCTCTCCTCCAAGTCTGTGCTAGCTTGTAGCTGCTGACTGTCCTCACTGAGCTTGTCCTCGCTGAAAAGCGGAGCAGAGCCAGCAGCATCCATTATTTCCCGAGCATAAGGAGCAGGAAAAGAAAGAGGCAGTTGCAGGACAGGTGAGGGCACAGAAGTTGTTCGTGGGCCATGTCAACTAAGTGTAATCATGATGTTAAAGTGAGTGTACCATTCTAGTACAGCTGGATTCCTGGTCAAAACATGACCAGAGGATGAAAGTGCCAGCTGTTGCTGTGGCTGCTGCTACCACCACCCCTTCTTTTGCCACTACTTGTGCCAGCTACAGCAACATTTTTTGCCATTGCCCATTCCTTTTTAGGGCCCAGGCAAACGTATGTTGGCCATATGGTACAGTAACTGTATCAGTAACGTAAAAGATTAAGTATGAATGGAGCAGCAGATGAACTAGAAAAATGCGTCTATATATTATACCACCTGTTGACAATGAGTCTAATGCACAGTAAGTCTATGTATACCAAAACAGATTCAGTATTAATACCACATCAGATGAACTACATAAACGTGCCTATATATTAGACCACCTGTTGACTATGAGTCTGATGCACACTAAATCTATGTATAACTAAACAGATTATTAACGGCACAGCAGATAAACTAGGTAAATGTGCCTATATATTAGACCCCCTGTTGATAATGAGCCTGATGCACACTAAGTCTATGTATAACTGAACAGACTAATTATTAAAGGCGCAGCAGATGAACTAGGTAAATGCACCAATATATTAGACTGCCTGTTGATAATAAGTCTGATGCACAGTATGTGTAGAGGGAAGTGCCAGGTAGGCGTATATATTTGATATGTATATATCTATCTTCACTGCTTGAAAAAGATTCCATTGTGTGGACCGAAACGTCACGTTGGTTTAAATAAAAGACACTAGTCACTGGAAGTGCCGTGGACTTTTTCATTTTGTGTATCGAGCATTGGGACATTGGATCGCCCCTACAGCCGCTGGCACTCCATTGCTGATTTCTGTGGTGCTGCACATTCGTTTTTGTATATATGTATGTATATATATTGGCCCTGAATGGCCAAGTGGGATATGTATATGTATATATATGCAGAGAGATGTGTATTAAATATTCCCTTTCAACTCTTATACAGGCCCACGTTTAGCCTGTAGGCCTTGGCTTGCATTGTTAGGTTTATAACAGCTATTACGAGGCCAGCAAGCATTTTGGGGGTAATTGATTTAGGCCTCTTTCAAACATGACGCCCGGATAAGAGGCAGGTGCGTTGCGGGAATATGTGCGATTTTTCAGCGCGAATGCGTTTTGCACGCGCGTGGGAAAAATCGGCATGTTTGGTACCCAGACCCGAAGCCGGACTTCATCACTGAAGTCCGATTTCAGGTAGAGTATTCTGGAGTATTTATTATTTTCCCTTATAACATGGTTATAAGGGAAAATAATAGCATTCTTAATAAAGAATGCTTAGTAAAATGAAGATGAAGGGGTTAAAAATAATAAAACTTAACTTACCTTAGCCACTTGATCGCGTACCTGTGATGACGTCACATCACATGGTCTAATCACATGGTCCATCTTACCATGGTAAGCTTTGCACATAGACTTCTACAATTACTATACGCTGTTCGAGGGAGAATACCATCTTTCTGAGACAATAAGCTACTTTTATCAAACTGATTAATAAATCAGTCTTAGTTGCCCATAGCAACAATCAAAGCTCAGCTTTCAGTTCCTACATGGCTCTGAAAAAATGAAAGCTGAGCTGATTGGTGCTATGGCCAACGGATTTACTATGAGGCTAGTTAGACAGTAGCGGCAAGGAACTCCGGCAGGCTGTTCCGGCCGGGTGAACAGCCTGTCGGATCCGTGCTTCCGCTAGTGCAGATGTTTGCCTTGCTGCCGCCGGAACTCCGGCCCGCCGCCATCATAGTGAATGGGGCCGGAGCGGTAGTCCGGGGGCACTCGTACACTAGTGGCAGAACAGATCCGACAGGCTGTTCACCCGCCGTAACAGCCTGCCGGAGTTCCTTGCCGCTAGTATGAAAGTACCTAGGCAGTTTCATTTAGTTACTGTAAATATTGAAGGGGGCTACTTTTTCGTGGGCCACACTGTACAGCAGTGTGGTAATATATAGGTTCAATAATAAGGCACCAATAGAAATATCTGTGTCCATACTGACTCAGTGTGCCTCCAAATCCATGCAGAAGTATTTTTTTTCTTTTGTACGAATCCATGACAAAAAAATCTGTTCCACCATAGTTCTCATATTTTTAATTCACAATTTTCTTATAAAATAGACAAAGTAAAATACTATCAAATAATTTTTTATTGATTATTGAGGCACTAGGAATCATTTTATAGGGATAATCCCATGAACAATATAAAAAATGAAAATCAGACATCATCTAGTACATGGCAATCTCTTTCTAACAAAGCTAAAACCTGCCCTGCACCTCACATGGATTCAGAAATCTTCCCATTTATTGCTCTGCTAGATTCATATCAAGCTGGCAGCTCAAGGGGAGTGTATTTTCTACTGCAGCTCATAGGGCGTGTCCATGCTCTCCCTATCACAGCTCACGAAGCGGTTAAAGGATTAAACTGAGCATTTGTAAGCCGTCCATCGGGGTGGGTTCCCCAGGATACAGTGAAGTCAGGGATGAGGAAAGCAAATCCAACACCAGCTTTTGCCAAAACAATATTTTACTTAAACGCGACAATGAACACAACCACAAATGCTGGGAACATACAATCAATTTATGTACACCCAGCCCAAAGGCTAAGACCCTCGTGCTGCACAGCGTGCGCCCTCCGATGGATGCCGTAGAAAAGTACGGTAATTTATCTACTGGTGGGCACAACGAAAAAACCACACATTACCTGTTATTACCCTAAAGAAATAAAAAAAAACACTGTTAGGGTGTGGTGTGGTACCGGCTAGCCTGCGGTGCAGCACAATAACTTACAAACTTAAAATGCTCTACAGAATTCCCTGTCCCATAACTGGTCTTATAACAACACCAGCCTGACTTGAGTTTGTGGTGAAGTTTATTAGCTCTCCAGTGTGAAATGTCACTTTAAATTGTGGAGTCCTTGAAATGAATAGCCAGCAACACTTGTGGCCTGACACAAACAAAAATTCTATCTAACTATCTACAGGCTGGTCTCAGTCTCTAGGATCCTTTGCGCCAACACTGTAATGAGGTGCGCGCACAATTAGTCTTACCGACCTGGGTCTGCTCTGCCACCGCTGGTGGCTATGAACCGAACAAATGTCTCTCAAACAAGCATGCAGTACCGCAGTGTATGTTGCTTTAATCTTCAGCTCTCATCAGCGTTCCTGGAAGCAATCCTCCTTTCTCTGGACAGGATGAAGTTCTTGGACACAATCAGCTTTACTTAGCTGCAGCTTTGGTCACTGAGGGATGCTCCCACACCTGGATGTCGACGGATCCTCTGCTCACACAGTTCCTCAGTCTCAGCTTTCTCTAAGATGGCTGCAATCTTTCTTCTACAGGCTTTGTAATGCCACCTCTCATATATATGGAAAATATGCAATCTGTTAGCTGTGTTTAGGAAATAGCAGCATTTTGTGGCCAAACAGCAGAATGTCAGCAAAGATCATTTAACTTGATTTACACAAACAGTGTTCAGACAATGAGATCTATTTTCCCATCTCACACATGTGCTGCCTTCTCAGTGGGCAGGACAAAGAAATAATAAAAGAGCAGGTGGTGCTACAGATACATTTTTACAGTGACTATACCAAATGTTTTTGAAAATTGTAGAAAATTGTAGAATATTTTTCGTGGGACAACCCCTTTATAATGCATTGTGCTCAGAGACATGGCTAGTGATGGTGAAACACATCCGAAACCAGAGTAGACCCCCAGACCAAGTAGTCACACCATGACCACTACTAATA
This sequence comes from Bufotes viridis, assembly GCA_033119425.1. NCBI lineage: Eukaryota > Metazoa > Chordata > Amphibia > Anura > Bufonidae > Bufotes > Bufotes viridis. The sequence continues at coordinate 217,170,470 of CM065589.1, forward strand.
CCACTAAATAGTGACAGACATATTATGAAGGAGTTGGTGTAGATTTCAAGTATAATCTACACCAGTTTCCTAGATAATAATGAATGTGCTGGGTAGGCTATGCACGTCCCCACCCCACCCATCCTCTGCCCACCCACCTTTTGGAAAAACCCTACAGATTAATAGTAATCTTATCAGTACCTCACAGAGTAATAATGCCTTTGCTCCCATACAGTAATACAGGCCTTTTTGTGAACTCCACAAAGTAATAATGCCTACAGCTATGCCCAGGCTCAGACTGGTCCACAGGGGTACAGGTGAATCTCCTGGTGGGCCCCGAGCAAGATGGGCCCCTAATCTCCAACACTCCACCTGCCAAGTGGCACATAACACAGTATATTTACTGCACTACATACACATATTTAATCAGGGGTGGATTGGCCATAGACCTCACAGGGAAATTTCCTGGTGGGCCGATGCTCAGGGGGCCTCCTAGTTTCTCCTCACAGCTGGCCAGTAGAAGTTTTTGGGGATGTATTTTGTGCTGCTGGCAGTATCTTGTGATGGACTGAGGTATTTGGCTCTGTTGGGGTGGTATAATGTGCAACAATATGGTATTGCTGGCCCTGCCTTCCATCAATTTGGACCCAACTACAAAACAGGGCCACTTTTCAAATTTTTCCCGGGGCCACTTTAAGTTCCCAGTCTGCCCCTGTATTCAATGTACAGTATCTCAACCAGCCTATGTCCCCAGTTTATTATTATAGACATGATCAAAGCTACGATAACTTCTAGGTTAGAGAGGAAGGCTACCACTATCCTCTTTTCCCCAGGTAGAGATGGCCTTGCGGTTCGCCCGGCGGTCGTTTTGCGGCGAACTTTGTGCGTTTGCGATTCGCCGAACATGCGAACATATGGCGATGTCTGTCAGTGCCATATCTTCTGCATTGCGCTCAACTTTGACCCATCACACATCCATCAGGTGGTATAGGACAGCCAATTGGTATGCTTCAGCACATGGACCGGTGTGGCTTTTGGCTTCCAGGCACAACAGCTGCAGCACGGCATGGCAACGTCTCACCTGGGATGTCGAATTGGTTCTGGGGAGCTTTGGGGGTGCAGTGGAAGAGGCGGTAGCAGTGGAAAAGGAGGAGTCAGCTGAGGAGGAGACGGAGGATGGAGTAGGAGCTACGGGTTACCTGCTTTATGGCAGAGGGTTCACCCAGTGGGCAGTAACAGTTATGTACCTTCCCTGCCTGTGTTTACTAGACCACGTGTCTGTGGTCAAATATATCTTGGCGCTGACACTGTGTGCCAGAGATATATTCACTTGCCGCTGAAGTGGCTATATAGCTCTGGGATGCCCTTCTGGGAGAAATATCTCCTTCCGGGGACCTTCCATTGCGGTGTGCCAATGGCCACAAATTTTCGAAAAGCGTCTGAGTACACCAGTTTATATGGCAGTAATGACGAGCTAGCAGTTCCAACAAGCCAGCGGTCAGCCGTTGGGCAGGAGGGTTATCCGGCATCATCAACTTTTTACGCTCAAACATTTGGGCCACAGAAGCCTGCCTTTTGCCAGATGAACGTGACGACGGCACGGTGGAAGGTGGAGTGGAGGACAAATGGGAGGAGAGAGTAGAAGGAGAAGAGGCAGGACGTGGAGTGTGGCTTTGTGGGTTCTGACGGCGTTGCTCCCACTGGTCTTGGTGATGGGAGGCCAGGTGCCTTCTTAAGGCAGTCATCCCTAGGTGAGTGTTGGGCTTACCGCGACTTACAGATGTAGCAGTGTAGCATCCCCAAGTCAGGGCAATGTGTGGAACTAACCTGGGGAATGCCAGTGATGGAGAGGCCGGCACGCTGCTCCTCTGGGGCACTCTCTGGGTTCTTGAGGGACACAGCCAGGTGGAAGGTGAGGTGCCCTTGGTGTTATAGTTTAACGTGCCTATGGCTAAGTCCCTGATATGTCGCGACGCCAGTGCCAGCAAACGGTGGCACACCGTATTTACAGTAGGAATAACAGAGGTGCAGACTGGTAACTTGAAAACAGAATTCAAACTTTACTGAAGACAGTGATGATACAGTAAGCAGTCTTTCCAACAGTTCCTTTTTGCAGACAATCAAAATTGCAGTGGTCTTACATCCAGCAAGGTTAAACAGAGGGTGATAATACAGGACTTGGAATTGCAGGTGAACCTTACTTTCTTCCTGACTCGTCCTGACTGGAATTGATGCTTCAAGGCCCCAATGCCCTACTTCTGGCTTATATCCTTGAATCTCCAGTTTATAGAGTACCTCCTCTTGACGTTTAGTACCTCTTGCTCTAGGGATTGCCTCCAGGTTGACTTCTGCTGAACTGGCCTAGGCCTGAGACATGTGGCCTTCACAGACTCCAGGGTCTGCACTGCACTAGCCTGCCTTGGCCTAGCTATATATATAAACTGCTCACCAGCTCCCCCAGTGGTCCAATACCCAAATGACACCCTTCAACATTGCTGCAGGCAATTACATGAAACACACAGCATAACAGAATGGTGGTAAACGGGTATCAAAGTGCCCGTATACTGCATACCCCACAACTTTAAACTGAGTACGACCTCGTACTCCACCACAGGGGTCCACCCAGCTGGATTCATCTCCTGAAAGACAAAAGGAAAACATGCAGGCATACATAAACACAAATGAATGACATCTGCATAATTTATATCAGGTCCAGCTGGAAAAGGTGGAGCGCGGTGACAAGGGGCGTCGCTCTCTTTCTTCAGGATACAGAGTGGAACTGGGGCGCTGACCTGGCACAGCGGATGTTAGGGAATACCAGGATAGTCCATGACAATGAGTGAGTCCATAAAAACATATCACAGAGGCTCGCACACAGGGAGTCCATCTCTGGGCACAAACTTAAAAAGGATGATGCTCACACAGAGGTTCCCTGGGGGTGTATCACAGGCAAGGGCTCGCGTGGAGGAGTCCATTCTTGCGCACAAACGTCAAGCAAGGTATTTCCAGTAGTAACTGCCCGGGAGGAGACACCACCAGTATAATCAAAGTCCCCTAAACGGACTGGCGGACGCCCCTGTTCATCCGGGTGGACCTTCTCAACACAGGAGTTTCCTCCTCCCTTAGCACCGAGGTAGAAGGGAGAGGAGCAACAGGAGGGTCTCCACCAGTGAGACCCTGATCAGGAACAACAGGAGCCGGAGGATCCTCTACAAGGGGACTGGATCCGGGACATTTTGAACCGGCTCTTCCGGAGGTGAAGGCACAGTAGGTGCTGGAGCGGGCACCAACAAATTTAACCAAGGTGTGAGGAACCAATGGAGTGGTTCAGCATCATTGACTAGATCCGCCACAGCCTGCATAGGCTCCACAGGCTGAGCAGAAAGTCCTGGCACAGGAGACTGGGGTCCGGAGTCTCCAGCAGTGGGCCCCTTTGTCATGCAGAGTTTTAGGCGGTTTCTGTGAACAATTTGGGGACCTTTACCCTCTCGGGTGACCTCATAGGTATGAGTTTCAGCATTAGGGATGGCAGACACAAGATAGGAGTTCTCTCCCATTTACTGTCCAGCTTACTGGTACGGTGATTGTTCTTCAACCACACGGTGTCCCCCACAGCCAAGGGCTCTGCATGGGCCGCCAAATCATAGTCTTTTTGTTGTCGCTCCCGGGCACCTTCCATGCGCTCCTGGACAATTTCTTTGGCATTAAGCAAGCGCCTTTGATGTTCCGCTACCCAGTCAGTTTTAGGCAGGGGATTAATGTCATCCAGCACTTGTACATCCAGGGAATGATCTGCAGGCAATTTACCCTGACGCCCAAACAACAGGTAGAAAGGAGTGTATCCAGTGGAACAATGGATAGTATTATTGTACGTATACATGAGCTGTGGTAACAGGTTAGGCCAATCTCCTCTGGTCTCAGGAGGCACGGCTCTCAACATTTCAATCAGGGTCTGATTCATCTTTTCACAGAGTCCATTACCTTGTGGATGATAGGCCGTGGTCCGGACCTTTTGGCAATTGTGTAGTCGGCACAGCTCCTGGAACAGATGAGACTCAAACGCAGACCCCTGATCGGTGAGGATCTTTTCTGGGCAGCCGTAAGGCAGGAGGAAGTGCTTCCAGAACAATTCAGCGGTCGTCTTGGCTGTCAGGTCCTTCACAGGCACTGCTACGGCAAACTTAGTGAAATGGTCAATAATAGTCATGGCATAGGCATACCCTGAGCGACTGGGTTCTAACTTTACGTGGTCAATCGCAACCAGTTCAAGAGGGGCGGTACTTATAATAGGGTGCAGCGGTGCTCTCTGATCATGATGTTCACCTCTCTTTAGGGCACAGGCTGTACATTCCCGACACCACCTCTCAATGTCCTCTCTGATTCCAACCCAGTAGAACCGCCTACGGATAGTGGCCTCAGTCTTTTGAACCCCAAAATGTCCAGACTTATCATGATACATTTCTAGAACCATACCTGCATCACGACGTGGGATGAGGATCTGGTGCACTCTGTCATTTGACACTGGATCCAGGCTTCGTCGCAGCAACAGGCCTTTTGAAGGAACAGTTGTTGACGTTGCTTCCACAATTTGAGGAGTTCTGGGTCTGCGGTCTTTCGCCGAATTCTTTCAGGGGTTCTGCCACTGATGAAGAAGTCCAGCAGTTCACCGAGAACTCTACTCTCTGATTGCAACTTAATCCACTTTTCTTCTCTGGATGCAGGCTTATCAAAGGATGGTGGGTCAGAGGTTCCACTGTTGGCAGCTTGAGCTTGGTCCTGTTGAGCAAACCTGTTATAAAATGCTGGCATCTCTACATCTTCCCAGGCATCCCGTTTGTCATCTGGTGCTATCTCAGTGGGGAGCCTTGACAGGGCATCAGCATTATCGCTTGAACGGCCAGCCCGGTATTTTACAGTGAAGTCGTAATTAGCAAGGCGGGAGGCCCATCTCTGTTCTAAGGCCCCCAGTTTGGCGGTGTTCAGGTGGGCCAGAGGATTATTATCAGTGAAGGCAATAAATGGAGTGGCAGCCAAATAGTCTTTGAATTTTTCTGTTACCGCCCACACTAAGGCCAGAAACTCTAATTTGAAAGAGCTATAATTCTGATCATTCTTTTCAGCTCCCTTTAAGGACCGACTGGCATAAGCTATCACCCTCTCTTTCCCTTCTTGCACTTGAGCCAGCACTGCTCCCAGGCCTTTCTTACTGGCATCTGTGTAAAGGTGAAATGGCTTACTGTAATCTGGGTACCCCAGCACAGGAGGTTCAGTCAACTTCTTCTTTAACAACTGAAATGCAACCTCCCTCTCTTCATTCCATTCAATGGGGACAGGAGTCTTTGGGCTCTTTTTGGTTGCCCCCTCAGGAGTTCCTGGATTGGATCCGCTATTTGAGCGAAGTGGGGGATAAAGCGCCGGTAGTAGCCAGCGAAGCTAAGGAAACTCCTCACTTCCTTCACTGTAGTGGGGACCGGCCAATTTCGGACAGCAGCCAACTTATCAGGATCAGGCTGGACCCCTCTGCGCTTACAACATGTCCCAAGTATTTTACAGCAGGTTTCAGCAGGTGACATTTGGACGGTTTAATCTTGAGGCCGTATTTAATAAGGATTTCAAACACCTCAGCTAGATGCTTTAAATGGTCCTCATACGTTTTAGAGTAGATGATAACGTCATCCAGGTATAACAGCACCGTCTCAAAGTTCTTATGGCCTAGGCACCGCTCCATTAATCTTTGAAAGGTCCCGGGGCATTACACAGTCCAAATGGCATGCAATTAAATTCAAACAGGCCCATAGGGGTGGTGAAAGCAGTCTTTTCCCTATCTTCAGGGGCCATGGGCACTTGCCAATATCCGCTGGTTAAATCTAAGGTGGAGAAATAGGCGGAGGAGCCTAGAGCAGTTAGAGACTCCTCAATACGCGGCAATGGGTAAGCATCTTTGTGAGTGATCTGATTTATCTTTCTATAGTCTACACAAAACCGGATGCCACCATCTTTCTTTTTTACTAAAACCAGGGGGGCAGCCCAGGGACTACGACTGTCCCGGATTACGTTTGAGTCTTTCATTTCTTGGATCATCTCTTTAACAGTTTGGTAGGAAGTCGGTGGTATGGGTCTATACCTCTCTTTAATGGGAGGATGAGAGCCAGTGGGTATGGTGTGTTGGATAACACTGACCTCTCCATAGTCCGTTGCATGCTTACTGAAGGCTTGATGGTGTTGCTTTACTAGATTCAGGAGTCCCTCTAGTTGATGCTGCGGGGTAGCTTCATCCCCGACATGGAGTTCCTTCCACCAGGGCACTGGAGAGTCGTCCGCAGGAAGAGGTCCTCGAGTGGCAGGCAGGCGGATGACATCCTGGAAGGAAACCTGGGAAAGCTGGGCAACAGGACAGTGCTTAGTAAGCACAGCAGGATGATCGCTGAGGTTAATCAGACGGACAGGTACTTTACCTTGGGAGACGGTCGCCAGGCACTTGGCAGCTCTCACATATGGGTAGTTCTCCATCTGGACAGGTTCCACCAGGGCCGGATAGTCTTGGCCTTGGACTCCCAGGACAGCACGGCACCACAAGAGGGTTTGGGAGTTTGGAGGTAGAGTCACTGGTCTATTATCACCGATCCTGGCGGTGCAGATCTCTCCTTTTTCATTTGCAAACCTCTGCTGAGCACACAATACGCTGATGGTCTTTTGGAGGACCTTCTTGGAGGCGGAGGAAGCTGCAGGCAGGGACTGATGGAGAGCTTCAAGTACCTCAGGGTAGCAATTTTTGAAAACATTAGTCCCAACAATCACAGGGTGGCCCCCTTTATCCCCGGTTTGTACCACGATCACTCCTTGCTGTGGTAAAGTGGCTTCACCCACTTGGAGCGTGGGTTCCCAGTATCCATGGACTTTTATGGGCTTACCATTGCTTGCAATTATCTCCAACCAGGACTCAGGTGGCTGGGTAAGCAGGCTGGAACTCCAGAACTGATTAAAGGTGGACTGCTGAATAGTGGTGACTTGAGATCCAGTGTCCAGCAACGCTTCAAAAGGCACTCCATTGATCCGGACGTTTATTTTGGGACGGGACCCCACATAACGGGGCATCCAGTTTGGATCCCTTGGACCTGTTGTTCTACCTCCCGAGGGGCGGTCCTCAGCCTCGAGGGTGACCCGCTTAACTGCCAGCAAGTAGATTCAGTATGACCCAACTTCTTGCAGTAATTACAGGAAGGTCGCTATGGTTCCTAAACCGGTCACTTGAACGCCTTCCAGGATCTCTGGGATAAACTTCTTGATACGCAGGGGGCCAGGCTTTTGAGGCAAAAGGAGTTCATCTTCCAGCATTAAGGGTTTCTCCCACTCTTCCAGTTTCCTGCAGACTTTTTCCAGGCTCTTAGTGAGGTAATTGACCTGTTCCATCAGAGCAGCCACTGTATCAGGAACTGGAGTCTGGGCGGCTTGGCTGGCCCCTGGCAGGCTGGTATCCGTCAGCTTAGGATTACGGACAGGAGGCTCGGGATGGGCCACTGGTTCCGTTGGCAGATGTTGTCCCAGAATACTGATGGCCAGTTCTTTAAAGTCCAGGAAAACACTGTTAGGGTGCTGAGCCGACAACATTTTCAGTTGTGTTTTTAAAGATTCGCTATTCACACCCGCAATAAATTGTTCTCTCAGAGTTTGATCCTGGGTGTCAACCTCTCTAGGGTCTATATGAATGACAGCCCTCCAGGCCTCTTGGAGGGATAAAGCAAAATCACGAAGTGACTCACCAGGTTTTTGTTTCTTGCTGAAGAAGCGCATCTTTATTTCAGACACCGTCCTGACTTCAAAGGTAGTGCTGAGGCGGTCAAAGATCTGCTCTATGGTACTCCTCTCAGAACTGGGCCAGGACATGACTTCTCGACGGGCCGCTCCTTCCAACTGGGCTAACAGAATCTCCATTTGCTGCTCCGGGTTAATAGGATAGAGCCGGAACAGAGCTAGGATTTTGTCTTGAAAGTCTTTTAAATTATGAGCCTCCCGGCATAACGGGGAAACCATGGAGCCCCAAAGTAGTATGGCATCGTCAGCGGCATCATGTTGACAGGCGTAATACCGTTGGTGGCTACTGGCTCCCTGGGGGCAGGCTGCTCGGCTGCTTCTGAGTCCGACATGATGCAGATTATCTGGTTGAGCGGTCCCTTTAAGAGATAGCGATAGGTCCGATGTCGCGCCGGCGGGGTTACTGGCCGGTGAGCGCGATCGATGGACAGAGTCTGGTATCCCCTTTTGGGCCTTACTAACCAGGCGACCCCTCTCCGGTGTAGGATTATTTCTCCCAGGAGTTGGTACTTACTCCGGTGCAGGCGGTCCAAATCTCGCGAGATCCGGAAGGACGTCTTCGGGAATCCCTTGCGCAGCGCGCCTTCCCGCGAGGACGTCGGGCTGGAGGGGCGGAGCTTCGGACTTGCTCCGACGGGGAACAGCGTCTGCGTTCTTCTAAGTCCAAGGTAGGTGGAGTCCAGCTTGGAAAATTTGAATAAAGTGGTGACGCTGCAGAGTTTGGCGCTAAGTTTTCCCGCCAGCGATGAGTAGTGATGGCGCAGTAGATAAGTCCACAGTTCAGGCGGCCATCTTGGGCGCCATGATGCATCAATTCAATGACAGCAAGCAGCGGTAGTGAAACAGCATAAAAGTCCACAAAAATGCACTTTGAAGTGGCGATTTTCTTCCTCTTGATAGCGCAACACTGCACAGCGCTTTCTGGGGGTTTTTGGGACACTTTTCTGTACGTTTTAGGTCCGCAAAGTTCAATAAACAAACAGGCGTTTTGTCACTTGGCAAACTGGTTAAGGCACAAAGTTCACGTTTTTGCTCACAGTCCGTAAAACGTGCGTATCCTGTTCGTGACGCCAAAATGTAGCATCCCCAAGTCAGGGCAATGTGTGGAACTAACCTGGGGAATGCCAGTGATGGAGAGGCCGGCACGCTGCTCCTCTGGGGCACTCTCTGGGTTCTTGAGGGACACAGCCAGGTGGAAGGTGAGGTGCCCTTGGTGTTATAGTTTAACGTGCCTATGGCTAAGTCCCTGATATGTCGCGACGCCAGTGCCAGCAAACGGTGGCACACCGTATTTACAGTAGGAATAACAGAGGTGCAGACTGGTAACTTGAAAACAGAATTCAAACTTTACTGAAGACAGTGATGATACAGTAAGCAGTCTTTCCAAAAGTTCCTTTTTGCAGACAATCAAAATTGCAGTGGTCTTACATCCAGCAAGGTTAAACAGAGGGTGATAATACAGGACTTGGAATTGCAGGTGACCCTTACTTTCTTCCTGACTCGTCCTGACTGGAATTGATGCTTCAAGGCCCCAATGCCCTACTTCTGGCTTATATCCTTGAATCTCCAGCTTATAGAGTACCTCCTCTTGACGTTTAGTACCTCTTGCTCTAGGGATTGCCTCCAGGTTGACTTCTGCTGAACTGGCCTAGGCCTGAGACATGTGGCCTTCACAGACTCCAGGGTCTGCACTGCACTAGCCTGCCTTGGCCTAGCTATATATATAAACTGCTCACCAGCTCCCCCAGTGGTCCAATACCTAAATGACACCCTTCAACATTGCTGCAGGCAATTACATGAAACACACAGCATAACAGAATGGTGGTAAACGGGTATCAAAGTGCCCGTATACTGCAGCAGGGTTAGCACTCCCGCTGTTAACTCAAATTTCTTAATTCATTTTATTATCTTGAGAAAAAAGTCATTGAAAAGCAATTGAAGGTGTTTGCTTAGATTAGATAACCAAACTCAGAAATCTCAGAAAAAAGGAGGGCTAACCATGCTACATGCTACATCTTGTATGCATTGACAGCACAGGCTGCAGATGACACCACTATTGTCAGTAGCTGACACGTTAATAAAAGTCCACACTGCAAAGCCATAGGCCGGCGTCCTGGGAGCGCCAGAGGTGACCGTGCATGGTGGATGGCTCGCTCCAGATACATTTGCAGTCTGCATTTTGCCTCCTGTGCCCTGCAAGCTCTGCTTGCTTCTCCTTCTTCTCCTCCCTCTCTGCTGCTCTGTCTCTCCCTCTGAACTCCCCTCCTCTTCCTCTCTTGTTGGCACCCACGTGACGTCAATCGACACGTCATCATCGTCACCTTCACCACTGACATTTGAGATCTCAGAGTAGGCAGCAACAGCTGCCCTCCATTTAGTATACTGATCCCCAATGACCCTCCATTCATTATGATTACCACTAGAGCCCCCATTCAATATAATGACCCCCAGTGCCCCCTCCATACAGTATAACCCCCAGTGTAGGGGCCACTGGTGGTCATTATTCTGAATTGGGGGCGACTGGGAGTTATTATTCTGAATGGAGGGCCGCTGTGGGGTCATTATACTGTGTGTGGGACCACTGGGTGTCATTATACTGTGTTTGGGGGCATTGGGCGGTCATTATACTGTGTGAAGGGCCACTAGTGGTCATTACAGTGTATAGGGACCACTGGTGGTCATTATACCGCGTGGGAGCCACAGAGGGACATGTAAATGTACAAAAATGTCTCAAGTGGGCCCACTGGGATTTATCGCCCAAGGGCCCACATGAACCTGGAGCCAGCCCTGCTTCCAGCCACATAATCACAAGTTCTTTTCTGTCAGGTGAATGCCTAATTTTTGGAGCCTGTACTCCCGTGGCCTAAAATAAAAAATTTCTAGGCTCCAGCAGGGCACATTTTTGAGAGTTTCCCTTTAAGACGCATTAAAATGGCCCTTGATTAAAATACATATTTTTTGTGGGAATGATTCCCCTCTGGTACTGTCCATGTTGTGGGACTATTTGTGCACTTCTAGTAAGTATTTGGTGGCTTCAAATATGGCAATAACAAATGACAAAACAGGTGCACACTGCGGTCTTACTAAGCCCTCAAACTGATGTTAAAATTGAGAGATTAGTCAACATGTCCTGCAGTGGAGGACATGTCTTAAGCTGAGCACCATGCCAAGGTTTCTCAAGTAGCTCGGGACCTAACACTCACCTACCTGTGCCATATGGGCAATACCAGGAGCCAGTGGGCATTACAGGAATGTATAGGCCGGCTCACAGCAAACTCCTCAGTTACCTCCAGCATGAAACCATGCCTGCAATGGGAGGAGGGAGAGGGCTGTGATCCCCACCCAAGACTGGATGATCTGGCTGCAAATATGACCTGAAGGTTTTTCAGGTTCACCTACCATTAAAGTCAATGGGGCCTGCCGCGAAAGTGCGGTTCGCGAACATTTGATCGCGAATGCGCGTTCACGAACCGTCCATCACTATTCCCAGGACCTAGCTCCTCAAAGTTGAAGCAGGGACCCCCATATTTTAACATCTGGTAGCATCTTGCTGCTGTGTGAACAGGTAATATTTGAATGTATCCGTACAGTGGGCCCCCAAAAAATGTTTACTAGTGGGCCCGAGGCACCCAAGTCTAACAATGGTTATGCCCCCACAAAGTATTCATGCCCCATTTGTGCACTCTGGACAGTAATAATGCATCCTATGTGTGCCCCTAGAAAGTAATAAAGCCCTCTGTTTGCCACTTGGAATGTAATAGTGACACCTTTTGCCCCAAAACAGTAATAACAGCCCCTCAATTTCTCTTTGAAAATAATAATGCCCACATAGTGATCCTTAAAAATGTAGGAAAAAAATTGTAGGCACCCCCTAAAAAGTAGTAATTGCCCTTGAGTGCCTCCAAGTCACTTCTTTGTGTGTTCAACATCCATGTGTAGATTACGCAAAAGATGGAACATGCCCTATTCTTGGCCAAAAATGCAGACCGCAAAATGAAAAACAGATGCATCATGGACTTCATTGTAGCTTCATCAGTATTTTGCAGATCCACATTTTGAGGACCAAAATATATAGGCTCAAGGCTTATAGTAAAATAAAATTCCAATTGCAAGTAAATAATACAAATGAGCTCAATATCCGACAATAGTTAATATCTGCTACAAAATGTTATGGCTTGAGTCATCAACAATTCAGGTTTAGAATGATGTTCACAAAGAGACTGACTGTACCATCATCGCAAGATAAGATGAGGCTGCACATTTAGGTGATGACATGAGCAAGGATACAGCACATCTGAATGCACTGTCAGGAAAACAGAATGTTGTGTTCTCCTGGCTAGAAAATCATGTGAGGTTCTTTAAAAATAGTGCATCATGGAAACCTTGCAGGAATTATATTACCCTGGATTCAAAAAATGATCTATCAAGTAGCTGAATAAAACATGAAATGAGCTTCCCTGTTCTCTGCTTTCTTGAGGCATCTTGCCGTTTGTGATGGTAAATGTAAATGGTTCTGCTGGGAATCAATGCTACTGTGCAGAAGAAACCTGAGTCATATGCAATTATATCGGCACTCTTTAGTTAACTTCAGATCTGAAGCCCGGCAATTTGTGACTTCATTTCTGCAAATCAGGGCTGTTCTAGTGGATGGGTTAAATGTTACAGGAATATTTTGTGAACTTTTTCCTTGAATTCACATCTATAAATTCCTGAAAATGCAATTCTTATTGCTGTTTTTTGAATATTTGAAAAAACATTTTACTTCACAATTACTCTCCCCCCCCCCCCCCAACAAAAAAAATAAATATATTATTTAGGTATTATGTCATTTAGGTGTGTGTTACGATCACTATTTTACATTTCACACAAAGAATGATTTTGCCTTAAGGGTTGAGTAAATACAGTGTAAAAGTAGTTTCACATCTGCGGGACAGAGATCCGGCTGTCTGATCCAGCTGATTCTCAGCATTTTTGTAGGATTGCAGCTAGATCTCCACCAGACCCCATTATACTTAATGGCGCCAGCGGGCATTCTGTTTGCATCCAGCAGTACTAAATCCTGACAATTTTGGCAGGCTTTTTTCTGCCAGAACATGAACATATTTTTTGTCCGCATCCGATACCCATTTCTTGTGGTTTAGATGTGAACCCATTAACGTCAATGGGGCCGCAAAACATGCAAACAGCTGTGTGCTGTCCGCATCCGTATGTCTTTTCCGTGGCATCTGCAAAAAAATAGAACATGTCCTATTCTTGTCCATTTTACAGACATGGAACGGACTGTTCTATTATGGGCCAGACGTTCCGTTCCATGAGGAACCCACTGGCTGGTATCCATGTTTTGCGGATCCGCAATTTGTAGAAACAGCTACAGCCGTCTACTTGAGCCTTGCAGTAACATAGCTACCTGTGCAGAGGAGAACATAGAATGTTAAGAAGGACCTTTGATCATGAGACCAATGCAAAAAAACAGAGCACAGAAGTCTGAAGGACCTTCGATGATGTCGTCATCATGTAACCATTGCAGAGAAATGGTGAATGACCTGTGGGATGTAGGATGGCCATTTTATTCACCCCCCCCCCCCCCCAAAAAAAAAAAAAAGTACTGGAAGACCTTAAGGTGAGTGACTAAGGGAGAGAGAAGCGTCAGTCAGTTTGTCAATGCTGCTGTGTGAGCGTGGAGCCACTGAAAAGGAGGACACCCCAGCATCCATCCAGGCTGTGTGCCGGACCAGGGACAGGGTGCCAGGAAAACGGACTGTCCGGCCACCCTACTGGGATTTTGCGAAGTGAGGAGGGCGGAGCTTCTATGCTTTGCTTATGGGGGAGAGGTTAGTGGTGTCCTAAGAAGAAGTTGTAGTTCTGTCCTATTATATTCCTTTCCATGGAATTACAACTAATGTCCTACAACAGCATTCTGGTTACGCTAGGAATTAGGCTTGAGCGAATCAAGCTTCTGTTATTAATGGGATATGCTATAATATAGGTCCACTCTGTTTTCACTGTATATGCTTTGATGCTGCAGCAACGCCATGGGGCTTTATTCCATCTGGCCTCTATCATTTAATATGATGTGTTTGTTAATTATATGTGATATCAAAATAAACTACAGATTTTTATATATTTTGTGCTTTCTATTTTGCTGGGTTATTAGCACTTTACTTTCTTACTTACTTACATTACTTTCTGTGGTTGTTATTGGTAACCCAGTTATCACTTTGTTATCTGTGCTGTTACATAGGACTGCAGGTTCCATCTACTACATTATCTGTACTCAGAGAGCTTTCACTGTGTTTTCTGTGGTGTTACATATAATGGGTACATATATTGTAACCGATGTATCCTGCAATCCTATGTAACTTCTCAGATAACATAGTGATAACTCTCTGGGTACATATGATGTAGTAGATGTTACATGCAGTCTGCGCTGGCACAGCCTCCTCCTTCTTACTGCATTGCTTCTCTGACCTCTTCATCTTCTGGCGAAGTCACAGCAGCACAGAAAGAGTGAGAAGTCGGGGGACTGCAGTGGAGAGCAGACTGGTTCAAAATAGAAGCAGTGGGGCCACGCACCTTAGGGGGAGACTGCAACTGTAAATTCTGCTGAATGCATTGTGTGTATGTGGGTGTTTGGGGTGAGAGATATCAGGCCTGGGGCCAACCCTTAGTGTTGAACAGGCTCACAATTTTATTACCATCAGTTTGCACCCTCTTGAAAGGTTGTAATATTCCAAAGTTGAAGGTGTGCTCATTTAAAACATTACTTTTATTGACATTTATTTAAAAAAACTCTACTGTGTCTGAGCAGGAAAAATATGCACTATTGGCCTATAATGCTGTGAGCATAGGAAGCCGCCCCACTACCAAGGTGAGTAAGCCTGCCAGTGACCTGGCTGTACACTTGTGAATGAGGCCTTAACAATCACCTACAGGCAGCTCTCTACTAATCTCACATTGACTCAGCAGTAGTCCATCCCGTGCTGCAAGCTCACACGGGGTGCCACTACTGAATGTACGTCCCCTGCTTCCATGTTCCGCTTCATTGCCACGGTCCTGCGCTATCCTGAGATTAGCCTTGAATATATCCGCCGCTTATTTCCTGATGAAGCTTCATATTGCAGATATGTATAGTCGGCAGGTACAGTGTGCTCCGTTGAGCGCACTGTAAGCAGTGAATCTGCCGAGGTGTGGGCGTGTCTGGTGACTCCCACTGTGGGCGGGACTTAAACTATTTAGACGCACAGGATAGGCGCCCGCGTCACGGCCATCCTAGTGCCGGAGCGCTACTCCTATTGAGAGAGGGGAGCGCGTCCTCGTGTGTTCTTGTCTGTTTGTTTGTTTGATCACAACGTGATACTGCCACTTTGAAATTAATATGGCGAGCTCCTGATGAAACATAGACATGTAGAAACGCGTTGAGCGTTTGCCATCATAATAGTGGAGGCAGTGTGGGCAGCACATGTTTTAAGAGCACAAGCAATACATGTGAGGTGGCGTTTAAATCCCGGGTGTTCAGTTCACTTTCTGGATCGAGACAGGATCCAGAAAATCGCTGCTCATTGCAGCAGCGGTAAATTCCTCCTCAGCTGCTTAAACGCAGACTGTGTGTGGATACAGTACCTCCTATACTGAACATCCAGGGGACGTACATTCAGTAGTGGCACCCTGTGTGAGCTTGCAGCATGGGATGGACTACTGCTGAGTCACTGTGAGATTAGTAGATAGCTGCCTGTAGGTGATTGTTAAGGCCTCATTCACAAGTGTACAGCCAGGTCACTGGCAGGCTTACTCACCTTGGTAGTGAGGCGGCTTCCTATGCTCACAGCATTATAGGCCAATAGTGCATATTTTTCCTGCTCAGACACAGTAGAGTTTTTTTAAATAAATGTCAATAAAAGTAATGTTTTAAATGAGCACACCTGCAACCCTTAGTGTTGATCACAAATACTCGAATTGCAAATTTTAATCGCGAATATCGGCACTTCGAGAATTTTCAAATATTTAGAATATCTCAAAATATTTTCGTAATCACGAATATTTTTATTATTTTTTTTAAATACCAGTCTATGCGAATGTTCAGCAAATTTTTTTTAATGCAAATTCTCGCAGTCAAGAAAATAATGCCTGAAGATCAGGAATTCGCAAATTCGCAAATATATGGTGAATATTTTCCCAAATATTCGCGAAGTATCGCGAATTCGAATATTGTCCCTGCCGCTCATCACTACCAACCATTCCTATTGTAATCCGCCACTGCCTATCTCCCTGTAATCTCTACTGAGGCCTGTAATATCAGTCTGGTAATGCTGAGGGTTGTAGGTCAGTCCTATTATATACCTCTCCATGTAATGTTAACTGATGCCCTAGAATAATAGTCTGAACATGCTGGGAGTTATAGTTGTCTCCTTATATACCTCTCTCCCTGTAATGCATACTGATGCTAAATAACAGTCTGGACATAATGCCTGAAGGGATGCTATGGGTGGCTCATAAAACTGAAGCCTCAATGCAATTCATGGGTGGACTCCTAGGATTGCAGATAATGTTCAAGGGGGGGGCATGATAAGACTGCAGTAGATTGTGATGGTGGATGAGAGGAAGTGGTCGGTACGTTTGTAGCAGTCCATGATGGGTGGGGGAAGTTTGCTGATAAGAATTCCGACTTCCAGTGCATGAATGGCTGAGTGGTAGTTGATAAGATTGAATGGTACTCCCTGAGCAGGCAGGCAGAAGCCAGGGCAGGTTGTAGGGGGGGCTAGGGGTAAGTAGTGGGAGGAGGCAGGGCATGGGGGCCTAATGATTTTTATGTACACTATTGTAACTGCATAAATCACTATGCTTTTGGCTCTCCCTAGTGGGGCGTGCAGGCAGGCAGTTTTATAATACACTCTGAAGGGAAGGAGGAGATTTTACACCATATTTATGCCAGTCGTAAATACATTGATAAATATTGGGGGAGGTATATTAAAATAGGTTGTTTTTCTGGCAGAAAATTGTGTCTGCTCCATTTTTAATTAATGTCCAATGTATGACCAATATGTATTTGGATGGTTAATGTGATGTTGTTTTAGAAAGCGATACTTCCAAAAGACAAGGGAACAACGGCACTGCGATGCACCGCAAGGCGATATAAGAAATCGCTACGAATATTGTCACCACATGCGTGTCTGTCCGGTACTCTGAATGCCCAATCTGGTGGTGCTCTGCCCTTAGGATACGGATAGTAGTATAACGTTTATAATTGAAGGAATATACAAAAGGAGGCGGCACTCACCATGGGAATCTTTTCACTTGCTTTATTTCGCTGACAAAAGCAGCAAAACTTGTTACATCATGCGAAGGGAAGAAACAAGGTATACTTAGACATATACAAAACATATCCTTATTAATTGCGAATTATTCGCATCACTTACAACACAGTCAGTAAGCCTGGTATACACTGATATTACTCTTACAAAATTAATTGGAAGGGTGCTCATCCTATCTATCAACATCTAGACATTCACAAAAAAACTGACATATCATTTTTGTCATTAAGACCATGGGGACCCATAGCCTGGGTTTTCATGATCCACCTCGCCTCACAGCGCAGGAGTGCACGGTGTCTATCACCACCCCGGGGGAGGCACCGCACTACTTCAATCCCCGCGAATGTGAGGCAACGTGGGTCACCCCCATGTTGTTCGCGGACATGTTGTATCAGTCTAGGTGAGCCCCTTCCTGATTTAATGGAGCCTATATGTTCACGGACCCTCTCAACTAACGGTCTAATCGTTTTGCCAATATAAAATGTGTGACATACACATAACATTGCATAGACCACAAATGGGGTGCGACAAGTTATGAAATCTCTCACGACCCATGTTATTCCCCTAACTGAATGACCTTACTCCTTGCATTATAGGGGCAGAAAGAGCAAAATCCACATTTGTGATTCCCGATCACGGGTCTTGCAGATAACCAATCGCGTTTCTTGGGTTCTGTAAAGGTGCTGCGGACTAACTTATCCTTTATCGTATGGCATCTACGAAATGTAACAATTGGACGCTGTCCAGCTATATCATTCAGTGCCGGATCACCACGGAGTATGTCCCAATTGCTATGTATCACTTGTTTTATGGCGTCTGCCATTGGACTAAAGCGAAACGCAAGGGTAAACCGCTGACTATCTCTTTGTTTCTCTTTTTCAACTAACAACTTTGTGCGATCTAATTTGGCTGCACGGTGAAGTGCCTGCAATACTTCTCTCGGTGCGTAACCCCGTCTTATTAATCGGTGCCTCAATTTATAGGCCTGTTTTGCTCTTTCTGCCCCTATAATGCAAGGAGTAAGGTCATTCAGTTAGGGGGAATAACATGGGTCGTGAGAGATTTCATAACTTGTCGCACCCCATTTGTGGTCTATGCAATGTTATGTGTATGTCACACATTTTATATTGGCAAAACGATTAGACCGTTAGTTGAGAGGGTCCGTGAACATATAGGCTCCATTAAATCAGGAAGGGGCTCACCTAGACTGATACAACATGTCCGCGAACAACATGGGGGTGACCCACGTTGCCTCACATTCGCGGGGATTGAAGTAGTGCGGTGCCTCCCCCGGGGTGGTGATAGACACCGTGCACTCCTGCGCTGTGAGGCGAGGTGGATCATGAAAACCCAGGCTATGGGTCCCCATGGTCTTAATGACAAAAATGATATGTCAGTTTTTTTGTGAATGTCTAGATGTTGATAGATAGGATGAGCACCCTTCCAATTAATTTTGTAAGAGTAATATCAGTGTATACCAGGCTTACTGACTGTGTTGTAAGTGATGCGAATAATTCGCAATTAATAAGGATATGTTTTGTATATGTCTAAGTATACCTTGTTTCTTCCCTTCGCATGATGTAACAAGTTTTGCTGCTTTTGTCAGCGAAATAAAGCAAGTGAAAAGATTCCCATGGTGAGTGCCGCCTCCTTTTGTATATTCCTTCAATTATAATTGTTTTAGAAAGCGACAAATGGAAGATGCAACACAATGCACCTCAAAGATTTTTATTTTATGCCACAGATTTTTTTTCCCCAAAAGATGTGCAAAATTTGTCTAAGGCTACTTTCACACCAGCGTTTTTTCTAGATCCATCATGGATCAGCAATACCGCTTCCATTACTGATAATACAACCATCTGCATCCGTTATGAAGGATCCAGTTGTATTATATTTAAAATATCACGGATCCGTCATGAACACCATTGAAAGTCAATGGGGGACAGATCCGTTTTCTATTGTGTCAGAGAAAACGGATCCGTCCCCATTGACTTACATTGTAGTCATGACAGATCAGTCTTGCTCCCCACCGCGTCGCGGACATAAAAACGCTTGCGGATCTCAATATCGGAAAGGGAAAGCACAGAGTTGAAAGTAGCCTAAGACTGTGACAAAACAAGCCACAAAATAGGCCTAGACAAAAAGTTAGCAAAAAAGATGTCTAAAAAAATTTCATGTCTAGCCATGTCGTAAATGAAACAAAATTATCACGCATATACTTCATATATTCTGGACAGTTGTGCTTTGCATTCTGCGTGACTGTTTGTTGAAAGTGTAACTTACATAATATGTTTTGGGTACCTAAAAAGATTTGTATAAGCCCCTGGCTCAGTAGCAAACAAGCGACAGGGGTGTGTGAGTGAGTGGCCGGATGGATGTCATAGTAGTTGCAGAACTCATGGTTCTGATTCTCCCAGCAGGGTTAGAGAATGATTCTAGTTCATTCTGCCAGAGTCATGGTATTCCATCTTGAAGTGGTTAGTGTGGTTATAGCACCATCTAGCGTTGGTAAGTTGTTTTTCTGTTACAAAGACTACTGCATTGTGGGTGCTGCACTGCATTGTGGGAGTGACCAGCATCCTGGGAAAGATAACTCTCCAGGACACATCAGCGGAGCTGTCCTTTTGCATATCGCCTTCTTAAACTTCACAATCCTTGTAAAAGCTGGTGAGAGATCTACCTTTGTTTCAGGGATATTATGTTATGCAGAGCTGTTCAATCAGTTGTAATTGTTATTTAGGGAGTTGTTACTACTGTTAGTTAAACATGTAGTCCTATGTTAGGAAGCCATTTTACCATGTGCTTTAGTGTTATGCAAACGTTACAGTACATGCTATTCTATACGTTATACTTATACATGTTATTTGTATTCATGTAGTTTTACCAAACAATCCTGTTTTGCAGATCAACAATCCTGTTTTAACAATAACCAAGTTAGACTACAAGAACAGTCCTCTTATTTGGAAGACGGAATGGTTTATGCTGAATATCAGACTGCACACCTTGTGAATGTGTATGAAGACAGAACAGTAAAACAGATGGTAGTCGCCAGCGATAGTGGATCTGACTATATGGAGCCACCATCACACACGCGGTCCTGCGTACAAGATTGCAGAGGCTGCCATACAGTCACAAGAAGTGAGAGTGTAGCCCCCAGCAAGTGCAGCACGATCCAAACCACACTGAAGTCCGTTTCTACATAGACTAAGTCCGCACATAGACATTAAGCAGTCAGCAAAAGGCACACAATGTCCACTAGCCAGGCATCATTATACAAGACCAGGTCACAAGCAAGCTGCTCTAGGAAGTCCTCAATAAAAGAAAAGGCTGCTCTCGTCCGTGCAGAAGCTGAGGCTGCAAAAGGAAGGTCTTCCTTTGCTGCACAAGAGATGCAACTAAAGAAAGAGAGAGCGTCAAGGGAAAAAGAGAAAGCACGCCTGCAATCGTCACTGGAAGAAGAGAGAGCACACCTGCAAGCATCACTGGAAGAAGAGACAGCACGCCTGCAAGCGTCAAAGGACAGGGAGAGAGGGTCACTGGAAGAAGAGACAGCATGCCTGCAAGCGTCACTGGAAAAACTCTCCGCAGAGAAAGAAGCGGCAACCGCAGTGACCAAAGCAGAGTTCCTAGAAGCCTTGGAGTTCCCCAAACCCGAGAAACACAGCCAAGTACTTGGGCCAGACCTAGATAAACAAGATCCAACACAGTGTGTCTCAGAATACGTCCATCAGCATCCCAAGAAAGATGATGATGACTATGATCAAGAATATCAGGCAGCCTATACAGAGTGTCAAAGATCCTACTTTGAAGCACAGTACCTCAAGCAGGACGGTGTGTGACAAAACGATGCTGAGCACAACTACCGCCCTACAGAACGAAAGCTACAACCTTCGCTTCGACTTAGTCCAGCCTAACCAGGCTGCCATGGACTTCGCTAAGTTCTTTGCTAAATGGGAGCTGGTTATCAAAGGCCTTTTAAAGTTCACCGATCGCCCCGAGAACTACAGGGCATGGCAAGCCTCCTTACAGAATGCCATAAAGGACTTAGATCATTCCTGTAGTGAGGAGTTAGATCTCTTAGTAAAGTGTTTTGGAAGCGAGTCTGCTGAACATGCCAAAAGAATCAGAGACATTAACATAAACTATCTGGGTAAAGGCCTTAAGATCATGTGGGAAAGACTTGATGAGTGTTATGCGTAAATAGGAGCTATAGAAAATGCTTTATAATTTATAATTTTCCCAGAATAGTGGGTAGGGGTTACAGAAGCTCCGGGAACTCAGTGACTTGTTGATAGAGGTACAGGTTGCTCAGGCAGAAGGATATCTGCTGGGGCTAACCTTCCTGGACACCGCTAGAGGTGTCATTCGGATTGTCCAAAAACTCCCTTATAATCTACAGGAGAAGTGGATCATGCATGGTTCCTATTATAACCACCTCCATGGCGAAAAGTAGATAAACACTGACATAGACACTGCAGTAGTCACTTCTCACTGTACAGAGATCTGTAAATGACTTGCAGGAGGGAAGTCCTGCTCAAAAATATGCCTTGTCAGAGTTTATCTGTTTGGCCACCGAGATAAGGCAATCAAGGTATATGCAATCTTAGATGATCAAAGCAACAGGTCTTTAGCTAAATCCACCTTCTTCGACACCTTCAACATAGTAGGGCCGGTTCTCCCTACTCCTTAAGGACATGTGCTGGTATCGTAGACGGCGAGGAGGAAAGCAACTGGGCACAAGGTCCATAGATGGTCTGACCTGCTTGTCACTGCCAACGATACTGGAGTGCAATCACATACCTGACAACCAGTCCTAGATACCTACACCAGAGGTAGCGGCATACCACCCACACCTGAGGCATAAAGCTCACCTGATACCAGAACTGGACCCAAAAGCCCCGATAGTCTCAATCCTTGGAAGAGACATACTACGAGTTCATAAGGCTAGACGTCTGTCTAGGGGGAGCACACAAGCCGACCTTAGTCAACAGTATGCTCACCAACACACTTGAAAATGGACGTCCTTCCCTATTCCAGCCATGTCAGAGCAGTTTCCTGATAAAAGACTTGCCACACAGCACTCCTGTGCCTTGTCCTTTCACAGATCCCTCCTGTGAAGACCATGCCTGTGATGGTGAGCAAGATCACTTAGGGTGCACAGTCTTTCACAAGACAAGAGAAGACAACAGGGTTTCAATGTCCATAGAAGACAGGCTGTTCTTGGATATCATGGATCAAGAAATAGTAAAAGACAAGTCAAAAAGTGCACCTTTACTGTTTAAACCCTGGAGACAACGTTTACCTAACAACAAAGAACTTGTCTACAGCCAATTTATCTCCCTCAAACACAAACTTCAGAGGACATCAGAGACGATAGAACATTTCATTACCTTCATGGAAAGAATATTCCAGAACAACCATGCAGAAATGGCACCAACGCCCTAAGACTCTGAGGAGCATTGGTACTTACCCATATTTGGCATGTATCATCCTAAAAAGCCAGGGCAGATGCAAATAATGTTCGACTCAAGCGCCAGGTTCGAAGGCGTCTCGCTAAATGATGTCTTACTGTCTGGTCCAGACCTCAACAACAGGCTTCTAGAGGTACTTCTCCACTTCCGCAGAGATTCCGTAGCACTTATGGCCGACATACAACAGATGTTCCACTGCTTTCTCGTCAAGGAAGAACACAAAAACTACATGGGGTTCTTCTGGTACCGCAACAATTACCCCAACGAAGACATTGTAGAGTACCGAATGGGAGTGCACATCTTCTGAAACAGTCCTTCCCCTGCAGTCACTATCTATGGTCTCAGACAATCAGCCCGAGAGGGTGCAGTAAAGTATGGGTCAGATGTCAGATCCTTTGTGTAAAAAGATTTCTACGTGGATGACTGTTTGAAATCCACACCCACGAACTAGACCGCAATCAGTCTCTTAAAAAGGCTCAAGAAATGCTCACTCTATCTAATCTGAGGTTGCACAAAACCGCCTCCAAGAGCCGTGAGTTAATGGAGGCCTTCTCACCCCAAGACCATTCAAATGATATAAAGGACTTGGATCTTAGCACTGACTCCCTTCCCCTGCAGCGGAGTCTCGGTTTGCTCTGGGATTTAAAGACAGACACATTCACCTTCCAAATCAGCAAGGAAGAAAAGCCCTTCACACGCAGAGGAGTCCTGTCCACCATAAATAGCTCTGGAATTCGTAGTGCCTGTTCTGCCTCTCCACTCTAAGCATTACAGAGTGATCTCTGTAACTTACAGTTGTGATGACATGGCGATAACCATAATCTTAGCTGAATTGGCTGACAATGACTAGATTCAAACGACACCTTGTAGATCGTGAAGAAGTTTATTCCAAACTGTGCAGATCATACACCGATGAACAAATGGATAGGTCAAAAAATTATGCTGTGAGCAACTAACAGAATACATGTGGCTGAGATGAAGGGTGAAGCCAGAATGCACGAAAGGAGGGGAGGAGACTAAACAGAGGACAGTAAGAAGGGAAGAGAGAAGGGACACACAGGATAAAAAGGCAAACCATGAATGTGTAACATGACAGCACATGTTACTATCCAAGGAAAAATGATGTTAAGAAACTTCACCACAGAGACATCTGATTGGGATGGTCTTCCCATGGAAAAAAAGGACCTGTGGACAGGTTGGAAGAAGTCTCTCGAAGCTTTGACCAGCCTTCACGTGGCACAACCCTATGCTTCCATGCCATCCAACTGAATTCAAGATGCAAAGACTGTATATCATCTGCAATGCATCAGTCAAGGCAGTTGCAGCCGTAGCATACCTAAAGACCATTGACATCAAAGAACAATGCCATATAGGATTTGTCATGAGCCGGACCAAACTGGTGCCACTCCGCAAACACACGATTCCCAGACTGGAGCTCTGCGCTGCTGTGCTTGCAGTGGAGTCGAGTTTTACACGGACAGCAACGTAGTCCTAGGATATATTTGCAACAAAACCAGACTCTTTTACGTCTATGTCAGCAATCAGGTGCTAAGGATCAGGAGATCCACCTGTCCTAAACAGTGGCACTATGTGGCTACACAGCATAATCATGCAGACCAAGCAACTAACTCCGTCGCAGCAAGCCACCTTAAGGACACAACATGGTTTATGGGTCCTGAATTCCTGTACCGTTGAATGTCTTGCAGTACCAGAGCCGACATATTTGAATTGGTAGACCCAGATGAAGATGAAGAAATCCAACCTGAAGTATCTGTTCTACGTACATTGACTTCTGCCACCAACTCAAATCTCATTGTTTCAACAGATTCTCCACTTGGATGTTGCTCACCTTGCCTGATGAAGATTGAGGTGCTATTGGTGGTGAAGGCTTGAGGCAGGGTCCCATGATGAATGCACTTTTAAGTGTAATAATAGTGTAGGAAGCAATGATGACAAAGTAGTGCAGCAGAACAGTTCTTCTTTTCATGCGATGGACACACAGTTGTTCACAAAATGTGCTCATGGTTGAACCAGTAGTAATTGGCCAAAAGGTGCCTCTTTAAAGCAAGCTTCCTGCACTTCACTAGCTGACTCTGACATAAGCATCCAGACATTGTACTGTACAATGTCTGGATGCTTATGTCAGAGTTAGCTAGTGAAGTGCAGCAAGGCTGCTTTAAAGAGACACCTTTTGTAAATTACTTACTGTTAAGGGAAATATTAATGATTAATATTTGGTTTCAATATCAATTATTAATATTCATAAATTGGAGTATATATGTATATATTAAAATACATATATACATATATTTGCATAATACCCCTTCCCTTTTCACTTACTACTACCAGACTACACTGCACTGAACTGACTAGAGGGTGACAACAGCCCCATCTAGCGGTTGCTAAGAATATGGTCTGTACCATGTGCATATAGAAAATACAGTAAATGCATAAATTGCTCAGAAAGATATTTTCTTTGCTATGAATCTTTTCACAAATTCCTCTCAGAAAACTTTTTTTGAAAAATGTAATGTATCACTCTTTCTGAGTAAAGTTGGAGAGCAATTGGTGGGGGGAACCCTTGCCCCGGGTGCCTAAAAGCCTCGCTACTCCTCTGACCTATCCTAAGGAATTAGAAGGTTAAGGAAGTTAAAATATTGTCTCAAGTTGTCTGTTTGTATAAATGAAATAAAAGCCACTCCTTTTAATCCAATTAATTGTATTAGCATGGGGTCCTTAAATATTACAAGTTTATTCCTGAAGTGAAGTTTGTATACATGACATCGGGGTTTGTGTGGGAAATAGGGAAATTGAATTGTAACCTTATTTTGCAAAGGGGCTTATGTGAGTGATGACAATCTCTGTACAGCCTGGCAGAATATGTTGGCAATAAGAAAAGGTTTATTTATCTGGAGAGAATTAGGATGCACTGTCCTAAGATATGAAAAGTGAACTATGCTGGGCATTGAAAAAATGCTGTTCCGTAAAGGTCCACATGGTGGCATATTCCACCCACCAAGATGCAATTTAGTAGCTGGTTCAGATCTGTTCTGCAATATATGCTATTGTTATTGTGCAAGAAAAGTTACTACTCAGTTCTATAATACTGTACTTGGTGGACAATAGGACAGTCCACACATTTTAGGAAGGGGTACTTGGTGGCTTGTGTGTCACATCAGAACATGATGGCACCCAGGGACATGACTAGTTAGGGATGGACATAGAACAATGCATAGCTCTCTGCTTTCCAACTGCTATTTTGATTAAAAGGGAATGCTAACCATTGAGTTCTCCAGAAAATCCTTGACTGGTCTGCCAAACCCTCAGTATTTGTGAAATGTGGATAGTAATGAATTAGTATTGATTAAATCTGGTTTTCACACCCTACAGTCTACAGAAACTGCCCTCACTAAAGTGACAAATGACCTCCTGACTGCAAAATGCAATGGTGACTACTCTTTGCTCATTCTCCTTGACCTTTCTGCAGCTTTTGACACTGTAGACCACTATTACTAAACACCATGCTAGTATCTATCGGCCTGAAAGACACTGCCCTCTCCCGGTTTTCTTCATATCTCTCTGACCACTCTTTCAGCGTATAATTCGTTTGCTACACTTCTCCTCTCCCTCTTGCTGTTGGAGTTCCTTAGGGTTGAGTCCTTTGTCCTCTCCTCTTCTCTCGATTACAGTAACTCACTATTAATTGGCCTTCCCCTCACCAGACTTTTTCCTCTCCAATCTATCCTTAATGCAGCAGCTAGGGTCACCTATCTGTCTAATCACTACTCCAATGCCTCTGCCCTGTGGCAGTCATTGCACTAGTTGCCCATATATATAATCCAATTTAAACTGCTCATTCTCACCCAGAAATCTCTCCACAGTTTTGCACCCCCCTACATCTCTTCGCTCATCTCTGTCTACCACCCTACCCATGCTCTACGCTCTGCAAACGATTTACGACTGACGTCCACCATAATCCAAACCGCTCACTCCTGGCTTCAAGATTTTTCCCAAGCTGCACCAATTCTCTGGAATGTCCTACCCCAAGAAATTAGGTTAAATCACAATATACACAGTTTTAGGTGCTCCATTAAAAATGCATGCACTCAGAAGCACTACAGATATAGGCTGGTGACTGGCTCATGCAGTTCCCCTATTTTCTCAAGATGGCTAGACCATTGTATAAAACAAGCACTTTTACATTTTGTGTCACCCCTATCTCCTCATAGATTGTAAGCTCTTGTGAGCAGGGCCCTCATTCCTCTTGTTCTAATTATTAAATTGTCTGTTGCTATGCTGTTTATGACTGTTTGTAACCCCTGAATTGTAAAGCGCTACAGAATATGTTAACGCTATATAAAAGTAGGGGCCCTGTGCAGCTGCAAAGGTTAACCATATGCTTGTGTAGCTCGTAACTAGAGATGAGCACTGGATTTGATCCAGTGCTGAGCCACGCCCCCTGCACTGATCACATGACGGTGACGTCACCCCAGGTCCTTTGGCTTTTCCAAAGTTCGGATTCGTGGAAGCCGCCCCTTATGGATTCCATATGCCGGGATAGTCCGGGGTAGTGGAATCCATAACGGGATGCAGCGATTACACCAACCCGAGCGCCGAACTAATTTTTGAAGTTCGCTCATCTCTACTCGTAACCATTCAGCACAATAGAAAAACTTGGAATTGGCCCCTTCTCCACCATGACGCCTGAAAAACACAAGCAAACTGAGATGTTGCATGCTTTGGATTAAGAAGACGCTTTCCTAATCATCTGGTTTGGTTGCTGCATGCTGTTGTCGATTCTGCAAAAGTTTAAACTGATGTTTGAGTTTGCTAGGAAATACATTGTGCACTGAGATATTTTCTAATACGAGGAAAGTGGTTTACAGCTTTGTCAGGCAGTGATGAGGAGGGCAGTAGGAGGGATGGCTTCTGATAAATGCTTTGTGGGGGAGGTAGAGAAGATAAAGACGTCAAACGTAATTGCAAAGCTAACTTGGCTTCTGTGGTTTTTATGAAACAGACGTATACTGTAGATACTGCGAGTGACTTACTATTTGAATCACATTGCACCCTTTATAAAAAAAAAAAAACATTGTGTAAAGACCTGAAATTTGACTTCAAAGATGTTCATTTGTTGGCTATTGTTTGAGACGCCCTGGCAGCTCTTTTGCCTCATTCAGTGCTCCAGCTGTTGCTGTTCAGAGAGTTTGTCCCCATGAACAATGGACTGAACTTCCCCGGAGTACAGGATGTAGATATGTTTAATCTGCCAGTATGATAAAGCACGTGTTAAACTTTACTGTGGTTTCTGAACATTTGTTCCTGCAAAGCCTCAACCACATGCATGCAGTGGCGTACACACAATCCATGGGCCCCCCCCCAACCTGCCGCCGCACCCACCCCCACTACCTCCCCTACCATTCACCCAAGATGCCTCCAGTCAGCCCCCCACCCCAGCTGGTCATCACAGGGCTCTCACTCTAGACAGTTGCAGTGTACCACTGCACCGCTCATTTCTCTCCACCAGACCCCCCTCCCCCCGGCTGGTCATCGCAGGGCCCTTACTCCAGACAGTGGTATGGCAGTGCACCGCTTCTCTCTCCAGTCTCCACCAAACCCCCCACCACCGCCTGGCTGCGTCGCTGGCAGTGGCACTGTGGCTCATGATGGGCTGGGCTGGCTCTGGATGATGCGAGCGAGTCCGTCCCGGCAGTCCAGGTCCCGTCTGAAGGCTGTGCCTGCGTGAGTAATGGCGCGTGCATGTTCCCGCGAGACCTGCCGCGGGAGTTCACAGGTCTCGCGGGATTGACGCCGTGCTCTCTCCTGCCCGGCACTGAGATTCTGAATGCACTAACTACTTAGCGCAGCACAGCGCCGCAGTAGGGGCCAGGGGCCCGCAGGCGGCTGGGCCCGGTCACAACTGCGACCGCTATATGTACGCCACTGCATGCATGTGTGCTTGACATTATGGTGTAAAATAACCACGTCATGTCACTGAAAGCATTTGTGCCAACATATTCTGCCACACAGAATTCAGGAAAGTACAAAACTAGCAAAAGGGGGTTGTGTGAGAGTTTACAATCTAATGGTGTATGCACATGGCAACATCATTTGCACTAACTGTCCAGCAGCACATAGAGCCCTTGAGTGGATGTGGAAAGTAATACAAGTGAAGAGCATTGTTGTAATCTACCGGATTTGCAACTTTTCAATGCATTTGCAACTTGTTTAGTCACAATCTGCTTTGCACGCCGTCCTTGCCAAGTCTATAAAAAGGGGGCATGACGAGGGTGTAGTGAGAGCACTGCTCCATCTCCAAACTGCAGTAGATTTCCTTCTGGCCCACAGAGAGTTGAAGAAGGCAGGTAAATATGACAAGGCCTGCACCGGTTTTGATAAATCAGGGCCTACATAGAATTAGTAAGCACTTTACTTTTATATCATTAAAGCAATGGTCATGTTTTTGGTGCCTTCAAAAAACTCCCACATTTGACTGTAACCAAACCATATAGTTAGAATTTAGTGTTAGGAGACAGTGTCTAGCCCCTTAAGGAGTCAGCCCTATTTCACCTTAAGGACTTGGCCATTTTTTGAAAATCTGACCAGTGTCACTTTATGTGGTGATAACTTTAAAACGCTTTTTCTTATCCAGGCCATTCTGAGATTGTTTTTTCGTCACATATTGTACTTCATGACAGTGGTAAAATAAAGTCGAAAAATTTCATTTTTATTTATAAAAAAATTACAAAATTTACCAAAAATTTTGAAAAATTTGCAATTTTCCAAGTTTCAATTTCTCTACTTCTATAATACATAGTAATACCGCCAAAAAAAGTTATTGATTTACATTCCCCATATGTCTACTTCATGTATCGATCATTTTGGAAATGCTATTTCATTTTTTGGGGACGTTACAAGGCTTAGAAGTTTAGAAGCAAATCTTGAAATTTTTCAGAAATTTTCAAAAACCCACTTTTTAGGGACCAGTTCAGGTCTGAAGTCACTTTGTGAGGCTTACATAATAGAAACCACCCAAAAATTACCCCATTCTAGAACCTACACCCCTCAAGGTATGCAAAACTGATTTTACAAATGTAATTAACCCTTTAGGTTTTCCACAAGAGTTAATGGCAAATGGAGATAAAATTTCAAAATTTCGATTTTTTGGAAAATTTTCCATTTGAATCCATTTTTTCCAGTAACAAAGCAAGGGTTAACAGCCAAACAAAACTTAATATTTATTCCCCCGATTCTGTAGTTTGCACGAACACCCAATATGTGGCCGTAAACTGCTGTATGACCAAACTGCAGGGCGCAGAAGGAAAGGAACGCCATATGGTTTTTGGAAGGTGGATTTTGCTGGACTGGTTTTTTGACACCATGTCCCATTTGAAGCCCCCGATGCACCCCTTTGTTAACCCTTTAGGTGTTCCTCAAGAGTTATTGGCAAATGGAGAT
Source organism: Bufotes viridis (assembly GCA_033119425.1). Classification (NCBI taxonomy): domain Eukaryota; kingdom Metazoa; phylum Chordata; class Amphibia; order Anura; family Bufonidae; genus Bufotes; species Bufotes viridis. The sequence continues at coordinate 217,200,498 of CM065589.1, forward strand.
GAAATTTCAGAATTTCTATTTTTTATTACCTTGTCTCAAAAAAAGTGTAATATAGAGCAACCAAAAATCATATTTACCCTAAAATAGTACCAACAAAACTGACACCTTATCCTGTAGTTTCCAAAATGGGGTCACTTTTTTGGAGTTTCTACTGTAGGGGTACATCAGGGGGGCTTCAAATGGGACATAGTGTCAAAAAACCAGTCCAGCAAAATCTGCCTTCCAAAAACCATATGGCGTTCCCTTCCTTCTGTGCCCTGCCGTTTGGCCATACAGCAGTTTACGACCACATATGGGGTGTTTGTGCAAACAGGAGAATCAGGGCAATAAATATTGAGTTTTGTTTGGCTGTTAACCCTTGCTTTGTTACTGGAAAAATGGATTAAAATGGAAAATTTGCGGGGCGTGGCCAAGCTGCCGAGGAGAATGGCTGCCTGATCCAGGAGCTCCTGCACCATAGCGGCTAAAACAGCGATTGCCCTGAGTGCTCTGCACTGCCCGGCTCCCCCAGTGCATTTCTACATGCCCCATTGCCTCCCCGTCCTAATGGGGAAACTTAAGAAACAGATTCCCAAGCTCCAGGACGGAAACCTGGAGTCCTACTTTGACAAGGGGAGAGCTAAAGATGGCGCAGACGCTTCCCCCTCCCCCCCCCCCGCCTGAAACCAGCATCGGGACTCTATCTCCTGCTCCAGCGATGCGCTCACCTTCGCCTCCAGTCCTCTCCTGCTCCTCGGGCCTGCTCACTGCCTCGCCTCCGTCTTTTCCAGCGACTCCAGAGGAAGACAAATGCCGCCCCTGTGCGGCCGCCTGTCTCCAAGATGGCGCCCGGACCGGATCACAGCACAGCCAGCAGCCATGTGGCATGGGCTCTCCTCACCAGCGCTCAGCCATGGGTGGCTGTCCTCAGCCCAGTGAGTACCTTAACCCCTTGCCTACTTCTATGGGAGCACCTGGGGACCCCTTTCACTCACTGCCCACCTCTGACAGGCCTGTCACTGAGGATTCCCTTAAGGCCATGTTGCTGGCCCTGAAATCTTCTCTACATGCTGATATTGCGGGGCTGATTAACCCTTTAGCAACCAGAATCCAAGGCTCTGAAGATAGAATTGCTCATATTGAATCTAAAATGGGTGAATTCGCTGCCTCTCAAAATGAGATTATTGACGCTCACAATGACATGGCTACTAAGCTAGAAAACGTCAAGCTTAAGCTCGCAGATTTGGAGGATAGATCCAGGCGCAATAATGTAAAATTCCGCGGCATCCCTGAAGATGTTTTCTCAGCAAGATCTACAACCGTTCCTGAAAGGTCTTATCAAATCGCTTCTGCCGCAAATACCGATTCCTGATATGATCATTGACAGAGCCCACAGAATTCCTAAGCCTTCACATTTGGGCCCTAATGTGCCACGAGACACGCTTGCCCGCATTCATTTTTTCCATACTAAAGAGGCCTTAATGGAAGCTGCACGGAAAAAGAATACGCTGCCGGCTCCTTATCAGAAAATTAAGTTGTTCGCTGATTTATCCAAAACCACCCTTCGCCATCGCAGGACATTGCTACCAATTACGGCGACTTTACGTGACAATGACATTCCCTATAAGTGGGGTTATCCCCTGAAATTGTTGGTTCGGAAGAACGATCAAACCCATCTTGTCAAGTCGTTTGAAGATGGCAAACTGCTCCTGGAGTCCTGGCAAATTCCGTTGTCCCTGGAGGGCTCCAAACCCGTTTTGGATCCAATGCCTCGCCATCGATCCCAACCGTCTGAGGACTGATGCTCAACAGAATTTCCTGTTACCTGCCTCCCCGGCCCTCTGGGTGGCTGCTGAGAGATTTGTATATTTGCCTTATTCATTCTGGGCTTTTCTTATGTGCCTCTGACATAATGGTGCCGACTCCTGGTGTTTTACTGATCCATCTCTATATTGCCTCGGCCTTGGCACAGGACTCTTGCCCTACTATATAACTGAAGGCTACTACTGCTGTGCCTGTTCACTCTTCTCTTTGTCTTCTTTTGGTCTTTCTTTCTCCTTCTTCCCTTCCTTACTCCTCCCCCCTCCCCGTCAGTTTTGTTGTTGCACGCCTGTGATTTTTGCCTATTTATAGAGGGTTAGCACTTTAACTGTTGCACGTACATTACCGAATTGCACTGCTTTCTACATCATGGGCCTCAAATTTATGTCTCTGAATGTTAAGGGCCTTAATTGCCCCCCGAAAAGGTCCTACATGTGGAAGGAAGCTCTGCAATCTCAGGTCGATATTTTGTGTATACAAGAATCCCACTTACTGCAAGCTGACGCATCTAGGATTAGTCATAGATTGTTTCCTCACATTCTACATTCTCATTTTAGCAAGAAGAAGAGAGGTGTCCTGATTGCTATTAAGAACTCCGTTGCCTACTCTCCAATCTCTACTCTAGTGGATCCGAACGGTCGCTACATCATCTTGGTATGTCTGATTAACAATATCACCTACACACTAGTTAACTTATACGCGCCCAACTCCCATCAATTGGCTTTCCTGCATAAACTCATGCGGAAAGTCAATAGCTGTAAACAGGGTAAACTGATTCTCTGTGGGGATTTTAACTCTGTTCTCCAGCCGTCCTTAGACTCCACATCCCCTACACGTAAATCTGACTCTAGTTTGGCTTCCTTCCTGCACTCAGAAGGTCTGATCGACGTGTGGAGAGCACAACACAGCTCAGACAGGGATTACACTTTCTTCTCCCCCCGCACCTTTCCTATTCCCGTATTGATCTGTTTCTAACTGATCACACCTCCTTGCTCCATACTTTATCCACAGACATTGGCCTAATCAAATGGTCTGACCACGCCCCCGTAACATTGGTTTTAGATGAACAATTCCAGTCTTGTAGAGCTCCTGTTTGGAGAAATAATACTTTCCTCCTAAACAATCCCAAATATTCTACGGAACTTTTAACTCATCTCAAAGAATACTTTCACTTCAATGACGGCTCTGTTAATGACGCCTTCGTCCTTTGGCAGGCTCATAAAGCATCCATGAGAGGCTCCTTGATTAAATTAGGCCATACGGTGAAGAAAATCAGGAATAAGGATATTATGCAAACCCTTGAGACCATAGCTAATCTAGAATCTGTCAATAAACTATCTCCTACTCCCCAATGTTCAGCAGATCTTAGATCGGCAAGGAACAAGCTGAGCGGCCTGATGTCACACTCCTATCACCGTTCTCTTCTTCGACTTAAGGCCACCTATTACTCACAGGGAAACAAAGCTGGCCGACTATTGGCCCGTCAACTTAAAGTTCAACAGGCTAAATCCAAAATTCCATATTTGCTTCATCCTGATACTAAAGCCAAACTCCTAGACCCCCGGGATATCGCCAACCAATTTAAATATTATTACCAATCATTATACAATCTTAAAGACAGCGTTCCGCTCCCCGATAACTATAGCACTCTAGTGTCTGATTTTCTCGCCCAAGCCTCACTCCCAGCTCTCTCCCAGCTACAACTCCAATCCCTGAACTCCCCGTTTACGCCTTCGGAACTTAACAAAATCATTTCCTCGCTCCCTCTAGGTAAGGCGCCTGGGCCAGACGGCTTTTCCAATGAATATTACCGATCCTTCCAAACCACGCTAATACCCTACCTACTTGACATGTTTAACCAGATCCTAGGAGGACGAAATTTTCCCCCCGACATGTTAGGAGCCCTAGTGGTGACTATCCCGAAACCTGGCAAGCCCCCGGAAGTCCCTCAGAATTTCCGTCCGATCTCTCTACTGAACTCGGACATTAAAATCTTCGCCAAACTTGTCGCAAATAGATTATCTCCTTTACTCCCCTCTCTCATACATTCTGATCAGACGGGATTTGTAGCCGGCAGACAAGCCTCGGATAATACTAGACGAATGGTAGACCTGTTTAATTTTGCAGAAGTAAATGACCTCCCAATGCTGGCGGTTACCTTAGATGCTGAAAAAGCGTTCGATCGCTTGCATTGGGACTACGCATTTGCTACGCTTCGACAAATGGGTTTCTCCGGACCTATCATGAACGCGATTGGTAGTCTATACGCGGGCCCATCAGCGACAGTCTGGGTTAATGGGGTGGTCTCTGACCCTTTTTCTATTACTAACGGCACCAGACAGGGATGCCCCCTCTCTCCCCTGTTGTTTATCTTGGCGCTGGAGCCCCTTGCACAGCATATTAGGAACTCAGGCACTATATCGGGTGTGGTGGTTGGTGACAGATCTTATAAGATAGCCCTTTATGCGGATGACATTGTCCTCTCTTTAACTGATCCCACTACTTCCCTTCGGACGGCTCTCTCACCGGACAACCCGTGTCCCCTTCTCCTGCTCTAGCTCTCTTATTTCTATATATACAAAACTTCCCTCCTCTGAGCCGTAATCTAGTGGGCCATATCCTTCTCAGTGCCAAACTGATACTTACACGTCACTGGAAGTCTCCTGACCCACCTACCTTAGCCGAAGTAGTGCAGGAAGTGAATTCCACTTGTAGGTACGAACATACGCTACCCCCCACGATTATTTCCCCATCCTTCAGGAATATTACGTGGAGTCTATGGCTCTCATGTCCGGAATATGTTCCCTGAGAGCCGCTCCTGTGTGTGTGGTTTTATCAGGGTCTGGTAGGCAACGGAGTTCCATTCTGATTTGTTCTGTGGTATATGTGTTTTCATTTGCTTCTTACCGAGCGCCCTTGAGGCTTTCTCCCTCCCCTCTGTTTTTCCCTCTCTCCTTCCTCTTCTCTGCTTCCTTTTTCTCTAGTGTGTTCTTTGAATGTTTGGAGGTGCTGACCCACCTCTTGTTAATATTTGCGTAGACTTATGGTGTTTGATATAACAATATATGCCTCTTTGATTTACCGTTACAAGACTGATCGTCAGCTGCAGATTATCTGTATTTCCGCTTGTTTTGCTGTACTTGCCATTTTGACAATGTGGATATGCTGGTGCGGATGACATTGGCTACTTTCTCTCATTCTGTACCGATGCTTATTGTACCTTTTATGCTTGTGGCTGCGCCCACACCTGTTATTGCTCTTCTTCTTTCTAAAAACCCAATAAAACTTTGAATTTAAAATGGAAAATTTGCAAAAAAATTGCTGTTTTGGGACCGTTTTTATTTTTTGCTATTTACATTGTTGAACTGACAGGCTAGATTGTGTGCTATTTCTATAGAGCAGGTTGTTACGGACGCGACAATACCAAATATGACTACTTTTTAGGCGTTTTTGTTTCAGTTTTACATAATAAGCATTTTTGAAAAAAATTATTTTTTAGTGTCTCCACATTCTGAAAGCCATAGTTTATTTTTTATTTTTTGGGCGACTGTCTTATGTAGGGGCTCATTTTTTGTGGGATGAGATGGCGGTTTGATTGGCACTATCTTGGGGTGCATATGACATTTTGTGAATAGAATAGGGGGGCAACACTCATCACCTGGTAACACATTTATTAAAAGATCAAAAAATAAGAACGTCAAAATAAAACAATTAAAAGAACAATAGTGTTCAAGACAATGCAAATGCCACTGCAAAATATCACTGTAGTGTCAGTTTGGTGGTGACACCCCTATATTAGCACTGTTACTACAACGGTTACTGTCCACACTGCAATTGTAGATATTAATGCTTGTGATGATACAATAGTGTCCATGAAATCATGCTCCAAACTTTGGTGATGGACGTGATATCTCAAAAGTACTTTCTGCAATATGCCGGTGGATAGTAGTGCTATTAATTATTCGCTATTGTCCACAAACAATGTCCTGTACGTGTTACACAATCAGTTCAGCACATGTGCATCTTTACTGCGTACATAAATGTGGTACATCACCCGGTTTTAGCATGTCATTTGTGATCGCTTCAATCTATGGGGGCGCTTGTTGTAGGTTACTTGCGTTCTCTCCTTCCTTTTAGCTGCCCCAGGACGCACATATGTTACACAGATTTCTTACCTCCCTGTTCAAGTAGCGCAGCCGGCTGGTCTGTCCCTTCCACCTGCGGCGTCCCGCGTGGTGTTCGGGCCGTAGCGCGGCGTCCCACATGACCCGGGGAGGACGGCGTGCGGGGAAACTGGAGGTTCTACTGCTGGGTCCTAGTGCTAGACCGGTTGCGTCCTTTCTTTGAAGCTGGTGGTTCAGTTTCTGGGTGAGATAGCTGAAATCCAGAAAAGTGCTGCTTCAGTAAGGCATTGCTGATGGTTCAGTTTCTGGGTGAGATAGCTGAAATCCAGAAAAGTGCTGCTTCAGTAAGGCAATGCCTTACTGAAGCAGCACTTTTCTGGATTTCAGCTATCTCACCCAGAAACTGAACCACCAGCTTCAAAGAAAGGACGCAACCGGTCTAGCACTAGGACCCAGCAGTAGAACCTCCAGTTTCCCCGCACGCCGTCCTCCCCGGGTCACGTGGGACGCCGCGCTACGGCCCGAACACCACGCGGGACGCCGCAGGTGGAAGGGAGAGACCAGCCGGCTGCGCTACTTGAACAGGGAGGTAAGAAATCTGTGTAACATATGTGCGTCCTGGGGCAGCTAAAAGGAAGGAGAGAACACAAGTAACCTACAACAAGCGCTGAGATGCTAAAACCGGGTGATGTACCACATTTATGTACGCAGTAAAGATGCACATGTGCTGAACTGATTGTGTAACACGTACAGGACATTGTTTGTGGACAATAGCGAATAATTAATAGCACTACTATCCACCGGCATATTGCAGAAAGTACTTTTGAGATATCACGTCCATCACCAAAGTTTGGAGCATGATTTCATGGACACTATTGTATCATCACAAGCATTAATATCTACAATTGCAGTGTGGACAGTAACCGTTGTAGTAACAGCGCTAATATAGGGGTGTCACCACCAAACTGACACTACAGTGATATTTTGCAGTGGCATTTGCATTGTCTTGAACACCATTGTTCTTTTAATTGTTTTATTTTGACGTTCTTATTTTTTGATCTTTTAATAAATGTGTTACCAGGTGATGAGTGTTGCCCCCCTATTCTATTCACTATTATCTTTTATATGAGCTTATAGGGCTTAGCAAAAAGGGGAGAGCACCTCAGTTTTCTTGTGCATATACAGGTGAAGCCGCTTACCACCGTCATATGACATTTTGGTCGCTTGCTATTGCACTTTTTGTGATGCAAGGTGACAAAAATGGCTTTTGACACCGTATTTATTTATTTTTTATGTGTTCAGCTGAGGGGTTAGGTCATGTGTTATTTTTATAGAGCAGGTTGTGACGGACGCGGCAATACTTAATATGTATACTTTTTATTTATTTATATAAGTTTTACACAATAATATAATTTTTTAAAACAAAAAAAAATTTAAGGGGCTAGATGGTGATGAGAGCCAATGGAGAGGCAGCTGAACAAGGCCCTGGACAAGAGCAGCCAGAAAGAAGCAAAGAGAAAAGAACAGAATATTCATTTGAAAAGCGAGGAAAGTGCATGTTGAGGATCTGTGGAGATAAGATGTCTGAAAAGACTTCACAGGCTCTTCACCAAACTTGCCTAGGAGATTTAAGTCTTATGGTGCCTGGACATACATTCTGTTCCGCTGAGAACATTATGAAATTTGACTACCTATACAAAAGGTGCAGAAATTAGACTGATATTGGGTCTGCCCACATGGTTGCATTGTGTAAAGCTGTGCTCCCCTGTTTCTGGATGCCTCTGCCTAAGTCAGCTAGAGAAGTGCAGTGTGAGGAGTATTGCTTTAAAGAGACATCCTGGCTTATTAATTGCCTTTGCAGTCATGTAACCAATGAGATCTGTGGAAATCTCACATTGTGGAAACATCTGCCAGTCCATGCATGTTGAGAACTGTGACTGATGTATCTGAACTTGAATCTTCATTAAAGAACTGGTCTATTGCATAACGGCCCCATCATTGCCTCTACTGCTGCAGGGGACCCTGCCTCGCACTTCACAATTTATCATCATTACCAGCACCAGAACCAAGGAAGGAGAACCTAAGACCAAAGTGGGCCCTGATCGAAGAAAGGTATGCCCTTCTGATCACTGCACAGCCCAGGAAAACGTCAGAGTGAGTAAAACTACAATCACCAAACTTGCTACTATGGCCCCTATCCTTTCCAGGGCTCATTGCACTGGCATAAACATTCCAGTGACCTCCCTGGTTTTGACTAGGGATCCAGCAAGGCACAATCAAAGATCAATCTTCAAGGGATATTCATTAAAACTAGGGATTGTCATAGCTACTGTAGGTTAGGGTTGTAATAATTTTAACATACGATATGCCAATAAACAAAACTGAAGACAGTTCAGCTCACAACATTTGTCATAATGAGCATACACTATTTTTACTTGTCATAGTAACACCTACCGTACTTTTGACAGACCCTATTAAATGCATGAGGAATTTCTAACTAAAACACGATATCCACAAGGCATGCCAGCATGTTCAATTGGAAGCAGGTGCGTAAAATGCAGGAAAAAGATACTGTGACATGCAAAAGTGGCATGCAGCTGCCTAACATTCTGAAAATGAAATTGGTTGAGGAGCACAAAGGAGGGGAAGACTATAAGAGGACAGCAAAGTGTTTCCAAGTTGCCATTTCCTCAGTTTGATATATAATTAAAAAATCGCACTTAACAGGAACAGTGGCGATCAAGAGGTCTGGAAGACCAAGAAAAATTTCTGCGAAAGCTGCTCCTAGGATTACTAGGATGGCAAATCAGAACCCACCGCTTCACTGCAAAAGATCTTCAGAGAGATTTCGCAGACTCTGGAGTTGTGGTACGTTGTTCTATTTGTTCAACGACACCTGTAATAATATGGCCTCCATGGAAGAGTCATCAGAAGAAAACTTCACCACAAAATTCTGTTTCAGAAGTTTGCAAAAGAACATGTAAACAAGCCTGATGCATTTTGGAAACAAGTCCTGTGGACTGATTTGGATGTTTGGAGAAAAAAGAGCACAGCATTTCATGAAAAGAACACCTCTCCAACCATTAAGCATGTGGGTGGATCAATAATGCTTTGGGGTTGTGTTGCAGCCAATGGGAGGGGGAACATTTCACAAGTAGAGGGAAGAATGGATTCAATGAAATTCCGGCAAATTCTGGAAGCAAACTTAACTGTAAAAAAGCTGAAGTTAAAAAGAGGATGGCTTATCTAAATGGATAATGATCCTAAACACACCTCAAAATCCACAATAGACTACCTCGGAAGGAGCAAGCTGAAGGTTTTACCATGACCCTCACACCTGATCTGAACATCATTGAAAATCTGTGGATTGACCTTAAGACTGTCCAGAAATCTCACAAGGAAAATGCATCAAACAAAAATAAAGACTCTTGGCTGGCTACAAAAAGCATTTACAAGTTGTGACAAAGGGGTTCTACTGGGTGCTGAACATGAAACTTTTGCTTTGGGCCCTTTTCCTTTTTTGTTATTTTGAAAATGTAAACCACGAATTTAAAAAAATAGTTGTTGCTTAAAACACACAGGGAATGTATCATCTTTAACTTTATGCCGTTTGGAGAGCATTTCATCTTCAAGTTGCTTAAATGTTCACAGTAACAATAATTTTGACCTTGTGTGCCCAAACTTTTGCATGCCACTGTATTTATATAATAGCATTTACTCAGGTAGCATCCTTATGGTCAGAATGGTGGGATTGCCACTGCTGCGGCCTATATGTGCTTGACTGCTCTGCATATGAAGGGAGGCCCCTGAGGAGTCGGTGCAGAGGATGGGAGTGGTAGTGGTTCTGATAAAGTATTGTGTCAAGGTATACTCACTCAGGTCGTTGCTCCCTGGGGATCAGTGCAGTGAAAATGTCATTTTTAAGAATGAGGCCAGAAGTAAACGTAGAACAGTCTCTTTTACTAAGTACAAAGTATAACTGTGCAATCTTCTGGCACCAGTAAGGAATACAGCTGCAGGTTTGATGGCTACAATTTAGCACTTGTAAGTGTAGATGTTCACTGCCAGATCCAGATGTTAGATTTAACTGGCCTAATGGTAGTTTAGAGGATGAGTGACTTAGCTGTAGTCGATCACCTTCCAGCAGTGTCTTTTATGCAGGTGTTAGACCAGACCAGGCCCGGCAGCTGTTCCATCCGTTTTCTACACTGTCTATACTGCCACTGTATATAATTTCATTTTGTAATACTGTTGAGGGGCTCTGACAAAATCTTTTAGTACTTCTCCTCCTCTTGGATGGGCCCCTTCTGGGTCAGGGCCCCAAAGCAGCCGCTTCCCCTGCTTCCTGCTTCCCCTGCTTCCTGCTTCCCCTATAGTTACGCCCCTGCCCCCAACCCGTACTGTGCCCCTTATACCCTGCATTGTGCCCTCTTACCACACCCTATACAGTGCCCCTAGTCATAATACTAAAATTAGCTGTAGGGCCCAGTCAGTTCTAGCTACATCAGTGCACAGCTCCTACACAGTATATTGACTCCCAGTGCCCCCATCTAGTATATTGATCCCCAATGACCCTCCATTCAGTATGATGATCACCAGAGCCTCCATTTAATATAATGACCCCCAGTGACCACTATACAGTATAATGGGGGGGCCACTGGGGGTCATTATTCTGAATGGGAGGCGATTGAGGGTCATTATTCTGAATAGAGGGCCACTGTGGGCGCATAGATCAATGCGTCGCCCGGACCTGTGATGTCATGAAGGAGCGCCTGGGGGCCGCAGCGCAGGTAAGTAAACTGCTGCGTAGTACTTACCATGACAGCCAGGACTTCAGTAGCATTTTGGCTGCCATGGTAACCGATCGGAACACCAGTTTACACTGGGGCCCCGATCGGAACTGCTGCTGCGCATGGCTAAACGTCAGTTCCGGCGATGCGCCAAAGCGACGTTTAGCTTAATTCCGGATTAATGCACTTAAATGGGCATTAATTCCGGATCCGGCGTTACGCCATGTCTTCCGGATTTTTGGTCGGAGACAAATCCGCAGCATGCTGCGGTTTTGTCAACGTCCAAAAAACGTTCACATACTGAACGGAAGACATCCTGATGCATCCTGAACGGATTTCTCTCAATTCAGAATGCATTAGGATAATCCTGATTAGTATCTTTCCGTCCTAGAGCCCCGAGGACGGAACTCTAGGACGGAAAGCAAAAACGCTGATGTGAAAGGGGTCTTAGGGTACTCTCTCGTCATAGGGGCTCTATATCGAAAAAGAACTGATCAATTTTATCCCCATGCATTCTGAATGGAGAGAATTCCGTTCAGGATGTCATCAGTTCAGTCTTTTTGACATTTCAGGAAAGAGATAATACCGCAGCATGCTGCGGTTTTATCTCCATCCAAAATTCCGGAACACTTGGCATTTTTTTCCCATAGGAATGTTTTGATGCCGGTATAATGCGGGATCCGTCCTTCCGGTCTGCGCATTCGCAGACCGGTAAAAATGTGAAAAAAATATATAACGGATCGGGGTCTCCACTTGACAAGCAGGGAGACGGATCCGTTCTTAAAATGCATTTGTAAGATGGATCCGTAGCCGGATCCGTCTTCAAATGCTTTCTGTTTGCATGCAGATTGACGGATCCGGCAGGCTGTTCCGGCGCCGGAACTGCTTGCCGGATCACTCTGCCGCAAGTGTGAAAGTACCCATACACAGATGGTTGGCACATGTAGCAGGGCAGATGTAGCATTTTTATTTGCAACCCTGCTCAGAAAAAATATGGTCTCCTTTCCATTTAGATTTTTTATATATTACATAAATGTGTCTGCTCTATGTCTGATTTTTGGGTGTTGTTAGTCTGCCTCTAGCAAGTCAACATTTGTATTAAAACCATGCCTGACAGCGTCTCGTAAACTGCTTCTGGCTATTTCCCTATAACAAAAAAAGTTTCCAAGCTCGGCATTTCTGCTAACTTATCTTTGTTCTATTGGAGGCATCCACAAAACATAATTATTACTGTTATTATTATTATGGTTCGTGCTCTGAAAGATACCTGGCGCTGAATTTGTTGGTGCAGAGGTTCCTGAAAAATTACCCCGATATGTCAGTGCTGCAGAAAGTGAGGGCTGTCTGTGTGCGCTTTCGGCGTTCTCACCTGCTGCTGCTCGCCTGTCTACTCTGCAGTGTAACTTCTGCCTTTCCACTCACCACCTTATCTGTGACGTCCCCAGAAGGTGGAACTCCACCTTACATATGCTGGAAAGACTGTACAAGCAGCAGCAGGCGATAATGGAGTTTCAGCTGCATAACGCATGGGTGAGTCGCTCTGTGGAACAGAACCACTTCACCACCAGCGAGTGGGCCTCCATGAAGGACGTGTGTTGCGCTGTTTCGAGTACTCCATCAGCATAGCCTGTGCCGATGACGCTGTCCTCTATCCCATGTCTCCTTGAAAAAACACTTTGGGCGATGATGGATGAGGATGTGGCACAGGAGGAAGAGGAGGAGAAGGAGGGATCATTCCCACTGTTATCAGGCCAGTCGTCCACAGGTGACAAAACTGAACTGAACAGAACGGAATGCTCTAAAATGCATTCTGTTCTGTTTAGTTGCGTTCCCATACCGGAGAGCAAACCGCAATATGCTGTAGTTTGCTTTTCATCCTGGGATGCGGAGCAAGATGGATCCATCATGACCCCCAATGCAAGTCAATAGGGACGGATCCGTTTTCTGTGACACAATAGAAAACGTCTTGGCTATGTTAAAGATAATACAACCAGATCTGTTTATAACGGATGCAGATGGTTGTATCAGTCACGGAAGCATTTTTGCTGAACCCTGTCGGATCCAGCAAAAACGTTAGTGTGAAAGTAGCCTTATATTGGTAGAGTAGAGAAGCATACCGACGGCACCCAGTCATTGTTACACTTCAGTGCAGTTTGTGCATTCTCTTGGTTTTTTCCCAAAGTTTTGGGGCCTCCACTAACCCAAAAAAAGTAAGAAAAATAAAAAAAACAAATAAAAAAAAATGTTTTGGTTACTTCCTCCACCTCTTTCACCTACACCGCCATTTCCACCTCGTCCATTCACACTGCCACTTCCTCCTCCTCCTCCTCCTCCACTCAGACCTCCACCTCGTGGCTCAAGATTATTATGGCCGCTTTCAGACGAGCGAGTGTCAGGCTCCAGACACGCAGCACAGCACACTGACAGCAATATGTCAGTATAATCCAATACATTCCAAAACTGTAGGGATTACATAGCATCAGAAATCAATGTAATGCGATGCGACCCCGGCAGTGCTGGAAGTTCAGTTCAGTTTGATTTCGGAGCGTGACACTCACTCATCTGAATGTAAGGTTTGTTTTATATTGGCAGAGGAGAGAAGTATGTTGGCCGCACTCAGCCACTGTTATACTCCAGCACAGTTTGTGCATTCTCTTTGCTATTTACCAATGTTTTGGGGCCTCCACAAAACAAAAACAAAAATTTAATTAAAAAAAATAAAAAAAAAATGTAAAAGATAAAAAATTGTTGGCTACCTCCTCCGCCTACCCCGCCTGGCCTGCCTCTTCCGCCTACACTGCCACGTCTGCCTCCTCCTCCACTCAGATCGCCACCTCCTTGCTCAAGATTATTATTTCTTATATTGGCAGAGTAGATAAGTATACCAGCGGCACCCCAAAAAATGGCTAAGGCCTCATGCACATGACCTTATGTATTTTGCTGTGCACAAAAAACAGATCCGCAAAAAATACGGATGACGTCCGTGTACATTCCGTATTTTGCGGAACGGAACAGCTGGCTCCTAATAGAACAGTCCTACCCTTGTCCGTAATGCGGACAATAATAGGACATGTTCAATTTTTTGCGGAACGGAAATACGGACATACGTAAATGGAATGCACACGGAGTACTTTCAGTTTTTTTTGCGGACCCATTGAAATGAATGGTTCCGTATATGGTCCACGAAAAAAATGGAATGGACACAGAAAGAACATACGTTCGTGTGCATAAGGCCTAAAAGCCACACACAGAATTGAGAGACACAACAGAAACAGTGTCGGCTTCCTCCCCCGCCTTCTCTGCCTCTGCCACCTACACCACCACATCCACCTCTTCCTCCTCTACTCAGACCTCCACCTCCTGGCTCAAGATTATTATTTGTTAGATTGGCAGTAGAGAAGTATACCGGCTGCACCCCAAAAAATGGCTGTAGGTCAAACATAGAATTAAGCGACAAATCAAAGAACAAAAATTAAAGAACCCCCCCACCAAAAATAAATAAACTGTGTTGGATTTCTCCTCCGCCCCTTCCACCTACACCGCCACATCTACAGCCTCCTCAACTTCCTACTCCACTTGGACCTCTGTCTCCTGGTTCAAGATTATAATTTTTTATTTTTTATGTACTGTATGTTATTTTAAGTCATTTTCATTTGTTTGCAGGGCAATTATACTGCTCTTACCCCCATTTTAAATCCTTTTGCAGCCCTCCAGCCCTTTCTATGATTTGTTTACAGCCATTCTTCAGCCCCAAAGTTCCCTAACCGAACCTGGCGAACCCAAACATCCACAGGTTCACTCAACCGTAGTGTTAATTGATTATTCATGCACAAAGATGCCCTTAGCCTTTAAAGGGATTGTCCACGTTCAGCGCTGAACTCAGACATGTGCCCTTGTTCACACAGGTAGCCCCTCTGAGATGAGCATGTCCTTTGTCCTGGAAGGCCTTTTTCATTAGATCTGTTGACATACCCGGTCTCTGCTATGCAAAGCGGTTAGGGCAGCGCTAAAGCCAGCCTATTAGTGTCGGGTGACGTCACGAGGAACACTTCTGGCAGAAGCATCCGCCTAGCAGTATATGTAAACAAAAAAGCCCTTGTCCTGCGCTATAAAGCGCAAGAAAAAGGAGAGCATAGGAGCATGACAACTCCTTTAAGTAAACATTCAGGGCAGAATTACATTTTTTCTAACAATAAAGTGTGAATCACAGCTTCACTTAAAGAACAAATCTCCATGTACAATGCATTCAGAAAGTCTTTAGACCCTTTCTCTTTTTTACATTTTGTTATGTTGTGGCCTTGTGCTAAAATAAAATAAAATCCCCCTCTTCCCCACTCCGCCTCTAGGCTTATGACAAGTTGCTGAATGGGAAGGGCTACTTTACCCTGTAATTTTCTTAGGCTGTGTAACAGACCTGTACTAGCTGTTTTTAAGCTGAAACAAATGACAATTGCAATGCTAGCTGTTCCACATTGGGAGACACATCCTTTAGAAATAGGGTTGAGAGTGAGAGCTACAGGTGTATGCAGCTCTTACTGGGATGTGTTTCTAAGTGCTGTTGCAATGCGCCACCCCCCAGGGCCCTATCATGTCTTGGGTTAGTTGGAATAGGTTAGTTAGAATGCAGAGTGATGAAGTGCGGCCTATATGTCTCTTTATGTCTCAAGTTGCTCCTACCTGGATACTGCTGGATCCCAGGCTTTGGCTCCAAAGAAAAATAAAGGGGGGTTGGATTGGGGGATGAAAGAAAAATTGAGTCCAGACCTTGTATGTAGTTGAACAGCAGCTTTACTTGAGTAAACATTCATCCATACAGTACTTAGGCTTTATCTTGGTTCCAGTAGGCTTTGGCATAAACTGGCAGGAAAATTCAATAACTCTGCTTTCTCTCTCTCACTGCTGTACTGACAGACTTTAGGTCCGTCCTGGTATCCTTGGATGGGGTGTCTTGGGCTGTTATTCCCCTCCTGACCCTCAGCAAATAACTTATTTTCAGCCGAATAATTATTCCTTTTGCTGAGTTCTCTTATGGTGACTGAAGAACTATTTCTCTGGTCCCTATGGCTTCCAGACATCTGCTTCCATGGCCAGCAAAGCTTAGGGTGATCTGGCTGGCATAGGCATGCCAGGACGTGACCGTGCCTTTGCTCACACTTCTCCTGTCCATACTCAACTAACTTCTTCCTCTGTTGCCCCACCCTGCCGGCAGGAAGCAGGCCTGGCCCGCTTCTGCCCAAAGAGGGGAGAATGGAATGGTGAACCAGGCATATTACATGTGATAAACAGTTACATAGAAATCATAGCATTGCACAATGTAGAGGTCCTGGACAGAAATACATAAGATGACAGTTAGCCCATTAGAGACAGTAGCAGGGTGTAGGAATGGTAACACCACTCCGGGGTACTACGCTGTAACTTATAAAGTCATGGCTAAAACAGTTTTATAAGCTTGTGTGAGCTTTAAAACAGGCCCTGGCTAATATATTTAGCTGCTACACAGCCAGAGATACAGCCATCATGTGCATTTAATACCCCATAATGAAAAAGTGAAAACATAGTTTTAGAAATGTTTGCAAATTTATGCCTGCACCTCAAAAACATCTCTAGAATCCACTCTTTAATCACTATGGAAACAACAAAAACTCTCATTGTCGCCCTGATCTATTTCCGCCTCGATTATTACAACTCACTATTAATTAGCCTCCCCCTCACCAGACTCTCCCCTCTCCAATCTATTCTCAATGCAGCAGCCAGAGCCTATCTGTCTAACTGCTACTCCCATGTCTCTACCCTGTGACAGTCATTGCACTGGTTGCCCATACAGTATAGAATCTAATTTAAACTGCCTGTCCTCACCCACAAAGCTCTCCACAGTGCTGCACCCCCTTATATCTCTCCCCTCATCTCTGTCTACCACCCTACCCGTGCTCTCTGTTAAGCCAATGACTTAAAATTCACTTCCACCATAATCTAATCTGAACCTCTCAGTCCCTGCTACAAGACATCTCCCGAGCTGTACCAGTTCTCTGCAATGTCCTATCCCAAGAAATTAGGTGGCTTATAACTTCCTGAATCTGATCCTCCACCTAACTCTCCACCACACCCATGCACCCAGAAGCACTTCATATATCAGCTGGTGACTGGCTTATACAGCTTTATACCTGCTCCTCTATTTTCCCAACATGGCTGGACCATTGTACAAAACAAGCACTTTTACCTTTTGTGTCACCCCTATGTCCTCATTGATTGTAGTAAGCTCTTGCAAGCAGGGCCCTCATTCCTCTTGTTGTAATTATTGACTTGTCTGTTGCTATGTTATTTATGACTGTTTGTACATGAACCCCTGATTGTAAAGCACTGGGGAATATGTTGGCGCTATAGAAAGATTATTATTATTATAAAGTTTTTGCTGCACTGTTCCCAATATACCCAAGAGCACAGTGGCCTCCATAATTCTTAAATGGAAGAAGTATGCAATAACCTGGGCTCTTCCTAGAGCTAGCAACTCCACCAAACTAAATAATCTGGGGAGAAGGGCCTTGGTAACTAAGGTGACCAACACCCAATGCTCACTCTGGCTGAGCTCCCAATATCCTGTGTGCAGATGGGAAAAACTTCTAGAAGGTCAACCATCATAGCAGCATTTCACCAATCTGGGCCTTATGACAGAGTAGCAGGAAGAAGCCTCTCCTCAGTAAAAGAAACAAGGAACCCCACCTGAAAAAAAGCACATAAAAGACCCTCATATTGTGATAAAAGATATTTTCTGATCTAATGAAACCAAGACTGAACTTTTTGGCCTCAATTCTAAGTGTCATGTCTGGAGGACTTTAGGCACTGCTCATCATATACCCAATACCACCCCTACAGTGAAGCATTGTGGTGGCAGCATTAAACAGTATGGGGTGTTTTTCAGCAGCTAGGATGGGGAAACTGGTCAGGGTTCATGAAAAGCTGAATGGAGCAAAGTACAGTGATATTCTTAATGAAAACCTGATCCACAATGATCAAATTGAATATCTCTGGAGAGACCTGAAACTGACTGTCCACCAACAGTCCCCATCTAACCTGACAGAGCTTGAGTGGATCTACAGAAAAGAATAGCAGAAAATCTCCATATCCAGCTGTGCAAACTGAGAAGACTGGAGATGTAACCTCTGCCAAAGGTGCTTTAACTAAGTCTTGAGTAAAGGGTCTAAATACTTATGTTTATGCAAGATATTAATTTTTCCTTTTCAATAAATTAGCAAATATTTTATAACATTCTGTTTTCACTTTGTCATAATGGGGTATTAGGTGCAGAATGATAGAGAAGGCCACAACATAATAAAATGTGAATCAGGGGAAAGTGTCTGACAACCTTCCCAATGCACTGTAAGGGTACAGACACAAGGAGCGTCCGTGCAGCGGTCAAGAACCACATGGCCTATTAGCCGCAGCTGTCTTTCATTTAACTAATGAAGACCGTACTGTATAGTCGGTCTTCATTGTTAACGGCCGAGTGGTCCTTGGCTAAGTTTATGTACAATCAGCTACAAGATGCACCTTCAAAGGGGTTGTCTCATCAAGGACAATAGGGCAATGGGGGCATATCTCTAGGATATGCCCCCATTGTCTTATAGGTGCTGGTCCCACCACTGGGACCCAAGAACAGAGCCCCACAAGTGAAGTAGGGTGCACTGCGCATGTGCAGCCACCCTCCATTCATTTTCTATGGGGCCGGCAAAAATAGCCGAGCACTGGCTCGGCTATTTCAGTCGGCCCCATAGAAATGAATGGGAGCGGGGGCGGTACGCTCCCATTCACTTCTATGGGGATCCAGCTTGGTGGTGGCCGGACCGGAGTCCTCCAGCCACCACCTTGTGGGGCACCTATCAGACAATAGAGGCATATCCTAGCGATATGCCCCCATTGTCCATGATGAGACAACCCCTTTAATGTTTTACACAAATACACTTAAGAATGAAAATGTTCCAAAATCCCAGTAAATACAAGGAGTAATGACAATGTGTCATAACCGAGCGGCAGTTTAGTAGTACCCACTTAATACAAAACATGATGTTCTAACGCTGGAAAACAACACATGCAGCCTCTACAGTGACGTCATGCAGATCTTACATCCCCTTTGTTTACCTCCTGTAACAACCTCCTGGGTGACAAATGCAAGTGCGTCAACACTAGGACCTTCATTCATCTTGCAGCCTGTTCTACACCTAGAATTCCCGAGTTTACAAAGAAAGTATTGTTATGTTTTATTTTCACTTACTAAACTTTAATTCATCAGTGTGATAAAATGAGTTCATGTTCTCTACTTACATGGTCTTAGAAAAGTCTTTTATCATGTTTTATTGATCTATCTACCATACACATGACAGCACTGCAAGAAGGACCTGTCATAATAACAGTAATATTTCCACAATCACATGTTGTTATAGCTAGGATTTCTAATGACAAGTAGCCTGTAGATAAAATCAGATCTCTTCCTTTTAATCAGTCAGTGATATAATTATAGAATGAAAAATATTAACCCTTTCATGACTAGGCGATTTTCCGTGTTTTTTTGTTTTGTTTTGTTTTTTACTCCCAGCCCTCCCAACGCCATTACTTATATTTTTTTTTCTGCTGATATAGCTGTATGATGGTTTGTTTCTTGCAGGACAAGATGCCCTTTATAATGACACTATTTTTAGTTGCATACAAAAATATATAAATGTGGTGAAATTGGGAAAAAACGCAATTCCACAACAGTTTTTGGAGTTTTATCTTTACAGCGTTCCCTATAGCATAAAACTGACCAGTTACTTTCATTGTCCAGGTCGCTATGAAACCAGCAATACCACATATGTATATTTTTGTATTGCAGTTTTATACTGAAAAAAAATAAAAAACATTTTATTTTATTTTGGTCTCCATATTCTGACCCCTATAATATTTTTGTATTTATGTGTGCGGAACTGTGTGAAGACTCGTTGTTGTTTTTTTGTGGGGCGATCTGTACTTATCAGTAATACTATTTTGGGGTGTGTACGACTTTTTGATCACGTTTTATTAAATTTTTTGTGGGAGGAGAAGCGACCGAAAAACAACAAATTCGCTATTTTGACTTTTGGTCTTAATTTTTTTATATATTTTAATAGTATGGGCATTTTTACACGGCGGGATACCTATGATGTGTATTTTTTTATTTTTTTCATTTTGGGGAAAGGGGGCTGATTTGAATTTTCATATTTTTTTTAGTTCAGTTCCAAGTTTTGAAGTGGTTTTCCACTTTGAAAATCAACTACCAAAGTTATTCAACAAAGTCTCGTACGACTGCGAATAACTGATTTCAACTCTTCGGAGGCCATAAATTTTAGCACTGTACGGAGACAGATCTATATACAGTATTAAACTGAAGTTTTGAACTACAGTAAGTGACTTTGGATGTGGTATCCGAAATTTGCTTTGCTCAACACTACAAGCAATCATTGGATTGCTTTTCTAATAGACTCCAATGCATTAGCATTGGAGTCTATGAGGATTTTACTTTATTTCTATGGAGCCCTGCTACAAGCAGGGTCTCCATAGAAATTACTAAGCACTGAGCAGCAGCCTCCTGTCACACAAGAGGACAGGGGCTGCTGCTAACACACATTCCGGCTACCCTGATCCCCTCTGGGAGGAGCCGGAGCACACCCAGAAGTGTGCGCCTCTAGATTTTCAGTATTTAGCAGGTGCCATGGTCAGGTAGATAAGTACCTGGTCTCGGAGCAAGACCAACACAAACATGGAGGAGTCAATAGGGCCTGCCCTTATTGCTGCAGTGCTGCCTTGCCACAAAAAACATTGACCCAGTGGGCTGTGAGAGACATGTACTGTCACTGCCCGTTACATCTGCTCCAGGTATCCAAGGTGGCATGCACTTTGCTGGACAGCAAGAATTGCAAGCATTGTCTCACTTTTTCCACAAAAGGGCCTATGATGTTCTCAGCAAAAGACTTGAATTCTGCCCCTGCCCCTGATCAGGCTGTCAGCCTCTGAGCCAATCAGGGCAAGCCCTTCCCCTCTACTTCCACTCAATGTCATGTGATCCTACACCTTCTTCCACCCGTGTGGATTTCCCCACCAATATTCACTGTAAAATGGTGCTGGGCACGTTTTTTTATTTTTATTTTGAAACTATTTGCAAAAGGTTCAGATTTGCTTGGCAAATTGTTGTAAAATTCATAACAAATCCAATTAATTTAAATCAATTTGCTCATCTCTAAATGCAAAGTTAAACAGTTTTTGGAGTCATTGGAAGCAGCCATGTCTCTGGCTGTACGTATTAATAGAGGGAGAGATCTAAGGTTCTTCTCGGGACGTACTATCATATCGGAAAGCGGCCTCTTCCGACACTTTGGGTAGGGAGGGACTTGAGCTCATGTCTGATGATGAGCCAATGCAGTTGGGGGAAGTCTCTCCTGGAACTGGTGATAAAAACCTTAGGGTTAAGAAAAGACTCTGCTTTTTCTGTGGTAAAGGGGATTTTTTTAACATTTGTCTTTTTGTTAAACGTCAAGGTGAAAAAGAGAAAAAGAAAACTAATGTGTTTAGTCCTCTTCTCACTCCGTAATGCGGGTGGGGAATCTGAGAATGTACTTTTGTCATTTACCAGTAGTACCCGATTTCAATCTACGAAGGTGGCCCTAGACTCCAAAACTGTGGGAATTGAAGTATTTATTGACAGTGGGGCAGGGGTAAACCTAGTGGATGGGCAGTTCATCAGTATGCATGGTTTGACAAAATATTTTGGTGTTTGCGATTGATTCCGCTCCACTCTCACAAAAGTGTTTGTCACAAATCGTGCAGGACAATCGCCTAAAGGTGGGAGATTCTCATCAAGAATCCATTTTGTGTTTTGTGCTGGAGGGTTTGCCTGCTCCTCTCGAGCTAGGTTTACCGTGGTTAACCAAACATAACTCTACCATCGATTGGCAAGCGAGACAGATTCTTGATTGGAGTGATTTTTGCATAGACAACTGTCTTAGCACGTCGCTTTCTGTTGTAACCACTGAAATAGTACCTTCTTTTATTTCTGATTTTTCTGATGTATTCTTTGAAAGGGGAGACCAGGAGTTACCTCCACATTGGGAGTATGATTGCCCCGTCAACCTTATTCCCAGAGCTAGGTTGCCCAAGTCCCGGTTGTATAATCTTTCTGAACCCGAAAGAGTAGCCATGCGAGAATATATCACCGAAAGTTTGGCTAAAGCTTCCAGGGATGGGCAAACTTCGGCTCTCCAGCTGTTGTAAAACTACAATTCCCACCATGCCCAGCTGTAGGCTGGTAGCTGTAAGCAGTCTTTGCATGCTGGGAGTTGTAGTTTTGCAACAGCTGGAGAGCCGCAGTTTGCCCATCCCTGTATTAGACCATCCAAATCACCAGTGGCTGCAGGGTTCTTCTTTGTTAAAAAAAAGGACAGAACTCTTAGGCCATGTTTGGACTTCCGTGACCTTAATCGCATTATTGTCCGTGATCCATATCCCCTTCCTTTGATCCCAGATTTGTTCAATCAGATTGTCATGCCAAGGTGTTCTCTAAGTTGGATTTGAGGGGGACATCTTTCATCATCTGGTGGGCAGGTTTGTGCTGGTGTATCTGGATGATATTTTAATTTATTCCCCTGACATGGAGATGCATCAGGATCACGTGAGACAGGTCTTACAGATCCTAAGGGAGAATAAATTGTATGCTAAGATAGAGAAGTGTGCATTTTCGGTTCTTGAAGTACATTTCCTGGGTTACCTACTCTCATCTTCGGGTTTTCGTATGGATCCAGAAAAAGTCTTTGCTGTGTTGGACTGGGATCGACCCAAAAATCTGAAAGCGCTCATGCGATTTTTGGGGTTCACCAACTACTATAAATTTATCTTGAATTACTCGACTGTTGTTAAACCATTAACAGATATGACTAAGAAAGGTGCGGATTTCTCAGTCTGGTCTGATTACATGCCTTTTCAGCGGTAAAGGAATGTTTTGCTTCTGCTCCTATACTGGTGCAACCTGATGTGTCACAGCCATTCATTGTGGAAGTTGATGCATCCGAGGTAGGGGTTGGAGCAGTTTTGTCGCAGGGTCCTTCTCCTAGCAAATGGCACCCATGTGCTTTTTTCTCTAAAAAACTCTCTACTGCTGAAAGAAATTATGATGTAGGTAATAGAGAGTTGCTGGCCATTAAGTTGGCTTTTGAGGAATGGCATAATTGGTTGGAAGGAGCGATTCATCCCATTACGGTAATTGCTGATCACAAAAATCTGGCTTACATGGAGTCGGCTAAACATCTGAACCCGAGGCAGACCAGATGGTCGTTGTTTTTTACCAGATTTCATTTCATTGCCACCTATCGCCCTGGGGTTAAGTACGTCAAAGAATATGCTTTGTCGCATAGCTTTCCGGTGGGGTGGGGGGGATGTGATTCGGAGGATCCTGGCCCGATATTAGCTGATGGGGTGGTTGTATCACCCCTTTATCCAGAATTTGAGGCAGAGGTGTTGGAGGCCCAGGGAGATGCACCTGATTCTTGTCCTCCAGGGAAGTTGTTTGTTCTTCTTCGGAATTACGGCACAAGGTGTTTGAAGAACAACACAGTACTTTTCTTACAGTACACCCTGGGAGCAGATCTATGGTTGATCTTATTTCCTGGAGATTCTGTTGGCCAGGGTTGCGTAAATGTATTGAGGGCTGTGTGTCAGCTTGTGAGACTTGATAACATCGTGAAACTACACGGTATCCCCTCTGAGGTGGTGCCTGATAGGCAGATACATGCTGGTTCCTTCATCTGGGAAGGAACCAGTAGTCTCATTTCCTGCCACCACTCCTAGGGCCTTCAAGGGTCTCCAGGGCTTAGGTTCTGGTGTATGAGAATTTCCACCTTCTGGGTCTACTCATACTGGCAGGAGTCAGGGAGAGGTCTAGGGATTCCTAGGAGGTCACTATCCCTTTACCTTAGCTTTGAGACCTAGACTCCGGTCTAATTCTTGTGTGTGTTATCTGGCGTTATCCCCTCCCCATTATCCGTGACACTGGCCTTGTCAATCAAAGTGCAGAGGGCGCTGCAATTGCAGAGAGAACTGAGCCCCTTGGAGTGATGGCAATACCCCCATTGTTCTTAGAGGCTCATTTGTTTACATTAAAACTTCATTTTCTCAGCAATGCGGGCACATATGAACATGGGACCAACACAGATGCCTTCAAATGCCAAGCACATGTAACAGGTCAGTTGTTTCATAGGTACAAATTTGATAATATATGCCTTTAAAGCTTCTTTGAGCAATCCAAAAAGGTGGAAGTGAGATGGTGCTAAATCTGGACTATTAGGCTACTTTCACATATGCAATTTTCTTACCGGTTTAGAGATCCGGCATAGGATCTCAAAACCAGAAGAAAATGCTTGTTTTATCCCCATTCATTGTCAATGGGGACAAAACTGAACAAACAATAATAGAGATGGCCCGAACTATCCGCCGGCGAACAGGCGCATTCGCCGCAGCGGGCGAACACATGCGATGTTCGGTCCGCCCCCTATACATCATCATTGAGCAAACTTTGACCCTGTACCTCACAGTCAGCAGACACATTCCAGCCAATCAGCAGCATACCCTCCCTCCCAGACCCTCCCATCTCCTGAACAGCATCCATTTTAGATTCATTTGGAAGCTGCAGTCTTAGTGAGAGGAGGGAGAGTGTAGTTGCTGCTGATTTAATAGGGAAATCGATAGCTAGGCCACTCCAGTCCTAAAAGACTCATCTGATCTCTGCTGTAAGGACAGCGTCCTGACAGCACCCCAAAAAGCCCTTTTTAGGGCTGCAACATTAGTCTGCTTTTTTTTTTCTCCTCCATATATATATTGCAGTTGCCTGGCCTGCCTGTGTGTGAGGAGCTGCAGGCCCACAGACTGTAGTGTGCCCACTGCCAGTGCCCACCCCTGTCATCCCGTGTGGCACAGGACTTTGCATCAAAAAAAGGCATTTAATTTTTACACTTTAGTGTAATTTCAGTTGCTTGCCTGCAAGTGTGTGTCAGGCCGACTTCCACTGACTGTAGTGTGCCCACTGCCAGTGCCCACCCCTGTCATCTCGTGTGGCACAGGACTTTGCATCAAAAAAAGGCATTTAATTTTTACACTTTAGTGTAATTTCAGTTGCTTGCCTGCTAGTGTGTGTCAGGCCGACTTCCACTGACTGTAGTGTGCCCACTGCCAGTGCCCACCACTGATACCGGGTGGCACAGTAGCTTGCCGATAAATAAGGCATTTAATTTTTACACATTAGTCTAATTTCAGTTGCTTGCCTGCTGCCAGTGTGTGTCAGGCCCACTTCCACAGACTGTAGTGTGCCCACTGCCAGTGCCAACCACTCATACCGGGTGGCACAGTAGCTTGCCGATAAATAAGGCATTTCATTTTTAGACAGTATTTTAATTTCAGTTGCTTGCCTGCTGCCAGTGTGTGTCAGGCCCACTTTCACAGACTGTAGTGTGCCCACTGCAAGTGCCAACCACTAATACCGGCTGGCACAGTAGCTTGCCGATAAATAAGGCATTTAATTTTTAGACAGTAGTCTAAATTCAGTTGCTTGCCTGCTGCCAGTGTGTGTCAGGCCCACTTCCACAGACTGTAGTGTGGCCACTGCCAGTGCCAACCACTCATACCGGGTGGCACAGTAGCTTGCCGATAAATAAAGCATTTAATTTTTAGACAGTAGTCTAATTTCAGTTGCTTGCCTGCTGCCAGTGTGTGTCAGGCCCACTTCCACTGACTGTAGTGTGCCCACTGCCAGTGCCCACCACTGATACCGGGAGGCACAGTAGCTTGCCGATAAATAAGGCATTTCATTTTTACACATAAGTCTAATTTCAGTTGCTTGCCTGCTGCCAGTCTGTGTCAGGCCCACTTCCGCAGACTGTAGTGTGCCCACTGCCAGTGCCAACCACTGATACGGGGTGGCACAGTAGCTTGCCGATATATAAGGCATTTAATTTTTAGACAGTAGTCTAAATTCAGTTGCTTGCCTGCTGTCAGTGTGTGTCAGGCCCACTTCCACAGACTGTAGTGTGCCCACTGCCAGTGCCCACCACTGATACCAGGTGGCACAGTACCTAGCACGCGTAGTACCTAATCTAAAAAAAAATGAAAGGCAGAGGCAGGCCACCCCGCAGGGGCAGCCGTGGTCGTGGTGCTTTGATTTCCACTGTCCCTGGAATAATGCCTAGTGTTCAGAGGCCACGTACCCTGAACCCGAAAAATTCGGGGGACATAGTTGACTGGCTTAGACAGGACACCCAATCTTCAACAGCTTCCGCTAAGAACCTTGACGCACCATCCTCCTCCAGCTCAGCTTCAGTCACCTGCTCTCAAGTTACCCCGCTCCCGCCCGCCTCCACCACCACCACTACCACCACAGCCGCTTCACTTGATCCATCAGACGGAGTTATTTACACATCAGTTGGATGCAATTAGTGATGCGCAACCATTATTGCCAGATGATGTAGATTACAGGGATATGTCTCAGTCAGGCAGGATTACACACATGGACGTACAGTGTGATGATGATGATGATGATGTTGTACCCGCTGTTGCTTCCTTTGCTGAGGTGTCAGATACAAGTGAAGCGGCTGATGATGACGATGTGTCCACGGATGCCATGTGGGTGCCTGCTCGAAGAGAAGAAGAGGGGGAAAGTTCAGAAGGGGAGACAGAGAGAATGAGGAGACGAGCTGGAAGCAGGGGGAGGTCGTCGCAAAGAGTTAGTGGCATAGTCAGACAGCATGTATCGGCACCCGGGGTCAGCCAGACAGCACGCCAGTCAATGCATGCTGTTGCGACCACCAGAATGCCGTCATTGCAAAGCTCAGCAGTGTGGCATTTATTTTGTGTGTCTGCCTCTGATAACAGCGATGCCATTTGCAACCTGTGCCAAAAGAAACTGAGTCGTGGGAAGTCCAACACCCACCTTGGTACAACTGCTTTGCGAAGGCACATGATCTCACATCACAAACGCCTATGGGATCAACACATGAGTACAAGCAGCACACAAACTCAAAGCCACTATGCTCCTCCTGGTCCAGCATCTTCAGCCACGTCAACCACTGCTGTCCTCCCTGCCCCCTCTCAACCAACCGCCACTCCGCCTCTCACCTTCAGCAGTTCCTGCTCATCTGCCCACAGTCAGGTGTCTGTCAAGGACATGTTTGAGCATAAGAAGCCAATGTCACAGAGTCACCCCCTTGCCCGGCGACTGACAGCTGGCTTGACGGAACTCTTAGCCCGCCAGCTTTTACCATACCAGCTAGTGGAGTCTGAGGCCTTTAAAAAATTTGTCGCTATTGGGATACCACAGTGGAAGGTACCCGTACAAAAATTGTTTTCAAAAAAGGCAATCCCAAACCTCTACAATATCATTGAAAAGGAAGTCATGGCATCTCTGGCATACAGTGTTGGGGCAAGGGTCCATCTGACCACTGATACCTGGTCTGCAAAGCACGGTCAGGGCAGGTATATCACGTACACTGCGCATTGGGTCAACCTGCTGACGGCTGACAAGCATGGAATGCATGGCTCCGCAGCGGAGTTGGTGACACCGCCACGACTTGCAGGCAGACCTACTGCCACCTCCTCTACTCCAACTCCATCCTCTTCGATATCCTCCTTGGCTGAGTCCTCTTCTGCTGCGGCGTCTGGCTGCACATCAACTGAATCCCCCCAGCTCCCCAGGGGCTATTCCACATCCCGGATACGACAGTGTCACGCTGTCTTGGGGTTGACTTGCCTGAAAGCAGAGAGCCACACAGGACCAGCACTCCTGTCCGCCCTGAACGCACAGGTGGATCAGTGGCTGACCCCGCACCAACTGGAGATCGGCAAAGTGGTGTGTGACAATGGAACAAATTTGTTGTTGGCATTAAATTTGGGCAAGTTGTCACATGTGCCGTGCATGGCACATGTGTTGAATCTCATCGTACAACGCTTTGTGTCTAAGTACCCAGGCCTACAGGACGTCCTCAAGCAGGCCAGGAAGGTGTGTGGCCATTTCAGGCGTTCCTACACGGCCATGGCGCACGTTTCCGATATTCAGCGGCGAAACAACATGCCAGTGAGGCGCTTGATATGCGACAGCCCGACACGTTGGAATTCAACACTCCTAATGTTCGACTGCCTGCTCCAACAAGAAAAAGCCGTCAACGAGTATTTGTATGACCGGGGTGCTAGGACAGCCTCTGCGGAGCTGCGAATTTTTTTGCCACGTTACTGGACACTCATGCGCAATGCCTGTAGGCTCATGCGTCCTTTTGAGGAGGTCACAAACCTAGTCAGTCGCACCGAAGGCACCATCAGCGACCTCATCCCATTTGTTTTCTTCCTGGAGCGTGCCCTGCGAAGAGTGCTGAAACTGGCTGTAGATGAGCGTGAAGAGGAAGAGTTGTGGTCACCATCACCACCAGAAACAGCCTTGTCATCATCGCTTGCCGGACCTGCGGCAACGCTGGAAGAGGAGTATGAGGAAGAGGAGTCAGAGGAGGAATGTGGCGGCTTTGAGGAGGAGGAAGACCAACCACAGCAGGCACCCCAGGGTGCTCGTTGTTGTCACCTATCTGGGACCCATGGTGTTGTACGTGGCTGGGGGGAAGAACAGACCGTCAATGACATCAGTGAGGACGAGGAACGGGAAATGAGTAGCTCTGCATCCAACCTTGTTCAAATGGGGTCTTTCATGCTGTCATGTCTGTTGAGGGACCCACGTATAAAAAGGATGAAGGAGAACGACCTGTACTGGGTGGCCACGCTACTAGACCCCGGTATAAGCAGAAAGTGGCAGAAATGTTACCAAATTACCGAAAGTCGGAAAGGATGCAGCAGTTCAAAACCAAACAAAAAAATATGCTTTACTCAGCTTATAAGGGGGATGTCACAGCACAACGGGAATCTAACAGGGGAAGAGGTGAGTGTAATCCTCCTCCTACCACGGCGGCAAGGACTGGACGATTTACAGATGTGTTGTTGATGGAGGACATGCGGAGCTTTTTCAGTCCTACACATCGCCACAGCCCTTCGGGATCCAGCCTTAGAGAACGACTCGACCGACAGGTAGCAGACTACCTCGCCTTAACAGCAGATTTCGACACTCTGAGGAGCAATGAACCCCTTCACTACTGGGTGTGCAGGCTTGACCTGTGGCCTGAGCTATTCCAGTTTGCGATAGAACTTCTGGCCTGCCCTGCTTCAAGTGTCCTGTCAGAAAGGACCTTCAGTGCAGCAGGAGGCATTGTCGCTGACATGAGAAGTCGCCTCAGTCAAAAAAGTGTTGATTACCTCACCTTCATAAAGATGAATGAGGCATGGATCCCGAAGGGACTGACAGTGGGGGATACGTTTGACTAACAAAAGGCCTGATTATATGCCTTGGCCTCAAAATGGTCCCCACGCTGCTGTATTTAATGTCTGCATACCGGATGACTTCCGTGAATTCTCCACCACCAACTAGGGTTCAAGCCGCAATGTTTTAGTCACTTTTCTGCCTGGAAAACATAAATTTTTCCGGCCGCTGCTACAATAGCGGCTGCAACAATGCCATTATTTTTCAGGCATGTGTACATGCCAAATTTTTCTGTCCTATGGTGCAGCACTGTGGCTGTAAAAGCAAACCAAAAAAAAAGGCACATACAAGTGTCA
This sequence comes from Bufotes viridis, assembly GCA_033119425.1. Lineage (NCBI taxonomy): Eukaryota > Metazoa > Chordata > Amphibia > Anura > Bufonidae > Bufotes > Bufotes viridis. The sequence goes on from CM065589.1 coordinate 217,229,902, forward strand.
AATCCCCTTCGTGATCGTTACCTTGTTGTGGTGAAGGGGCTTGCGTATCACAATGAAGCAATCATCACCTCTATGAGTGTGTTGGCAATGTTGCCACACCCCAGATGATAAGGCCATTGCTTCATTATGGTCAGACCAAAAGCGATCGGACGGCTGGATAATATTTCATAGAAAAAACATTAATTTAACTTTTTTTTTTTTTTTTTTATGTTGTATGGGTTTTCAATACATAAAATAAAAAATCATAATAAAGTCTCTTAATAGTTTATTAGAAATAATGCAGACAATTAAAAAAATCCCCATAAATTCCAATACAAAGCAAGTACAGAGCTCAGAACTAAATTATTTCATGATGTTGCAATGGTTCGCTAATTCGACAATGGTTAATCAATTCGACAGACGTCCCCGGATAGGGTACGTAACAGGGATTAAACTGATAGGAATAGTACTAGTTAAGACACCACTCATATAGGGTGTCACAGCACATTGCTCTGTGCACGCGCAGTGCCCCAATTTGGGAGTAAGAGGACCGACCAAGCTGCTTTTTCCATCTCCCGGTTCCTGAAATCAATTCAGTTTGGTGTATGAGAGTTTGGTCTGTTAATTTTTTTTCACAAAAGGCAATCCCTGATATGGGATGTAACAGGGATTAAACTGATGAGAATAGTACTACAGAAAATTCCACTCATATCGGGTGTGACAGTAAATTGCACGGCGCAGACGCAGTGACCATGGATTAAAACAAAGGGGAGGGAGCCAGCGTTTTTTTAACCATCTCCCCGTTCGAAAAATCAATTCAATAAATGGCCCCCAGATTGGGGACGTTAGAGGGATTAAACTGATGAGAATAGTACTACAGAAAATACCACTGATATCGGGTGTGACAGTAAATTGCACAGCGCAGACGCAGTGACCGTGGATAAAAACAAAGGGGAGGGAACCAGCGTTTTTTAACCATCTCCCCGTTCGAAAAATCAATTCAATTCACCTTTTGGGGACCCTTGGTGTTGTACGTGGCTGGGTGGAGGAAGAAACCTTCAATGACATCACCGGGACATGGCTAGCTTGGTATCCAACCTTGTGCAAATGGGGAGTTTGCGGTTGTGCAAATGAACTGTTTGCGGTTGTTTGCGGTGCATTAAAAGGGGAGTTTGGGCTGTCAATGTCTGTGAAGCGGGCGTAACCCTTATCGATACAACCCCGTAACCCTGATCGATACAACTTCATACCTTTTCGTATACACACACTAGATGTTTTAAACCGCGTTGTTCAAAAAAAATTAGGATTGTTAGGTGATTTATGCCTTTTATGGATTAAAACCCAACTCTGCGTCAACTATGTAATTTTCCATGGAAGTTTTGCCATGGATCCCCCTCCGGCATGCCACAGTCCAGGTGTTAGTCCCCTTGAAACAACTTTTCCATCACTACTGTGGGTTTTAAAATTCGCATGCCTATTAAAGTCTATGGCGGTTCGCCCGGTTCGCCCGTTCGCGAACATTTGCGGAAGTTCGTGTTCGCCGTTCGTGAACGGAAAATTTTATGTTCGCGACATCACTAAACAAGAATGGATTGCATCAGAATGCACTCCATTATGGTTTGTTGTGTACTGTGACTGGTTTGTAAAACTGAACAAGGTGGATCTAAGCCAGCACTAAAAACAGTGTAAGTCAGTGGTGCCGTATCCGTTTTTTTCTGGCCCCATTGATTTATAATAGTGTTAATGCTGGATCCGGTTTGTTCATTTTCAATTTAATACAACCGCGTCCGAATGGAACAGATGCAGCTGGTTGTATTAAATCAAACTGAAGCGCTTTCCTCCGGTTTTGAGATCCTCTGCAAGATCGGGTTGACTTGTGAGTGTGACTGGAAGACGAGCCAATCAGGTTTCTGACTCTGTGTCCAATCCCAGAGCTCGGGGTATATAAGACTGCTGATTCCTAACTGACTTGCCTTTTAATTTGTTTGTATAAGGCTTCATATTGTGCAACTTACTATTCACTTGTTTAACTGACACTTGGCTTGTTTTGGGATTTTTTCTGTGGCTGTTGTTCCTGCAAATATTGACTCTCCTTTTAACTGACCTTGGCTTGCCTCTGGAGTAACCATGTCTGTCTCTCTTAATATTTACCAATCTTGCCGACTCCCCTTTGTGCCTCCTTATTAAATCTGGAAGGGTTAGGGTTGCTACTACTGTTTCCTGCGCTGTTTTTCTGTTACCTACCCGCAGATTTAACCTGGGTCTCTAGTAGTCCATCCAGCCTCATGGTGGTCTCTGGTGAAGTACCTAGGGGTAGCCTTAGCTTCATAGAACCCAGAGTTTTTGGGTTCACTGGCTGTGGTTTGGACAATAACCTTAGTCTCCCTAACAGTGGCTATGGAGACACTTTGGCTTGGCCTAGGTGATGTGTTTTTTACCCTTTAATTGTATTTTGTTTTACATTCTTTACTTGTGCATGTATATTTTTGTTACATAATGTTTTCTAAGAGGCCATTAAAGACCTCTGTAGTGCATTTACATTTTTTTTGTTTTTATCTGTAACGGTAACTGGATTATCCATAGGAGCTCCAGTTACAAGGGGAAACAATTTGCTGTAGCACATGTGGCAACTACAGCCAACTACAGTATTAAGCTATTATTAACAGAAGTAAAATCATGACTCTATTAGTTTACGTATAAAGTTATGAACCAAAAATGTTGTTCCTTAGAAACTTGCTCCTTGTGTTTGAAACCCTATAAACATGAAATATATTAACTCCTTCATGACATCTGCTGTACATCTAGGGTGGATTTCGAGTCTTTAAAGATGGTGCCCGCTCCAGAATGGAGCAAGGGCTATAGCTAGAGGGTAACTGCTTTCATACAGCGGACACCCGTGGCTAAACTCCACGAATGGCGGTAATGCAGATCGCATGTGCCAGTAGTCAAATGTGACCACAGCATCTGAGAGGAAGCGCGTACTTCATGGTCTGGAACACCTCCAAATTCCACTTTGGGAATTTTTTTCCAGCTTCTTACTAAATCCTATGCAATCATAAATGGTGCTATTAGAAAGTAATACTTGTCCCTCAAAAAACATATCCTCATACAACTATGTGAATAGAAAAATAAAAAAGTTATGGCTAATTACATATGCTTGCTTTTTGCTTTCTTATTTAATGAAAACCTTATCCCATCATGATTCAGTAAAGAAAGTCAGACATAGAAGAAGTAACTAGAATGTTATAAACAAGTGAAGGTTTTATCATACTATACAACTGAAGTCATTCCCAAGCAGCTGAAATATGTATACTAGTGTCCCTAGGCATGTGGCTTAGACATACAATCCTTCTCATTCTGCAGTGATTAATTTACCACATTTAGCAGTTGCTTCAGATGCTTTAAATGTGTAAGCGGAGTGAGACATCTCACCCACACGGAACTTTGGGATATCTGTAATGTTCTTCAAACTTTATAGAGAATACTAGAACAATGGAGAACAAGGATGGATCGAGGAATGGATTTTTATACTATACATAGAATGTGATTAACTTGTGATGTTGAGAACACTAGCAGGCACACTCTAATCTGGGATTTAGATATATAGGTTTATTAGAAAAATTAATTAGAGATGTGTAGAGAATAGTGTGAAGAAATCTGGGATTTAGCTATGTATAGATTTATTAGAAAAAATTAGTTAGAGAAGTGTAGAGAATAGTGTGAGGAAATGAAAGGAAATGAAAGGAGCAAGGTATGTAAATTGAGATACAAATATATTAGTTCAAATATTGTATACAATAAAATGGTTAAAAGTGGATGGTATGTACTCAGTTGTTGCACATCCAACATAGAAATTAAAAAAGTTAAAAAATGTGTTTTGCAGAATTTGATTCAGCAACTTCTCGAAGTTAGCCAAGAAATTTGATTTGTTACGAATAATTAGTCACGAATCTCTATAAATTAGGTATACCCAGGCCACTCTGCTTTAGGGTACAGCCACACAGAGTGACCGTGCTGTGGGTGGATTTCGGCCATGCTGCGATGAAGAACTGTGTGTCCAATTAGCCCACAGCTGCCTTTCATTTAACAATGAAGATCGCACTGTATAGTCCTTCTTCATTGTTACTGGCGGCGCAGCACCTGTTGCTGTTATGGGGTTTGGCTGGTTAGGGGTGGGGGGGGAATATGCATATTATTGCTGTTCTGGCCTGCAATCTCCCGCAGGTTATTTGACAGTAAAAAATGAATAGTAATCAGCTCTGGCATACCCACTTCTACAACCCCAGCGTTCTCCTGCCCTACAGGTGGGAGCCCTTCTTCTGCCATCTGCTTTTCCTCCTTTTCCACATCATCTAATATCGATGAGAATATGTCATCAGGGACATACCGCTCCTCCTCTCTCTGCAGCTTGCTGACTTTTCTAGGACATTGAGACTTTGAAGGATGATTTGGAAGAAGTAAAGCCAGCAAAAGATGAGGATAGTGATCATTAAGACCTTGCACCCCTTAAGAGGTGCAGACTGGATGGTATTGGTTGGCATGCTGGCAGTAAAATATTAAAGGATTTCATCTTATTGGTATTGAATTACATATCTTAGTTTACAGCTGATGTAGGAATAAGTAAATGTAGGAATAAATAAATAAAACTGACGTAGAGTAAGTCTGCCTGCACTCTCCCTTTTCAATAGTCTTCTATTAATCATTTTCAGAAACACTGTCCCTAGCACATGAGCGCTTGCCACATCTCTCCCTATGCTTAGTTCACAGGACAATGGTGGAGACTGCGCAGGATGAGGGTTTTATAGGGCTGTAACATCACAGATGGTGGCTACCTGTGGATTGGGTGGCTGCACAGCATTATAGGTGATCTTGCGTTCCCAGGCTCCTTACTTTTACTATTTAACAAGTGCAGCTGCCATTTTATAAAAAACTGATTCATTACCACAAAGCATGAGGAAACTGTAACTGTAAGCAATATTCCTCATGGAGTAACCCCTACAGAAGAGAGTACTTGAGATGTATAGCCTTAATGTAAATGTTTAACTTTTCATACCAGATGCGAAATTCTTTATTTCTTTGCGTAATTTTGCAGTGGCCAGTGCTCCGTATTTCTGATACAGAGCTAAGAATCCTTTGTATAGACTTAACCTATTCCCAACATAGCCAGTGGGTGCCTGCAGTTTTAGACAGCGTCCATAGGCAGTGTTTGTGATCTAAAACAACGCCAATCACAGACTTTTAACTCCTCAGATGTCGTGGTCAGTTGCTGCCACATCATCAGAGTGGTCATTTACTGGGGGTGGGATCCTCTTGGTGACCCATACCCCTCCCCCACCTCACAACGCAATTGTGGGAGCTTTCTGAAGGCTCCCGGACCTGCCATAGTTAAGCTCCTATGAAACTTGCCTCAGGCCTGATGTTCTACACCAGGGGTGCACAGCCTGCAGCCCGGGGGCCACATGTGGCACTTGGTACCATTCTGTGCGGCCCCCAACTATATGGTAACAGACATGTATTTCTATGTCTTGTGGCTGCTCACATTTATTTTTCATGTATTTGTCCTATTTGATGGGAGTCTTGGAACTAGACATTAATGGTATATAATGTGTGTTCAATAGGCCATGAATACAGTATTCCTGTTGTTAATACCCCTTTAAATTTAAATTTCGGTCCTCGTCGTTGGTTCGGTCTGGCAATGTGGCCCACAACCAGGAAACGTTGTGCACCACTTTTCTACACCCATGACCCATATGCTTAATGAGCTCTGTCAGCATGATTAACCCTAGTAAATCATGTATACTGCCAAGTAGGGTTGATCCTGCTAATTAAAATGATGCTGCTTAGAAACCTAACTAATATGGTTTATCATATTAACAGAGGCTTTTTAATCAGAGATGCTCTGACTTCTTTCTTCATTGTGGCAGTAAACTTCAAATAAAGTGTCCGGTGAGAATTCTCTTTCAATGATATCTACTTTTATAGGCAATACTACAGAATAACTGTGGTTATATGTATACCGTTATTGGAACAGTATTTAATATGACCTAAGTGTGTGTACAATATTCTATATGGCAATACAGTGTAGGTACAGTCAGTTGTGTGAAACCACATTATGAGCACCACATATAGTTGTACTGTAGAATCATTTTTGGAGTTAGGAGTGGATCCCAGAGGTGGGACTCGTATCTATCGTACACTTACAGCACACCTTGAGGATATGCCATGAATGTTCAGATGGGACAGCCCCTTTAATATGACTGAGCTGCAAAACCAGAAACAGCCAATGGACATAATCTCTATCTGGTATTGCATTGATTTGATTTTCACATCCTACCTGCAGTATCAGGTAGACTAAGTAAGCCTAATGATGTCTAACAAAAGCAGATTATCGCAACACAAATTTAATCAATAATCAATTTACCCAACTAGCACTGATTAATTGATTACTTTTAATAACTCTGGCTAGTAACAGATTGCTATATTGAGATGTTTCTACATGTATTGTCTCTACTTTTTTATCCATGTGCTGTAAAAGTTTGACATACTGTAGCACAGCTTAAAGGGGTTATCCAACGCCTATAATGCATCCCAAAGTGCCCAGGCACCTCATAGAGGTTATACTTACCCCGCTCCCCAGCACTCGTGTCACTCCCTGATGCCCGCATGGCCACCGCTGCATCTGCATGTTGAGCGGCTCAAAACAGGCCATAACAGTGGGCACGGTGGGCAGCCAATAGCAGGCCATGACAGTGACCAGCCTCTCTAGCGTCATCCACAAGATGCAGCAGCGGCCGCGCTGGCATTAGGAGCATCATGGGTGCTGGGGAGCGGGGTAAGTATAACCTGTATGAGGTGCCCGGGCATTTCGGGGGGCATTAAAGCTGATGGATAATCCCTTTAAGTAATCTTTATACTGTAAATCAAGACACCAATACATTTCAAATGTTCTACTACAATGATCAAGGGTAAATCTAGCTGGAGACACATTCCTATGTGTACGTATGTATTGCGTATGTATCTCACTGATTCTATTTTAACACATGCTAATAAGCATAGCTGAGAACCATCTCTGCTCTGAGATGACAAACTTTCTGAACCTGAGATGCTTTGCGCTCCAAATCTTCAGTTACATCATTTCTAAATTGAGGTTGATGTGCCACTAGACAGCGCCTTCTAGACTATACATTGGAAATGGTTTCGGTCTCCTGAGCACACCGATAGGCCTAATTCACACGTCCGCAAAATGGATCCGCATCCCTTCCGCAATTTTGCGGAAGGGTTGCAGACCCATTCATTTCATAGGGGCAGGAATGGATGTGGACAGCACACTATGTGATGTCCGCATCCGTGTTTCCGCATCCGTGTTTCCGCATCCGTGTTTCCGTTTCCGCAAAAAAATAGAACATGTCCTATTCTTGTCCGCAATTGCGGACAAGAAAAGGCATTCTTTTATAGTGCCAGCAATGTGCGGTCCGCAAAATGCGGAATGCACATTGCAGCCGTCCGTGTTTTGCGGATCCGTGTTTCCGTGTTTTGCGGATCCGTGTTTCCGTGTTTCCGCAAAACACACTACGGACGTGTGAATAAGGCTATAGTCTAGAGCAGGGTTGCCAAACCTGTGGCCCTCCAGCTGTTGCAAAACTACAACTCCCAGCAAGCCAAGACAGCCTACAGCAGGGCATGATGGGAGTTGTAGTTTTTCGACAGCTGGAGGGCCGCAGGTTGAGCATCTCCGGTCTTGAGATCCTACACCCATGATCCATATGACTTCTTTGGTCATTGTGGATCTGAAGGTAAACTACAAATACAGTGCTCAGTGGGCATTTTCTTTCAGTGATACCTAGGACAATACTCCAGTATGTGGCTATATGTATACTAGTATTGGGGCAGTATTTAATATGGCAGAAGTATGTGCTTTATTCTGTGTAGCAATACAGTGTGGGAACAGTCAGATGTGTGAAACCACATTATGGGCACTACCATATAGCTAAATTGCTAAATTATTTTGTTAGGTGGAGACTATTGTGTTGGCACAATTGTTTAGGTACAAGATACAACAGAAAAAATAAGCCTAAGGTTGCTTTCTTATTTACAAAGAACATATGCATGTCCCCTGCATTGTAAGCTTTGTTCTTCTGTTTGCACACAGATATAATCAGTAAGGACTCATAGATTTGTTGTGATTCAACCCTTAAAGAGGGGATGCCACGAGTAATGTAATAAATGAAAATCAAACAAACGTAGAACCAGCCCTGTACCTCACTTGGATCCAGAGATCTTACCATTCATTGCTGCAACTGCTCTGTTAGATTTATTTCAAGCTGGTAGCTAAGAGGGCATGTACTCTCAGGGGGCATGTCCTTTTTGCTGCAGCTGATGGCAGTTGAAGGATGGAACTGAGCATGTTTGTCAACCACATTGAGCTGCAAAGAGACAAACAACAGGTGGCGCTATACAGATAGATTTCAGTGAATAACTCAGTGGCTATACTAAACTTGTTATTACATGCAATTACAAAAGTATTTAGATCCAGGTGCTGGTTTGAAGAAAAAAAAAACTGAAGCATTTTTCGTGGGACAACCCCTTTAAAAAATAGATCCTAATGCCTTCAAACTGGGCTGTCTTTTGTTGGACTTTTGTGCCTGTTATTGTGCTTAGGCCCAGTGGAGGATATACTGCTGGGGCCAGTCCTCTCCTTTTGGCAATGACTTATGGACCTAAACAGTACTTTTATGTTTTCTTGGTAATAATTCTTTAGAAATAAAAATATGCTTCCTGAAATCAGCTTTTCTGGTGTGTATTTGTTTCAAGCAGAGGATGTCAAAGCAGTGTTCTGTTACTGGAAGCACTGTATACCATAATGCAAACCTATTAATAAGCAAAATAGTGACGGATTTCAGTATATGGCAAGGAGAAAATAATAAAGACTGAATTGTCGCATCCATCCTATCTGGGTTACAGACAAATCTGAGACCCCCGCCCCCCCTTTCCCACTTCTTTCTATACTGTTCCATATTCTTGATGAAATATAAGCTTTTCATTTTTAATGAGTGACCTGCTGCTGTGTAAAAGAAAGAAGTCACACATGCACAACTTAAATTTAGGTCATCAGCTACCACAACAGCTGCCGTATCCCGTCTGAGCAGGTGCCCTCTCCAGTATGCACATTTATTTGTGCTAAGCATAGCAGGGAAATTCTTATTCAATGACATAGCTGCTTCATCTGAGGAAGGCAGAAGTTGTTCCAAGGAACGAGTCACATAAAAGGGTTTAGGCCGTTGCCTGCTACAGTTTGCATGTGCAATGTAAATTGTTTACAGGCTACTTTTTGCATTTGGGCTGGTGTTTATTAATTGCATATTGTACTTGTATAGTGTTAAAGAGTCTACTAGACTAAGGCCCCTTTCACACGGGTGAGTTTTCCGCACGGGTGCAATTCGTGATGTGAACACATTGCACTCGCACTGAATCTTGACCGATTCATTTCAATGGGGCTGTGTACATGAGCGATGTTTTTCATGAATCACTTGTGCGTTGCGGGAAAATCGCAGCATGTTCTATTTTCTGGGTTTTTGGCAACGCAGGCCACATAGAAGTGAATGGGACTGCGTGAAAATCTTTGGCAACCATCTATGAAAACCGCATTGCATCCGCACTTGCTTGCAGATGCAATGTGATTTTCATGGATGGTTGCCAAGGAGATGATGTTAATAAATAGGGATGAGCCCCGGGACCCCATTAAAGTCCATTTACTTTATTATTTTTCATTATAACATGGTTATAATGGAAAATAATAGAATTCTTTAATACAGAATGCTAAGTAAAATGTCCATTGAGGGTTAAAAAATAATAAAAATTTACTCAACTCATCCACTTGATCGCGCAGCCGTTATGCTCTTCTTTCTTCTTCATTCAGAAGGACCTGCATAAGGACCTGTGCTGACGTCCTCGTGCTCACCACATGGTGAGTGCGGTAACATCAGTGCAGGTCCTGCTGAATGAAGAAAGAATAACCTTCTATCTTCATTCAGCAGGACCTGCACTGACCTCACAGATTGGCACTTGTGTATTAACACTAATTTATCTGAGGCTCATCATGAAGTCAATAGAGGGAGGGCTGATGTCTATTACAGCAAGGGCAGAGTGATTGTAAATTTCAGAATACTAAACTTCAAGTGGAAACAGCTACTAAGGGAGATGAGCCATACAAAGGAGGAGGGGGGGGGGGTAAAGGGTGTTGCTTTCATTGGGCTAATAATTTCCATATGGAAAATCAGAGGTTATAGTGATAGCCAACATTTGGTAATAATGTTATCTTAAATGCACAGATATTGCAATTTTCCTTTTTTTTCCAATAATGGCAACAGGAATCGCAGCAATATTGGTTTTCATTTATTTTTATGTTTTTGCCAACTGAATACTAATACAGCAGCTACAGAATTATATGGAGGAGCAGTATAAATTTAGATATGCAGCCCATAGACCTAATAAATTTATCACAGCAGCACTCACATCTAGGTGCACTCACATTAGTAAATGTTAGCCACAGTTGCATCTTAAACCACATCTTTCCCGACTAAGCCATGCCCCCTCCATTGCTGAGGCAAAGTCCATTATTCTTTTTGGTTTACAATGCTTCATAAATATGTCTAAAATGAAATTTATGCCAGAATTCAGCTGCAGCTACAATTAAAAATGTGCCGCCACTGACTCATCAATAGGTATACTGTATGTACTTTAAAGGGAGCCATTCACCATAAAAATGCAATGTAAGCTACAGGCAGCATGTTATAGAGCAGGAGGAGCTGAGCAGATTGATAAATAGCTTTATGAGAAAAGATTCAATAAATCTTGTAAGTTATTGTTTTAAATTCCTGCTCATTCTGGGCTTTGAAGTAAAGGAGGCGATCCTAACAGCTATATCATAGAGGGAAGGCTGTGAATCACTGATAGGACCACCTCCCTGACTTCAAAGCCCAGATCCAGCATAAATTTAAATTAATAAATGACAAGATTTACTGAATTATTTCCCATAAAACTACATATATCAATCTGCTCAGCTCCTTCTGCTCTATAACATGGTGCCTGCAGCTCAGACACCATGTTCAACATGACAGGTTCCCTTTAATGTTTTTTAGGAATAATGGGGTACTGTTCCTGGTGATAGTGGCAGGTGACCCATTGAAGGACATGGATTCATATATTGGCAAAAATGTAGTTTTCCAAATGTACGATTTTCTGTTAGGGGAAAATTCCCTCCGTGTTCCAGGCATATTGGTCTCGGAAGTTCAGATATAAGGAATTGTTTGGGTCCTCATACTATAGTATAAAAAAACTGTTTTGAACATTTTGTCATTGAATGTTACAAATGATTATGTAATCACTGTGTTTGGAAGGTTTAAAAATAAAAACCTTTTTTTTGTTTTTAGTCACAGATAAAGACAGCTGGTGAGTCAAATATATTTTATATGAGCCTCATGATGAATAGGATATTTTGAGTAAAATTGTTATTTTCTGTTTCTGATTAGATTCAGGACTCAGCCTTTTGCATAACTGGCAGAAAAATCTCTTCATGGTAAGTTTTATGATATTCTTTCTAAGTTGAATGTAGTCAGCATTTAATGCAGTGTTCAGATTCATCACCATGAAGTAGGTAGGTTTCCCATGGACTGGTAAAGATTTCTGGAAAGCTGTTTCTAGGAAACCTAATCAAATAAATGGAGAGTAAGCAGACAATGGTTCTCAGCAGCTGGTATAATGAATGGTAAAATAATATTTTTTCCAGGGAAATGTATTAGTCTAGGCTTACATCTGTTGCAGAGGTTCCACCAGTAGATTCTAGAAAAAAGGAGGATAAAAAAAACACTACATGCTGTAGTATTTTGTCCGACAAAATGACAGAAATCATAACCGAAACCCTAAGGACCCAATTATAGTCAATGGGGTCTGTTGAGCACTGTTGATGATCATTATATGCTGGATCTGGCATTTCCATTTGTTTTTATCTTTATTCAAAGAAATAAAAAATGGAAAAACCTTAGCATATATTGTAGATTTATCATAAGGTATATACTGTAAGATACACATTTATAAACATACGGTATATTTTAGTCAATACTCTGCAGTACCTTAAAGCAGGGGGGAACTACCCCTTGCTGAGTTTAGAGAATTCTAACCTAGCAAGATAAGGAAGCAACTCCATGTACTTTATTTCTCACAGGACTGGACTAAAGCCACAGAGACTCATCGACCTTTGGATGATCTACAAAAAGGAAAAAAGAGTGAAAGAGACAAGAAGGTTCAGAATTCTGCATGGATGAGCACTGAAGACACCAAGTTATCCTGTTACCTAAGCTATTTAGACTTTACTGCTGTGAGGGGAATACTGTTAAAACACCCTTCACACTTGGACATGACTTGGCCAGTCATATCCTAAAACCTGTCACTTCAGTCACGGAATACAGGCATGATTGCAAAACGGAGCTATAGATTCTGCAGGAAGGAAAGGAAAAGAGTACGATCATTTCCACCAATGTTTAGATCTATACAAAGCTATCTGGGGAGATTTGCTCTGTATATAATGAGAACTGTGTTTTTGCTACCATTGGATGCACTCCCATTTTACACTTCAGTAAAAAGAGAGGTTTATTCTTTTTATACTTCAGTAAGGTGCACTACTAGATATTTTTGAAGTACTGTGTAATATCAAAGGGGCTATATGTGCAGAGACCCCTTCCCCAGGAGCCAATGTAGAGCATAGGAATGGTAGAGGCTCTGATGGAGTGTTGTCATGGTTTACTCCCTCAGGCCATTGCTCCTTGTGGGCCAGTGCAGTAGATTTAAATACTGAAGAATGAGACCGGAGTTAAAGATAACAAAGTCTTTTTGACTAATTGTAGCATAGAACTTGAAATACATGCAATAGCAGCAGGCTCTTCTCTGCAATTCTTCTCTGGCACTAGCAAGGAATCTGGAGGCAGGATGGATGTCTTGGTTGAGGACAATTTGGTATTTCTCCCTGAAGAATCTGTAACAGGAACAGGAGCTCTGCAACTTGCTTCTTCTCCCCTCTGTCTCTGGATAGGAACTTTCCCTCTTGCCAGGGTGGAGGTCCAGCCCATTCCTACCAAGAGGAGAGGTGCTAGCTACCTATGCTAAATGTAAAACAATCCCCACCTGTGGGGATTTTGCGCACCAGAGTTCTTGGGATCCACAGAAAGGCGGAAATATACTTAGGCTAAGTTGGGACTCTACTCCAGAAGCCGAGAAAAACAGAATTCAAGCTCATCTTCACTTAAGCTACATATGAGCCCTTAAGGCGGGTACTAGGTTTAAAATGTTGCAAAAACAGGATCTCCTACTTGTGACTCTAACAAAAGAGACTAGGAAGAACAGGTGAGAGGCACAAGGAAAACTGTTACATTAGAGTCTCCTTGGGTGCTTTTTATTAAATGAAGCACCTCCTCCTCATAGGCAAGATGGACCCAAACACAACAGCTGCAGCCTACACTTGAAGTCTCTCCAGCTCCAATGGGGGTGGAAAACAGGCCTCGGGATGCAGCCAGGCCAGATATTCCTGACAGAACTGCTGTTGCTCATCCAGGGGTAGATTCTATGTTTGAGTTGATGGTAACTACTGGGTTGATCATAGTGGTCACAGACGGAGGCTCTTTCAATCCCGTTATCAACGGTTCTGGTTTTGGTTGCAGCAGTGGCCAATAGCTGAGAGTCCCATCGGTAGAGTCCCGCAGGCCTTGTGGTGAAGATAGCCCTCAAAGATCCTCTAGCCAGACTTCAGGCAGACGGCTGCAACCAATGGCTTAGCCTTGTGTGTCACATCAGCGGCAAACATGCCCAACAAAGCTGTGGAGGGGAGATATCAGGTATGGTGTCTTCGATGACTGGCGACTGACTAGGATCTCTTCATTGGTCTCATCGTCTTGCAGGAAGCCAAAACCCCTCTCCATGGAGTATCACAGGATCTACGGGCCTTGGATGATCCAGCAGACATATGACCCACACCTCTATATTCATCTTGTGCAGCAGGGGATCTTGTGGCCCTTTCTCCTCCAAAGATGCAGGGCTCCAGCCACAGCTTTTCCAAAGGAAGATTCAAGGCCTCAATCCTGGCTCGCCAGGCGACAGAACTGGAGATATGGCTGCTACCACCACACCGGCCGGTGTGGGTTGCGAGCAAGTTCCGGGTGTTTGGCTCCGAACTTGGGTCACCTGCACTTCTTCAACCAGTTCAGATGGTTCAGGGTTGTCTTCTTACATCATGGTCGACCAGTTGGGCTTCTTCATCCTCTGCACCACCTTGGGCATGTGGCAGGCTCTTCTGCCTTCAGTCTCATGCACTGCAGCAAGAAAGCAGCTTCTCGGGTTGGGCAAACTCTCCATCCCAGGAACAACAGACTCTTCTGGCCTGAGGCCCTTTAGCCTTTGCAAATTAATAAATGGGGGCCCAGTTAAAGGTACTGGACTTCCTCACCCAGTGGATCATCAGGCAGATATGTCTTGTCTCCCTGGTTTCCTGCTCTCTAAGGGCGGTGCTTTGATGTGTTGGCACATGTGGTGTAAATCCAAGATGGCTGATTAACCCTCTTCTGTGCTGGTTTCTGTGCTGAATGGAGAGTTTCTGGGCCTTTGTGGCAAGTGATGGTGAATGGGTGGGATATACCTACACGGTGTCTTGTAACACAATATGTCTGTAGCTTCCTCTGATTTTCCTCCAGCAAAGACAATAAAGTCTCTTTTTGGGTCAACACACAATTAGGCTAATGATAACAAGGCACAGAAGCACAATTCTGTTTGCCAAGTTCAATTCAGCAACTCCCTGAGGAGCCATTGAAGAGGAAAGGAGTGGTAGTGGCCCTGATTAAGTGTTGTGTCACGAAGTACTCTTTCAGACCATTGAAACCTGGGGATCCGTGCAGTAGAAATATAGTACTGAACAAAGAGGCCAGAATTAAATGTTATTCTCTGGCACCCGCAGGGGCATTGCTAGGGACTCAAAAGATCCAGGGCCCAAGCCCCAATGAATATGGCCCAGAAGGGAAGGACCACAGCTCTCGACCAGATATTAGGCTGTATATAGAGAGTGCCCGTCAAAATTGATATCCTTGTCTCCACTCCAGGATTTAAATAAATTCTTCTTATAAAGTTTGACAGCACACCAAGAGATTCTATGCAAATGTGTGAATTTATTTAGCAGGATTGCTCTTTATAGTAGCAGTAGCAACGTAATACTTATGCCCTTCATCAGGCTAATGTTGGTGACATAGTGGTATGTGCAATCCGTATGTGATTGCACATACCCCTATGTCACCAACATTAGCCTGATAAAGAGCATAAGTGTTGCCCGAAACGTTGCTACTGCTACTATAAAATGCAATCCGGCTAAATAAATTCACACATTTGCAAAGAATCTCTTGGTGTGCTGTCAAACTTTATAATGAATATGGCCCAGTTCTCTAAGTCGCCCCTCCCTCCCACCACACACCGCATTTTGCTGTACTTGCTATACAGCAGCACATACCTGTCACATCCAGTGCCTCCAGGTGACGAGTTCTCCTCTGATGTAGATCTTCACTGTCATCATCTTCTCTATTTGGTCCGTACAACTGCTTTCAGCCTCCCCTCGTCTCTGCAGAGTGTGACACACAGACATCTTAGCTTCCTCAAATTTCTATCATCATCTACCAACCTGGAATCCCCACAGTGTTATCCTGCTGCTTTCTGTGCTCCCCAATACCCCCAAATACTATCCTGAAGAAATATTAGTGTCCCCATAGTAATAGTGCTCCTCATAGTCCCACCAATAGTAATTCCCTTCTAGAATGCCCTCATTAGCAATACTGCCCCCTACAATGCCCCAACCATGATAATGCTCCCCAATAGTGCCCCATTAGTAGAAGAGCCTTCCAGTATTAATAATGCCCTCACAGAGCCCCCAGTAGAAATAAGGCTCCTACTGTTCCCCCAGTGGTAATAGAGCTACCTATAGACCCCTCAGTAGTAATAAGGTCACGTCTATATCCCTCCTATAGAGCCCCCAGTAGTAATAAGAATGCCTATATTGTCCCCTGGATTGATAATACCCCTACAGTGCCCACAGTATTTATACTGCCCCCTACTGTTATAATGCTCACCCTGAAGTGCCCCCAGTATTTATAATGCTCCCTGCAGTTATATTCCTCCCTCCACATACAGTCCCATGTAAATAACATCACACCATCTCTCCTGCCCCCTCAAAAATACAGTCCTATGTGAATAACATCACTCCGCCCCCATCAACCCCTCCAATATACAGTCCCATGTAAATAACACTATTTCCCTCCCTCCG
Organism: Bufotes viridis; assembly: GCA_033119425.1. Classification (NCBI taxonomy): domain Eukaryota; kingdom Metazoa; phylum Chordata; class Amphibia; order Anura; family Bufonidae; genus Bufotes; species Bufotes viridis. The sequence goes on from CM065589.1 coordinate 217,246,226, forward strand.
CCATAGAGTCCCATGTAAATAACATCACACCATCTCTTCAGCCCCCTCCAATATACAGTCGAATTTAAATAACATGCCTCTCTATCTACAGCCCCCTCCAGAATACAGTCCCATGTGAATAATATCAACTCCTCCCCAGCCGCCTTCAACATACAGTCCCAAGTAAATAATATCACCCCCTCCCCAGCCGCCTCCAACATGCAATCCCATGTAAACATCAGCCTCTAACCTACAGTTCCAAGTAAATAACATGACCCCCTCCCCAGCCACCTTCAACATATAGTTCCATGTAAATAATATCCCTCCCTTCAGCCCTAACATATAGTCCAAGTTAAATACCCATAACTCCCAGCATTGTTCTTCTTCTTCCCCCAGGACTTCTCCTCTTCACTGCTGTCTTCTCCTGCACTGGTCACATGATGGTGACATCATCGCGAGTCCTTTTCAACCACTGCCTGTTTTACTGGTCACATGACCTGTGATGTCATCACGGGTCCTTCAGCTCTTCCAGTGCATTAGATTCAATTGTATTGCCGTCCTGAGGACGGCATAACAGTTGTATCTAACTGGCAGGCAGGACATTCGGGGCCTGGGACGAAACATCAGGGCCCAGGCACCAAATGTTTTAACCTAGCAATGCACCTGGGCACCAGCAAGGAATCTGGAGTCAGGTTTGATGGCTGCAATTCTGCACTGATATTGGCCAGATACCTGTTAATAAATAAGATGCATCTCTGGCATTGGGTGCACCAGAAACTGAAATCTATGCTATTCATGCTATAACTTAGGCCAGTTTCTGGTGTAAATTATAGTGAATCTGATGGGCCCGATAGGCTCCATCTCTCCCTCTACACCCTGTCTCATTTCTCACCATTTCAGAAAAGTTCAGAAGAAGCTGAAAAAGTTGCAACCATGGTGCACCATAATCTAAGACTTTTTACGCCACAATAGAGGTGTAACTAGCGTAATAAATGTCCCCCATTGTGTATTTCTTTGTACAAGGTGACCAGAATCTCAAAATTATGCTGCAGGGTGCTATATCCAACTGATCAGCTCCTCCAACATTCAGTAGCCTGAATGTCATTCATTGGTTGATATTGCCATGCTTTTAATGATGTCAGAAGAAGGCCTGCAGAGTACGTATTTCTACCCTCTACCATAAATGCAATGATAAATATATTTTCTTCCTGTTCTGCACAACTTGTTTGTCTCACTCAGATCTGCTTGCTCTTCAAACATAGCCCTCCCTAATCTGCTATAAAGGAGGGGTATAGAAAGTGAGTGTTTACGAGAACGGTCACCTCCTGTGCAGGAAACAGAAGTGGGATTTCCTCAGCCTTTTCTCTTTCCTGGAAAACCTTTATGAAGAAATAGTACACAGTAAAGGAGGCGTGCAGCAGCGCTGTGCTTGCAGATCACTGGACTGGATCATTCAAATCTGTTTTTTCCAATTTGAAATGAGAACAGAATTTCCACAACTCTTGTAAATCTGCACATCTTTAACCTAAAATGTAAAAATAAAATTTGACGGATGTCCATTATATACGCATGTGGCAGACTATCACGTAAAATATGCAAGGCAGCAAATCACTATAGGTCCATATTATGCACAGCTAGATATTTCATTGGCTTCCTCTGCAGCCCAGTATGTTTGTCCAGGATCACTGATATCTACAGAAGGCAGTATCTAAATGCATAATTTTTTTAGATCCCTCTCAGTTCTTATCAGTATGATCAGTATGAAAGGTCAGTTTACTGTACAGTTCAGATCAGTTGTCTGCTTCGGGTAGGAAACTGCCCATAAACACCAATCTGCATCTGACTATTAGAGTGTATGTATTAAGACAGGATGACATTACGGTGACCCAACGCCAATCAATCATTATCTGCGTTTTGCTAAAGATGTTCACCCTAACTGCTCGTTTCTATGAGCTGCTGCAAAATGCAAAGCCAACACTGAAAGTACAATACCCACTGGCCAGTGCCAGAACAATGTGGTGCAATTCGGTGCATCTAGGTTTAGAGAAATTATGTGCGCCTGGTCCTGAAAAGGGGTTGTGGCTAACTGGAAAGGGGTGTGGTTTTGAGTAGAAAGGGAGTGGCCGAAGATGATCAATTCTGTGCAACGATTCTGGCATAAAATTCTGTCTCAAAGCAAGCCAAGTTGTAAGCCACCCAGTAGTTGGTATAGAGAGATCTGCACCACATTTATCATCCAGCCTGAACCACTGTGATAAATTTAATGAATGTTTATGTTAGCTATGAGACTAGTAAATCGGCCCCAATACTTGTAAATCCAGCACAATGTAGATATTGTAATAAAACCTGAAAGGATTTAGCTATCTTCTACAGTATAACTGGACATTAAAAATGGCTCCTGTTTTGGAAGGGACAGCGTCACTCTGGCTTTCTACAGATACAGCATGCTGACACTTTTGCATTATATGAGCACTGTATGGCTCTATGTGAGCGCTGCTGAATGTGGGTACAATATGACACTATGTCAGCATCTGTTTTTGAGCTCCGTTTGGCCCAAAGAGAACACAGTCTGCAGATTTACCAGTCATGTAGACGGGATAAACGTAAAGTGTTACTGCACTTTCAAAAAACTTTTGATATGGCTTAGCAACATATCACAGTTTTTGATCGGTGGGCATTCGAGTGTTAAGACCCCCATTATTGTGAACCAACAATCTAGATAATTGCAGCACGTAAAGGTGCTATTGATCACCCGATGACCGACAAGTGCTCATTCATTTGGTGAAAAAATTGTTAATGCTTCGTTCAATATCCTTCTTCGGCAATTTTCTGGTGTTAAAAAGTCACAAACCCCAGGTTTGCAACTTTTTAAACGCCATTGCACCTAAATAATAAATATTGGTGCAAGTGGCATTTCCATGATGTCTTCTGCACTTTCTAAAAAGGAAGGGTAGTGGGGGTGGAGTGTGGGTGGCACATTTATCATAATTTATGCCAGTTAGGAAGTGGCAAAAATTTCACTTTGGGCAAACAACGTGGGCCTCGTCATAAATGAAGCACATCGTCCAGCAGTGCAGGGTATATTAAAGATCGGTACTGCTGGTCTTTGATAAATTTTGGAGTGGATTGCTGCATGTACTGTAAATGCAGATTTTCTCTGCATCAGCGGAAAAGGCAATTATTGGAAACATACAATAATTGCCCTGTCAATTGGCCTGTGTAAAGCGGCTTTTAGACAGATGGTCTAGACAAGTGACAGATTTATCACACTAACTTTATACCAACTACTGAAAGTTACTTATTGATACTCTTTGAAAGATTTTACCCCAGATTGGTGGTACAGTTTTGGCCCTCCAAACACCTCCAAGGGCCCGCCAAACACCTCCAATACCTTCAACCCAGATTCCAGATTCCCCAAATAACCACACACAGCCACTGTTCGGATTAAATCGGCCACAGCAGCCGTATTTATCTTAAATAAATAAATAAATAACCATAACATTAACATTAAACCTGACGAGGGAGGTCGTAGAAGCCCCAAAAACTTCACAACCATAAACTCCCGCAGCAATTCCATCTTGCCCCCAGCCGCATACCACCAGCTCGGGGACACCAACTAATGGACACCACACCGAACCAATCAGGTACCCCAACTCTGAGAGTCCAGCCCCACCATTGAGGCCCTCTCATTCACCTATACCATCCTGTAGCACCAGCTTCTATGACCTCCCACCGCCAACAACGTGCAGCTTGACCCTACCGTCCTCAAGCTTGCACGTTCCTCCACACCCGTAGCACCCTCTCAATACCCCCTTGTAAATCCAAGGACCACAAGTCTATGCACACCCTGTTGAGGTGTACCCCATCATCCCTCCAAAACCCACCAGTACCAGGTTCCAACTTAGCATGCCTCACCGCTACCGCTCCATGCCTAGCACAGAACCTCCCTATCACCCTATTCAACTTAATCCTGGTTTTATTGATCCGGTCCACCGATCTAGCCTCCCTCCAAGTCATCCTAGTAAACACATCCGACCATACCGTTACCATATCCGGAAACAGGGACCACAGCCGCAACAAATTCGAACTTTATGTCCCTAATTAATTCCCTACAGGGCCGGACACCCAAATCATTACCCCCGACATGCAAGACAAGAATATCAGGAGCCCGATCCAAGCATGCATGACAATGCAACTCCTTCAACACACTACCCCACAACATACTTCGACGCCCAATCCATCGCACCACTGCAATGTCACGATCAAACCCCAGTTGCCTCCCGTTTCGCCGTACATCGGCACACAGAGCAACCCAATACACGTACGAGTGCCCTAAAATCCAAACCAACACCGGAGCGACACCTGCAAGACTAACAAAACCAAACACAGATTAATCACCACAATCCCCCACCCTTACAACGCACCCAACCTCACATACAACCGGAAAAAAGCCGACTCGCACCTACCAATCTGTTTATCACCTCATCACGCTCGCCCAGCCGTGCAGCCTCCGTGGCAGCCCCGATCCGAAAGGAATCACCCGTGAAATCGCTAGTCCATTCCCAAATTCCTCAAGCACTTCTTAAAAACCGTGATAAATTGAAATCGAAACAAGAATGACCCATCCTCGTGCCGCAGAAGAGGGACCCCCCCCCCCCAAAATCGGACCCCTCCCTATACTCACGCAAGCACCTGACTGGAAACAATAAACACCCTGGAACTTCAAACAATATAATACAACATCCTTTACCCTCCCTATTCGTCTTTGAAACTCGAAGACACAATCCTGTCCCCACACAAATCAACGTCTTCCCCGAATAAACCCTCTTCACACCGCACACTTTTGCAAACTAACTTCCCCAAACGAAAGGCCCCGAAAAAAGCCAGTGAAAACGCCAACCGGAACAACCGCACCTCACTAGTCGATCTGCACACCAAACCTGCCAAACCTTCCAGACGCCGTTTCGCCAGTTACATGGCTTCTTCCGGGAAGAAGCCATGTAACTGGCGAAACGGCGTTGGGAAGGAGGCGGCTGAGAGATCGACATGCCCTTCAAGGTATGATTATTTTCCAACCACCAATTTATTGCCTTTGTATTTGTCTCTGTTGTAGTATTTGCCCGGGGTTAACCGTTTATGGGCGTTTTGGTGGTTCTTATTATTTTTTTTTATTATTATTTGTTGTACTTTTTCCCTGTTTTTGGCGTGCTGACCTCTTAGCCCCCTCTTGGGTCTTTCTCCTTATCCTCGTGTTCCACCTTTGTGCTGCCTACTTTTATCATGTACAGTATGTACCCATTACGTGTTGTCAATAAAGCTTTTTCGATTTTCATTCTGTGAGAATTGTGGTCCAATTTTTTGGTGTTACACCACTGACCATGACAATACGCCCCGAAGCCAACCCCCCTGCCGCGTCCATAAACAACTCAAAATCAAAACTGTCAACAGCATCACCCAACACCTGCGCCCTACCGTTAAAATGCTGCAAAAAAACGTCCCAAACTGCCAAATCCCCCTTCAGCTCCCGAATAAAATGATGCGGAGCAACAACATACAATCCCAACCCCCCACCCTGTCCGTTCGTGGCGGACGCTAACCGCCTACTAAATATGCGGACCATAGGTAGAATACAGCAGGCAAACTTCAATTTCCACTGAAGGGACTGCAAGTCCCTCAGGCGAATCTTCTTGGACCGTGACGCTTCCGCCACTCCCGCCCTCAAATCCTGCACCTTGTCCTCTGGCAACCTACACTCCATCCTCAGTGTGTCTATAACAATCCCCAAAAAACTCAACTCAGTCGTACGCCCCACCATCTTCCCCTCCGATAAGGGCACCAATTTTGAGCGGTTCAGTTCATTCTTGGAATTGGTGGTGGTGGTGGAAGTGTCGGGGTGTTCGTCCATTATCCATTACCGCAAATTACCCATTGGTGGTACCGCAAAAGACTAGTGTTGAGCGCGAATATTCGAATAGTGAATTTTTATCGCGAATATGGGCACTTTGCTAATTCACAAATATTTCGAATATAGCGCTATAAATTCGCTATTTCAAATATTCGTTTTTTTTTTTTAAGTTATATTTTTTTCTTTCCCACTTCCCAAAAGTAGTTCTTACCTCTCCTGAGGATTCCTGGCTTCCTGGCTCCTCCAGTCAGTGCCCATTGCCGCTTCTGCCGACTTCTGTGCTCATGGAGCGTCCCCATCACCATGGGAACGTCTCCATATACTAAAATGTACTGTCGGATTTGAGAATTACGTTGAAATAGCCATGCGATTAATTCAAGTTATATTAATTGCATTGCGATTACAACTTAGCAGTGCACTGCTATCCTACATATTAGGCTAGAATTAACGAATATGGAATATAGCAGCAGTGCTAAGTAGAAATCTCAATGCGATTACTCCAAGTTACATTAATCGCATTGCGATATCAATTAGCACTGCTATAATATATTCCATATTCGTTAACTTCGTTAATTCTAGCAAGCTGACTCATTATAAACCCAGCTCTAAGTTGAAATCGCAATGCGATTAATATAACTTGAAGTAATCGCATTGCGATTTCTACTTAGCACTGCTGCTATATTCCATATTCTTTAATTCTAGCCTAATATGTAAGATAGCAGTGCTAAGTTGTAATCGCAATGCGATTAATATAACTTGAATTAATCGCATTGCGATTTCAACAGACATGGTTTACTATGGTTGCTAAAACGAAGATAGAGAATACTTTGTTATCTTCGTTTTGAGGAATATGACGAATACATTCGTCATATTCGTCATCTTCGCTATAATTCCAGATATGAAACCGATAGGAAAGTAGCCTAAGTTAAAATCGCAATAAGCGATTGTTTAAATCACATATTAATCGCGATAACTAGAATAATGACGAATATTTGATTTCGACGAATATGAAACGAATATTCTTTCGAATATTCGCGAATTTCGTCGAAATCGAATATGGCACCTGCCGCTCATCACTACAAAAGACCCATCCATCCTCCCCACAGAAACTTCCTTCACCAACTTCTCTGCCACAAACTCAGGGTGCTCTAACGCAAATTCTTCCCCATCTTCTTCACTGGCAACGGGTTAGATGGGATACGAAAACCACCCGTGAAACCCGACTACAAAAACTCCGCCACCTCCCGCTTCGGGTATCTACTTAAATACCCCACCATCTTTTCCACCAGAACTGGAGTCCGACCCTTTTGCAAAATTCTCTCCCCCTCTCTGCTGTTCACCCTTAAAGCACTGGCTAGCCCCATGACTGCCCCCGCAGGATGAACACTCATGTTTAAATTAGGGCTGCCAAACCAGACTGCCCTGCCCCACCTGGCTCCCCCCGAAAGGACTGCCCCGGCCTCCCAGGCGCCATCGCCCTCATCCACAGACCATCCTTATGGTCCCATCTCATGTTCGGACGGACCGACTTCCTCTGACGAAATTGTTTGTCATATCTAAGCCACCCCGAACCCCCATACACTCGGTAAGTCTGCCCAATTGTGTCCAAGTAACAGAAAAGCGCCGCACAACAGTCCGGCGACTTTTTCCCAATCACACTTGCCAGGATGGCAAAGGCCTGCAACCAATTCCCAAACGTCCGTGGGATAAGCCGAACCCGATGTTTGTCGCCCTCCTCCTTCCTACCCCCATCCTTCTTAACCACATCCAGGATAAAACGCTCTAAGTCTACGTACTCCCCCCGCCAAATTTTCTCACGCACCCCTAGCTTCAAATGCGCCCCCAGTGGACCATCAGAACACACATATACTTCCCCTTTGGCCGCATTGTCCACCCTCGGCCTATCCTCCTTACCACCCGCCTGTATCTGCACGGACACCGAACCTCCTGGCCTACCGCCCACACTCGTAACTGCGCCACCAACACCGAGCCCCAACCCCCATGCCTGAAGAGGAGCCGCACCTAACACGCCCATCCCCGAACTCACTCCCGCTAAACTGCACAACAACTGCCCCAGGCCCCCAATAATGTCACTCCTATGCCCACTCAAACTGAAACAATGCTAACAAAGATCCCAGTGATGTCTCCCCTAGCTGCTCGGGCGCTGTGGACCCAGCAGCCAGAGGTCTGGATTTCTGAAGCGTGTACCCGGCCTCCACAGGAACGATCCTCTCCTGGCTCCTTTCAGCGCTGACGGGCAGCATCCCAGCTTCCGCTGCACTGGACCTGCTCAATGGAACCCCAAGCAGGCAGGACCAGCAGCAAGCTGTTCATCATCCAGAAGCCTGTGCAAGCTCCTGGCTCCTCCCTGCACAGCTCCGTGGTCACTGGAGCTGCAGCTTCTCCCTTGCCGGTCCCGAATTCATGCTGCCTGTCGCACAAAATTGCGGAACGGATGTGGACACATAAACATAGTCATTTAAATGGGCCTTTAAGTGCAAGGAGTGGATTTTTACAGTTGAAGAAATTTTGCAGCAAATTCTGTATGAGCATACCTTTATGTAGAAATGTTATTAACACCTTATTTACAAGCGTCACATACAGTAAAGCACATGTGTGTTTTTTTTTGTGTTTTTTTTTAATTCTGTTAAGGTATTTGGCTATAGAAATAGGGTACGAGCTGCAGTGGGCTCCAATTAACTAATTAGGACCTCACTTTTTAATCGATCCGCATTGTTAATGGCCACTCGGTATATGCGAAACCATTAATTTCGAAGGGTCAGCAAAAAAAAAACAGAAGTTACTCCATGTGCATTCTGTTTCCGTATGTTCGTATGTCTGTTCCACAAAAGAATAGAACATGTCCTATTATTGTCCGCATCACAGACTAGGATAGTACTGGTCTAGCTGTTCCGTTCTGCAAAATACGGAATGTACACGGACGTCATCCGTATTTTTTGCGGATCCATTTTTTGCGGACCGCAAAATACATACGGTCGTGTTCATGAGCCCTTAGACTGCAAAATCCATGGATGGCACACCGTCTGCTATCCGATTCCGTATGTCTGCAAAATGCGGTCCGTGGCTCCATCCTAGTCTATGGTTCCGCAGAAATGCGCGATGCACATGGAATGCATTAAATATGTATTCTGTATTTTGCAGATCCGTGTCAGCAAACTTTAATGCCCTATCATGTCACTTTTGAATCTTTATTTAAATTATACCTTCCGTTTTTTTGGCGGAAAATACAGAAGACATGGAAACATACATTGCATTTTTTTTGCGGACATACAGAAGATTTTGCTGAATAACTGATCCAGATATTTGGGGACCACAAATAAAATACGGCCATCTGAATGAGCCTGTAGTGGAAACCCATAGCATAAAATTACACAGCTACAGATTTTTTTTTTCACGATATGTGGATGACGTTTTTTAAAAACTCACCCACTTTTCTGGGACTGTAACATGCTGCAGATTTGCTGCATGCAAAACACACAGCAAATCCATGCAGTTATACCCCAATGAGCACAATGAGAGAACACTGCCAAGACATTTAAATGAAACATGAAAACCACTAGAGGTCACTAAAGGCATTCAGTGTCCCATAGAGAGGGTATTATTGTGTTCAACAGTTGCATAATCTGCTTTGTTTGCGCTCATGCTGAGTACTGAATAACAGCAAGGTACATTTCACTGCCATATTAATAAATCGAAGGAAAACACATTAAACACCATCAGCAGGGTCAGACAATGCGACTGCTATGGGGCCCAGGACAAGAGGGGGCCCAGTTTTAGTTGGGATCAGGGGCGTAACTACCATAGCTGCAGACCATGCGACTGCTATGTGGCCCAGGGCAAGAGGGGGCCCAATTGTGATCATGTCCTCTTCTACTAGGGGTGAAAACTTGGTCAGTACTCTATCCTCTAAAGGAACAACTTTTAGCAAATGAAGCAGTGGAAAAATGGCCCAAGGGTCATTAAAAAGGGTTTCGGCAGAAACCCTTCTGTCCTGTGTGGGGGCCTGGATTGATCCTTGCTATGGGGCCCTTTCTTCTCTATGTACACCACTGGTTGGGATCATCCCGTCTTAAATTGGAGGTAAATACTTGGTCAGGACTCTATCCTCTAAGGGAACAACTTTTAGCAAATTAAGCAGTGGAAAAAAGATGGCCGTCTGAAAGGGGTTTAGGTGGAAACCCTTCTGTCCTGTGTGGGGGGCCTGGATTGATCCTTGCTATGGGGCCCTTACTTCTCTATGTACACCACTGGTTGGGATCATCCCGTCTTAAATTGGAGGTAAATACTTGGTCAGGACTCTATCCTCTAAAGGAACAACTTTTAGCAAATTAGGCAGTGGAAAAAAGATGGCCGTCTGAAAGGGGTTTAGGTGGAAACCCTTCTGTCCTGTGTGAGGGGCCTGGATTGATCCTTGCTATGGGGCCCTTACTTCTCTATGTACACCACTGGTTGGGATCATCCCGTCTTCTACTGGAGGTGAAAACTTGATCAGGACTCTACCCTGTAAAGGAAAAACTTTTAGCAAATGAAGCAGTGGAATAATGTCCCAAGGGTCATTGAAAGGGGTTTAGGCAGAAACTCTTTGGTCTTGTGTGGGGGGCCTGGTTTGATCCTTGCTATGGGGCCCTTACTTCTCAATGTACCCCACTAACCATCAGGTAGGTTTATGAAAATGGTCTAAAAAATAAATGTCAATCAAGAGTTGAACTTCATTTCACGCTTGATAAATGAAAACTGTGTTGCTATGGGCAACAAACTTTTTTTCTTCATTTAGCCAGTTCCATAAATGTCTCTCAATATCTATCTATTTATAGGTTCTGCTGAGCAGACAATGGAGCAACTTTTACATCTGAAGTTTATTTTGTGAAAGCACTTGGACCTTTTAAACCAGCTACATGCAGATTTACAGGTATTTGATAACACAGTCAGCACAACAACAACAATATTGGCTTAAAAAGGGATGTCCCACGAAAAATATTCTACAGTTTTTAAACCAGCACCTGGATCTGAAACACAAGGGGGGGGGGGTCAGTCAGCACGTCCTTGTATGCAGGTGCACGTAGCCATGGCACATATACATACAAACAAAAAAATGCAACAGCACTCTGCAACCAGAACTCTGCCCTGCCTCTAAGATAGAAGCTATAAGAGGACATTAGTGTACGTTTTGATCAAAAGGTAATAAGCCACTCGCCACGCCAAGGCTGTCCCGTGAGTGGTCCTAACGCTAAATCTGACCTGTTATGGGCCATGACAGCCACATAAAATCCAGGGATTGTGGGCCCAGCATGCATGGTGGGATTAACTGTACTTATTAACCCTTTCTGGTGCTGCAACAGCCTCCATTAGATCCAGGGATGCACCAACAACTTTTGATCAAAACGTACACTAATGTCCTCTTATAGCTTCTATCTTAGAGGCAGGACAGCACCTAGATCTGAATAGTTTTGTAAATGCATGTTATTAAATATTTAGCATGGCCACTGAGTTATTCAATAAAATGTACCTATATAGCGCCACATGCTGTTTTTTTTTCTTATTATTTCTTTGTCCTGCTCACTGAGATGGCCGCACATGCTCAGTTTCATCATTCAACTGCCTCCTGAGCTGTAATAGGGAGAGCTGAGACACGCCTTCAGAGCTGTGATAAGGAGAGATGAGACACGCCCACTGAGCTGCAGCTGAACAGACACTCCCCTTGAGCTGCCAGCTTGATATAAATCAAGCAGAGCAATGAATGGGGAGATTTCTGGATCGTTGTGAGGTACAGGGCTGGTTCTCACTTTGTTAGAAAGAAATTGTCATATACTATATTATGTCTGATTTTTATTTTTTACATTACTCTTGGGATAATCCCTTTAATAGATTTTCAAACTGCTATAAATGAAAAAAAATGGATTTAAAGAACTTCAAGCATGGATTTCTGGTGTAATAAGTGCATTTTCAGATTATTGGCCCAAAATTCTCGTTTATCACAGCTGATTGGGATGTGCTATGCCAGGAATTAGCTAAGTGAATTGGGTTCATGCCTGTTCATGCTAAAAGATCTGCATAGCATAAAGGAGACCCTGTAGAGAGCCCATTCAGCTCAGCTAAATCCTGGCATGGTACAGGATGCTGATGTTGTTCAATTACTTTTATTAGCAAGATCAGATAAAATGATGTGATACAACATCAGACCTCGATTGCAGATCAAGGCTGAGTACAGAAATGAACAGACTATCGTAAGAACTTCACATTTAAAAGCTCATGAGCACTGTCGAGTAATAGGACAAGCGAGAAGTTTAAGGCATCAAATATATAAGCGTAAGGAATCCCCAACAGAGCGCACAGGCACACAAATACAAGACAAGAGACACAAAGAGAGGGAGGGGGTGGGGACTGTTTCCTGATAAGTAATATATTGAAGAACGGTTCCATTAAATACTAGCATCAACCCTGCTCAACCACACTTGGAATTCACTGGAGCCCTTGGACAAAATCCAAGGAGTCCAAATTTTTAAGTACTTGTTAGTATCACCTCCATCTTACGCCAGAAGCGCCTCCATTCTATGGATTTTCTCAAAAGTGTTGAGCCAGTCTTTAAATTGAGGAGTGACAGTGGACTTCCAGTTTCTAGGTATGACCAGGCGAGCGGCTTGTACAAAAAATCTCAGGAGGCTTTTGGAAATGGAACCAGGGAATCATAGAAAACAGCGCCCCTTCTAAAGTCCGCCTGGCTGAACTACCGCCGACCTGGCCATAGAGATCATTCAGGGACTTACAGAAGGGTATTAGTCTACCACATTGCCACCAAATATGGGTCATGTTGCCCACCCCTTGTCCACAACGCCAACATGTGCTAGGGCACAAAGGGTAAAAGGAGTGTAACAGGTCTGGTGTCCTGTACCATCTGGACATGACCATAAAATTATTTTACTGGAGTTCGCAGCTTACGGACGACTTATGCGATAACACAAACGCCTTCTCCCATTGATCTGAAGAGAATGATTTCCTTAGCTCTCTTTCCCATGCTCTTACATAAGGCATAAAAAGGGAGTCATCCCCATTCTGGAGCAGCCTGTAAACCAGAGACATTAGATGTGTGGGGGGTGATGATTGGAGACATAGTGATTCGAAAGCAGTGAGGTCCCTAGAAATTCCTTCCTTAGGGCCCAAGGAGTTTATGAAAGTTTTCAGACTGCCGTAAGAGAGCCAAGCCCTTCTAGCCAGACCACCCGGGAAGGAGGACAGTGGACGTATAGAACCTTTCTCTGTGACTTGGGATACAGTAGGGTTGTCTACACGTCCGATACCCAAAAGTGAGTTTTGACCCACGCACATAGGAAAATCCGGTTTATCGAAGAGAGGGTTCAGGGGGCTAGGGAATTTGGTGAGGCCTAGGGATACTCTGTTTCGATCCCAAGTACGTAGTATACCAGAAGTCAGTAGAGGGAGCTGCAGAGGCCTTTTAGTCTTAGGGATCCAGAGCAGATTCTGAACTGGAAATCCTACCTCTTGATTCTCAAATTTAATCCATCTTTTGGAATGTCCACTGTGGAACCAGTCCAATATATATGAAAGGATTGCGGCTTTGTGGTACTTCGGGAGGTCTGGGACAGCCGCGCTACTCTCGACTTGTGGCGGACCAGTAATCTCATCCCCAACCTAGGGTTAGAACCTGCCCAAATGAATTTCAGGAACAAGGATCTAAAGACCCTGAAGAAGCCGCTCGGCAAAGGTATAGGAATGGTGCGGAAGAGGTATAAGATCAGTGGGAGTATGTACATTTTAATTGCGTGGATCCTACCAAACCAGGATATCGGTATGTTCTTCCATACCTTCATACCCTCCCGTTGGTCAGTGGACAGCTTAGGGCCCAACATACCCAAGATGTTATCTCTGATCTTCTGAGTTTTAGCATCTGGGGATAAATCAGCGAACTTCCCTCACAGACTATATAGTTCTTCGTAGTATGAGCAAAATTCCTGGAGAATGTCCCCAGTCGCGTGTATTCGTCTTCCCACCCTACGGTTCAGGGAGGGAATATAAGAGGAGATAAGTTTCGGCCGCAATATTCTCGCCAGCAATCTGGCACTTTTATCTCCCTGATCATAAAAAAGCTTCTGCAGCTTGTCCCTAGCGCCGAGGTATTTTTGATCAATTATTTTCCTAAGAGTGGTGCGTGCTTCAGATAGCTCCTAGTAAACCGCAGCGGAGAGTGACCCTTTATGCTTCTGCTCCAGAACGGCCAATTTCTGCAGTAGTGCCTTTACCACCCCAGATCTCACTTTCTTTAGTCTAGAGGCGTGTAGGATAAGTCTGCCTCGTACTACACATTTCAATGTTTCCCATATGATAGTCGGACTAGAGGGGTCGGAACTATGGATCTCTACAAAATCAGAGATGGTGGATTTGATGTCCGCAGCACAGACCAGGACTCTAAGTATGTTGTCATTAAGTTTCCAAGATCCGTAAGACCTAGTGGAATCCCCCACATCTAATGCAACCCAGGTAATGGAGTGATCTGAGAATAAGATGGGTTCAATACCCGCTGTGGGTCGCGTATCGAGAAGGGAGTGAGATATGAAGAAGTAATCAAGACAGTGGTAAGTATTGTGTGAGGCAGAAAAGAACGTGTAGTCCTTGGTAGTGGGGTATAATATTCGCCAGATGTCTACCAGTCTAAGGGTTTGAAGGTGTTTCTTGAAACCACGGGCTACCCCCGAAGGTACGGAGGACCTACCGTAGGATGCATCAATGAACGCTTCCAGGGGGAAATTAATGTCTCCACCAAGGATGATCTGCAGGCCATCAGCAAAGTCGGCAAGGGCGGTAAACATCTTAGAGGCGAACCACGACTGGCCTGTATTAGGGAAATAGACATTTGCAATTATTAGAAGCTTAGAAAATAAAGAGACCTTGAGGAAAAGGTAACGACCAAAGTTATCTGACAGAGTGCCTATGATTTCACACGGGATTGACTTGTGGAAGGCAAAGGACACCCCCCAAGATTTTGACTCTAGGTGTGTGCAGTGCGTCCAAGTCGTGTAGTATCTGTTTTTGCAGGAGGGCGCGTGCCCAGTTTTGAAATGGGTCTCCTGCAAAAGGGCTATTGAAATTTTCTGTTTATGCAGGTTGTACAGGATTTGGTTACGTTTAGCAGGTTTGTTAAGGCCATTAACATTATAGGAGCTAACTCTGATAGCCGCCATCAAGTGTAATAGAGGCTATCGACTCTAATATGATCTGATCAGGAAAGGGAGGGGGAGGGAGAGCACAAAAGGAAAGACAGAACATGATTGGGGAGACAAAAATGAAACTTACAAGGGGAACAGAAGCCAACATCAAGTGGTACTCTACTCGAGAACTAACCAGCTAAGGGATGTCCCAGCTACCCTAACAGAACAGGTAGGAGAGGTGAAAGCCCAGGCTAAGCGCGCTTTTCCCCCGCCACTCTTACAACAAACTAGAACTGGCAATAAGCTATCTGATAAGAGATCAGCCGCTTCGACCCTATCACAAAAGCCAAAGGCGAAATAGGTGAAACCATGAACAGAATACACAAACCCGCATAGGTATATGTATATCAAGAGTTTACTAGCTATTTAAAAGAGATATGCAACTGGACAGATAAAACAAGGTGATAACAATTCAATTGCAGGCGAAAACCTGAGAAGTGAACATATATGTAACGGACATATCAGGATACTGATGTGCTATCAACCTATCAAGAATACTAATAACCCCATAAAGTAGGAAACACTATATCAATAAATATATTATTTATTTATTTTTACATATTGACTGTTTCCTACTTTATGGGGTATTCTTGGTACTCTTAATAGGTTGATTGAACAGTTAGGCTAGACCCCTTTCATGTATAGTTATATCTGAGGTTGCTATCGGTAATCTTACTGATGTACTAAACCAGGATTTAGTTACTAAACTCTGTCAGAAAATACTGGAATGGGGTTCTCTCTAAGACCCCTCTCACTTCTCTGACCTCTCAAATCAACTCTTGATCTCTGACTCTCCCTGATGTAGTTTTGTCTCCCTCTAATCCACCGGGCCCAGCTCCACTTAGCTGTAGGCTCAGCCAACAATCAGCTAAAAAGGATCTGTTAGCCACTTTAGCTATCACCCTGTCACATCTACAGCCTGACGGTAACAAGGTATGAAGTTGCGCTTCAGAATCCGCCCACTTTCTACAGGAACCAGCCTCACTCTGTGCCTCAGTCATTAAAGGTCCCCCTGTTATTTCATAGCTAAGTGGGCTGACGATGGGAGTTTTTTTTTTTTCCGTTCAATTGCTTTATTTTCCTCCTTCTCGTGCTCCCGGACTGCCTCTCTAACATGCTGTAGGACAGCATATAATGTCTCCCCATCTCACCAGACCACACAGCATTAGAATCCTGCTGCCACAGACCAGCCTCAGGACGTGCTGTGTGGGCAGGGTTAACATAGCTCCGCCCACAACATTTGCCTGCACTTGTTCCCGGCTGCAAGGTCCAAACCAGACTGGGATGACTGGGCCTGCTACTGCATCCGACCCCCAGGTTCTGACCTCAGCTGCTGGACTGCAGGGGGCTCCCAGGACTGTTTCTTAGCAAGCACCTGGCCTGTTCCCCCTCCACCTAGTAAATCCATCCAGTAAAAAACATGCAGTCCTGTCTGCGGAGGGGGTGCAGGGCTGCTGGGGTCACACTCTCATTGTAGCAATCCTGCACTGCTCCTCAAGTACTGATGGTCACTGTGAGTTCTGTGTTTCCCCTGTGGCCCTTCTGTGAGCTCCCTTTGTCCCCTGTGCCCTCTGCGTGTGCTCCCTGTGCCCTCTATTTGTGTGCCCCCTGTGTTCTGCCTGTGCCCGCTGTGTACTCTGCCTGTGCCTCCTGTGTGTGTGCTCCCTGTGCCCGCTGAGTGTTCTCCCTGTGCTTTATGTGTGTGCTCCCTGTGCCCTCTGTGCATGCTCCCTGAGCCCAATCTGTGTGCTCCCTGTGCCCACTGTGTGTGCGCTCCCTGTGTCCGCTGTGTGCCCCCTGTGTGTGCTCCCTGTGCCCGTTCTGTGCCCCCTGTGTGTGCTCCCTGTGCCCGTTGTGTGCCCCCTGTGTGTGCTCCCTGTGCCCGTTGTGTGCGTTCCCTGTGCATTCATTCCCAACCGTCCTGGGTCCGGCAAGACTGTCCCGATCTCAGTGGCTGTCCCACGGTCCCGGTACAGTGGAGGTATGTCCTACTTTCTGGCAGTTGTCCCTGCTTACATAGGAAGCAGTGACAGCTGCCTGTAATGATGGAGCAGAGGGCCGACCGTCGGCTATGTGCTTCATCATTCCTCCCCCCTGCCGGTGCTCCACACTGCAGGTCTGGGTAGGGGGCAGGGCTGGGGTATGGCAGGGGGCGGGGCCGGCTGAGAGCTCCGTGTGTCCTGCTGTTGTTGTTGCTAGGGAACGAGGTGATTATGTGGAGTTTTTTTTTTTTTACTGCCTGTAAAGGGGGCACTTTCCTGGGCATATTACTGCCTGGGAGGGGGCACATATCTGTGCATTGCTACTGTGAGGGGGCACATATCTGGCCATAACTACTGTGAGAAGGGAACATATCTGGGCATAACTACTGTGAGGGGGCACCTATCTGAGCACTGATGTGGATTCTGCATTAGGTTTTTATAAGCTCAGAAAATACTCTGTGTGAACATACCCAAAGAGGCTGCAGGATCAGCAGCTTACAAGGAAAGGCTAAATAAATATAATGTGGCATTCTACACTCAGCTGCTGTGGTTGCAACCTCTGCCCATGCCTACAAAATCCTGTCAGACTTCTGGTGCAATATTTTAGGATTTGAGGCCCCACTCAATTTTTCCTAAAACCGGCTCTGCCTGCGGCCTAGGACCTAAAAAGAAATAACGTGCCTTTACCAATCATTTACCAGTCTCCAGAACACCAGCCCTATCTTAGGGTACTTTCACACTTGCGGCAGTGTGATCCGGCAAGCAGTTCCGTTGCCTGAACTGCCTGCCTGATCAGGCAAACTGTATTCAAACGCATGTGATTTTTTCTGAATGATCAGGCATTTTTCAGACTGATCAGGTTTGAAAAATGCCTGATCAGTCAGAAAAATGCATTGCAATACCGGATCCCTTTTTCCGGTGTCATCAGGCAAAACGGATCCAGTATTTATTTTTTTCACATTTTTAAAGGTCTGCACATGCGCAGACCAGAATGCCTGATCCGTCATTGCGGTATTTTTAATGCCGGATCCGACACTAATACATTTCAATGTAAATTAATGCCGGATTAGGCATTCCGGCAGCTGATCAGGCATTTTGGATGGAGATAATACCGCAGCATGCTGCGGTATTTCCTCCATCCAAAACGCCGGACAGTAACTGAACTGATGCATCCTGAACGGATTTCTCTTCATTCAGAATGCATTGGGATAAAACTGATCAGTTCTTTTCCGGTATTAAGCCCCTAGGACGGAACTCAAAGCCGGAAAAAAGAAACGCTAGTGTAAAAGTACCCTTACTTTACTAATAGGCTATATTCTATTCCCTTGAGTGAATAACTGAACGTAAATAATTGTAGCAGTGATCAGAAGGAAAGCAGAAATACAATGTGTAGCCTCAGCTGCAGCACAAACCTGGTAACACAAGATGTGATCTCCTTGTAAGCTAATACCCTGTTGGTACATTTTCAGTAAACCAGTGTCACTAGAGATAGTGAACTCAGCAGATGTCCTACAGAAGATTTACAACAGGATATAGGGTAAGATGGGTTAAGACCTGATTAGCCTACATACCTTACAGTAGGTGCTCTATTT
Source organism: Bufotes viridis (assembly GCA_033119425.1). NCBI lineage: Eukaryota > Metazoa > Chordata > Amphibia > Anura > Bufonidae > Bufotes > Bufotes viridis. The sequence goes on from CM065589.1 coordinate 217,264,926, forward strand.
CTCCTACACGCTCCTTTCCTTTGTATTATAATATATTTTTCTTTGGTTTGAGATTAGTAATCCTAAAAATATCACCTGGACAAGTGTTAATTACCGGTAACAGACTGATCTATAATACAGATACAAATTAACCCAGAAACTGACTTTCTGTTTGCAAATTGCTTGTGGGATATTAAACAATAATTATTTATTATCTGCACTAACCTAGAAAACATACACTGGCTAGCAGATGACATGGCATGGGTGTTTCCTCTTATATTACCCCATCCTTTGTCACAGAAGTCACAATTTATCCACTAAAAGTGCACTGTATTGCTGGACAGAGTACAGTATAATTGCTGTATGTTACAGAGGCTATGAGCTGCCACTGCCCCCCTTGGTGGGCTGGACACCCCCTCCCGCTGCTATCCTCTGGGTGGGGCTAGCCGCTGGGTCCACTCTGTATCTCTTTGCAGAATGTGGCTTTCAGGCAAGACCCCAACTCCAATGCGCATAGGGCACATGCACGCACACCCTTCTGCTCTTAAAGGGCCAGCGTGCATGACCTAATCTTGACCAGACTATGGCTGGCAACCTGTGGATATGCCCTATTGGTTAACATATTTTCAAATTCATTGGTTGGGAATAATTATCAATAATGGCCTTATTTGCTCTAAAAAAAAAATCTTTTTAGGCTCAGCTGATTAATTTGAAAAAGATACTTTATGAAAATGTTATGCTGCATGGCAGTTTTAATAAATACACAGATTGACAAACCGCCTGAACCCTTGACCATCGGATCGAAGTCAGGTGCTCTACTGACTGTGCTATGCAGGCTCATTGGAAATGATTTGCCGAAATCATTGTCTTATTCGCAACACTCTGTACCCATAGAGAATATGGATATCCAACATGGAAAGAAACCTGCCAGTCATGTTCAGGAGGCGGAGGAGAGTGGGTGCAGCAGTTACATCGGACTTATCATCCTTTCAGTATTGAAAAATACTATTCTTTATTTTCAATACTGACAGGACAAATTTTAGATAATATTTTAAGAGCAAATAATGCAATTATTGATAAATATTCCCAACTGAGTAAGTGATGAGTGGCATGGGCGCGTTGCGAAGGGGAATACATATGGCAGGGTACAGGGCTGCATTTTGCCAGCTGTGCGGTCGAGAAATGCAGCTGTGTGTGACCTACTGAAGTTGTTGTGCAGAACACCCTTAACTTGAATTACAGACTCGTTCTCAGCAGCGTCACATTCACGGCATTCTAATTGAAGCGCTCTATGTTCAGTCTGGAGGTAATCAGCATTTTTTTACATGTTGACCCACACCCATTACTACTACTTTGCATGTATTTGGATATTGGACAACTTGAAAATTAAAATTTAAAATCAAAAATGAAATTTTAAAACATCTGCAGCTTATGGATAACTTTGGCACAGAAAATGCCTGCATAGATGAAAACTGAATCTTAAACTGTCATTCTGCCTTTCATTTATGCATTTTAATTAGAATTTTGACCATAAAATAGTAGGTGATGATAATTAAATGAGCAGCCTGGGCAGCTGAGCGAGGGTGAATACATATGGCAGGGTCAGGGGCTGCAAGCAGGGGGAGCAAGACATGGAGCTGTGTGTGACTTACTGAATTCATTCTTGGCAGCAGCTCATTCTCAGCTCATTCTTGGCCCTCCGATAGTGGGCACTCAATTTTCAGTCTAATCTGCAAGTATTTCAATGTTGGACAACTTAAAAATTAAAATTAAAAGTGGAAAAAATGGCAGGTGGTGCTTTTTTATTTTAATTTGGGCAGAGAAAATGCATATACAGATGAAACAAGAATCTCAAACTGTTGTTCTGCCTTTTATTTATGCATTTTGCATTTTATTTTCAATTTTGACCATAAAGTGAAGATAATTAAATGACAAAAAGGAAAATTAAAAGACAAAGGGCTTTTTAAAATAAATTTTATTTTTGTCATCTATTACCCATGCTAGGAGTTAAAAATAAAATTGCAAATGAAAGTACCGGTATATAATATATGAATTGAGCACACGTGGGTTGAAAATAAAATGGCAAATAGGTATTTGAATTTCAATGTAATGTTTTTCATTTTAATTTTTAAAGCTTTTACCCCCAATACTAGGGGTAGAAATAAAACAGCATGGCATGGAATTGCTGCTATTGCTAGGGACCAGATTTCATAAACACATATTACACAAACAGATGAAACGCCTCCATGTTTTTGTAAAGGTCAGTGACTTACCTCCCAATCATCCACTAATGGAGTACTAATGATTAACTAATTCCTAGGTAGCCTGCCTCAATAAGCTGTTTATAATTGGCTTCTTCCATTGGTTCATGCAGTGGTTGATACAATCGTCTTACTAAAAAGATAAGACTCAAACATTAGCATTATTAAAATATAAGAATATGAAGTGTCAAGTCATGCTAACAATCACACTGGCTCATCGACCTTTGTGGCACATTGAACTAAAGGTGAAAGAGCAGTAAATGATTTGACATGATACCATTTAACCTCTATATCAGCGCTCACACATTACAGCATAATGGTGTTAAATAGTCCGTCCCATGGCAGGTATTTGTGAACAGCATCTTGCAGACAGGTGGAACTGTTTGCCTAACTGCAGCAGCATTTAAACGGAATACACAGATTTCTCCAGAAAGAAATCAACACGGTGGTGTCACAAGACAGGGACAATCAGCTTAAGGTCATGTTATTGATTGGCCTCAATCCGAAGAGACATAGGAGGTGCACCCAGTTTACACAGTCTAACAGTCTGCCAGCTCTTCTTCTTGTGTGGGATCTGGATTCCTGACAGGGAGGAAGAGTCATACCTGCCAAACTTCTGATTTCAGTTATTTACATGGCCGTGTTCCACATACACTCAATTGACGTGTGTCATGTTCTGCATAAACTCACCTGATTGACGTGTGTCATGTTCTGCATACACTCACCTGATTGACGTGTGTCATGTTCTGCATACACTCACATGATTGTCAAAATACTTAAACAAGTCCATCAATTAATATTTCAGAATTTCAACATTAAAGGAGAACTCAAGGTTACACAACATATTTACTATGATCCACAATGTCAATTTACGTAAAATATGAAATATGTTTAAAAATATAAAACACTGCTTTACTGCTGTTGTGGTGCCTGATATATACTCTGCTCAGATAGAAGGTTAAAGGGGTTGCTCACCTTTGGGAGCCCTTCTGCCAGACCCACGTCACCGGACCTTTGGAAGGAAGCACATTTCCCTGCTCTCCGTCACTGGCATCTTCGGTCCCCAGCTACTGTCGTGTTCCAGTTTCCACATGTCAACATGTTTCGATGACGTGACCCACGTCAAACCTAAATATAGAAAGTCAGATTGCAGCGCTCACCTGCATATCGTATCAGAGGCACGGATGTGGCCAGGACAAGGTCCACATAAACTGTTTAAAAAGTAGAAGGGTCCAGCTTCTGATAAAACTATATCCTTTATAGGGCCCCTACTTTGGGTCATAGGATTAGTCGCAGCCTTTCCTGTGACCGCCCAAAAGCCAAGCCAGTGTGGCTTTCATATCAGGGTAGCTTTAAATGCGGCCACAGAAAATGTGCATGCTGTGAACGTCTGTTACTCAAACAGTCACGTCCATAGTGAATGGCAGAAGTCACAAAATAAAACAATATATTAACTGCAAAAAGTTTTAAAGTTCAGGGTGTGAAGAGGGTCACGCTCCCAGTTAGGGAGGGATGACTATAAACGCAAACTACTAAGTAGAGAGGCATATTGGATGTTCAAACTTGGTAGCTGCTTCCCCACAGGCATAAACAAAAAACATGACTTGATTTTACAGTATCAATGAATTTGTTGCATTTTTTTTTTGTTGTTTTGTTTTTTCCTGCACATGTTGAATGTATCATTCCATGTTTTGTGATTTGCCCACACCTGATTATCATGTACAGCGGCCTATTGCCAGCGCCTGGGGATCCCTTGCCCTTTAAGAGGTATTTACGATTATATGTCCCTCTGTTAAAGCAAGTAGTCGTGATGCCAGTTGCAGTTAAACAACGAGGACTTGGAGTCACCTTTGTAGATGGTATTGGTGAAACCCAGGCTAGAAATGCCAGAGTGGTGTAGAGTGGCCTACAGTGTTTCTGTAGATGTTATAGACCCGTGTCACGGTGCTCCTACCTGGATATCCTTGGATCCCAGACATGGTCTGAAGCAAGTGCAAAAAGGGATTGTTGAACTTGGGTGATGAATAAGTAGAATAAATGGAGTCCAGAATTTGTAGTAACATTAAACACAGCTTTACTTGGCCTAAACGGTAATCCAAACAGTTTCCAAACTTTATCTTGGTCATCAGCAGGTATTGGCTTATTCTGGCAGGCAAACACTTCTGCAACAATCTCATCTCTGCTATGCTGTAGCTCTTTCAGCTTTGCTATGCTGGCTGGATAAATAGGAACCTTTTCCTCTTCTGCTGGAACTTAGCTGTCTGTAGTCTGTCTCTTACTTTATCTTTAATTGTAGGAACTTCTTCCTGGCATCAAGCTCTCTTAGCTTGGGATTAAGGCAATGCAAGCCCGGGAGGGGACAAGCAACCATAAAGGACTTTTTGCAGGCAGGGCCTACAGGCCTAGCAGAGCAGGCAGAGCTCTGCTGGCCAACACACAACCTCTCCCTGAGGAGGGTAGACTAGACTGACCTTGACTAACTAACTCCTTCCTCTCTAAAGAGGGCTGGAATGGAACTAGAAGGTTCCTCTCCAGGAAAACTATCTCTGCACAGATTGCCACCACCTGCTGGTGAATCGGGCACATTACATGTTAAAATTTATTTGCAAAGAAAATCCATACAGACACATTGCAGGAAATAGTAATAAATATAAATGATGGCACAGGATCACACATTACAAATAGTGGGGGTCCCAAAAGAGGTGGTAATGCCACTCTGGGGTATTATACATGTGATGTTGTTTCTATGCATTTGATTGGAGGAAGTGTATTTATATGGGAGAGTCACAGGTGGCATTTTATATCATGAGTAAGGATCGTTAACTTGACATCCGAAACACGTCGATTTTGCATCTGTCTTGTTTTGTATGGATTTTACTGCATCGAATAAAGGATATCGTTTTATCAGAAGCTGGAGCCTTCTACTTTTTACACGTCAAACCTAATGTTGACACTTGGAGACCAGAGTGAGGCAGCACTCAGGGGACCAGTGGGGCCAGAATCCAAGGGTGCGGAGCAGGTAAGTATGTTTCCCTCTGCAGGTCCAATGATATGGGGGGAGGGTCCAGCAGAAAGGTCCTTCTCCCCGAGGTTCATCGTGGAAGATATAATGACAGCAAGACCTCATGCTCAGAGTCTGTACAGAGCCTGAGCTTCATCTGACAGACCTGTGAACATTATGCATTCTGCTTGCTGCTGTATGGTGTTTCTGCGTGGCACATGATCTTTCCTAGTAACGATGCTTCTAGGGGTGAATATCTCCCTAAAACATCATGTGATGGAACAATTTTCTCAAAGATTCCTTATCAATGTGCCCATCCATAGAACATCTCTCAAAACATGTATATCCCCAAGTACAAGATGTTACAGAATTCAATGACAGGCATTATACACACCCTGTCCATAAATGATGTAACTGACAAAGTTCATTTCCTTATTTGCCTAAGTTGTTGCTGTAGTAAACAGTAAAAGTGGCTATACACATTTCTCCAGAGATCTCCATAAATGTGCATGCTTGGCTCAGTCCCCATAAATGTGCATGCTTGGTTTGTTTCAAATTAGGAAGAGAAGACTAAACTGCTGCCAGACACCTCTCTAACATGTTTGATCTTCTTAGCTCCTGGCATCTGAGGTCACAAGAAATGTAGAAGTCCCTTATAAAACATTTTTAGCAGTTTCACATTCTTGCAGGTGGCAACTTTAATTTGTTTAATGGTGGATTATATATGAAGGTCTAGGAGACACTGTTGCAATTTTTTATATACTACTAAGTTGTATATAGCATAGGGAAGAGGAACAGCACGACCTCTTATAGGTTAATAGGCCCATATCATAATGCCTTCACGGTGCACTGTTTGTGATGGTCTGATTCATCTGGGTGGAGACTAGGGAGCATTCTGTATAAAGAACCCCTGTTCCCACAAAAATAAGTATTGAGTGGTTGGAACTTGGAGGTGATGAATGGAGTAGTAAGTCTGATGTTCTGATCATGTCTGCTGTAATTGAGTGCAGTCTTTGGAAGAAAAAAATAAACCTAAGGCAGAAAACATACTGCACCTTAGCCAGCTTTAGAAATTTTGCTCCATCTTGATTGACAGTTCATATATCCTGTTACATAATTTTATTTTAGAAAAAGCTTACAATTTTAATGCTTATGCTATGATACAATATTAAAGCCTAAAATAATAAAAGTACAAGTGGGCCCTCAAGTTACAATATTAATGGTTCCAGGGTGACCATTGTATGTTGAAACCATTGTAAAGTAACTTGAGTAATCTGTTCCAAAACCCCAAAATATCATCCAAAATAAAGGAAAATGAAGATTTAAGAAAAATAAACAGATAACTAAGACAGATAAAACAAGTCCTTGCATATAACAATCAGGAATAGTTGCTAACTAGCAACTAGAGTTGAGCGAACCCGAACTGTATAGTTTGGGTTTCTACCGAATTTCTACCCGAACCCGAACATTTTTAAAAAAGTTTGGGTTTGCGTCAGTTGTTCGGCGATTTCTTCCCACTTTCTGAAGGGCTGCACAGCAGCCAATAAGCAAGCGTTTTACTTCTTGCCCTAAGAAGCCATCACAGCCATGCCTACTAATGGCATGGCTGTGATTGGCTGAGTGCAGCATGTGACCCAGCCTCTTTATAAGTTGGAGTCACGTAGAGCCGCACGTCAGTCTGCTGAATTAAGATTAGAGCAAGGTTGCTGCTGGTGCAATCAGGCACAGAATAGGGCAGAAATCTGAAGAACCTGTGCAACTTTAATCTACAAGATACAGCACATAGAGAGGGAGGGCTCTCAGCAATCCAACATTTCTGTACCCAGCCACTGCCAGGGAGATTTTGTTCGTAATCCATCGGTTACTGAGGTGGGGTTCGGCAGCCATTTTAGGCACTGCAGTGTACTGCATGTCTGCCAGCCTGCCAGGGACATCAGCCTAATCCTACTTTGTAGCTCAGTTTTTATTGAAAAAAGCTGTGTTTTAGGCTGAAAAAAACTGTTGTGCATCCGTCGTTTAAATAATTATTTCCAATATATAGCAGTTAAATACTGCATTTGTGAATTTTGGTGACCAAATCCGTGTTATGGGTCCCCAAATCTGGTGTCCATACATAGTATAAATATCTACTTTTAATGTACAGCAGTTAAAAACTGCATTTTTGGGTTATATTGAAAAAAGCCTTGTTTTAGGCCGAAAAAACAGTTATGCATCCGGCGTATAAATAATTAATTTCAATTTACAGCAGTGAAATACAAATTTTTTATTACAAAAATACTTGTTCTTGTTCCACAAACCACTTGTGCATACAGCGTACCCCAATTTTTTTTTACATGTCAACATAGAAATTGAGAATCAGTGTATTTTGGGGACAAAAAACATTATTCTGGGTCCACAGAGAATTTTTATGACACGGGCACTGCCTTAGCGTACTTAATTGTCGACTAGTGGCAGGTAAATTGACACTGGAGAGAAACCAATCTTTAAGCTTGGTGGGTGAATGGAAATAATGAGGAGAACATCAAATAAGGGACGTGGGCATGGTCGTGGTGGTGTTGGTGGAGCTCCTGTTGCTGGGAGAGGACGTGGCCGTTCAGCGCCAACTACAGCTCCAAGTCAAACACCTTCCTCTGGTGCGAGAAGCCGACAGAATCTGCAGTGTTATTTGATAGGCCCAAATGCCGCTCTACGGATGGTGAAGCCAGAACATATACAGGCGATAGTAGATTGGGTGGCTGACAGTGCCTCCAGTTCCTTCACAGTATCTAACACCTAGTCCTCTGCAGAAAGCTCAGAGTTGGCACCTGCAGCCCATGCCCATCAGTCTTCCACCTCACCCCCTTGCAAATCAGCCAAGCAGTCAGAGCACCAAATCATGCAGGAAAGTCTCATGCTTTTTGATGACTCTGTTGGCAGGTTTTCCCCCTGCCCATCCACCTAGCCCTGCCCCAGAAGAAGAAGACCTTGAATGCACTGATGCTCAACCACTTTTGTGAATGCACATCCCTTGCCAACTTTAGCACAGCCAGGGGTAAACGTCAGCAGGCGGTTTTAAAACTCACGTGTTTGGGGGACAAACCCCACACCGCACAGGAGCTGTGGAGGGGCATAGAAATACAGACCGATGAGTGGTTGCTGGCAGTGAGCCTCAAGTCCGGCCTGGTGGTGTGCGATAATGGGCGAAATCTCGTTGCAGATCTGGGACTAGCCGGTTGGACTCACATCCCTTGCCTGGTGCATGTGCTGAATCTGGTGGTGCAGAAGTTTCTTAAAAACTACCCAGACATGTCAGAGCTGCTGTGTAAAGTGCGGTCCGTATGTGCGCGCTTTCGGCGTTCTCACGCTGCTGCTGCTCGCCTGTCTGCACTGCAGCGTAACTTCGGCCTTCCTGCTCACCGCCTTATATGCGACATGCCCACCAGGTGGAACTCCACCTTACATATGCTGGAGAGACTGTGCGAGCAGCAGCGGGCGATAGTGGAGTTTCAGCCAACATGGCCAGTTCTGATGAAGCCATTGTTAGCATTAGAATACCCCTTCTATGTCTCCTTGAAAAAAATATTACGGTGATGATGGAAGAGGATGCGGTACAGGAGGAGGAGGAAGAGGGGGCATTTCACAGGGTTTCAGGCAGGTCATACAGAAGTGGCTCAGAGGGTGGGTTCCTGCACCAGCAGAGGCCAGGTACACATGTGGACAGCCAGGGCACACTTCTGGAGGAGGAGGAGGATGAGGTAAAGGAGGAGGAACCGGTTTCACTGCAGGGTGGCACCCTACGCAGCTCAGGGCCATCACTGGAGCGTGGCTGGGGGAATACGGAGGACACAGACGATATACCACCTACAGAGGACAGCTTATCGTTACCTCTGGGCAGCCTGGCACACATGAGCGACTACATGCTGCAGTGCCTGCACAACAGCAGAGTTGCCCACATTTTAACTTGTGCTGACTACTGGGTTGCAACCCTGCTGGATCCCCGGTACAAGGACAACGTGCCCACCTTAATTCCCGCACTGGAGCGTGATAGGAAGATGCGAGACTACAAGCGCACGCTGGTAGACGCGCTCCTGAGGGCATTCCCAACTGACAAGGGGGGACAAGTGGAAGCACAAGGAGAAGGCAGAGGTGGAGGAGGAGGAAGAGGTCGCCAACGCAGCTGTGTCACGGCCAGCTCCTCAGACAGCAGGGTTTGCATGGCCGAGATGTGGAAAAGTTTTGTCACCGCGCCACAGTAAGCTGCACCACCAGCTAATAGGGAATGTGTTAGCAGGAGGCAGCATTTCAACAACATGGTGGAACTGTATGTGTGCACACGCCTCCACGTACTGACTGATGGTTCTGCCCCATTCAACTTCTGGGTCTCCAAATTGTCCATATGGCCAGAGCTTGCCCTTTATGCCTTGGAGGTGCTGGCCTGCCCTGCGGCCAGTGTATTGTTTGAATGTGTATTTAGCACGGCAGGGGGCGTCATTACAGACAAACGCAGCCCCCTGTCCACAGCCAACGTGGACAAGCTCACATGACTCGTCCGTACCTTGTGCAGAATAGACATAACTGCCTCGCCCTCAACCATACATTCTTGCACTCCAGGGCACTTCTTTATTGAATCCTTGTTTTAATTGTACCATTATTTTGGGGGCAACCCCAAGTTGAATGAACCTCTCCTCTGTCTGGGTGTCAGGGGCTTAATATTCTGCTAATCGCCTGCTGCTTTGGCGGGTGACATCAAGCTTGATTTTCTGCTATGAGACCTCTGTCTGGCTGCTGGGCCCTAAATAACTGAAAGTGGCCTTTTCAATTGCTGGGTGACATCAAGACTGATTTTCTGCTATGGGACCTCTCTCCTCTGTCTGGGTGCCAGGGGTCTACATTTCAGATAATCACCCGTTGCTTTGTTGGGTGACATTAACCTCTTTTTTACTGTCAAATGACCACCCCATTGTCTGGATGTCAGGGGCCTATATTTTGTTTCATCGCTTGCTGCATTGGTGGGGGATATTAAACTCTTTATACTGTTAAATGACCTCTACATTGTCTGGTTGTCAAGGGCCTATATTTTGTTTAATCGCCTGCTGTATTGGTGGGAGACATTAACCTCTTTTTACTGTCCAATGACCGCCCCATTGTCTGGTTGTCAGGGGCCTACATAAATGATAATGGCCTGTTCCATTGCAGGTTGACTTGAGGCCTGTGTTGCTGTTACGGGACCGCTCTCCTCTTTGCGGGTGCAATGATCCTGAATCAGTGAATGAGGCATGTGGCACTACTATCAATACTGTTTTGGCATGATTGTAACTCTCCTCTTTATGTGTGACATGGGTCTGAATCTGTGAATGAGGCCTGTGGCATTGCTGGGTGAAATCAATACTGTCTTGGCGTGATTTTAACTCTCCTCTTTGTGGGTCCCGTGGGCCTGAATGTTTGAATGAGGCCTGTGGCCCTTCAGGCAGACATGATTCCTTCTTGGCTGTGATGACAACTTCAACTCTCATGTATGGTTGCCACTGGCCTGAGTCTGTGAGTGAGGCCTGTAAAAATTGCTGGCAGACATGAATCCTTCTTGGCTGTGATGTGAACTTCAACTCCCATGTATGGTTGCCATGGCCCTGAGTCTGTGAATGAGGCCTGTGGCACTGCAGGCAGACATGAATCCTTTTTGGCTGTGATGAGAACTTCAACTCCCATAGCATTCCCACCTGACGCCACCCCAACCTCCTATTCCAACTTCTCCTCCAAGTTGCCAATTGATATTGGTTAATGTTTATTTATTTTATTTTATTTTAAGTCATTTCCCTATCCACATTTGTTTGCAGGGGATTTACCTACATTTTTATGCCTTTTGCCTATTTTATAGCCTTTTTAGTGCCCAAAGGTTCGGGTCCCCATTGACTTCAATGGGGTTCGGGTTCGGGGTCAAGTTCAGGTCCAGTTCGGATCCTGAACATTTTCGTGAAGTTCGGCTGAACTTCTCGAACCCGAACATCCAGGTGTTCGCTCACAGATAATAAAAGTTATGAGAAATTGTAACCATTTCTCAGATATGCGTTCACTAACACGGACATAACAATTAAATGATTGCAGTAAAATGTCTTTAAACTATGTTTTCACTAATGGGTAAAACAATGGAATATTTGCAAGGAAATTATTTTGAACTACATGGACTGCTGCAGTAATGTGTTCACTAACATGGGTATAAAAATGCAATGCTATATTTGCTGTTAAATGTCTTTGAACTATGTGTTCACTGATATCAGTATTAAAATCTAATTTATGCAGTAAAATGTCCACAGTATGATGCAGTAATGCATTCATTAACACAGGTTTAACAGTGCAATGTATGCAGTAAAATATCTCTGAACAACATTGATACAGTATATATTCCTATTCTCTCCGTATAGTTTCCATAGTACAGCTAGATTACTGGCTTGTGTCTGCATTTTCTTTTTGTCACACTGTGAAAACACATCCTTTCAGGTCACAAGCTGAAGACAGAATAGCAATAATAGCTGAAGACAGAAGGGCCTGCCTGCCTACTGCCCCCTTATTGGCCGATCTAGGCTGCCTGTCAGCCTCTGAGCCAATCAGGACAAGTCCAGCCCTCACTTCCTCCCAGTGTAATGTGACCCTCCATCTTCCTCCTTCCTCATGGTTTTCACTGCCAATATCCACAATAAAATGGTGCTTGGCGCCATTTTTATGCAATTTGAAACAAATCACAAAAATTTCAGATTAGATTCGTGGATAAATCTACGTGGAATTCATAAGGAACCTGATTAGTTCAGAATCGATTTGATCATCTCTTTTTTCCTTTCTTTAGGTGCCACTCCATTTTGGGTTTGGGCTCATGCACATAAATGTATTGTTTTTCCGTTTTTTTGCAGCCCATATGCGGAACCATTCACTACAATGGGGCCGCAACAAAACGGAAATGACTCCGTCTGCATTCTGTGTCCGTATGTCCACATGGCCTTTCCATAAAAAAAAATATAAACAAAATGTCATATTATTGTCCGTATTATGGACAAGGGTAGGACTATTCTATTAGGGCTGGCCGTTCTGTTCCTCATAATCTCGGACTGCAAAACATCCAACAGTTATGTGCATAATCCCTTAACAAAAAAATGTGTGAATTGGTTTGAGCTCATCAGATGAAGCAGTAAGTATAGCTGCCTTTGCTAATTTATATGTAACTGACATGTTTACCCTTAGTGACAGTGTTCTTCTAAGAACAGCTCATTTTACTTGGAAGGCAGTGTATTTCTAAAACAAGTTGCATATTCTATTGCTGGCCTAACAGAGGAGCAGGGCTATTCAAGCCTTTTTATTAGTTTTAAGGAAGGAACAAGGAGCAATCATACTAGAACAAGTACATGTTGACTTGGAATGTTTTCACCATGTGTTTTAATATAGAAGGAAACATTATTTTACTCAAAATCCAAGTACAAACGTGTCAGCTACTCAGAATGTTAAGTTATCTGTGGAAGAATAAGTTGTCCTGTCCTTACTGGCAAACATTAACTATTTGAAAATATAGGGATTTGCTCTGTCTGAAATATACTTTATATTATTTCAACCATGAGGCACTTCCCATTTTATGGGTATTAGGTTACTACGGTAATTCATTTAGAGATTTTGTGAAGGAGCTTTTATTATACATGGCAGATTTGATGCTAAAACAACTTAATAAAAACATGAATAAGTTAGCAATCAACTGATTGCTGTGGGTCTGACTCCTCTGACCTTTGGTAGTAAGCTGTGATTGTAAGCATCTACTTTATTGGAATTATATCATTAAATGCTGTCATTCAAATAACAAATAAGTATCCACCCATGTAGAGCCTCTTTCACACGTCCATGTCCATGATGAGATCCATGACAAGATTATCAGTGGTTCATCCATGAAGATGTTTATAAAGGATCCGCATTTGGTCTTTGTGTCCATTTTTTGCCTTCTGTGTGTCATCTGTATTCCACTTATACGGCTAGGTTGAAAATTACAAATCATTGAATAAAGTGGCTTAAGTGGGAAGAAATGCTCAGAACCCCACATACTGTAGCACATTTATAACCAGGGGAGAAAAACCTCCACATGTGATCCGCTGCAAACCGCAATCCCCAGCAATTAATACATACAATGAAGGATGCCAGCAGCAGACCACATGTGCCACAGAAATAATCCTACACAATATGGAATAAAGTGTGGATTAGACATGAAAATAAATAAATCACTACAAAAGGTGCACTGCAAGATATGCAAATAAAAATACAAGGCTAAACCCTCATGCTAGATGTTAAAATTAGACATTAGCCAATATTTTCCAATCAAGAACATATCGGAGCCCGCGTACCCTGTCAAGGTACCTCAGTTAACGCTGGACCTACCGCTAAACCTACCTATAGTGTGTGAACACTGTCTGATAGGTGCTAAGATCTGACTCACAGCCACACTTCCACAAAACTCCAAAGTGAGATCACAAATACAATGGGAGGAGGGAGGAGGCTGTGAGCCCCATCTATAACAGGCACATGTTACACAGGCTATAAAGTGCACCAGAATGTTGCCAAAAAATGGCACATTCCATATATATATAAAGACAAATCACTGAATAAAATGGCCTAACTGTGAGGAAATGCTCAGAATCCCAAATACTGTAACGTATTTATAACCGGGGGAGCAAAACCTCCACACGTGATCCGCTGCAAATGGCAATCCCCAGCAATTAATGCATACAATGGAGAATGCCTGTAGCAGATCACATGTGCCACTGAAAAAATTCTACACAATATAGAATAAAGTGTGGATTAGACATGAAAAAAAATAAATCACTGCAAATGAAAATACAAGGCTAAACCCTCATGCTACATGTTAAAATGAGACTTATATAGTCAATATATTCCGATCAAGAACATATCGGAGCCCGCGTACCCCGACAAGGTATCTCAGTTAATGCGGGACCTACCGCTAAACCTACATAGTGTGTGAACACTGTCTAAGATCTGACTCACAGCCACACTTCCACAAACCTCCAAAGTGAGATCACAAATACAATGGGAGGAGGGAGGAGGCTGTGAGCTCCACCTATAACAGGCACATATTACACAGGCTACTAGGTTTGCTCCCCCGGTTATAAATGCGCTACAGTATTTGGGGTTCTGAGCATTTCCTCACAGTTAGGCCACTTTTTTCAGTGATTTGTCTTTATATATATGGAATGTGTCATTTTTTTATCTTTGGCAACATTCTGGTGCACCTGGTAGCCTGTGACACATGTGCCTGTTAAAGGTGGGGCTCACGGCTTCCTCCGTCCTCCCATTGTATTTGTGATCTCACCTTGGAGGTTTGTGGAAGTGTGGCTGAGTCGAATCTCAGCACCTATCAGACAGTGTTCACACACTTTAGGTAGGTTTAGCGGTAGGTCCCACGTCAACTGAGATACCTTGACGGGATATGCGGGCTCTGATATGTTCTTGATCGGAATATATTGGCTAAAGTCTCATTTTAACATCTAGCGTGAGGGTTTAGCTTTGTATATTTATTTGCATAACTTGCAGTGCACCTTGCAGTGATTTATAGGTTGAAAATTAGTTTCCAGAGCATCTCCTACCAAGGGTCCATGAAAATCACTAACAGAATATAAATGCACCTGTGTCAGTGGTTTTCAGGGACCCATAGACTTCAATGGGCGAGTTCCGTGCACATCAGAGACCAAAGTAGTGCGTCTCTGTTGTTCTTCTACTGTGGAGAACACAGAAAGCACATGTCCATCATTCATTGACATGTGAAAGAGAGACCTAATGAATGGACATACTGGGTCCAACAGGAGCTTTAAGTAAAAGTTCCCCTCTCTAAAATCCATATACCTTAATAGGGCACATGAACTTGGGATGCGCTTATGAAATCACCCCTGTAAGTAACTAAAGGGGACCTAAACCTTTGGTAAAAGCATGGTTGTGCAGCAGTTGGATCTCACCGGCTCTATTTGGCATTTCCAAGTACGGATGACATATACTTGGAAACGTCAAGTTAATAAAACCCAACCGTGCACAGGGCTCTGAGAAGCACTGCTGCATGATTGCACTTTTACCAAAGGTTTAGGTCGCTTTAGTTCCATTAATTTTATCAATTACTAAATGCATTTCTTCTCCGTAACACCACTTTGTAATAAAAAATATTTGCACATTTTACATTTTTCAAAGCTCAGTAGACCAATCTTTGTATCTACATATAAAACAGATGTATCATTTAACATGGTTGTGAACCACAGTTATACATTTAAAGTGATCAAATCAATATTTCCAAAATATGTGACAATATACTAAAAGACATTGTGGATAGCCAATTACTCAACAGAGATTAGGGCTTTCACGTAATAAGATGTGTTCTTCTATAAATACTCCTGACATCTCAGTGAGAAAATAGCACCATCCTTTAAAATACATTTGCAAGTGCACGTACGCTTTGACAAGACAGCGAAATAGGGGCACAGCATAACCCTGACTGTGGTGGCACAGTTTTTTTCGTAGACAAGACAAGCTGTCCAGAAGGCTACTTAATCTATGTAATCTAATGATGGATATGCTAATGAGCAGTAAATGTAGGCCACATGCCCTAGTCACAAGGTGTGTAATAATCTTTAGCAGATAGGTTTAATGTTCGTCTGCTTTCTTAGCTGATTGCTCAAGGAAATTAATGTCTGTGAATTAGCTTCCCAGAATAGCTTGGTCTGGTGCTCTAGAGGTCAAGAAGGAAAGTTAGCATGGGGTCAAGGAAGAACGATGAGCTTTGTCTTATACATTCAGACAGAGTTGATTATACCTTCACAAAGTTAGCCATACACATTAGAATAATGATGGCAAAACTCACCGTGTTTGGTGGAAATGGGCAACCATTTAGTACACATGGGGGTGTCCTGGTGAAGGTGTCAGAGGAAAGGAGGATCGGGCTACTGTATTTCAATATGCCTGATTCTTTTGTTCTCAGGGGAGAAAAGCCACCCCCAGAAGTGTCTAGAAGCAGCATATTCCTCTTTTTCCATACAGAACACATGCACAGTGGAGCCCAACATGCATGTATAGAGGGTGGGGAAAATCAGGAGGAATAGCTGTCAGTAGTGATCTTCGAAGTTATGAAGAAGCAAATCGATTTGTGACTAATTACTTTGTCACAAAGGACATTCCTTTGTATGTAGCGCGTGCAATTGTCGGGAACGGTGATCTCCTCAGATTCTGCGTTTATTACTGATAGCAGCATTTGAGGCTACAATTTAGGCCTTTCAGGGGTTAATCAGGGTAAAATAAATAAATACTCACCCAATGCATTTGATCGCATCATCACTGATGAAGTAATAGCGCCAGGCCACCGCACTGTTGTAGTGATGTTATATGTCAACCCATGCAAGATCTTGTGTGGATTCTGCAATCAAGATGGTCAAAATTACCTCTTTGCGCGCAAATGGATGAGGTTTAGTGTTGAGCGCGAATATTCGAAAAGCGAATTTTTTTAGCGAATATCGGCACTTCGCTAATTCGCGAATATTTCGAATATAGCGCTATAAATTCGCTATTTCGAATATTCGTTTTTTTTTTTTTTTTTTTTAGTTATATTTTTTTCTTTCCCTCTTCCCAACAGTAGTTCTTACCTGTCCTGAGGATTCCTGGCTTCCTGGCTGCTCTAGTCAGTGCCCATTGCCGCTTCTGCCGACTTCCGTGCTCATGGAGCGTCCCCATCCATGGGAGAATCTCCATATACTAAAATGTACTGTCGGATTTGAGGAATTACGTTGAAATCGCAATGCGATTAATTCAAGTTATATTAATCGCATTGCATTTTAACTTAGAGCTGAGTTTATAATGGGTCAGCTTGCTAGAATGAACGAAGTTAACGAATATGGAATATAGCAGCACTGCTAAGTTGAATTCGCAATGCGATTAATTTAACTTGAAGTAATCGCATTGCGATTTCAACTTGGCACTGCTAGTGCTATATTCCATATTCGTTAATTCTAGCCTATGTAAGAAAGCAGTGCTAAGTTGAAATCGCAATGCGATTACTTCAAGTTAAATTAATCGCATTGCGAATTCAACTTAGCAGTGCTGCTATATTCCATATTCGTTAACTTCTGCTCATTCTAGCAAGCTGACCCATTATAAACCCAGCTCTAAGTTGAAATCGCAATGCGATTAATATAACTTGAATTAATCGCATTGCGATTTCAACGTAATTCCTCAAACCGACAGTACATTTTAGTATATGGAGACGTTCCCATGGTGATGGGGACGCTCCATGAGCACAGAAGTTATGGTTGGCTTGGTAGAATTAGCGAATAGCGACATGACGAATGTATTCGTTATATTCTCAAACGAAGATAACGGTATTCTACATCTTCGTTAGCAACCTATTCGTCAACCTCGCTAATTCTAGCAATCAAATAGGAAGGTTGACTATAGAGACAGCTGTGTTAATCGCTATGCGATTTTTTTTTTTAATAGAATAATTATATTACTTGATATAATTATTATAATTATTCTATTTATTAAAAAAAAAAAATCGCATAGCGAATTAAACACAGCTGTCTCTATAGTCAACCTTCCTATTTGATTGCTAGAATTAGCGAGGTTGACGAATAGGTAGCTAAAACGAAGATGTAGAATACTTCGTTATCTTCGTTTTGAGGAATAGACGAATACATTCGTCATATTCGTCATCCTCGCTAATTCTAGATATGAAACCAATAGGAAAGTAGCCTTAAGTACAAATCGCAATATGCGATTATTTAAATCGCATGTTAATCGCGATAACTAGAAAAAATGACGAATATTCGATTTCGACGAATATGAAACGAATATTCATTCGAATATTCGCGAATTTCGTCGAAATCGAATATGGCACCTGCCGCTCATCACTAATGAGGTTAGTATTAGTGATGAGCGAGCACCAAAGTATTCGGGTGTTCGGACTCAGGTCGCTGCTGGGAATCATGTTGTCCGAGTTGTACGCCACTTTTACAGACTGACAAAAATGAGCCCAAAACCCCCCAAAAAATCAATTTTTCAGGAAAAAATGTTAGGAAACATTCCTTTCTGTATATTCAATTGTATATAAAATGCAAGTGGTGCCAAAAATGACAAGCAAGAGGCACTCTGAAACAGCCTGTATATCACATAAAGGAGGGTCCCATTCACATTGTGGTACAATTGTTCAGGTAGTGGGACTCCCACAGTCATAAAGCCTACGCACTAAGTGAAAGGGCTGCCAAAAATTACACGGAACCAGCACTCCAACACAACCTTTATTACACACAAAGGAAGGCATCATACACACCCTTGAAAAATTATGATTGGTGGCCTGCTGGTGACCCTCAAAAACATTTGGAGCAAGGGCCTGCTTGTGACCCTCTAAAACATTAGGGGCGAGGGGCTGCTGATTAGCTGACCCTCTAAAACATTATGGTTGAGGGCCTGCTGGTGAGCTGACCCTGTAAAACATTATGGTTGAAGGCCTGCTGCTGAGCTGACACTGTAAAACATTATGGTTGAGGGCCTGCTGGTGAGCTGTTCCTCTAAAACATTATAGGTAAGGGCCTGCTGGTGAGCTGACCCTCTAAAATATTATGGTTAAGGGCCTGCTGGTGAGCTGACCCTCTTTAAAAATTGTAGTGGAGGGAATATACAGTGTATACAATCTGGAGGAGCAGGAGAAAATAAGATTCAACCATATACACTTTTTTTTGTGGTGGAAAAGGTGCATGGGAATACACTACAGTAGACGAGTACATTATATATAATACATTGACATTGCCTTTATGTTCATCATCAGCTCAGCTCTTCTCTTGTGGAGTTGAGAAGTCAGGGGCAATCCAGGCCTTGTTTATTTTTATCTGAGTCAACTTGTCAGCATTGTCAGTGGACAAGCGGATACGCTTATCAGTTGTAATGCCACGAACAGCACTAAATACACGCTCAGACAAAACGCTGGCAGCAGGGCAAGCCAGCAACTCCAAGGTGTAGAGCACAAGTTCGTGCCACGTGTCCAGCTTGGACACCCAGTAGTTGTAAGGCACTGAGGGATCATTTAGGACACTGACACGGTCTGCGATGTATTCCTTTACCATCTTCAAAACTTTTCCCTCCTTGCGCCACTAGGCAGCACTTCAGGGTGAGGTTGCTGGTGGGGTGTCATGAAAGTGTCCCATGCCTTGGAGAGTGTTGCCCTGCATCTGTTGAAACTGCTGTGTGTTCCCCTTGTCTCCCTTCCTCGGTTGCCTAAGGAAGTACGGACTCTGCCGGCCGCGTTGACAGATGGAAAATTTTGGAGCAATATCTCACTAAGTACCTTCTGGTATTGCACCGTTTTAGTCGTCCTCTCCACCACAGGAATGGGAGATGAGAAGTTCTCTGTGTAGCAGTGGTCGAGAAGCGTGAACACCCAGTAATTTGTGTTATCTAAAATGCGTATAACACGAGGGTCACGGGAAAGGCAGCCTTTAGCCTTACATGAAGTCAGCCATATATGCCAGATTACCAACAGGCAAGACGCTTATGTCTACATCAGGATGACTCTCTATCTTCTCCTCTTCCTCCTCCTCTTCTGCCCATCCATGGTGAACAGATGGAATTAAAGTTCCATGGGTACTACCCTCTGTAGCAGAGGCAACTGTCTACAGCTCCTTCTCCTCCTCCTCCTCCTCCTCCTCCTCTTCATGATTAGTGTTGAGAGCGAATATTCAAATTACTAATTTTTATCGCGAATATCGGCACTTCAAGAACTCATGATTGAATATTTTGAATATAGTGATATATATTCGTAAAAACGAATATTCGTTGTTTTTTTTTCTTTATCTGAACACATTAACTAGTATACCTATCTGCTTCTTGCTTGTGGGCCAATGTATGAAGGCTGCAATATTGTAGTCTGTAGTGAATTAGAATATTCTTCATTATTTAATTTATTTTCTCTTATGCGAAAAATCGGCAATGTAATATTTGTGTAATGCGAATATTCTAAAACATGAATATATAGCACTATAGAATCTAGTGCTATATATTCGTTTTTTAGCATATTCGTCATTTTTTCCAATTTAATGTGAACAGTCATTAGCCCAAAAGTAACTTAAGCAGGGAGGAATCATGACTTCAGGTGCAAAAAAAAATGACGAATATTCTAAAAAACAATTAGAATATTCGTCATTTTTTTTTCCATCTGTACAGACACGACATGATTCCTCCCTACTTATTGCTTGTGGGCCAATGAGTCATTGGCCACAAGCAATAAGCAGGGCAAAATCATTCATGTTCTCAGATGGAAAAACAAATTATATAGAATATAATGCTATATTTTCGTATTTTAGAATAGTCATCATTTTTTTCGCTCTGAAGTGAACACACATGATTCCTCCCTGCTTGTTTGTGTGCGAACATGTAGAATATGGCAGTATGCCAATAAAGTTTTGCTCAAATCCCTCTATATATATACACACATCAGACAAAAGAAGGACAGCACTCCAATGTAATAAAAAATAGTGAATTTAATCACCCATGTGGTGCAAAAAACGCGACGTTTCGGCTCAGCAATAGAGCCTTTTTCAAGCAAAGAACAATGGTGAAGACCAAACTTAAAGGGCTTCTGTCACCCCCCAAAAGTCATTTTTCTTTTTTGTGCTTACTAAAATCCTTATAGGGCGATTATTCTATATATACTGTTTTTACCTTTTTCTGTCGGTTATTTTAGCTAAAAAACGCACTTTTTAAATATGTAAATTACCTTGCTACCAGCAAGTAGGGCGGTTACTTGCTGGTAGCCGCCGCATCCTCCTTTCCAAAAAACGCCCCCTCCTCCTGTTGAGTGACAGGGCCAGCGAGCGATCTCCTCCTCTGGCTGGCCCTGTCTCAGTTCCAAATCGCGTGCCTGCGCCGTCCCAGTCTTCAGTTCACTGAGAGGAGGATGCTGCTCGGCCGCTCCTTCCTCAGTGCGCCTGCGCCGATGACGTCACATCTACACCCGGAAGAGAAGTCGCCCTACAGTATATATAGAATAATCGCCCTATAAGGATTTTAGTAAGCACAAAAAAGAAAAATGACTTTTGGGGGGTGAAAGAAGCCCTTTAAATAGTGCAAACAGTGCAATATCAGCAGACATGATTGGTGAAGCAATTCTCAAGCATGATTGGTGAATCGATACATCACTCTTGTGACATCATAGTTACCAACACAAACAGTATCTTAGTTACCATGATTATCTGTGTATTACAATACATTGTGTCTAATCCTAAGTGTTACGTGGACAGCATTATCTCTGTGCATTACATACATCTCAAAATAATCAATAGCGGAGAAGAACACCATCAAACATACCGATCAGGTGTGGGGTCCATGTCATATGATACCTAGCCACGTGATATTTACACATGGCGTTCGTTCGTACCAACCAGCGCGTCCCCCGGAAGTATCATTCTGAGGAATCGCGCATGTCTACTGATCTAATACAGACCAACAGTGCCATATTAACGAAGGGCAACAGAGTGAGTAACCCGCGCATGCGCGGTGCTCACACAACCTCCAGGGTCTCCATATTTGTAGATGGCACCTACCCACAATACGTGGGGTTGCGGATCTCGCATCAGGCTCACAGTCGTGGGGGTGTAAAGGGGGACTATCCCCAATCAAGGAGATGAAACCCCCAGTCTATCGCCCATCAAACACACCGGTGGACAGTGTCAACTACTCACCAGAGGATAGCGGACGAGAGACACCTCCCCACATTGTAGACCTCGATACTGGGAAACTCCCTATTACATGCCAAATCATATCCACGGAGAAAAATCCTGGTAGTATGGTGCTATATATATAGCAGCTGTGGTAGGGTTGTTGGTTCCTGTTGTTGGTTCCTGTGCTGTACAGCTGCCAGCATGGGGCTGCTCCTCTACCGGTCGCAGGTGTCAGGGTAGTCCGCCTCATTAGTGATTTTTTTGGGACGTGGCAGCCGCCCCGCCATTACCTCTTAGGATGCCGAGGCAGTAGTGGCTCTCATGACCAGGGGCGAAGCTAAAGGCTTGTGGGCCCTGGTGCAAGAGTACAGTTTGGGTACCCCTTCCCTCAGTGCATTGTGACCAGGAAAGCACATAGCCTTTGCGCAGCCTGAGGCAAAAATTTAAACAGCACCCCCCACCCCATACCAAATTTTCGACCTAACCCCTTTCCTCCAGCCATAGGTGTAACCTGACCAGCATGCACTTGCTATAATACTGGTGTCTTCTTATGCAGCACAAGGGTCTTTGGGCCCCTCAGGCTCCTGGGCCCGGTAGCGGCTGCTACCTCTGCACCTCCTATAGCTACGTCCCTGCTCGTGGCACAATCCAGTGCCACAGAGTCCTGTGGCCCATCTCCGAGCAGCAGCTGCAGCTCTCCGCCTCCTGCAGGACAAACCCCAGCCCCCCGGAATCGTCCCTGCTCCTGTTTGACAGCGACATTGAGAGGGACATCTTGGGGGAAGCAATGCAGGAGGCTGAATTGCAGTTCAAACCTCGTGGGCACGACTTTTTGGAAGGGATGGAGGAGGAGGAGGGTGTACCGCCGCTCTCCCCACTCATACTGATTAGCACCGCTCACACTCTGGGCTCTGGCCAAAGGCAGGACCCATCGGTCCTGTGCCCGTCTGAGCATAGAAGGCAGTGATAAGCCAACTTGCCGGCCAGGGTCTGGAAGTGTCCCCTGCTCAGCCGCCGGGATTAGTTCACCTTCCCATCGGTGAAGACTCAGACGTGGTCCCCGGCTGCAGGCGGGGTCCTCTGCGGCTGCCTCCAGTGCACAGCCCGGATTATCGATCGCAGGTCATGGTGCAAAATAAGCCTTTAGATGGGAGTCTTGCCTACACCCAGGGGTAGAAGCGGCCACTTCCAGACACTGGCCGAGGCAAGCTGACGTTGGCAGGAACGCAGTGTGTGTGTGGTGCTGATCAGTATGGGTGGGGAGAGCGGCGGTACCCATTCCTCCTCACAGACAAAAGGAGGATAAGAGAGCCGCTGCTGAACACTGGCACTCCTACTGCCCTCTGGCTTGGAGGAATGAGCACACGGTGAGGCTGGCTGCCCTGCCGAAGAGTTCTGCCACAGACTCGATGTGCCCGATATGGAAATTTTTCTTGTGGTTTCAAAAAGTAAAAATAATGTAAAAATCTTTTTTTACAATGTCAAGTAGTGTATTTTTTGTCATGTCAGCGCATTCCTGCTGCACACTTACAACATGCTGCTGTCAGAGGTGTCTTGGTTTATTTTTGGTGTTGCCCTGGTCTGGAGGGGGCCCGTTCCTGGGAACACATTCCTTCTGTACACTTAGAACCTGCTGCTGTCTGTCCTACTGAGTTAGGCTGAGCTATGTGTAGGGCTTATACTCGACCATTACCATCTAGCTGCTGATGATGCTGCTGTCTGTCTTGATGAGCTATGTGTGGGCCTTATACTCCACCGTAACCAATACTTGCTGCTTTATGTCCTCCTGACACTGCTGAGTTAGGCCTCATGCACACGACCGTGTGTGTTTTGCGGATCCACAAAACACGGAAGCCGTTCCGTGTGCCTTCCGCAATTTGTGGAACGGAACGCGACCCATTGCAGAAATGCCTATTCTTGAACCCATTTACAATGCATTCCAATACTTCGGTATTGGAATGCATTGGCTGTAAGTGTAATACAGTGTGTATTACATGTACAGTTTCCTGCCTGTGAGATCCAGGGGGCTGGATCTCACAGGCTCTCCCCCGGAAGGCTGCCTTCCATGCCATCGGGTCCCCGTCACAGCAGCACTGGGACCCGATGGAGACCCTGCACTGGACCGGATCCCGCACAAGCCGCAGTCAGCTCTGATAGCGGCCATGCAGGGGTTAATGCACCAGCATCTGTGATTTCACCGATGTGGGTGCATGCAGCAGGTGTCCGGCCATCGGTGACTGATGGACCACTGCTGCGGATCAGGCAGGCGCAGCTCCTGCACCCGCCTGATCATAGCGCTGCACATGTATTGCGCTGGGCATTAAGTCACGTCCTGTTGCATTTAAAATGATTTTTATTGAGATTTTCAATTGTAACAAACATGAAATTTAGAAAAGAAAGAATTAATAACAATGTAGTTGAATCTGTTGCACCGTACATGTACGGCGCTGGTCATTAAGTGGTCAAAGGGATGAAATACGGATGTAGTAGAGTTAACATACATGCTTTATGAGACGTGTTATGTAAACTAAACGCAACTAAAAGCGTTAAGCTATTTTTTTTATTAATTGCTTTTGTTTCAAGATAACATGATGAGTTAAGAAATTTGAGTTAAGAGGTTGTGTGTTAACCCTGCTACATCTTAGCAGCATAACTGAATATATACATTACACAATGTTGTAGAGAGACATACAAACGTCATGTAAGCATTAGCAATACGCATTTTACCTGGGCATAATCTTTCACTTTGGTCTCGGATGCGATCCGAGTGGTAAAGCTTCAAGTCGCACTTTGTATGGCCATCTTTATGTGCCTCCGTTCAAATTTTTGCAACATCTCCTCTTCTTCTTTAAAGAAGTTTCGCACCATTTTCGGTTTCTGATCAGATTATCTTTCGGATAGACTGACAATTTCCAACTCCAGTAGCGAAAGCAAAACCAGGGCACATGACACGATTACTTCATACGATCGCGTACTTACGCAGTCGTTCATTACGTTCACAATTTATTTATTTTTTTACCCGAAAATCGGGAACGTAATGAATGATTGTGTAAGTACGCATATAAAGATTGATTCCACCCTGCTTCTTGCTTGGGCAGGGAGGAATTGTTATATTGGTATATATTTGTTTTTTAGCATATTCATGATTGTGTGAATATGCTAAAAAGAAAATAAAGCAATACAGCAATTATTCTAAAAACAAATATATAGCACTATATTCAAAATATTGCTAGATATTGATTTTTAGAATATTAGCGAATATTCTAAAAATAAATATATAGCATTTTCAAAATATTGCTATGTATTTGTTTTTTGTCGAATGTCGCAAATTCGAATATGGACCATGCCTTTCATCACTATTCATGGACCAACTATGAAGAAGAACTATGGGTGGTCTGGCTATCACCATGTGTAATGTCCACCCCCATTTCCGTGTCTGACACATGGATGGTTACGCTGATAATAGCATTATCGCCACTAACCATCTGTGTGGATTCATCAAAGTTTTTAAAAACCTTACAGAGCTCTGACATCAATGCCCACTCCTCGCTTGTGATTAGTGGCAATTGACATGAAAGGTGACGAACATGTTGCAGCTGGTATTCCACAACTGCCCTCTGCTGCTCACATAGTCTAGCCAACATGTAGAACGTAGAGTTCCAGCACGTGCTCACGTCACACAAGTTGCACAACATTCGATGAGCTGGAAGCCGCAAGTGCTGCTGCAGCGTTGACAGACCGGCTGAAGCTGTGGATGACTTGCAGAAATGTGCACACACGCGATGCGCCTTCACTAGTATCTCTTGCAAATTGGAGTAGGTTTTGATAAACTGCTGAACCACTAAGTTTAATACATGGGCTAGGCATGGGATGTTCGTCAGGTTGCCGAGCTCCAAAGCCACCACCAAGTTACGGCCATTGCCTGGTTGTAGGTTAGGTGGTGAGAGCCACAGCTCGGTCTGTTCCCTTATACCCTGACACAGCTCTGCAGAGGTGTGCTGTTTGTCCCCTAAGCAGATAAGCTTCAGTATGGCCTGTTGATGCTTACCCACAGCAGTGCTACACTGCTTCCAGCTAGCAACTGATGGCTGACTGCTCTTGGAGGTGGAAGTGGAGGAGAAGGCGGCGGCGGAGGAGAAGTGGGGGTTGGAGCCAGTAACATAGCTGCTGGCAGAGAACCTTATGGAAGTAGGGCCCGCAATCCTGGGGGTGCGTAGCACCTGTGCCATCCCAGGGTACGACTCATTCCCGGCCTCCACAACATTCACACAGTGTGCGGTCAGTGAAATGTAGCGTCCCAGGCCACCAGCACTTGTCCATGTGTCCGTGGTGAGATGGACCTTCCCAGCAAGTGCGTTGGTCAGGGCACGGTTGATGTTCTCGGATACATGCTAGTGTAAGGCGGGTATGGCACACCATCAGGCTGCGGAAGGTCTCAGTGTCCACAAGCCCAAGGGCCAGTAATTTTGAAAGTTGCACATTTAGTGTTATGGCCTGTGGCGCTTGCGTTCAAATGCCTGTATTATCAACATTTGGATGCTGCACTGGGACAAGGAAGTGGATGTTGTTGCTGACGATTCATGCACAAGTCCAGGTGCAGGGCGAGGGGCATCCGGGCCTGCGCCTTCGACAGAGGATTGGCCAGCAGTGCATAACACAGGGGAAGAGGAGGCAGTGGTGGGACCCACAGACCCAGATTGTGGACCCAGGCGTTCGGTCCACTTATTAGGGTGCTTGGATGCCATGTGGCGGATCATGCTGGTGGTGGTGAGGTTGCTAGTGTTCACGCCCCGGCTCATTTTGGTATGGCACAGGTTGCAAACTACCACTCTTTTGTCGTCTGCGCTTCCTCAAAAAAGGGCCATACTGCGGAACACCTACCCCTTGGCAAGGTAGATTTACGCATGGGGGTGCTCCGTGTAACGGTTGCGGACCTGTTTTGTGTGGGCCGACTTCTCCCTTTTGCAACCCCACTGCCTCTACCAGACTGTTGCAGTGCGGCGGATTCCTCCCCCTCTGTACGGTTGTCCTCGCTCGGCTTTTCATCTTCCCATGTTGGGTCAGTGACCTTATCGTCCACCACCTCCTCTTCCACTTCCTCAGTCTGCTAATCCTCCTTACTTGACCTAACCACAACCTCAGTGATTGACAACTGTGTCTCATCATCATCCACCTCGTGAACGAATGATTGCCATTCACCATCATCTTCTTGAGACTGTGAAGGCTCAAGATTTTGGGAATCAGGGCACAATATCTCAGGTACCTCTTCAAGTGTGCTTGGCGAGAGAGCAAAACCAAGTACTGGCGATGAAAAGAGGTCATGTGAATATCCGAGTGTGGGATCACTTGTTTGGCCAGACTCGACATGGTGGGAGGAAGGAGGATCTGTGTGAGGATTCGGTTGACCAGACTCTTGGCTATAGAGACTGGACTTAGTGGAAGAGAGGGTGGTGCTTAACCGACTGGAAGCATTATCTTCTGCAATCTTCTGCAACCACCTGTTCGCACTGGTCCGACTTGGACAGTGTTGTCCTGCGCCGCCCAGCTAAGTTGGACATGAAGCTGGGTAAGGTGTTTTTTTTTTGTTTTTTCTGGTGCACTGGCACCAGGCACAGTTTCATTGCGCCCAGGGCCCCGGCCTCTGCTTGCACCATCAGCATCACGTCCACTTCCCCATCCCTTTGCGCTCGCCTTCTTCATATTAATGGTTTTGTCTGTAGATGTTGTGCAGATTGTTTCACTGTCCGCTAAAGACACAGTTTTCTGATGCAGGACAGTATTGGTTACAGGACACCACAGATTTTGGACACTATACTAGGCCCATATTAATGGAAGTTTAAATACAGACAGTGTTTTCAGATGCTGTTCAGTATTGTGTATAGAACACCACAGATCATTGACACTATATTAGGCCCAGATTATTTGAAATTGTAATACACACATTGTTTTATGATGCAGGACAGTATTGGTTACAGAGAACACCACATATTATGGACACTAGATGTGACCACGATTATTAGAGAGTCAGTCTGCGGATGATGTACAGCATGTCACTAATAGTTATAAAATAAAAATATCTTGCTGCTGTCAAACACACATGGTAGCCCTTAAAAAGATTTTGGGTTCTTTGAAAAGATTTTGGTATTTAATACAGCAAATTTCTGTCCCTTCCTTAGCACGGATGTCCCTGACACTACTGTTAAATACATTGTTGATCTAAAACACACACACACACAGTAGTCCTTAAAAGGATTTTTGGATCTTTCAAGAGCCTTCTCTAACTAAAATCGTTGAAATTTTCTCCCTGCTGTCTTTCCCTTCCTACCCGATGCTTTCCCTGTCTATGTCTGAGCCGAACATGCATCATCGGGTGCTATATAGCACCCAATGACGCGTTCCGGCCAGCCAATCACTGTAATGCCAGCAGCCAACTACACATATTTTCTTAGTTAGAGTTGAGCGAACACCTGGATGTTCGGGTTTGAGAAGTGTGGCCGAACTTCACGAAAATTTTCGGGTTCGGGATCCAAACTCGACCCAAACTTCACCCTGAACCCCATTGAAGTCAATGGGGACCCGAGCTTTTGGGCACTTAAATAGCTGTAAAGGGCTAGAGGGCTGCAAAAGGCAGCAACATGTAGGTAAATGCCCTGCAAACATATGTGAATAGGGAAATGACTTAAAATAAAATACAGAAAAATAATAAATAAACATTCTAAACTTGAGCCCAAGTGAGTGACAGTGGCACCTATCACCCAGCAAACAGAGGATCTGTCATTGTCACCAAGCATCTCCACCAAATCCTATGGAAGTGTTCAGCTATCAGATGTCCATCTTCCAAACACTGGAGAAAAAAAGAAATAGAAAGAGGAAGTACCCCCCTACCCATGGCTCTGAATGCGTTATTTCAAACTTCCTGGTCCTTTGAAATGCTGTCATTCTGTCTGGTGGACAGTTTTAAAAACCTTATGGCGGTGGCTGTCCCACAGTACGTGGATCCCAGCCGCCGCTATTTTTGCAGGCGAGCCATCCCTTCCCTGCACAACCAAGTGGCGGACAAAATCAAGTGTGCACTGCGCAACGCTATCTGTGGCAACGTCCACATAACCAACAACACAGTGGGTAAATGTAGCGGCTGGCCCAAAGGCGGATAGCATTTTTGCCAATGTCCTTCCGCCCCCGAGGATTACTGGGCATTTCTCTTTGTATCCTGTTACCTCTTCCTCCTCCTTCTCCTACTCGGCTTCCTCCTCCTCTACCTCCTCCTCATCCACTCAGCGTAACACCTTCACCACCCACAGCAGCACAAGCCAGGGGGAAACGACAGCACGTTGTTTTAAAACTTGTGTGTTTGTGGGACAAACCCCGCACCGCGCAGGAGCTGTGGACAGGTATGGAACAACAGATTGGTTGGTGCCACTGAGCCTCCAGTCCGGCCTGGTGTTGTGCGCTAATGAGCGAAATATAATAGCAGGTCTGGGCCTAGCCGGTTTGTCGCACATCCCCTGCCTGCCACATGTGCTGAATTTGGGGTGCAGAAATTCCTAAACACCAGACAGTGAAAATCAATTGAGTTAATCGAACACACACACACACATACACAACACCCCCACCCCCTTTCACTTAAACCATTAACAAACGATTTACAATTTTTTTTTTAAAAACATATTAAAATAACTATAATGCAGCTAAACTTACTATATAAACAAACAAAACTATATACACGCCTAATCCTTAACTTAAGGCCAGTGACATCCAAGTGGCTCAAAGGGTGGGTTCCTGCACCAACATAGTCCCTGGCCTGGAACACAATTGTCCAGCCAGGGCACAGTTCTGGAGGATGAGGAGGATAAGTAGGATGAGGAGGAGTAGGAGGAACCGTGTTCTCAGCAGGGTGGCACCCAAGCCAGCTCACGGGCAGCTGGCTCACCATCAGCACCTCAGAAGGCAGGGTTAGCATGGGCAAAATGTGGAAAAGCTATGTCATCACGCCACAACAACCGGCACCACCAGCAGATCTGGAACATCTTAGCAGGATTTCAGCAACATGGTGGAACAGTACACGTACTGACTGATGGGTCTGCCTAGGGGAATAGCTACAGGGGAAGCAGGGGAAGCAACTGCTTTGGGGCAGTGACCTAGAAAGTGCCCATCCAGGAGGAGGAGGAGGACTAACAATATTATACAATAAAATATAATTATATACAGTGGCAGTATAGACAGTGTAGAAAGCGAATGGAACAGGCATGGCGGCATGAAAGAAAGGGGTTTGCGCAAAAATTACTGGGGAGGGGGCGCCATTCAAAAATTTGCTGTGGTGCCCAATCATTTCTAGCTATGCCACTGGGTCTGCCCCATTCAACTTCTGGGTCATCAAATTGGACACATGTCCTGAGGTTGCCCTTTACGCCTTGGAGGTGCTGGCCTACCTTGCAGACACTGTATTGTCTTAACGTGTGTTTAGCATGGCTGGTGGCATTATCACAGACAAGCGCAGCCGCCTGTCCGCAGACAATGTGGGCAAGCTTTCGTTTATTAAAAAGAACCAGGCATGAATCCCACAGGACTTGTTTGTACCTTATGCAGAATAGACAAGTATACCGGCCTCACCCAACGACTGTTATACTACCGTGCACTTACACTTTGTTTTATTTTTTATATTTTCTCAATGTTTTGGGGTCTACACTAATTTATTTAAAAAAATTTAAAATAAAAAAACTGTTATTGGCGACTACCTTTGGCTTCCCAGCCCAAAAAGGCTTTATTTCATGCAAGAATGTAACCGCCAATTGTAAGTTTCCTGTCAGTTATGCAGTGCAGGGGTTTGTACCTGGCAAAAATGGTAATATTTCACCCAGAAATTTAAAATCTATCCTTTGCCGGACTTTATTAAACTTGGCCAGCCACAGCTGAAACCACTGATTTAGGGGATTGCTATTTTGGCAATAGAGTTTCACCCCAGAACACAATATATCCTTTGCCGGACACTATTAAACTTGGCCAGCCACAGCTGGGACACCAGATTTAGGGGATTGATATTTTGGCAATTGAATTTTACCCCAGAACAAAATCTATCCTTTGCCGGACACTATTAAACTTGGCCAGCCACAGCTGAACCCACTGATTTACGGTATTGCTATTTTGGCAATTGAATTTCACCCCAGAAAAATATCTATCCTTTGCCAGACGCTATTAAACTTGGCCAGCCACTGCTGGGACACCAGATTTAGGGGATTGCTATTTTGGCAATTGAATTTAACCCCTGAACAAAATCTATCCTTTGCCGGACACTATTAAACTTGGCCAGCCACTGCTTGGACACCAGATTTAGGGGATTGCTATTTTGGCAATTGAATTTCACCACAGAAAAAAATCTATCCTTTGCCAGACAGCAGACAGTATTACACTTGGCTAGCCACAGCTGGAACACCAGATTTAGGGGATTGCTATTTTGGCAATTGATAAATATAGAATAAAATAAAATAATAAAATATAGAAATATATAATAAAATATAGAAATTTCTATCCTGAGTTTCTAGGGGTGACAATAAGCACAGCCAAGCCCCTAAAGTAGGATATAGCAAAAAAAAAAAAAAATAGTATTGATGGATTGATGGACTTGGTGGCAGCTTGTTCTGGTGCACCACAAGAAACAAAATGGCCGCTGATTACCCCAGAAAAAAATTGACAGAAAAATGCTCTGTGCAGCCTAAAAACCAGTGAGCAATTAACTAGCAGAAGTTGAATGATTCACAGCTGTAGATCGATCACTTCATTAGGTGCTTTTGCTGAGTTTTCCCTGCCTGATCTCGCCCTCACAGCAGTTGCATCCTATCCCTACACTAATCAGAGCAGAGTAACGTGCGGCGCTACGTGACTCCAGCTTAAATAGAGGCTGGGTCACATGCTGCACTTGGCCAATCACAGCCATGCCATTAGTAGGCATGGCTGTGATGGCTTCTTAGGGCAAGAAGTAAAACGCTAGCTGATTGGCTGCTGTGCAGCCCTTCAGAAAGCGGGAAGAAATCGCCGAACAACGGACCCGAACCCGAACTTTTTTGAAAATGTTTGGGTCCGGGTCCGTGCCCCAAACACCCAAAAAGTTCGCTCAACTCTATTCTTAGTCTTCTCATATTTTGTACCATCTTTTAATAAGGAACAATAACAAATGCACTTGAGAAATATAGATATACAGGATTCACAGACTTAGCCAACTTGTTGTTAGAGAAATTGACAAATTGGTTTTCACAATAACAGTCCACATAAACCTATGCTAAGCTTTAATGGGAACCTGGCATTTTGAACATTCTGTTTGAGCTGAAGGCAGCATGTTATAGATAGAGAAGGAGGATCTTAGCAGATTGATGTATACTTTTAAAGGAAAAGATTTAGTAAAACAATTCATTTATTCTTTTAAATTCCTGCTCATTCTGGGCTTTGAAGTCAAGGAGGCGGTTCTCTCAGTGTTTGACAGCTATCTGTAAACACAGCCATAGAAGGAAGGCTGTCAATCACTGATAGAACCGCCTACTTGACTACATAGCCCTGAATGAGCAGCAATTTAAATGTAAAAATTACACGTTTAACTGAATCTTTTCTGACCAAACTACATATCCATCTGCTCAGTTCCTCTTGCTCTATAACATGCTGCCTGCAGATTACACTGCATTTTCCTGGTGACGGGCTCCCTTTATGTTTAATTTTATTCAGAGACTCGAAACTCCTTAATCCGTACAATATTTTACCCATAATGGAGGGTAAATGTATAGGTCTAAAATGTATAAGATCAGTTTTTGAACTCTTTAAAATATTGTGAAACAGTGTCATTATCAGATATATAGGTGTATTTATACTGTTACTTATAGTCCAACACCCTGCACCTCTGCCGATCATCTGTGCAGCAATAGTTCCAGTGCCACCACAAAGCGGACAGAGCTGTCCACTTTCAGTGTCGAAGCGAATGCCAAACAGCTGAGAGGTGTTAGACCCCAGCAAATCAGCTAGTGGGAGCCTTTCCTGAGAATAGGTCATCACTTAATAGAAGGTGGGTAATTGACAAAGTCAGAGGGTTATGGTTATAGGGAAAAAGAAGTTAAACCTTAAACATTTAAAAATAAAACTTTCATCTGTAGAATGATTTTTCCCTCATCCCTCTCATTTATCTAAACGGGTTGTCGCATGGGGCAGTGTGGGGGAAATTACTATATGGGGCAGTGTGGGAGAAATTGCTATATGGGCGCAGTGTGGGGGAAATTACTGTGTGGGTGCAAATTACTATGGGGTGATTATTATGTGGAAGCAGTGTGGGGAAAATTAATATATGGGGGCATTGCTATTGGGGAAGCACTGTAGGGGCATAATAGCTGCTGCGAACACTATAGGGACATTTGGGGTTATTTATCAAACTGGTGTAAACTAGAACTGGCTTAGTTGTCCATAGCAGCCAATCAGGTTCAACCATTAATTTTTGACAGCTCCTTTGCACCAGTTTGATAAATGACCCTAATTAGGTCTATTAGGGTCACTATTTTTTCAGCAGTATAGTACCTGGGACATTGGGGAGCACAACAGGCACAGTATTGGGAGTGGCAGCAGGATGACACTGTGGGGACACCTGGATGGGCAGCTTGATGGAAAAATTTAGAAATCTAACGTGTCTGTATTACAAACTCTGTAGAGACGAGATGCGGCTTAAAGAATTTGTCATGGCGGTCTGGGTCAAATGGAGGAGAAGAGGAAAGAGAAGGTCTACTTGACAGGAGATGTCAATGGATGTAAAAGCTATGTGGTTCTGTATTCTCCTCCATGTCTTTTTTATTATAATTATATGTATTTTAAATTTGGCAACCAAATTTTTAAGTTTAGGAGCCAATTTGGGATAATTTGGTGTATTTTTTTTTAGTCTGAAGATGTCATATGGCTCATGAAGCACCGCAGTCTCTTCATTCAAAAAAAAAAACTAAGCTAAAATGGAGGGAGGGGTTAGACAGCCCCGGGCCTATCATGCACTTAATCTGCCCCTGGTTCTACCGCTGTGATCCCCCCCAATCACAAGAACGGGAGCCCTGCACCCCCTGCAGGCCCCTTGCTACTCCCCTAAAATGATCAGAACAGCCAGTTGCACATGTGCGCGGCCGCTCTATTCACTTCTATGGGCGTTCTGGAGCGCTGCACTTGGCTATACCTGGTACCCCCATAGAAATAAATAGAGCGGCCGCACACATGTGTGACTGGCTGCTCCGGTCATTTTAGGGGAGCAACACGGGGCCTGGAAGGGGTACGGGACCCCGTTCTCATGATAAGTGGGGTTCCTAGCGTTAGGAACCGCCACCAATCTGATAGTCATCTCCTATACTGGGAATAGGTGATAACTTATACCTACCGCAATACCCCTTTAGGACTACCCCTGTTCCTACCAAGATTTCTTTCTCTAGCACATATTGCACATAACAGGGGCTTAAATGGTAACAGTCATGTTTTCATCAAAAAATCTATTTTAGCATATGTTACTGCTGCAGCAGCATTATGCATAAAGCAATCTTTAGTTTCTTCACATACCACTGTTTTCCTTGAGTTTTTCCCTTATTTACGGCTATTTAAACATTACAATATGAGGACCTTCTCAAGATGGCTCCCCCTGCCAGTTCTCTGAGGCCAAAACTGCTTTCCCTCATTTCCCATACACACTTGCTGTAGCCAGCAGCTCCCTGCCAGCCAATCAGATGGGATTACTGAGAGACACGCCTCCTCACTCCGAAGCCTAATGCAGCCATGTTGTGTGGAGGACCGCCGCTCTGTCTTCTGTTTATACTAAAAAGCAACCAATAGGAAAGTTGCCTACTCCTTTACTATATAAGAACCTTCCCAGCAGCCATTTTCTGTAGTGTAATGGAGTTATGAGAGAGACAGCAGTGTGATTGCTGTGCTCTGTGCTTTGCTGTATATACATTAGACAGTTAACTTGTATATATAATTCAGATAGTTAGTGAGAGATAGTCAGAGTAGGTTACATTGATTTATAGTGTAGCTGATAGATTCTACTATCTATACATACATAGTGCTGTGATGTCACCTAGTTACACGTATTGCGCAAAAATATGCGCATCATTAAATGGCAATTTTCGCAATAGAGAATATATATTGGAGCACTCTACCTGTATATATAAAGCTCTTGTAACGTTCTGCCATGCCAACCATTATCTCCAGTGTCAGTAAACTTCTAGCAGCTTGAAAAATGTACCCAAAGTGACCCACGCCTGTATTGTGCGCGCATTACGCGAATATTACATTGCTGACTTTTCGCAATCAAGAAAATAACCTTGAATCCGTGAATATATGGTGAATATCCACCCATATATTAGCGAAATATCGCGAATTCGAATATAGCCCCTGCCGCTCATCACTAGAGAGGATGAAGATGAAAAGGGAAAGTGAACGACTTCTGTCAGAAAGGACGCCGCCTGTCAGTCACTGGCTATAACTGTACTGTCATCACTTATACAGTCTACAGACCTGTTTAGAGCTGATATTCAGCATTATATGGTGGTAACTTCATCTAAGTAAAGGGGTTTCTATCACTGTCAGTATAGTGGCATTAATTAATTATGTGATGGTTTTGTGGTATTATTTGGTCAGTGTTATTACTGCTAATATTGACCTTGTTTTACTGGGGTTTGTTCAGTAAGAGTACAGTGATAATATTTGTAACTCACATGGTGGTATTATTTATTAATTGTGTTATTTAGAGGTGTGTTATTATGTATAGGTAATTGCATATATTTTGTTTTATTTGGAAGGGCAACATATATCTATATAAACCCTAGCAATGCCCCTGGGTCTCATGGAAGAGCGGGGCTCAGGTTCAAAATTTGACCTGGGGCTCATAGGACTCTAGTTATGTGCCTGCACAAAAAAATCCCCCTTTTCACCCATAAGGTAAGGTGAGCAAGAAAAAACCTGTTTGTGGATTTTCCCCTGTAAAGATTTTTACATTCATCTTTTAGGTCGCTTCTCAGAAGGTGTTTGCTACTGCTAAACCACAGATAGAAAATACTCATGGCGATAAGCAGAGAAGAAAATGATAGTAATGATCATCAGCAAACAATACTAAGAATTGAAATAATCCCAAAGGGTCTGGTTTCAAAGCTTAAATGATATTTCCAGGTCATTCAGAATTTCTCACACAGATGTGACACAGGTTGAAATCTTACCATAGAATAATAGCTAAGCTCCTATGGACTGCAGCCTCTATTGAAATTAATGGGTTGTTTTAAATGGACTCCAGTGCTGGACATCTCTTGTGTTCACTGGTCATTTTGTCCCCACATTTCCAAGTCACAGGTGGTTAGTATTTAAGGGTACTTTCACACTAGCATTTTGGATTCCGTTTGTGAGATCCGTTTCAGGGCTCTCACAAACGGTCCAAAACGGATCAGTTAAGCCCCAATGCATTCTGAATGGATAAGGATCCGTTCAGAATGCATAAGTTAGGCTCTGTTCCGCTTCTATTCTGTTTTGGATGTGGACACCAAAACGTAGCATGCAGCATTTTGGTGTCCGTCTGAAGAGACTGAGCCTAACGGATCCGTTTTTAATTACAGTGTAAGTCAATGGGGACGGATCCGTTTTCAATGACACAATATGGTGCATTTGAAAATGGATCCGTTCCCCATTGACTTTCAATGTAATTCAAAACGGATCCGTTTTGGACTTTGTCATTTTTCTTTTAACTAATGCAAACGGATCCGTTCTGAACGGATACAAACGTTTGCATTATAGGTGCGGATCCGTCTGTGCAAATAAACAGACGGATCCGCACCAACGCAAGTGTGAAAGTACCCAAAGGTGGAGATGGTAAGAGCTGCCATCGGCATTCGGTGGCTTCTGTGTGTTGTATACATTCTAGGGTCCTATGACAGCTCTCCATTGATGGTTTTAACAACCTATCCCCAGTTTACAGTATTAACAGCAGCTCTAGAGAAAGGTTGGGGTACTTTAACAGGCTCATCTAAAACTATAACGTCACAAATCAGGAGCGAATGAAGGCTTTTAATAATCATGGGCGCAACTAGTTATTAGTGGGCCTCTTAGAGTACATGGAGTCTGGAAGTCATGTCTATCTTTCGCTACGACTACACGCCCAAGCCCCAATGCATATGTGCAAAATTCTTGAACCAACTGCCCTCCCTAGCAATAAAAAGATATTTTAGTTGCTCACATATTTTACTTAATACTTAATACCAAGCAAACAGGAGTGTACAGCACCATGTACCTATTACATTTAGTGCCTCACATGTGACATCTTCTCTCCATACTGGTACCCGAACAATGTTATCCTGCTGAAACGCCAATACTGTATCCACTGTGCTCCCCAATGCCACCAAATACTACACTGCAGAGGTAATAGCACTATACAGATAGTCCTCCCATTGTAAATTACAAGTTGCAATATGAAAGTCCCACCAATAATAATAATAATCTCCCACAGTGCAATCAGTACCCCCTACAATGCTTCCCACTACTGAAAATGGTCTCCGAGAGTGCCCCATTAGTAGCAGTGCTCTCCATAGTGTTCCCAATAATGCCCACAACAGTGCACCCAGTAGAACTAAGGCCTCTCTATAGTGCCCCCACTAGTACTATTGCACCCCGTAGTGCCCCCAGTAGAAGTTAATGCCTTTAATAGTTTCCCTAGTAGTTAAAATGCCCCCGTAGTGCCCCCAGTATTTAAAATGCCTTCTGTAGTGTCCACAGTAGTTAAATGTTCCTGCAGTGCCCATAGTAGTTAAGTCCCTATGGTGCCCCCGCTACTTAAAATGAAGTGACACACATCTCTGTAATAAATTTGTCATGTTATAAATTCAATTTCCTACACATAACTATAACTAAATCAATACACTGTAAATACAAAAAGTATCTCAAATACACAATATTTTATGCACACCATATTCACTATCTGATGCCATTTTCCTTAGTAAATCACCCCAGTATACATTATTCTTAGCCTTGTACATAAAAAATGTGCTAATTATTGCTATCTTTCCTTGTACATCATTCAGTATGAATGAGATACACAACGATACTGATCATTACAACAGTGATTAAAATGTGCACTCCTCTTGTCATTCATTAAGTTTGATGAGTGAGCTAGGGGGTTGAACCTAGTGATGGTAACTAATAACTATAAAGTGGTTTATATATCTGATTTCATGGAAGAGAGAAATATGCAGAATGAGAGGAATAGCAATAAAGTCATGGAAAGAGGCTAGTGAGACTGATAAGTAATAAAACAACTGCAGGATGTGGTAAAACAGGAAATAGTAATGCTGTAGTACTACATCTAAATACAATTTACTATAACATTAGTTCTGAGAAACAAGCAAAAAGCACAAGCTTTTGAAGCCCTTCTTAAGGTCAAAAGTGTAAATGATTAGTGGGCATGTACAAAGAAAATACAAAAGGAAATCTATATATTTATTAGCATCAGCAGCTCCTGTTCATCACAGATATTCATTGTATGTAAAAAGCCAGCAAAGCTAGTAGTGAATAGAGATGAGGGAAGTTTTCAAAAATTCGATTCGGACGATTCGCTGAATTTTCCAACAAAAATTTGTTTTGATCCGAATGTATTTGTGATGAGGCGCGTAGCAGCTATTTCCCGTCTGCAGAGATCCTGTAAATCAGTGTACAACACTGTGCATTGCAGAAACATGTATAGCTAGTCCGCTGTGGTAGTGAGACAGTACTATGAGTCAGTATGACACGGAGTTGACAGGCGTCACTCTTAGAATCACTTCACACCTCACCAGAGGCGGACTAAGTTCATGATGGGCCCGGGGCTGTCTACCGAACTTGGGCCCCTCCTTCCATTTTAGTTTATTTATTTATTTCTATATGAAGAGGCTGTGGTGCTTCATGAGCGGCACAGTCTCTTCCTAGGCCATATGACATCACATTCATCATTCATATGGCCTAGGTGCAGCTCAGTTCGATCAGAGTGATTGGGGCTGAGCTGCAATACCAAGCACAGTGCTATCAAATGTACAGTTCTGTGCTTGGTAAAGAGCAAAGAGGCTGCGGTGCTCACTGGAACATCGCGGTCTCCTTAAACAGCTGATTGGCTGAGGTGCCAGGAGTCGTTCCTCCTCCTCTTCCTCCTGTGCCACATCCTCTTCCATCCTCACCCTAAGTGTTTATTCAAGAAGACAGAGAAGTGGTATTGTAACGCAAAGAATGGCGTCATCACCACTGGCCATGTAGGCTGAGTACTCGAAACACCGCAACAAGGTACACAGGTCTCGCATGGAAGCCCACTCAATGTGGGCGACTGACCTGTGCGTGCTGCAGCTGAAACTCCACTATCGCCTGCTGCTGGTCGCACAGTCTCTCCAGCATATGCAAGCCAAAGTTCCACCTGGTGGGTACTTCGCATATGAGGCAGTGAGCGGGAAGGCCGAAGTTACGCTGCAGCGCTGGCAGGCGAGCAGCAGCAGGGTGAGAACGCCGAAAGCGCGCACAGACGGACCGCATTTTCTGCAGCAGCTCTAAGATGTCTGGGTAGTTTTTAAGGAATTTCTGCACCACCAAATTCAGCACATGCGCCAGGCAAGGGATGTGCGTCCAACCGGCTAGTCCCAGATCTGAAACGAGATTTCACCCATTATCACACACCACCAGGCCGGACTTGAGGCTCACTGCCAGCAACCACTCATCGGTCTGTTCTTCTATGCCCCTCCACAGCTCCTGTGCGGTGTGGGGTTTGTCCCCCAAACATGTGAGTTTTAAAACCGCCTGCTGACGTTTACCCCTGGCTGTGCTAAAGTTGCTGGTGAAGGTCATTCGCTGACCAGATGAGGAGGGGGGATGGAAGAAGAGGAGGAGTAAGAGGAGTAGGAGGAGGAGGCAACAGGAGGCAAAGAATAATGCCCTGCGAACCTCGATGGTGGAAGGAGGTGGTGGAAGCACATGCGCCAAACTGCTATCTGCTTTAGGCCCAGCCGCCACTACATTTGCCCAGTGTGCAGTTAGGGAGATATAGTATCCCTGCCCATGCTTACTGGTCCATGTATCTGTGGTTATGTGGACCTTGCCACAGATGGCGTTGCGCAGTGCACACTTGATTTTATCCTCCACTTGGTTGTGCAGGGAAGGAACAGCTTGCCTTGAAAAGTAGTGGCGGCTGGGAACAACGTACTGGGGGACAACCGCCACCATCAGCTGTTTAAAACAGTCCGTCTCCACCAGACGGAATGACAGCATTTCAAAGGCCAGTAATTTTGAAATGCTGGCATTCAGGGCCAGGGATCGAGTGTGGGTAGGTGGGTATTTCCTCTTTCTCTCCAGTGTTTGGGAGATGGCCAGCTGAACGCTTGCATGTGACATGGTGTAGATGGTTGGTGATGGTGACGGAGGTGGTGGTGTTGGTGGCACATCCTCTGTTTGCTGGGTGGCAGGTGCCACTGTGACTGCAGAAGGGGGGGGGAGAGGCAGAGGCAGCAGCAGAAGAGGAAGCAGAAGGAGCCTGAGACCTTTCTCAGGTTGTGCTCAGGTTTAGAACGTTTATACCTCGCTTCAGGCTCCGATGGCACAACGTGCAAACCACTCGTGTCTTGTTGTCAGGACATCGTCTGAAGAACTGCCAAGCCAATGAACTCCTTGGAGATGGCTTTGGTGTGCTCGGTCCCTGGGTGCGGTGGGCAGTAGCAGGAGTACTGTCTCGGGGACAGACACTCCGCTTTTGCTGTGCTGTTGCCTCTGTGCAACCACCGCCTCTTCCTCAGAACTGCACACATCACTAGCATGACCTTGAGTCCAGTTTGGGTCTAGGACCTCATCATCCTCCACATCATCTTCCACCCGTTCTTGACCCCTGTCCTCCTCGTCAGTCTGCACACTTCAGAAAGCCGCAGCAGTTAACACCTGTGTTTCGTCATCAGAGACATGCTGCGGTGGTTTTCCCATTTCCTCATTCTTCAAAATAAGTGGTTGTGCATCAGTGCATTCAAGGTCTTCCACTTCTGGGGAAGGGCTATGTGCATGGCCCGGGGAAACCCTGCACGCAGAGTCATCAAAAAGCATAAGAGTCTACTGCATGACTTGGAGCTCAGACTGCTTGGCTGATTTGCAAGGGGGTGAGGTGAAAGACTGATGGGCATGGGCTGCAGGTGCCAACTCTGACCTTTAGGCAGAGGACTGGGTGTTAGATAATGTGAAGGATCTGGAGCCACTGTCAGCCAAGCAATCTACTATCGCCTGTACTTTGTTTGGCCTCACCAACCGTAGAGCGGCATTCGGGCCTACCAAATAACATTGCAGGTTCTGTCGCCTACTTGCACCTTAGGAATGCGTTTCATTTGGACGTGCAGCTGGCGCAGAACAGCCAAGTCCTCTCCCAGCAACAGGAGCGCCACCAACACCACCACGACCATGTCCCTTATTTGATTTTCTCCTCATTATTTGCATTCACCCACCAAACTAACAGATGGTTTATCTCAGGTGTCAATTTAACTGCCAATAGTCAACAATTAAGTTCACTAACAGTAAGGCAGTGCCCGTGTCATGAACAGAATACATTTCTTTAGGTCACACAATAGTGTAACGGAGCAATTCAATACAATACTTCACTATCACCAAAAATTTGATTTTTCCAACCAACAATATAGTTAGTAATGCCAACGCTACTCAATCACAGTACAATGCG
This sequence comes from Bufotes viridis, assembly GCA_033119425.1. NCBI lineage: Eukaryota > Metazoa > Chordata > Amphibia > Anura > Bufonidae > Bufotes > Bufotes viridis. Next base: position 217,306,569 of record CM065589.1, read on the forward strand.
TGACTATACAAATTGTTCACCAAATAACCAAAAAGGGACACGGAATACAATTACATAAACTTTATTAGTTGATAAAAAGACCAACAACATACACAATATCAATATTAAAAATATATATATGGCAGCAATACAAATGGTGGCCAAGACATGTGGCTCCCCTCCCATGCATAGAAAACACCGATTACTCTCCTATATAAGGTAAAAGACCTTTTGCAACTGTGCTGACATAAACAGACACATCCCCAATACAAAGGAATTGTATAACAGAACAATGCTCCACTTAAGCTGATCTGGTGGGCAAAACCGCACATACACTGCAGCAAAAAGACACATATGTTCAATAAATGTATACCTGAGGGACACTTGGAAAGGAGGACACGGGTTTCTTTTGCAGAGAGGAGAGCCCACCCCGACGTACGTTTCGCTCTGCTTTCTCAAGGGGCGGTTCTATGTGACCCCAGCTTAAATAGAGGCTGGGTCACATGCTGCACTGGCCAATCACAGCCATGCCATTATTAGACATGGCTGTGATGGCTTCTTAGGGCAAAGTAATGAAACACTTGTTGATTGGCTGCCCTGCAGCCTTTCAAAAAGTGCCAGGAAATTGCCGAACAACGAACCTGAACTTTTACGGAAATGTTCGGGTTCGGGTGAAAAAACTCTTAAAGTTCAGTACGAACCCGAACTTTACAGTTTGGGTTCTCGCAACTCTAACCATAAATATATAAATCTCAGAGAACCCTTTTACGTTAGGTTATCTGTAGTGTTACATAGGATTGCAAAAATACCCAGGAGCCATTGGTTCCTAAACTGAAAATTTATAGTTGCCAAATTTAAAATACATAAATTATAATAAAAAAAAGACTTGGAGAAGAAGATGAGACACAGGTCACAGTAGTGAGCCAGCACTACATAAAGGAAAATACAGCACCATATACCTCTTACTTCCAGTGACATCTCCTGTTATGTAGACCTTCTCTTTCCTCTTCTACTCTATTTGACCCAGAAAGCCATGACTAATTCTTTCAGGCACATCTAGTTGCTACAGAGTTTGTTACACAGACATGTTAGATTTCTCATAATTGGGGTAATTTATCAAACTGGTATAAAGTACAACTGCCTTAGTTGCCCATAGCAACTAATCAGATTCCAAATTTCATTTTCCAAAGGAGCTGTCAAAAATTAAAGGTAATATCCCCCAAAGCTCATAGTTCCCTGCCCCGCCGATCACCGCTATAGGTGGTAGTATGTGGGCGTTTGGGGTCGGTGTTGGGGCCCCGCAGCGATGATGGGCCCTGGGCTGCCGACCCAAACACCGCTACTATAATCCGCCATTGCACTTCACTTATGCGGAGCCAAAATTGACCAGATAACTCAAGTGTGAACTCAGCCTTACAGGTGAATGTTAGCATCGGGAATAAAGATCTGTGCAGTGGCCCAAGATTCTATAGAGTGAAAGTGCGCACTCCTGTTACACCATCAGCTGATTCCACATAGATTTCTACAGAACATGTTCTGTTAACAGTTCAGTGGGGTGCCTTTGGCCGTTGACCCCCTTGTAATACTCTTTTTGTGAACCGCCTGGAGCCATGGTGTTCTACGAGCTGCTTCCCCTGGAAGGCTCCTGCTGCAGGAGGGGGGAATGCCCCCCTCACTGCACCATGTTGTCTCATCTCCTTCCAACTTTCAACTCACCCTGAACAGGCAAGACACCCCTCCCAGGGAACATCTGGGCAAGCCCATTCCTCCAAGGAGGGGGAGAGAAAGGAATGGTTAGTTCCATTCTACCTATAGCTCACTGCCAGACACACTGCCACCTTCTGTAAAACCTGGCACAGTGAATAAAATACAATAAATAACAGTTACATAGCACCTTCTGAACAGACCTGTTGGTTAGGGATTACAGTAGCAGGTTGTAGGAATGGTAGTGCCCAAAAAGAACCAGGAGAAGGAGAACAGACTTGTTCTGGGAATGCTGGCCAGTTGTATTTTCCCAAAATAGCATCTCATGTACTGCAATAGAGCTCTGGTACCTATTATTGTGTTGCAACACCCACGGCTTATTTTTAACCCGCAGATCTTGCACACAGTTATAGCTTTGTGTGCCGTCCTTGTGGAGAAAAAAAACGCCATACGAGAGGTGCTTGCACAGTGATACAGACAGCCAGTGGCGTAGCGTGGGTTGCCAGCACCCGGGGCAAGCCATGTATTGCGCCCCCCCCCCCCAACCTGTGGGCACGGCCCTTTTTACAGATAACATAGTAGATATCACTTGCAGTCCTATGTAACACTACAGATAATACAGTGATAGCTCTCGGAGTACAGATAATGCAGTAGATGGGTGTGAGGCCTCAAAATTCAGAACACACACAGTGTGACCTGAAGTCTGGGGCCAGGATATGGCATAGTGGGCCACCGTCTTCATTCGGAAATTAGAACGTCATGACGCCTTTATCAGCCACGCCTCGTCTCTGCAGAGTTTCACAGAAAACATTTTTAAATTCCTCTCTTTACTATCATCCTCTTCTATCATTATACACAGGGGCAATTATATATCCTAATAATACAGAGGGGCCAATATATCCTAATAATACAGAGGGGCCAATATATCCTAATAATACAGAGGGGGCCAATATATCCTAATAATACAGAGGGGCCAATATATCCTAATAATACAGAGAGGCCATTATATATCCTAATAATACAGTAGGGGCCAATATATCCTAATAATACAGAGGGGCCAATATATCCTAATAATACAGAGGGGCCAATATATCCTAATAATACAGAGGGGGCCAGTATATATCCTAATAATACAGAGGGGCCAATATATATCCTAATAATACAGAGGGGGCCAGTATATATCCTAATAATACAGAGGGGGCCAGTATATATCCTAATAATACAGAGGGGGCCATATATATCCTAATAATACAGAGGGGCCAATATATCCTAATAATACAGAGGGGCCAATATATCCTAATAATACAGAGGGGCCAATATATCCTAATAATACAGAGGGGGCCAATATATCCTAATAATACAGAGGGGCCAATATATCCTAATAATACAGAGGGGCCAATATATCCTAATAATACAGAGAGGCCATTATATATCCTAATAATACAGAGGGGGCCAATATATCCTAATAATACAGAGGGCATATATCCAATAATACAGAGGGCCAATATATCCTAATAATACAGAGGGCCAATATATCCTAATAATACAGAGGGGCCATATATATCCTAATAATACAGAGGGGCCAATATATCCTAATAATACAGAGGGGCCAATATATCCTAATAATACAGAGGGGCCAATATATCCTAATAATACAGAGGGGCCAATATATCCTAATAATACAGAGGGGCCATATATATCCTAATAATACAGAGGGGCCAATATATCCTAATAATACAGAGGGGCCATATATATCCTAATAATACAGAGGGGCCAATATATCCTAATAATACAGAGGGGCCAATATATCCTAATAATACAGAGGGGCCAATATATCCTAATAATACAGAGGGGGCCAGTATATATCCTAATAATACAGAGGGGCCATTATATCCTAATAATACAGAGGGGCCAGTATATATCCTAATAATACAGAGGGGCCAGTATATCCTAATAATACAGAGGGGCTATTATATCCTAATAATACAGAGGGGCTATTATATCCTAATAATACAGAGGGGCCAATATATCCTAATAATACAGAGGGGCCAATATATCCTAATAATACAGAGGGGCCAATATATCCTAATAATACAGAGAGGCCATTATATATCCTAATAATACAGAGGGGGCCAATATATCCTAATAATACAGAGGGGCCATATATATCCTAATAATACAGAGGGGCCAATATATCCTAATAATACAGAGGGGCCAATATATCCTAATAATACAGAGGGGCCAATATATCCTAATAATACAGAGGGGGCCAGTATATATCCTAATAATACAGAGGGGCCATTATATCCTAATAATACAGAGGGGGCCAGTATATCCTAATAATACAGAGGGGGCCAGTATATCCTAATAATACAGAGGGCTATTATATCCTAATAATACAGAGGGGCTATTATATCCTAATAATACAGAGGGGCCATTATATATTATATTAATACAGAGGGGCTATTATATACTAATAATACTGTGGGGCATTATATACTAATAATACAGATCTTCGCTGTCCATATACCAGGCCTCAATAGTATTACTCCTTCAAATACCGCCTGGTCAGTGTGACTAGGCGGTATATGAAGGGGTAATATTGGTGGTAGGCCTGGTATATGGATAGCAGAGATGGCATCCTCTGAGCAGTACTGTCTTTGGTCATCCTTTACCAGCACCCTGACAGCCACCTGCGTAGCCTTTGACACTGACTGTCACTCACTGATCGCTAAGGGTACTTTCACACTAGCGCTAGTGTGATCCGGCAGGCAGTTCCGTCTGCCGGAGCTGCCTGCCGGATCCGCCGCTCAGTGTGACAACTGACAGCATTTGTAGTCGGATCCGGTGCGGATCCGTCTGCAAATGCATTGTAAGAACGGATCCGCCCCTCCGCTTGTCATGCGGATGGACGGATCTGTCTTGCAGTCTTTTTCACAGTTTTCCCGGCTCGCGCATGCGCAGACCGGAAGGACGGATCCGCCTTTCAGTTGTTTCAGAATGCCGGATCTGGCACTAATGCAAGTCAATGGGAATTAGTGCCGGATCCGGCATTCCAGCGAGCTGATCAGGCATTTGGACGGATATAATACCGCAGCATGCTGCGGTATTATGTCCGCCAAAACGCCTGACAGTGAGTGAACGGAAGGCGCACTGATGCAAACTGAACGGATTTCTATCCCTTCAGATTGCATGGGAATATGCTTGATCAGCTTTTCCGGCATAGAGCCCTTTTGACGGAACTCTATGCCGGAAAAGAATAACGCAAGTGTGAAAGTACCCTAAGCAGCAGGCTGTGAAGTGCCATGAGAGCCAGGCTACGCAGGTGGCAGTCAGGGTGCTGGGTGAAGGATGACCAGAGACAATACTGCCCAGAGGATGCCATCTCTGCTCATCTCAACTATACCAGGCCTACCACCAGTATTACCCCTTCATATACCGCCTGGTCACCCTTACCAGATGAGCAGGTGGTGTATGAAGGGGTAATACTGGTAGGCCTGGTATATGGACACCAGTACTGTCTCTGGCCATCCTTCACCAGCAGATTCCTGACTGCCACCTGCTTGCCCTGGCTCTCAGTGTCACAGTGTGAATAAGTCACCCCACACCTAACACTCAGGGAGTGATTCAGTCACACTGTGACACTGAGAGCCAGGGCAAGCAGGTGGCAGTCAGGAATCTGCTGGTGAAGGATGGCCAGAGACAGTACTGCCCAAAGGATGTCACCTCTGGTGTCCATATTCCAGGCCTACCACCAGTATTACCCTTAATATACCACCTGCCCACCTCACACCTAACACTCTGGGAGCTGTCACACTGACTGTCTGACTGACTCACATTCAGACTGCCTGCTGTGGTGTCCTGAAGCGACACACTGCAGCAGCCTTCTTCTTCTTCTTCTTGCCCCAGCTCCACTGTGTCTTCCCCGGCTGGAAGGTGGGCGGAGCTTTGTACTGCTATGGGCGGAGCTTCGCGCTGCTGTGGGCGGAGCTTCGTACTGCCGTGGGATTGATCAGGGGCGCTTGTTCTGATGATGCTGCTCCTCACTCTGTGGCGCTGCTCTCAGCAACTTCATGGATTTTTTTTTGTGCAAACGGCTGCCAGCGCCCTTGCGCCAATTCTTCCCGGGCCCGCGATGAGCGGACGGATCCGCTCTTTTCAGTTGTTTCAGAATGACGGATCTGGCACTCAATGCAAGTCAATGGGAATTAGCGCCGGATCCTCGGCATCTCCAGCTGAGCTGATCGGGCACTTTGGAGGCATGCACACCGCAGCATGCTGCGGTACTAGCGGTCCGGCCAAAAACGCCTGACAGTGAGTGAACGGAAGGTATACTGATGCAAACTGAACGGATTTCTATCCCTTCAGATTGCATGGGAATATGCCTGATCAGTTCTTTCCGGCATAGAGCCCTTTTGACGGAACTCTATGCCGGAAAAGAATAACGCAAGTGTGAAAGTACCCTAAGCAGCAGGCTGTGAAGTGCCATGAGAGCCAGGCTACGCAGGTGGCAGTCAGGGTGCTGGTGAAGGATGACCAGAGACAATACTGCCCAGAGGATGCCATCTCTGCTCATCTCAACTATACCAGGCCTACCACCAGTATTACCCTTCATATACCGCCTGGTTACCCTTACCAGATGAGCAGGTGGTGTATGAAGGGGTACTATTGGTAGGCCTGGTATATGGACATCAGTACTGTCTCTGGCCATCCTTCACCAGCAGATTCTACTGCTGCTTGCTCCTGGCTCTCAGTGTCACAGTGTGAATAAGTCACCCCACACCTAACACTCAGGGAGTGATTCAGTCACACTGTGACACTGAGAGCCAGGGCAAGCAGGTGGCAGTCAGGAATCTGCTGGTGAAGGATGGCCAGAGACAGTACTGCCCAAAGGATGTCACCTCTGGTGTCCATATTCCAGGCCTACCACCAGTATTACCCTTAATATACCACCTGCCCACCTCACACCTAACACTCTGGGAGCTGTCACACTGACTGTCTGACTGACTCACATTCAGACTGCCTGCTGTGGAGTCCTGAAGCGACACACTGCAGCAGCCTTCTTCTTCTTCTTCTTGCCCCAGCTCCACTGTGTCTTCCCCGGCTGGAAGGTGGGCGGAGCTTTGTACTGCTATGGGCGGAGCTTCGCGCTGCTGTGGGCGGAGCTTCGTACTGCCGTGGGATTGATCAGGGGCGCTTGTTCTGATGATGCTGCTCCTCACTCTGTGGCGCTGCTCTCAGCAACTTCATGGATTTTTTTTTGTGCAAACGGCTGCCAGCGCCCCCTGCAGTCTGGCGCCCGGGGCAACGGCCCCCCTGGCCCCCCCCACGCTACGCCCCTGCAGACAGCCAAGCTTGGCTTAGCTATGGCATGTTTTGGGCCTAACACACCCACAGTGTCAACAGCATCACCAGATCCCAAAGCAGACATGGCTCTGTCTGTTCTTTCGGAGGTATGTCTTCTCTGCTCTTTAATGTTGCCGCTGCCATCATCACCCTCCTCCTCTGACGTTGCCTCCTCCTCAGCACCCCAATCCAGCTCCCAGGTCCTGTCCAGCACACAATCGCCATTCTCCCCACCACTTTCATTCAGACTGTGAGATATTACGGTGGGCTCCTAGGCCATCCTCTCCTGCTCTGTTTTTGCCCCGACTGCACTGTTGCTGCCTTCACCGCCTGAACCTCCTCCTCAGGGCAGCCCAAACAATGACTGCTCTCACACAAGTCGCCAACAAAGAGACTCTCTTGACTGCCTGCTGTAGGGAGTGGTGGGGTTTTCTCGACACTTCTTAGCAAAAAGGAAGGCACCCCACTAGGATGGGGCCGTGAAGATAGGGAATATTCCACTGAAAGACTTCTCTGGGGCTGCAAAGAATAGGAGCAGGAGGAATGCTGTGACCTCTGGCTCCATGGCATGCACGCATTTCTGCTGCAACGGAGAGTAGAAGTGAGCCATCCAATTGACAATCTCGTTCTCTTTCTCCTCAATGATAATGCTGAGCCTTTCTGAAGTCAGCAGGGGCCTCTTACTACTAGTTTTACTACTACTACTACTTCTGGTCGGATAGCTAGTCCTGCTATTACCCACATTCTGGACCTGGGTTGTTAGTTTGGAACCCCTATATATCCCTGACATATATGGGCATAAATGTACACAGACACACAAAGTATGGAACAGTTTGCAAATCTGTTTTTGGAACTTAAATACAGGAGGCATAATACAATGAATGTCCTTCGCTTTCCACAAACACACTAAAGACACTGCTACTGACAGTTCACTTTGCAAATAATTTAGTATTTTAACTGTGTGGAGATGCACCGATATGGTTTTCTGCCTAGTATTTCACGTTATCTCTCAAATATATAATCATCGCCTATGCTGTGTATTGTAAGAAACATATATGTTATTTTCCCAAATTTGTAGCAAAAAATTATATTTCAACTAAGTAGAGATGCACCGACAAGGGTTTTGGCCTAGTGTTTCACGTTATCACTCAGAGATATAATCATCTGCTACCCTGTGTATTGTAAGGCACATATACAATACACAGGGTGTTTATTGTTAGGCACATATATGCTATTTTTCCAAACTTCAACCAAAAAAGGACCTTTCACTGGTCCAACAATTGTTAGATAATGATATATACCATATGTGTAGAGCAGCACCCAGGGATAATAGTAAGTGCAGAGAGATCCCTGGACGCCGCTCTACACACGCATATCATTATCTAACAATCGTTGGACCAGTGAAAACTGCTCTTAAAGGGCTTCTGTCACCCCCCAAAAGCCTTTTTTTTTTTTTTTGCCTCACTAAAAAGCTTATAGGGCGATTATTCTAAACATATTCTTGTTAACCGTTTTTGTAGGTTAATTTTGCTATAAAACGTTATTTTATAATATGCAAATTACCTTGCTACCAGCAAGTAGGGCGTTTACTTGCTGGTAGCCGCTGCATCCCGCTTGTAAAAACGCCTCCTGTGGTTGATTGACAGGCCAGCGAGCGCTCTGCTCCTCCAGCTGGCCCTGTCTCCGCTTAAAATCTCGCGCCTGCGCCATACCGTTCTTCAGTCGGCGCAGGCGCACTGAGAGGAGTACTCTCGCTCGGCCGCTCCTTCCTCAGTGCGCCTGCGTCTTCTCTTCCGGGTGCAGCTGTGACGCCATTGGCGCACTGAGGAAGGAGCGGCTGAGCGAGAGTACTCTTCAGTGCGCCTGCGCCGACTGAAGAACGGTATGGCGCAGGTGCGAGATTTTAAACGGAGACAGGGCCAGCTGGAGGAGGAGAGCGCTCGCTGGCCCTGTCAATCAACCACAGGAGGGGCGTTTTTTTACAAGCGGGATGCAGCGGCTACCAGCAAGTAAACTCCCTACTTGCTGGTAGCAAGGTAATTTGCTTATTATAAAATAACGTTTTATAGCAAAATTAACCTACAAAAACGGTTAACAAGAATATGTTTAGAATAATCGCCCTATAAGCTTTTTAGTGAGGCAAAAAAAAAAAAAGGCTTTTGGGGGTGACAGAAGCCCTTTAAGTTTCAGCATGCAGTATACCGGGGCGTATAAGACGACCCCCGACTTTACAGAAGTCTACGCTATACGCTAGAAAATACAGTAATTGTCTTCAACCTGTTTATTTTAAGACATGTATATGCTATTTTCCCAAACTTCAACCAAAAAAACGAAATATAACTGTGTGGAGATGCACTAAGACAGATTTCACAATGTATTCATCCACATCCCTGCATATTATAGACATGTATGTGCTATTTTCCCAAACTTCTACAACAAAAATGACATTTCATCTGTTTGGAGATGCACTGAAACAGATTTTGGCCTAGTATTTCCCATTATTATTTCCCATATAATTGTCTGGTACCCTCTGTGTTGTAAGACACATGTATGCTATTTTTCTAAACTTAAGCCCCCCAAAAATGAACTGTCTAGATATGCCCTGACATGGAGTTCAGACTAGTATTTCCGTTTTTTTTTTACTGAGATTTTAAATGCTATATCTATCCTTCAGATGGTAAAACACATGTTGCATAGTTTTGAGCTCACCTACCCACCCCCAATAATTGTGATCAAAATCTCAAAGATCACAATCATTTATATAGTGAGTATAGCATTAGTTTATATGTTTTGTAATCATGTATTTTGTGTTAGCAGAGTGCTGTTGCATTGGATTTCATTTTTTTATCTATCTTTCAATCTTCTATCTATCTCATATCTATCTATCTATCTATCTATCTATCTATCTATCTATCTAATCTGTTTTCCTATGTACAAAAATAGAATAGAAAGTTTGGTATTTCCATTTAATCCAGATCCAAAACTAGCTATTATACCCAGTTCAAATTGTGATTTCATAACAGCACTCTGCAAGTTACTACACTCCAAATATCTCAAATCATTTCACCAAGTTTAGTTTGGCCAGTAGAGTGCAGTAGAGGTCAGCATATGGTATGTATAATAACCTTATGTACACAGTCCTCCTGTTCTGTCCATCAACGACAAGATGAGCAGCAATCTTACTATATGAATCTGTACTACGTAAGACAAAAGTGAGATCATAACTAGTCAACCCGAAACCAAAGGTTTTAAAATTGCATTGATTTGAACCAGTTTTTTGCTGATGCTTTGGTACAGAGGACCTGACTGCTAAACTTTCACTCTTGTCATTTGTACTAGAACCTTAAGCAGGTAGTATTTACAGTAGAGGTTGAAAGTCCTGTAAAAACAAATGCAAAAAATATAAAAGGATTGTTCTGTTTAGAGATGCGTGAATTTCAAAAAAATGCGATTCGGCCGGTTCGCCATATTTTTGGAAAAGATTAGCTTAAATCCGAATTTATTTGCGGGGAATTACGTTTAAAAATGGCTATTACCTGGCTTCAGAGAGCCTTTACAGTGGTGTAGAACACTGTGCCTTGCAGTAACACACATAGAGAGTCTGCTGTGGTAGTGAAATAATACTGTGAATCAGTATGACATGCAGATGACAGGGGTCGCTCTTAGAATCACTGCACACTTCACTTATTTGGGCAGTTACTGGGCCAAAACTGACCAAATAACTCAAGTGTGAACTCAGCCTTACAGGTCGATGTTAGCGTCAAGAAGAAGCGCACTCCTTTTACACCCTCGTCAGCTGATTCAACATAGATGTCTACAGAATCTGTAGACAAGTAGAGCCCCTCGACAGAATGGAGAGGGTGTCAGCAGTAAGTTTGTGTTGATGTCACTGATTATTTTGCCCTTCCTCTGATCTGTCAGAACAATAACCCACAAAAAACTGATCCTGTCTGTGAAGAATCCGCCTTCACTCAGTCAGCATTTGCTCAGTAATCCATCAGTATTGCTAATGCCAAAAAAAAAAAACAGGAGTGGATCCAAAACAGAGATGACACGTGAATAAAATGTCGAATACATTTTTCTTTTTCTACTGGTATACGCCACTAAAGGCTTTACCACATTTAACTGGAACAGTGAACGCCAAGTCAATTTTTCTTTTTTCCACTTATATACGCCACTAAAGGCTTTTCAACAGAGGGTTATAGGCTGTCAGTTTCACAAAAAAACATCGGCACCTGAGGCGGAGTTATCTGAAATCAACGGGACTTAGCGGAGGAAGTTGGTGCTGCAGAGAAGTCCCTGTAGTGTCCAGTAAGCAATATCGCAGATAGATGTGGGCTGGTGTGAATTAGTTTGCATTTTTGTGCAGGGTTAGTGCATAGTGTATTCACCTGTATTGGTGCACCGCTCTTATGGATGTGCGGCACCGCGCCCGCACTCCGCAGCACACACACGCTCCTCTGTTTCAAACTTCCAGACAGTTCCCACCAGTGCAGCTGCAGCACGCGCTGACAAGGACGTCATCGCGCAAGCGCGCAGTGTGTGAAACGTGCCGTCATGTTGTTATTTTTACACCTAAGACTTTTAAGTATATCAATCTTGGCTGCTAATTCTTTTAATTTGCTTCCTGCTGCAGACACCACTTCCAGTTCATAATTGTGGTGAAATGTTTTATGTGAAACTGCCTTTTTTGGGAAAATTGGTCGGTAGATGTTACTATGGTCAAGGACAATATATGTATTTACCCACTGGGTAAATGTGGTTCCCGCCCAGCCACACCAGCAACATGGCCAGGTGACGCCTCTTTAGCCTCCACTTTCTCACACCGCCCACTGGTATGCACACAAATCCAGAACCAAAAAGTTTTACGTAAGGGCTATTCTGTAGATGTGGATACAGAAGAACAAGTGATTGTGAGAGCATCAAAATATCACAGAGCTTGGTTACAACAGAAAGAGGAATCTGGGATTATGCAATTTCTTTACTTATTTTTTTGCAAGTTTAATCCGGTGGTATTCCTGGTGGTTCCCTTTTATCCTGGCAAAAGCTTGGGATGTATTCAAGCCAACAATAAATTGAGTTCAGACGGGATTGTGAGAGTGATGAGAACGGTCGCACATAGCTTGCATGCACTGCATGCCTCCAACATAATTCTTGGATCTCTACATGAAAATAATGTATTTGCTGTAAATTGGTAGAGGGGCATAGTTGGAGACATTGACTTCACAAGAGATGCAGAGCAGCAGAGTTCAGCCACCTCTATTTGTCACTAATGCACGGCAAAAAGGGCTTTACCACATATAACTGCACCACGGAACGGCAAATATCTTTTTATTTTGCCACTAATACACAGCAAAAAGGGCTTTACCACATATGACTGCACCACTAAACGGCAAATAGTGGACAGAGTATGGAGGTGGCGGCAGCATCAGGAAGCCACAGAGTGGGCCTATGACATAGTGGTGAGGTGGAAGCAGCATGAGGAGACCGCAGAGTGGCAAAGGGATATAGTGTGGAAGTGGCAGCAGCATGTGGAGACCACAGAGTGACCCGGTGGGGAGGTTGGTAGCACTACCAGTACCCGCCGATAAAGGTGGGTTAAAGAAGGAGCACTTGACATCAGATGTGTGGCATCAGGCAGGTGGCAGCATCAGAATAGTAGCTGAGGCAGGTAGCCAGAAGAAACCAATCTATTTTGTCAAACTGTTGGTGAGGCACCATGGATGATCTAATCTGATGCATCAGGCATTGGTGGGTGGAAATCCTGGCTGATCCATGCCTGATTCATCTTGACGAATGTCAGTCTCTCCACATTTTGGGTGGACAGGCGAGTTCTTCTTGGGGTAACTATGGCCCCCGCTACACTAAACATCCGCTCTGATGCCACACTACCGGCCAGGTAAGACAGCTTTTCCAGGACAAACTTGGCCAGTTGCGGCCACAAATCGAGTTTGGCTGCCCAGTAGTCCAGCCTATCTTCAATGACGGCTGGCAGGGTGCACTCCAAGTATGCCACCATCTGCTAGTTCAGGTTCTGCTCTATGTCTACCAGCTGGTGAGTAGTTTCTTCACTATGTGGGTGAAGAAAGCTGCTCATCAGCGACTCTAGATTTAGGCTGCTGGCGCTGCTGTCACTTGCTATGAAGTCGAAGATCGAGTCAACCCATCAAGAACTGCTGGGTTGCTGGGCAAGATACAACTGCTAGCTGACACTGGGAGCTCAAACCTCTCAAAATGACCCCTGCTGCCACGCCCCCTTATTCTGCTATGACCTGTGCCTGCACCAGAAACATTTAGGCCTCTGCCACTACCCTGTGCAGGGCCTGGCACTTCTCTGTCTGACATACTGTTAGCTTAACTAAATAAATAAAAATTACAAAGAAAAAAAAAAGAGCCGAATATATTTTTCTTTTTGTACAGAAATAGGCTACTAAACACTTTTACCACATATAGCTGCAAAAGTGAACTGAGAATATTTTTTTATTTTTGTACTGAAATAGGCCAGTGAACGTATTTAGCGCAAATAACTGAAAAAGTGAACTGTGTATATATTTCTCTTGTAGTACTGAAATAGGAAACTAAACGCTTTTAGCGCAAATAACTGCAAAAGTGAACTGCATATATATTTCTCTTTTTGTATTGAAATACGCCACTAAACGCTTTCCCCCAGGGGCGTAGCTAACGACTCGTGGGCCCTGGTGCAAGAGTTCAGTTTGGGCCCCCCTTGCCTCAATTCTTTGTGTGTCTTCTTAAGTGGTACAAGGGTCTTTGGGCACCCTCAGGCTCCTGGACCCTGTAGCGACTGCTACCTCTGCACCCCCTATAGCTACGCCCATGCTTTCACCAGATATAGCTGCAGAAGTGAACTGCGTATATATTTTTCTTTTTCCACAGATCAACATAGCACTTGCACCCAAAGAACAAATTGCTGGAATTACAGAGCTGTATAATGGCTATTTGAATCCCCAAATAATCTTTCCCTGCACTTGTAAATCGCTTGTTTTTTCACATTGAGGTTTTCCCTATAACTGTCCCTAGCGCCTGTTCTGACCTCTCTCCCTGCACTAAGATGGTGTGATATGATTCCTCCCTATCCTTTTCCTGCACTTATATTATAAATCTTTTATTTAGTTTTTTTTAACAATAAGGTTTTTCCAATTGCTGTCCCTTACATCTGTCCCTGCACTCAGAATGCTGAAAAATGTATAGGGCTGTGACATCACAGGGCTGGCTGCTGACTGGCTGCATCATGCATGTCAATCTGGGTGATCCCGCCTTTCCATACTTCCTTTCTCCATGTCCTCACTCGCGCAGCAGCCATTTTAGGAAAAATTCGCATTCTGGAAATTCGCATTTGTTGTGAATCAAATTTTTCCTGAAATTCGGATTGAATTCCACTTCGTCAGCTTTGATTCGCTCATCTCTAGTTCTGTTCATACAAGCCAAATTCAGGCTTGCAGATATCCAGGCCTGAGTGCTCACAATCTGCAGGTCACTGTGACACATGAAGAACACTGTCCTGCCAACTGCTTTCTAAGAAAATGGTTAGCACAGTTTGTCTTCTCTAGTTTGTGTGCACAACCAGTAAGAGCTTAATATATAAAGGGGTTTCTGGGATCAGAATATTGATAACCTGTCCTCAGGTAGAACTGATCTGCAGGGGTCCTGAGAGTCAGGCATACACCAATCTTAATTATTGAACTCAGAAAAGCCTTATAATTAGAAGGCTCCCCAATGAGAAGCTGATCACAAGGTGTCCTAGCAATAAGCTGTAAACTCTGTGCGGCAACAAGTGTTATATAAACTTCCAGTAGGGATAATAGAGGAATGTTGCAAAAGAATTATAAGAATAATTGTTACAGATTTAGTACCACTAATAATAGTAAATATAATTATAGCATGTCTACTTTTGCTCAGTTTGATTTATACAATTTCTGTTTAAGGCTGAGTCCACATAACCATTTAGCTTTCCATTCTTCTGATTCGTCAGAAGGGGAAGAGAGAAAGAAAAAAAAAAGCAGGATCCTATGCAATCCTATGGATAATGGCTCATGTACACGAATATGTGCCGGCAGCTCCATGCATTGGGGACTGCAATTTGTGGTCCCCAGTGCACGAGCACTATCCGTGGGGTTGCCGCAGACGGACTCAGACCCATTCAACTTGAACGGGTCTGTGATCCATCCGCACTGCAAAAAAATAGAACATTTTTTTGTGGCTCGGAGAGAAAAGCCACGGATGCACTATATAGAGCTTCCGTGGGGGTTCTGTGCCTCTGTTTCGCACCCCCATCTGTGATACGGTGTGCACAAGGCCGGTGCACGTATATTGCGGACCCACTATTTGCGGACCGAAATGCATGCACTGCCGGCCAATGGCTGCGTGCTTGAGCCCTAACTGATGCAACAGGATTCGTTTTTTATAGGATCCTGTTTTTGTCTTTTTTTTCTCTTCTGATGGATCAGAACGGAAAGCAAAATAGTGATTATGATTATAGTGTGAAATAGTTACAATTACTTTTACGTATAATATTTTGGTTACTTTTTAGATAATAGAAAAGTTCTTAAAAAATGATACAGTTCAATTAACAACAAATTTTCCCCAAGAGGTCCAGAAAGAAATACCATTTATTTCCTGACCTTGTGGACTGATAAATATTTGAGCAGACTTTACCATTTCTATGCTAAACCCCATGGTGTCTGAAAATTTCAGTGGTACAATGTAACTTTCCCAGGGGGCAGATTGTAACTGACTTCTGTCCCATATTCTAATCCAAAGGAATTTCTGGTACTAAAATATCATTGGGGTTTTCCCCTTCACAGTTAACTTTATCAACTTTTCTCTCCAGTTTTGAAAAAAATATATAACAAATTTAGTACAAATACAGCAGACGGAAAAATGTGCAACTTGTGTATTGTAATACCAGAGGTCCATACCTGCCGCCTCACTCCTCCTGGTAAGTGATCTCACCAGTGGTTTGGGGCTGCCAGAGTCTTGCTGCTTCCAAGGCTGATTATAGCTTCTATAGCACTATAAAACATACAGGAGAATACAGAACTACATACCTATTATATCCAGTGATGTCTCCTCCATTCAGACCAGACCACCATGACAACTTCTTTCAGCCGAGTCTAATCTCTGCAAAGTTTACAATAATAAATTTTATCCTCCTCCTCCTGGTGCCCCAACATTGTTATCCTGCAGATATCGCCAATACTATGCTCGCTATGCTCCCAAATGCGCACAAACATTATACTGAAATTAAAGTGCCATACAGATAGTCCCCCACCATAGAAATAGTGCTCCCTAAAGTCCTTTCAATAGTAATAATACTCTTTCAGGATGTCATCATTAGTAATAATATAATATATAACGCATCCCATTAGAGACCCAAGTACTAATAAGGGCAATCTATAGGTCATCCCTCACAACAGTAATGAGGCCCATATATAGTGTCTACAGTAGTTATAATGCTTCCCTATAGTGCTCCCAGTATTTCTAATGCTCTCTGCAGTGTTCCCATAATTATAATATCCTCCTCTGCATTGCACCAGTGTTCATAATGCTACCTCTGTAATGCCCCACTAGTTTTAATGCCTACTGCAGTGTCCTCTGTAAGTACAATCTTCCCCCTAAATCGCTCCACTAGTTTTGATGGGTCCTGCAGTGGCACTTGTAGTGATAATGTCAACCCGTAGTGCCCCCAGTATATACAATGACTCTCTGCAGCGCAACTTGTAGTTATCCTGCACCCCTACCGCTTTCTTATCTGCTTTAATATTGATATGGAGCAATAAAGTGAGAATTGGACCAAACCGGTGAGTGCCATCTCATATCTTCATACTTGTATACCCTTTTGGACTGAATCGAGACTGAGCACCGCTTAAGTCCGTTGTGATTAGCTGGGTCACCACCATAGAGAATGTTCCACGTATGTATGTGGAGGAGTGCTGGAGTAGTGCCACCCTGTTTCTTGATCTACCCATAGTTGAAACTTGTAGTTACAATGCCCCCCTTGCAGTTAAACCCCCTTGTAGTGCTCCTTGTATTACAGTACCCACCATAGTGCTGGTATATATTTTTAAAAAAATCTGACTCCCCATCCATGTTGCCATCTAAGATGCTGGCCACGGCCTGTTCCTGCCTGCGGCCTGAATTGCTGAGTCCACGATGACATTACTGTGACCTCCTGCACCTCAGGCGGTGTGGCCTGAGCACTAACACCTATGCAAGGATTCCTGAGACCCAGTGCAGGAGCTCATCATAATGTAATCAGGACTGCGCCATTTTACTGCCTCATCAGCTTCAAGCCTAGTGACCTGTGGCCTATCAGATCTAGCGGTGAGGTTCCTGTGACCACTTTAAACTGCCACCCCCTCAGAGACAGGTTACTCATCCGCCTCATGGCACTTACAGCCCTACTGCTATCGCCCAGCAGTCCCAGTTGGGGCAGCACTGCACTGTCGACTTATGCAGACCGTGGACTGCTTCTTGCTTGCTCAGTCTCTCGCCGCCCATTGAAAATGCATACGCGCTCCCTCTAGCAGATAAAGGGCCTGCGCACAACTTAAATGTCTCCAAACTAAGGCTGGTCACATGAGGGTATTTAAGGTACCTCCCCCCTTAAAAAGGTTCCTGAGCAATAGTGTTGGGCGCGAATATTCGAATCGCGAATATCGCCACTTTGAGAATTCGCAAATATGTGGACTATAGTGATAAATATTCGTATTTTCAAATATTCTACTTTTTTTTTCATCAGTAACCTCCCTTTTTGCTTGTGGGCCAATGAGAAGGCTGCAATGTCTCTGTCAGAGCTTAGCAACATCCCTAGCAACCAATAGGAAAGTTGCCTACTCCCTTATTATATAAGAACCTCCCCACAGCCATTTTCTACAGTTTATTACAGTTCTAGTAACATGGTACATAAGGCCGAAAAAAGACATCTGTCCATCCAGTTCGGCCTGTCATCCTGCTAGTTGATCCAGAGGAAGGCAAAAAAAAAAAAACCCTGTGAGAGAGACAGCAGTGTTATTGCTGCGCTCCCTGCTTTCCTGTGTCACATTACATTAGATAGGTAGTTATCTCATATATATAACACAGATAGTTAGTGGGAGATAGTCAGTGTAGGTTACACTGTGATATAGTGTAGCTGTGCAGGGTGTTAGGTAGTGTGATAGGTTCTGATGTCCACACATGCATGCTACGTATAGTGCTGTATGTATGCTACATATATACATACATAGTGCAACAATATTTAGTGCACTAATCACTAATATGTAGTCAGACCTGCTAAAATGTGAAGTTGCACGTATTGCGCAAAAATATGCGCATCATTAATTGCCAATTTGCGTAATCGCGAATATATTGGAGCACTCTATCTGCATATAAAGCTATTGTAATGTTCTGCTTTGCCAACCATTTACTCCAGTTTCAGGAAACTTCTAGCAGCTTGAAAAATGTAGCCATAGTTACCCACGCCTGTATTGCGCACACATTACGCACATATTACATTGCCAATTTTTGCAATCTAGAAAATAACCGCAAATTAGCGACTATATGACGAATATTCTACAATATTCTTCTGGCAGATCTTGAGCTGCCTGCCATGACACTCAGACTGACTTTGGATTGCACGAACTCTGCCTGCCCTAACCTTGGCTTGTCCCTGAATATGGTTTTGCCTCACTTATTGGTGTTTTGCATTGGTAATTCTTGACATCTATAGATCAGCAGTCTACTGAACTGGGACTACTTCAAGAGGTAGTAGTCTTGTGGTTCCCCTGCAGCAGTGTTCAGATCCCTGTATAGGGGTTAAACAATGAATACCATGGCACCACTTAGATAACTCCTTTAGGAGTAGCACCAGGTCAAATTTGTTCAGTAGACAAAGCGGATACACATCGACTTTGTAACATATATACCACAAAGGTAACCCAAACCACTTAAAAAATCACTCAGGTTGTCTTTTTTTCTTTCTAAAACGCGATAGCATTTTAGAGTAAAACTTAGTTGTTCGCTGTACTCATCTTGGTTAGGGTGCACAATTATGCTGAAAGGTTTCCAAGATGCCCCATGAAAAACAGTATATGCCAAGCATTAATTATTACAACTTTCTTAGGCCCCTTTCACATCTGCTTTTTTCCTTTCCGTCCTAAAGTTCCGTCCTCTGGGCTCTAGGACGGAAAGATACTGATCAGGATTATCCCAATGCATTCTGAATGGAGAGAAATCCGTTCAGGATGCATCAGGATGTCTTTAGTTCAGTACTGACACGTTTTTTGGCCGTAGCAAAATCCACAACATGCTGCGGATTTTCCTCCGGCCAAAAATCCTGAAGACATGCCGCAAGGACGGATTCGGAATTAATGCCCATTGAAAAGCATTAATCCGGATCCGACTTTAAGCTACATGTCGTTTCGGCGCATCGCCGTATCCGACGTTTAGCTTTTAAGAATGGTAACCATGGCAGCAAGGACGCTACTAAATTCCCGGCTGCCATGGAAAAGCAGCGGGGAGCCGGGGGAGAAGCTAGTTACATTCCGTGCGGCGGCCGGGGCGCTCCTCGATGACGTCACCGGGTCCCTGCGTCGCATGGGTCACATAGCTATGCTATGTGAGCAATGCGCCGTATGGATCGTACGGCGCATTGCTCACATAGCATAGCTATGTGATCCATGCGACACAGGGACCCGGTGATGTCATCGAGGAGCGCCCCGGCCGCCGCACGGAAGGTAGTAGCTTCTCCCCCGGCTCTCTTTTTCATGGCAGCTGGGAATTTAGTAGTGTCCTGGCTGCCATGGTAACCTGAAAGCATATTGAAGACTGATCAGTCTTCAAATGCTTTCAGTTGTCTTGCGTTGTGACGGATGCGGCGGGCATTTCGCCAGATCCTCACAACGCAGATGTGAAAGGGACTTTAGGGCATGAATCATGGGTCCTCAAGCAAAACAATTTGGTCTATGCCATCCTATATTGTCTTCTTATATAAAGTGGAAAATCTTGGCCCATACTGAGATCTTTGTTGCAAAAATAGAACTGTAAGAGATGAAGGGCAACTTTCAGTGTCCTATTAAACATTGCATTAACTGGATTAAAGCAGCAATCATTAATCCTAAAGGAGCAGACAACATGTAACTTTCCAGCTGTTGCCCGATAATAACTCTCAGCATTCTCTGTAAAGCAGCCAGGTGTAATTGTTGTCAGATGGAGAAAGTTGTCTGATCCTGCCCTGGAGGATGGAAATCTCGATTTGGCACTGTACAGTGTAAATGGCATGGCACATGCTAATACAAAGATACTACCGATGTTGACGTGTTTTCTGCATGCCTCAGATCTTACATACAACTAAGTAACCAGGGGGTCCCATGGCCAAGAATGGTAGCTTTTGTGTTTCACTTCAGCTGTCTTATCCTAGCTCAGACACATGGACTGCAAACCGTATTATGAGTCTGTCTTGCAGAAGGGCACGGCACGATCACATAAGTGCTGCCGATGATTAATCTGTCACCTGTCTCTTATAGAAGGCTGCTGGTGTAACAAGTGGGTCAGCTCCTGACTCACAGGAGAGGCAGGCAGGGATATAGCCCTGGCAGCCTTGAAAATGCACTCCTCCTATTACTTGAATTCTGGAGTGATGCACATATCAATGGCTGGATGGTAATTGTGAAAAACATTTATATAACCTAGCTGAACTCATTCTCCATTCCTAGTAGTATTTATCAGTATGAATTTAAAATAGACAAATAAATATATTAAAATATGCAGCATATAATATTTAAATATGCAGCATGTGCTTATTCCGTCCATTGAAATCTATGAACAGGCAATCATCATGAAGTCACCAGAACTACATATCTTATCAAAACTGCTGTAAAGCCTAATGTATTTATTTACTTCTTTGCTGCGTTTTATTGTGGCAGGTTTAGGGTTTTTTGGTGTTTTGGCGTGTTTACTGCTATTTGTGATCGTGGTTTTAAAGAGTTAATGGGTCCATTTTAGGTTATTGGGAATAAGGACCAACATAATGTTACCCGCTTTGGTGGCAAGAATGGCATCCAGAGGAAGAGAGGATATGCTACTATACCAGTGGCGTACATTTCGAAGTAAGGGTCCCATAGCAAGAATCAAACCAAACCCCCTCACAGGACAGAAGGGATTCTCCCTTTTCAATGACCCTTGGTCAATTTTTCCCACTGCCTCATTTTCTAAAAGTGGTTCCTGTAGAGGGTAGAGCCCCAACTAAGTTTTAACTTCCAGCAGAAGAGGAGATAATCCCAACTAAGACTAGGCCCCCTCTTGCCCTGGACCCCATAGCAGTCGCATAGTCTGCCTCTACGGTATTTACGTCCTTGTACTTTACAATACCAGAACTTTATTTGAAATATGCACAGATAACACACTTACAATATGTCTGTCTTTATCTGGGGGAAGGTGGACCATGGAGCCTGACATGTATTATCTTTGGACGTTTCAAATGATCTTTTCCTCTACATGTGTTTTTTGTTGCCAAGGTAGATGTAGCATTATCCCAGTTCATCTTTTTATCAGATTCTATCCTCAACACTAAGATGTCTTCACAAGAGGGTATCCAGTAGATGCAGACGGATTGTTCTATACATGTATTGGTCCTATAGCTGGAAGCTGAGCACCTGTCTGGTGGAGTCTTATCAGAAATACTCTCCAGGGAAGCGCAGTGTCTTATTTAGCATTTGAGAAATTGTTTATTTATTGTTGCTAAGACATACTATATGTACTCGGGGAGATCTCATGCCCAACAGTCAGACTATAACATGCATTAAACTGAAAATTGTGATCTGACTGGTTATTATTAGCATTGGGTTCACTGTTTTTTGCCTGCACTCATGTTCATTACTGATGCCTGCTGTGTGTTCTCTGGTGCAAATAATACAAAGTAGCCTGCCTCCCCTAGGCTAGAACTGACACCTAGGTTAGAAATGACTACCCGAGAGGACTAGAAGAGGTCACAGATGTAGACAATGAATTACAACTGTGAAGGAGTGAGTTGCCTCCCAAATAATACCAAGATGTGTCTGCACAGCTGTTGTAATACATAGAAAGAATCTTCCTAGCATCAAACACTTGTCTGAACATATGGCAGTAAAGACTACAAGACAGGTCATTCACCTGCCCAGCTGTTGTCATATAGTGACAGTGGGCTCATGTTTTGTGCCCCTATACCTTCCAAAAGGGATCATTATAATGGTATAAACAAGTAATAATAGTTACATGAAGGCACCATTAGTGTTCTGTCCCAGCACAGGGAGATTCATGTCACTATCAGTACAGATCACATCTGCTGTATTTCTGTAGTTATTAGTTTGGTAACTAGTGATGTCGCGAACATAAAATTTTCCGTTAGCGAACGCGTACTTCTGCAAATGTTCGCGAACGTGCGAACCGCCATAGACTTCAATAGGCAGGCAAATTTTAAAACCCACAGGGACTATTTCTGGCCACAATAGCAGGGGCGTAACTATAGGGGAATCAGGGGAAGCAGCTGCTTTGGGGCCCTGACCCAGAAGGGGCCCATCCAAGAGGAGGAGAAGGAGAAGTGCTAAAAGATTTTGTCAGGGCCCCTCAACATTATTACAACATGAAATTATATACAGTGGCAGTATAGACAGTGTAGAAAACGGATGGAACAGCTGCCGGGCCTGGTCTGAGAGAACGATCTTTACTAGCCACAGGAAAGGGGGCGGCATGAAAGAAAGGGGTTGTGAAAAAATTACTGGGGGAGGGGGCCCTATTCAAAAATTTGCTGTGGGGCCCAGTAATTTCTAGTTACGCCACTGCACAATAGTGATGGAAAAGTTGTTTCAAGGGGACTAACACCTGGACTGTGGAATGCCGGAGGGGGATCCATCGCAAAACTCCCATGGAAAATTACATAGTTGACGCAGAGTTGGGTTTTAATCCATAAAAGGCATAAATCACCTAACAATCCTAAATTTTTTTGAACAACGTAGTTTAAAACATCCAGTGTGTGTATACGATCAGGTATGATGTTGTATCGATCAGGTAGTGTAAGGGTTACGCCCGCTGCACAGACATTGACAGACCAAACTTCCCTTTTAATGCACCGCAAACAACCGCAAACAGTTCATTTGCACAACCGCAAACTCCCCATTTGCACAAGGTTGGATACCAAGCTAGCCATGTCCCGGGTATGTCATTGAAGGTTTCTTCCTCCACCCAGCCACGTACAACACCAAGGGTCCCTGAAAGGTGAATTGAATTGATTTTTCGAACGGGGAGATGGTTAAAAAAACGCTGGCTCCCTCCCCTTTGTTTTTATCCACGGTCACTGCGTCTGCGCCGTGCAATTTACTGTCACATCCGATAGGAGTGGTATTTTCTGTAGTACTATTCTCATCAGTTTAATCCCTCTAACGTCCCCAATCTGGGGGCCATTTATTGAATTGATTAATTGCATCCAACTGATGTGTAAATAACTCCTCTGACGGATCAAGTGAAGCGGCTGTGGTGGCTGTGGTGGTAGTGGTGGTGGTGGCAGCGGGTGGGTGCGTGGTAACTTGAGAGCAGGTGACCGAAGCTGAGCTGGAGGAGGATGGTGCGTCAAGGTTCTTAGCGGAAGCTGTTGAAGATTGGGTGTCCTGTCTAAGCCAGTCAACTATGTCCTCAGAATTTTTCGGGTTCAGTGTACGTGGCCTCTGAATACTAGGCATTATTCCAGGGACAGTGGAAATCACAGCACCACGACCACGACGGCCCCTGCGGGGTGGCCTGCCTCTGCTGTCATTTTTTTTTAGATAAGTGGTACTACGCGTGCTAGGTACTGTGCCACCCAGTATCAGTGGTGGGCACTGGCAGTGGGCACATTACAGTCTGTGGAAGTGGGCCTGACACACACTGGCAGCAGGCAAGCAACTGAAATTAGATTACTGTCTAAAAATGAAATGCCTTATTTATCGGCAAGCTACTGTGCCACCCGGTACCAGTGGTTGGCACTGACAATGGGCACACTACAGTCTGTGGAAGTGGGCCTGACACAAACTGGCAGCAGGCAAGCAACTGAAATTAGACTACTGTCTAAAAATTAAATGCCTTATTTATCGGCAAGCTACTGTGCCACCCAGTATCAGTGGTTGGCAGTGGCAGTGGGCACACTACAGTCTGTGGAAGTGGGCCTGACACACACTGGCAGCAGGCAAGCAACTGAAATTAGACTAATGTGTAAAAATTAAATGCCTTATTTATCGGCAAGCTACTGTGCCACCCGGTATCAGTGGTTGGCACTGGCAGTGGGCACACTACAGTCTGTGAAAGTGGGCCTGACACACACTGGCAGCAGGCAAGCAACTGAAATTAGACTACTGTCTAAAAATGAAATGCCTTATTTTTCGGCAAGCTACTGTGCCATCCGGTATCAGTGGTTGGCACTGGCAGTGGGCACATTACAGTCTGTGGAAGTGGGCCTGACACACACTGGCAGCAGGCAAGCAACTGAAATTAGATTACTGTCTAAAAATGAAATGCCTTATTTATCGGCAAGCTACTGTGCCACCCGGTATCAGTGGTTGGCACTGGCAGTGGGCACACTACAGTCTGTGAAAGTGGGCCTGACACACACTGGCAGCAGGCAAGCAACTGAAATTAGACTACTGTCTAAAAATTAAATGCCTTATTTATCGGCAAGCTACTGTGCCACCCGGTATCAGTGGTTGGCACTGGCAGTGGGCACACTACAGTCTGTGGAAGTGGGCCTGACACACACTGGCAGCAGGCAAGCAACTGAAATTAGACTAATGTGTAAAAATTAAATGCCTTATTTATCGGCAAGCTACTGTGCCACCCGGTATCAGTGGTTGGCACTGGCAGTGGGCACACTACAGTCTGTGAAAGTGGGCCTGACACACACTGGCAGCAGGCAAGCAACTGAAATTAGACTACTGTCTAAAAATTAAATGCCTTATTTATCGGCAAGCTACTGTGCCACCCGGTATCAGTGGTTGGCACTGGCAGTGGGCACACTACAGTCTGTAAAAGTGGGCCTGACACACACTGGCAGCAGGCAAGCAACTGAAATTAGACTACTGTCTAAAAATTAAATGCCTTCTTTATCGGCAAGCTACTGTGCCACCCGGTATCAGTGGTTGGCACTGGCAGTGGGCACACTACAGTCTGTGGAAGTGGGCCTGACACACACTGGCAGCAGGCAAGCAACTGAAATTAGACTACTGTCTAAAAATTAAATGCCTTATTTATCGGCGAAGCTACTGTGCCACCCGGTATCAGTGGTTGGCACTGGCAGTGGGCACACTACAGTCTGTAAAGTGGGCCTGACACACACTGGCAGCAGGCAAGCAACTGAAATTAGACTACTGTCTAAAAATTAAATGCCTTCTTTATCGGCAAGCTACTGTGCCACCCGGTATCAGTGTTTGGCACTGGCAGTGGGCACACTACAGTCTGTGGAAGTGGGCCTGACACACACTGGCAGCAGGCAAGCAACTGAATTTAGACTACTGTCTAAAAATTAAATGCCTTATTTATCGGCAAGCTACTGTGCCACCCGGTATCAGTGGTTGGCAGTGGCAGTGGGCACACTACAGTCTGTGGAAGTGGGCCTGACACACACTGGCAGCAAGCAAGCAACTGAATTTAGACTACTGTCTAAAAATTAAATGCCCTATTTATCGGCAAGCTACTGTGCCACCCAGTATCAGTGGTTGGCACTGGCAGTGGGCACACTACAGTCTGTGGAAGTGGGACTGACACACACTGGCAGCAGGCAAGCAACGGAATTTAGACTACTGTCTAAAAATAAAATGCCTTATTTATCGGCAAGCTACTGTGCCACCCGGTATAAGTGGTGGGCAGTGCCAGTGGGCACACTACAGTCAGTGGAAGTCGGCCTGACACACTAGCAGGCAAGCAACTGAAATGACACTAAAGTGTAAAAATTTAATGCCTTTTTTTTTTATGCAAAGTCCTGTGCCACACGGTATGACAGGGGTGGGCACTGGCAGTGGGCACACTACAGTCAGTGGAAGTCAGCCTGACACACACTGGCAGCAGGCAAGCAACTGAAATTACACTAAAGTGTAAAAATGAAATGCCTTTTTTTGATGCAAAGTCCTGTGCCACACGGGATGACAGGAGTGGGCACTAGCAGTGGGCACACTACAGTCTGTGGGCCTGCAGCTCCTCACACACAGGCAGGCCAGGCAACTGCAATATATATATGGAGAAAAAAAAAAGCAGACTAATGTTGCAGCCCTAAAAAGGGCTTTTTGGGGTGCTGTCAGGACGCTGTCCTTACAGCAGAGATCAGATGAGTCTTTCAGGACTGGAAAGGACACTGAATACACTAGCCTAGCTATCGATTTCCCTATTAAATCAGCAGAAACTACACTCTCCCTCCTCTCACTAAGACTGCAGCTTCCGAATTAATCTAAAATGGATGCTGTTCAGGAGATGGGAGGGTCTGGGAGGGAGGGTATGCTGCTGATTGGCTGGAATGTGTCTGCTGACTGTGAGGTACAGGGTCAAAGTTTGCTCAATGATGATGTATAGGTGGCGGACCGAACATCGCACGTGTTCGCCCGCTGCAGCGAACGCGAACAAGCTATGTTCGCCGGGAACTGTTCGCCGGCGGATAGTTCGGGCCATCTCTATTGGTAACAGAACCATCTAGCGGTGGTAAAAATGTATTACACTTTCTTTTCTTGTTAATAAAGATTATTGCTTTGTGGGAGGTGCTAGGCATTATGGGTAGTGCATGGCATTCTGGGAAGGAGAAGCCCAGTCTCCATGTTACAGCACATCAGCAGAGCTGTCTCCTGCATATCTTCCTCTTAAACTCCACAGTCTGGTGAGTTTCATCTACCTCTGCCTCAGGGACAGTATGTTATGCAGTGCTGTTTAGCTAGGTATAAGTCTTACTCAGGGAAGAAGTTGTTATATTGTTAGATGCTAGACATGCAATCCATGTACAGGCAGCCATTTTGGACATCTGCTCAGTGTTATGTAAATTTTAGAATACATGCTGTTCTATGCTTTCTGCTGATAGCTATGCTATATACTGATACATGTTATTTGTGTTTTTATAGTTTTTACTCAAATACTCCTGTTTTGCCAATAAACAAGTTAGACTACAGAAAACAGTCCTCTTATTTGGAAGACAGGAATGGTTTATGCTGAATGTCAGACTGCACACTGTGTGAACATGTATGAAGACAGAAAAATAAGACAGCAAAAGCCAACACGGTTTTCAAAACAATAAAATCTGGCAATCGTGTAGCATTGTAACAGTACAAGGAGCATACTAATATATACCTTTTTACCACATAATGAGCATACACCCATCAACTAGCATACAGAAGTCGAAAAAGTGAAACTTACAGAAGGCCTGGTGATCTCTCTTTTTAAGAAACTGCTGACATTTTTGTCCGAGCACTTATGGAAGAAAAAGATCCATCAGCACATCATTTCTAGAAAATGTTCAATCTGATAAAAGAAAATTGAATTCTTCTGAGGACCTGCCAATGATATTGCTCACTTTATTGATCAGCACAATGAAGCACCTTGCCCTTCCACGAACCTCTCTGCCCAGAAATCTATGACTCCTTGGAGATGATTATTTCTCGTGACAGTCTTGTTCTCTCCCCAAATGAAACGAATCAATGGATTTTTTTACTTCTCTAGTATAGAATTCAGAGAATAAGCAAAATCGGCTTTTTTGTGTGTGTTTAAATTCTACATTTTCCAGTCTTTATAATCTCGTTTAGCTAACATTTGTATGATTTTTCTAATACTTATTTTACTATATACTATATTTTTTATTATCCATCTCAGTTCTTCACAGTCCAAGACGTAAATGTTCTGATGATACAGTTTTTTCTGGTGAGGCAGCATTAGTCTCTTGCAGGTTACAAAACATGGTTATTCTATTGTTGTATCACAGAAGAATAGTAGATGTAGTTTCCATACTCAACTAAAATAATGCTCACTGCCTAATAGAACGGTTAATAGATTGTGTTGCTTAAAAGTCTACGGAATCATTACTGACCACTAAAGCTGAACCATATTTTCAGAAAATGTTTGTATAATGGCTGTGCTCCTTAGTGCAATCATAACTGTGAAGGAATAGACCTTTTTTGGGCTTCCCTTATGTTTCAGCCATATTATTCCCTGTTTCAACTGTATAGCTAGATGCATTTCTCTCAGAAGCAAGGGAAGTCACCATACTGTGGAATCTGCCAGCATTGTACTGCTGTAGCGTCCTTTCCGTTACTTCCTAATATGCTTGTTTTCAGCTCTTTAGCTCATAGAACAGATAGAGAGGGATAAATCACACTTATAGAAATACAGGAGGTTCCTATGATGTTTAGAAGGAGTGTAGAAGCAGTTGTTTTTTTCAGGCTCACAATCTCAGCTAGCTCTGACACAGCTCACTTACTCTCAGCCTTCTTCTGTGGCTCTGTGACAACAGGCAATGGACTGTAAATTAGGTGGAAGTGAGACCCCTAGTGGCCATAACTTTATAGAATTGTTTCAGGCACATTTTTTTTTTATAATGTGATTAAAAAATGATTAAAAAGGTTGATAGTTACACCATTCTCTATTAAATGAAATGACATTATGTGAAAGTACAATGACTCTTTAAAGTCTAAACAAATCATTTTTACCAATTACAGTGTGGAGTTCTCCTGAATATGCCCCATTATTTGGAAGCATTTACTTGTCTTGAACTATCATGAGGAATGGGTGGAGGTTAATCTGCAGATTGTGAAACCATATAAACATTAAAGAGGACCTTTCATCACTTCTAAAGATATTAACTAACGATGCTCACATGTAGAGCGGCGCCCAGGGATCTCCCTGCACTTACTATTATCCCTGGGCACCGCTCCGTTCTCCCGGTATAGGCTCCGGTATCTGTGCTCACTAAGTTATAGTGGGCGGAGCCTGCCCTTCATCTCCTTCTCCCAAGGAAAAAAAACTCCCAGGCTATGAGCTCTGCGCTGCGATTGGCCAGCGCTACAGCCTGGGAGAAGGAGATGAAGGACAGGCTCCGCCTACTATAACCAAGTCCCCCAAGTCCCCGCCTACTATAACTTTGTGAACACAGAGACTGGAGCCTATACCGGGAGAATGGAGTGGCGCCCAGGGATAATAGTAAGTGCAGGGAGATCCCTGGGCGCCGCTCTACATGTCAGCATCGTTAGTTAATATCTTTAGACGTGATGAAAGGTCCTCTTTAAGTATTGTGTTCATTTAGCAGCCGTGGCGATACTGCTGTGATACTGCAGCTTCAGTGGTGTAAGATTGTAGAAAGAAGCGCTGGTGTAAGAAAGTAGAGTGTTGTAAGATTGTGAAGCATGTTTCTAAAAGGGCATCTATCCTAGCACAAAAACTCCCAGCCTTCTTGATAAATCTCAGTCTAAGAGTTCATTCACATGACCATATATTTTTTTAGTTTCTGTTCCAATTTTTTTTGTGGACCGTATGCGGAACCATTCATTTCAATGGGTCCGTAAAATAAATGGAAGGTACCCCGTGTGCATTTCATTTTCGTATTTCCTTTCCGCAACATTTTGAGTCTTGTCCTATTATTGTCCTCAAATCACGTTCCGTGGCTCCATTCAAGTCAATGGGTCCGCAAAAATTATGGAATGCATACGGAACACATCCATATGTCATCCGTATTTTGCGGATATATGCCCACTTTGCCCTTGTGTTTACTGTTTACAAACATTACAGTACATTACAGTGATGATTACAAATTTTCTGTTTCCGTTTGCGATCGCCAAAAAACGGAACGCATACGGAAACCATACTGAGAATTTTTTGCAGAAATACGGAACTGAAACGGAACCATTAAGGATACAAAAAAAGGAAAAACGGATCCGTGAAAAACAGACCACAAAACACATACGGTTGTGTGAACAAGCCCTAAACCAGTGTGGCTCTGTTATTTGGGCAATTTTAAATATGAACACACAAGTTGTATCTGTTCTGCACATATGTGAACTGCAAAAATTATCCAATCCACAGCCACAAACCGGGTTTAAATTTGCCCAATGTTGCCTTTTATGTCATCTACAATAGGTGGGGGGCACTATTATTGAAAATAAAACTCGAATAAAAAAATCATATTTCAGATATTCCACATATAAAAATAGAAATGTATTAGCAGCCACCCTACATTTTGCCACAGTACAAGGAGGAGATGTTTCTCCATTAGTTGTTCAGGGGATTGAATGAGTTAGTGCCCCCTACACGGGAGGTGATCCCCGAAGCAAGCTCCTAAATAGGGAGACCTCCTGGATATTTTTGTTAAAAATTTGTATCCCCTATGCGTAAAATAAAAAAATATGATTTAATGTTATACCATTAATCAAAATGATGTTATATTTTCTTATAATATAACAATTTTGTACGTTTTTAAATGTTTGCTGTTTGCGCATTTAGATATCATGTGATAACAATTGTTTTTAATGAGTGTTCACACCTGCTGGCACCAGTATAGTTTTTCCTACAGTTATATACACTTGTGTTTCATTGTGCAAAATTTAGATTATCTGATAGATTTTCTGACCAATCATTGGCCAATTACACACAAATCACAATCTGCCGCCAGAACTCTGCTCTCCTGTATGGGGATGAGCAATGGCATAGCGATCGCTCCTCCTCATGCTGCGGAGGACATCGCTGCATGTAATAGGAGTGGTGCCCTCTGCTAGCCATCTGGCGACTGCTGGGAGGGAGGCATTCAGACTGGCAAACTGCGGCTCTCCAGCTGTAGTAAAACTACAATTCGCACCATGCCCTGCTATAGGCTGATAGCTGTAAGCAGTCTTTGCATGCTGGGAGTTGCAGTTTTGCAACAGCTGGAGAGGCGGTTTGCCTATCCCTGGACTAGACAATTGCTAGCAGCATCAGGGTGTCTAATATACCCTTTAGTCACAAGTAAGGATCAGTATTGATAGATCTAAAATGCATAGAATCTGTGCTGGTCTATTTTTTTTATTTATTTTAGAAACATAGAAACATAGAAACATAGAATGTGTTGGCAGATAAGAACCATTTGGCCCATCTAGTCTGCCCAATATGCTGAATACTATGAATAGCCCCTGGCCCTATCTTATATGAAGGATGGCCTTATGCCTATCCTATGCATGCTTAAACTCCTTCACTGTATTTGCAGCTACCACTTCTGCAGGAAGGCTATTCCATGCGTCCACTACTCTCTCAGTAAAGTAATTCTTCCTGATATTACTTTTAAACCTTTGCCCCTCTAATTTAAAACTATGTCCTCTTGTAGCAGTTTTTCTTCTTTTAAATATTCTCTCCTCTTTTACCGTGATGATTCCCGTGATGTCCTTTTGAGACATTTTAGTAAAGATCTCCATTTTATTAGATGCTGGATTTGCTTTTTCTCCTTCACAGTTGTGAAAATACGGATCTTCCATTTACATGAGGCTAAAGAGTGGCACTGCATTGGCACAGTTTGATATCATGTCACAAAGTTCATTGAAAAAGTCAATTAAAAATTTCTTCCCATTGTTTACTTCAGAATCAAGGTGAGAATGGAGACATCTGTATAGAATGACATCTACTGTATATTACACAGTTATATTAAAAAAATAACGCACTGTAAAGTTGATGGTTGGCAATATATACATAAGCTAAACAAGTTTTAGGCAAAAAAATATTTTTCCTCATTTCCCTGACCCTTTGTTGACATGCAGTTGCAGAGCTGTGGGGGCATGTAAAATCAATCTCAGAGGTTTTCCTCGTGAATATTTGTGGGTGTCAACAAAGACTGCGTTTGGGTGTCAACAAAGACTGCGTTCTCCTCCACCTACTCTGCAAAGGGAGTGAATAAAATTGCTGTTTTGCCTGCAGTCTGACTACTGGGATACTCATGTTGTATGTGGGGGACTATAGCTGCCCCAGCTGTACAGTACAATGACACTGCTGAGACACACAGGATTTTCCCTCTACCTGTTTTTATGGGAATGGTCTAGAAATGAGCTCAGACCTAGACTAGGACTACTAAAAAAACATGGTACTATATGCAATTCACCCAAGCCCACACACACAGCCATAGTTGAACTCTTGTTTCTCTGTCCCCATTGTGACCTCTTTCTTTCCCAGTTCAAGATAACCATATCATTCTTGATCTCACAGCTGTGCCTGCTGTCCTCATCTCACTGCGCCTGCGCCAAATACACAAGCGGGCGGCACAGGCGCGGGATTTCAGCTGGAGACAGGAGAGCTGAGCTGCCCGGCAGTGTCAATCTACAGAAGAGGGGCATGGTTGCAGGTGGGAATACGGTGCCTCTAGGAGCAGGGAAAACTCCCTCCCTGCTCCTAGAGGCTAATTTGCATATAATATAAAGACTTTTTTTTGCCTTATAAAAGGTCAGAGAGGCACATGATTCACATTATTAGGATGGTCTGACATTGGCACATAGCTAATGTCAGACAGCTTATGATGCCCAAATCTGGTGACAGAAACCCTTTAAAGCCTGCATTTGGTTTCTTTCACACGAGTGTGACGGATTGGTTCCAGATGCGTTCCGGGTGTGTTCAGTGAAACTCGCACCATTTTGCAAGCAAGTTCAGTCAGTTTTGTCTGCAATTGTGTTCAGTTGTTCAGTTTTTTCTGCGCGAATGCGTTTTGATGCATTTTTCACACACGTGATAAAAAACTGAAGGTTTACAAACAACTTTTTTTAGCAACCATCAGTGAAAAACGCATCACACCCGCTCTTGCTTCTGGATGCAATGCGTTTTTCACTGAAGCCCTATTCACTTCTATGGGGCCAGGGCTGCGTGAAGAACGCAAAATATAGAACATGCTGCATTTTTCACGCAACGCAGAACTAATGGGCTCTTTCACAATGCGTGACGTGAACGCATAGCACCCGCACTGAACCCTGATACATTCATTTCAATGGGTCTCTGTACGTTTTTGTTTTTTTTACTCATCAGTTCTGCGTTGCATGAAAAACGTGGCATGTTCTATATTCAGCATTTTTCACAAAGCCCTTACCCAATTGAAGTGAATAGGGCTTCAGTGAAAAACTTAGTGCATCCAGAAGCAAGTGCGGATGCAATGTGTTTTTGACTGATGGTTGCAAGAGATGTTGTTTGTTAACCTTCAGTTTTTTATCACACGCGTGAAAAGCGCGTCAAAATGCATTGCACTCGCATGGAAAAAACTGAACAACTGAACGTAATTGCAGACAAAACTGACTGAACTTGCTTGGAAAATGGTGCGAGTTTCACTGAACGAACCGTGAACGCATCCCGAGCCAATCCGTCACGCTGGTGTGAAAGAGGCCTTAGCCAGAAGCTCAACGGAGAGAGACATTAAAAGGATAGCACGTCAGAGGTGCCATTAACTGCTATTTTGCCAGCCACCATACCTCATCAACTGGGGACAGAAATCGCACTTCGTACCAACCTCTGCTGGATGTAAAAGTTATATTTTGCACATAAGGTAAAGAGAGACTTTTATTCTTTTTTTTCTGGCTTGACTCTTTAAATCAACTCTACGCTGCACCAATCCTAGGGGAGCAACAGCTGGAAGGAGTACACCATGACACAACATCTCATCAGGGCCATTACCACTCCCATCCTCTGAACCGGCTCACTGCAGATTCGGCACAATGCTAGCATGTTCTATCCCCTGATATCCCATGCAAGTCTCTTGGTCCTGTTGCTCCAGTTTGTGTGGCTCTGCAATACAGTGCAGATCTTCATTCAAACTATTTTCAGCACAATGTCTACTCTTTTTTACAAGGGTTCCTAGTGAAAGATTTACTCCAAAAAGTGCTGGTCAGAATAGAAAGGTACCAAGTATTCATGAGCGAATTTCTCAAAAATTCAATTCGGCCGGTTTGCCAGATTTTCCAAAAAGATTTGCTTCGATTCGCTTCGATCTGAATTTATTCAGAATAAAAAAACTGCCATTTCCAGGCTTCAGAGAGCCCTTATAGGGGTATAGAACACTGTGCCTTGCAGTAACACGCATAGGGAGTGGGCTGTGGTAGTGAAATAATACTGTGAGTCCATGCAGATGACAGGCGTCGCTATTAGAATCACTGCTCACTTCACTTATTTGGGCAGTCACAGGGCCAAAACTGACCAAATAACTCAAGTATCAACTTGGCCTTACAGGTAGATGTTAGCATCAAGAAGAAGCGCACTCCTTTTACACCCTTGTCAGCCTATTCCACATATATGTCTACAGAACCTGTTCTATTAAACGCTTATACAAGTAGAGCCCCCGACAGAGTGGAGAGGGTGTCAGCAGTAAGTTTGTGTTGACGTCACTGATTAGAAACATTGAAACATAGAATTTGTCGGCAGATAACACATTTGGCCCATCTAGTCTGCCCAATATACTGAATACTATGAATAGCCCCTGGCCCTATCTTATATGAAGGATGGCCCTTCCTCTGATCCGTCAGAACAATAACCCCTAAAAAATGAATCCTGTCTGTGGAGCATACGCCTTCACTCTGTCAGCATCTGGTCAATAATCCATCAGTATTGCTAATGCCAAAAAAAAACAGGAGTGGATCTAAAACAGAGATGACACCTGAATGGAATATTTGTATGTCTTCTGTGTTCTGTACCCACTCCGCTTTTGGCTATCAAATCAGAAGCCAATTCTGATGGGACAATACAGGCCTTACAGCTGCTACATAGATAGGATCTGTTGTGCATCTCATTTTTCCTTCCTTCTGACAGATCAGAAGAAAGGTCAAATAAATGATGATGTCAGCCAGGCCAAAACTGCAAAATAGTGGCCCAGTCATGAAGTGGGGAGGGTGGGAACAGCATGAGAAGTCCACAGAGTGGCACAATGACATAGTGGTTAGGTTAAAACAGCATGAGGAGACCACAGAGTGGTGCAATAACAGGGTCTGGAGGTGGCGGCTACATCAGGGGGCAACAGAGTGGTAAGGTGACATAGTGTGGAGGTGGCAGCAGCATGAGGAGACCCCGAGTGACCCACAGAATGTTAGATCAAAAAAATAAAAAGGAAATGAAAACACCTAGGAAAGGCTGTAATTTTCTCACTTCACCACACAACGGCTAATAAGCAAAAAGGCTTTACAACATATAACTGCACCGCTGAACAGCAAATAGGTCCTTATTTTTTTCCACTTATACTGTACAAGCCATAAAAGGTTTTTCAACATATAACTGCAATGCTGAACGGCAAAAATATTTTTCTTTTGCACAGGGCAAAAAGGGCTTTACAACATATAACTGCACCGCACAAGGGCAAATAATACTTACTGTAGAGATATTTCCTTGTAATAAACCCTGTTAACGGCTGTATCAAACAGCACCTTCAGCCCAATAACAAGACTAGTTTGCTGGAATTACAGAGCTGTATGATGGCTATTTGGATCCCCAGTCAGTGCAGCAAGGTGTAATAGGATTGTTCCTATTACCCAGGCTGTAACCTCCCCTACTGAACCCTGTTCTACATAAATGCTGGGAAATGATGCCTCCCTATCCTTTCCCTACACCTTGAATAATCTTTCCCTGAACTTAAATCATTTTTTTAGCACAATTAAGTTGTTTCTAGCAATGTCCCTAGCACCTGCTGACATCTCTCCCTGCACTAACTGCGCTGGAAAATGGCAGAAACAAAGATGGCTGAGGCTATTTATAGGGCTGTGACATCACAGGACTGGTTGGCTGCTGATTGGCTGCATGCAGGGACTGTTTATTAGACAAGGTGTGACCCTGGGCAAGATTGAAAGTGGGGCCCCAAATCCTGAAATATTGGACTAGCAGTTTGACAGAACTTTGTAGGCACAGACAGCGGTTGCAACCACAGCAGCTGAGTGCAGAATGCCACATTATATCTCTTTAGCCTTTCCACTGTAAGCTGCTGATCCTGCAGCCTCTTTGGGTATGTTCACACAGAGTATTTTCTGGGCTTAAAAAACCTAATGCAGAATCGCATCAGTTTTTTTTGGGATGTGTTTTTTTTCTGACTAATTTTATAAAACACTTTTTAATGCATTTTTGGCGTGGATTTTCATTCATTCCCATTTTCAATGGGAATTGTAGACATGGGCCACGCATTATAAATGGCCTGGGCACTTCTGTTTTTCCATGGTGTAGTTTATAAAACCACAAGCTGAAAAAAAGGTGTTGTCCCATCTGGGCCCCTGAAGTAAAGGGAGAGCACAATGTGAATGTCATCCTCCATTATGCCATGAGTGTTCTGATAATAGCTGATCACTGACTTTGCTATTTTTAGAAATTCTATAGCAGTGAATAGAGATAATGCTGCACATGCACACTGTTATGGGGAACGTTTGGGTGACACACTGTTATGGGGGACCTGTGGATGTCACACTGTTATGGGGGACATGTGGATGTCACATTGTCATGCTGGACCTGTGGATGCCACAATGTTATGGGGGATCTGTGGATGACACTGTTATGGGGGACCTGAGGATGACAATGGTATGGAGGATCTGTGGAGGACACTGTTATGGAGGATCTGTGGATAACACACTGTTATGGGGGGGTCTGTGGAGGACACTGTTATGAGGGAACGTGTGGAAGACACACTGTTATATGGGATCTGTGGATGTCACACTGTTATGGGGAACATGTGGGTGATACACTGTTATGGGGGACATGTGGATGTCACACTGTTATGGGGGACCTATGGATGTCACACCGTTATTGGGGACCTGTGGATGTCACAATGTTATGGGGGACCTGTGGATGTCACAATGTTATGGGGGATCTGTTGAGGACACTGTTATATGGGATCTGTGGATGTCACACTGTTATGGGGGACCTGTGGATGTCACAATGTTATGGGGGATCTGTGGAGGACACTGTTATGGGGGATCTGTGGAAGACACACTGTTATGGGGGATCTGTGGATGACACATTGTCATGGAGGATCTGTGGATGACAATGTTATAGGGGACCTGTGGATGACAATGTTATGGAGGTTGGCTTCCTTAAGTAGACTCCATGAATTATTTGGGGAGTGTATATATATATATATTTACACTGTACATAAATATAATAACTACATATTTTCATTACATTACATTTGTTTAACCAGTTTATCATATCTTGAATGAGGGCATGAAGTTTACTCTTAGGCCTCTTGCACATAAACATTTATTTTTTCAGATTTTGCAGATTCCGTTTGTGGTCCGTATGTGTAACTATTCATTCCGCAAAAAAAAAACGGAATGTACTCCGTATGCATTCCGTTTCCGTATATCCGTTCCATTGTAGGATAAAACTTGTCCTATTATTGCCCCCAAATAACAATCTGTGGCTCCATTCAAGTCAATGGGTCCGCATGTCTTCTGTTTTTTGCAGATTCATGCCCACTTTGCCCATGTGTTTACTGTTAAAACACATTACTGTACATTACAATAATGATTAAAAATTTGATGTTTCTGTTTGCGATCGCATACGAAAACCATACAGAGATTTTTTGCAGAACTACGGAACGGAAACGGAAACCCAACAGAAACAAAAAAAGGAACAACGGATCCATTAAGAACGGACCGCAAAATACTGAAAAAGCCATAAGGTCGTGTGCAGGAGGCCTTATCTTGTGAATAGTTACACTGAGGTTTCTAATTTACATTATAACAAGCTATACCAAAACATATAGCTGACATTACTTGAGCTCAGAATGTAATGTACAGAACTTTCGCCTGCATGCAGAACAATACAAGCTTAGCATATCAACAAATCTACTGTATGTTTTGGCAACTTTGGCTGAAGTGCTGTCTGTTGTGTATATAAGCATATGTGTATCAGATACTGACACTGTTCTATGCCATATAAAATCCAGCTTGACAAGTGAACAGCCAATAAATGGGGATCCATTCAGCTGCAGCCTGAGGAATCCAGTTTGATCCACTTCACAATGGCTATAGAACTTAGTATGGAAGAAAAGAGAATAGTTTCTGTTTTACCAAAGTCAAGGGCTGCAATGCATTTGGAAAGTCTTCAGACCCTTTCACTTTTTTATTAGTGATGAGCGAGCATGCTCGGCCGAGTATTGGTTCGGCTCGAGCATTGCTATGCTCGGCGCTCGGCTTTACGCGGCCAAGCACCACGTGTATTCGTCGCATTGCTCGAGTCGCCTCCCCGCACGTTTGGCGCCTTCTAAGCAGCCAATAAAGGTCCAGGTAAGTAATTCCCCTCAGTGTAAGGCCTTAGAAATGTTAGCTGTAAGCCTTACACTGATTGGCTGGCCGAAACACGTGATACCATTTCATATAGGGGCTGAGGTCTGGCGCTCGGCTCTTTCAGCGTCAGGGAGAGCAGACAGTAGGCAGGGACAGATAGCGTTTTGCTCTAAACTTACTGATTTCACTCCAAAAACCTTATTGAAAGACTTAACAGTCCTTTTAAGGACTAGAGTGTGTGTTTGACACAGTGCAGCGCCTTTTTTTTTTTTTTAAGAAGGGGGCTTATTCAGCACTATCAGGGACAGGCGTCACCAGGAAGGGACAGATAAGTGCAGGGCTTCAAAATCGCTTTGATAACTTTGATAAGACAGAAAGATTTCCGATTAGTGACATCTACAAAACGCCATCATTAAGCCGTGTGTTGGGCAGATATTATCAAAAGGGGCTTATTCACTACAGTGTTCCTTGGTACTGAGATATACACTGCACCATCATAAAGCAGTGTACTGGGCAGACATTATTAAAAGGGGCTTATTCACTACAGTGTTCCTTGGAACTGAGATATACACTGCACCATCATAAAGCAGTGTGTTGGGCAGACATTATTAAAAGGGGCTTATTCACTACGGTGTTCCTTGGTACTGAGATATACACTGCACCCTCATAAAGCAGTGTACTGGGCCAGACATTATTAAAAGGGCTTATTTACTACAGTGTTCCTTGGTACTGAGCTATACACTGCACCACTATACAGCAGTGTGTTGGGCAGACATTATTAAAAGGGGCTTATTCACTACAGTGTGCCTGGTACTGAGATATACACTGCACCACTATAAAGCAGTGTGTTGGGCAGACATTATTAAAAGGGGCTTATTCACTACATTGTTCCTGCTACCGAGATATACACTCTACAGCTACCGCTACCGGTAGCAACCGTATATACAGTATTCCAGCAGAGATTACATTTTATTTGGGACAAATTTGTATCCAATATAGAACTACATCCGAATAAAGTGTGTGTTGTCAAAATTACATTATCTCTGGCCTAGTGTAGTGCGAAAATTTGTATTTCTCTGTCTCCTGTACATTACAGAAAGCAAATACAGTGTGTACTGTAAAAATTACATTATCCGTGGCCTAGTGTGGTGGTGAAAAATTGTATTTCTCTGTCTCCTGTACATTACAGAAAGCAAATACAGTGTGTACTGTAAAAATTACATTATCCGTGGCCTAGTGTGGTGGTGAAAAATTGTATTTCTCTGTCTCCTGGACATTACAGAAAGCAAATACAGTGATTACTGTAAAAATGACATTATCCATGGCCTAGTGTGGTGGTGAAAAATTGTATTTCTCTGTCTCCTGGACATTACAGAAAGCAAATACAGTGATTACTGTAAAAATGACATTATCCATGGCCTAGTGTGGTGGTGAAAAATTGTATTTCTCTGTCTCCTGGACATTACAGAAAGCAAATACAGTGATTACTGTAAAAATGACATTATCCATGGCCTAGTGTGGTGGTGAAAAATTGTATTTCTCTGTCTTCTGTTTATTACAGCCAGCAAATACAGCGTGTACAGTAAAAAAATACATCATCTGTGGCCTAGTGTACTCCTGAAAATCCCTATTTTTCTGTGTTCTGTACATTACAGCAAGCCAATACAGTGTGTACTGTAAAAATAAAATTATCTCTGGGCTAGTGTAGTGCCGAAAATCTGTAATTTTCTGTATCCAGTACTGTCCTGCATCACAAAACTGTCTCTTTAGCAGACAGTAAAACAATCTGCGCCACATCTACAGACAAAACCATTAATAATATGAAGAAGGCAAGCACAAAGGAAGGGGGAAGTGGGCGTGATGCTGATGGTGCAAGCAGAGGCCGTGGCCCTGGGCGTGATGCTGATGGTGCAAGCAGAGGCCGTGGCCCTTGGCGTGATGCTGATGGTGCAATCAGAGGCCGTGGCCCTGGGTGCAATAAAACTGTGCCTGCTGCCAGTGCACCAGAAAAAACAAAAAAATCCACCTTACCCAGCGTCATGTCCAACTTAGCAGGGCGGTGCAAGACAACACTGTCCAAGTCGGACCAGTGCGCACAGGTGGTCGGTTGGATTGCAGAAGATAATGCTTCTAGTCAGTAAAGCACAACCCTCTCTTCCACGAAGTCCAGTCTCTGTAGCCAAGAGTCTGGTCAACCGAATCCTCACTCTGATCCTCCTTCCTCCCACCATCTTGTGTCTGGGCAAACAAGCGATCCTACACTCGGATATTCACATGACCTCTTTTCATCGCCAGTACTTGGTTTGGCTCTCTCGCCATCATGTGCCAGTCTCCTCTCCCCCAATCATGTGCCAGTGATAAGTGCCACTCCCCCCCCCATCATGTGCCAGTGATAAGTGACACTCTCCCCCCCTCATCATGTGCCAGCCTCCTCTCTGCACCTCTCCCGCCCTTCCATGTGCCAGTAAAATTGTCCAAAATAATAAAAAAATAAACACTTATCTTACACTTACCTACATGCGATGCGATACAGGCCTCTTCCGGCCTGTGTCCCGTCCTGTACTGCTCAGGCGGCACAAGGCCCGCAGCCTATCAGAGGAATACAGCACAGCCATCTGTATCGCTGCAGCACAGCACAGCCATCTGTATAGCTGTCCTGAGGACGGCGATACAGATGGCTATGGAGATGAACGCTTCCGCAGTGGAAGCGCTTTTCTCCCTGTGCCCTGCCGCCGCCACTGCTGCCCACATTCTTGGGGGGTGGGGGGGGGGAAATGGGTGAAGGAATACATTGCAGACCATGTCAGCGTCCTAAATGATCCCTCAGTGCCTTACAACTACTGGGTGTCCAAGCTGGACACGTGGCACGAGCTTGCGCTCTACGCCTTGGAGGTGCTGGCCTGCCCTCCCGCCAGCGTATTGTCGGAGCGTGTATTTAGTGCTGCTGGTGGCATTATAACAGATAAGCGTATCTGCTTGTCCACTGACAATGCTGACAGGTTGACTCAGATAAAAATGAACAAGGCTTTGATTGCTCCTGACTTCTCCACTCCACCAGAGGAAAGCTGAGCTAATGAGGAACAAAAATGCAATTTAGGCCTCTTTCACACTTGCGTTCTGAGGATCCGGCGGGCACTTCCGTCCCGCCGGATCCGTCAGAACGCAAGTCGCATGAAAGCATTAGAAGACTGATCAGGATCCTGATCAGTCTTCGAAATGCTTTCAGGTTACTATGGCAGCCAGGACGCTATTAAAGTCCTGGTTGCCATAGTAGTAGTGGGGAGCGGGGGAGCGGTATACTTACCGTCCGTGCGGCTCCCACGGACGGTAAGAGCGCCCCATGCCCATGGATCACGTGATCCATGCGATCACGTGATCCATGCGTCTGGGGCGCCCTGACGTCACTCTGGAGCGCCCCGGGAGCCGCACGGATGGTAAGTATACTGCTCTCCCGCTCCCCACTACATTTTACCATGGCAACCAGGACTTTAGCGTCCTGGCTGCCATGGTAACAATTGAGAAAAAGCTAAACGTTGGATCCGGCATGCGCCGAAACGACGTTTAGCTTAAGGCCGGATCCGGATTAATGCACTTCAATGGGCATTAATTCCGGATCCGGCGTTACGGCATGTCTTCCGGATTTTTGGATGGAGACAAATCCGCAGCATGCTGCGCTTTTGTCAAAGTCCAAAAAACGTTCACATACTGAACGGAAGACATCCTGATGCATCCTGAACGGATTGCTCTCCATTCAAGATGCATTAGGATAATCCTGATCAGTATCTTTCCGTCCTACAGCCCCGAGGATGGAACTCTAGGACGGAAAGCAAAAACGCTAGTGTGAAAGGGGCCTTAAATGTATGCTTTATAATGTACTCAATCCACAAGATTCAGATTTTTTTACCCTTTTCACCGCAAAAAAAGGGTATATGTTTGAATCTTGTTTTTTCATCCGCCTCCTCCTCCGACTCCTCTTCCATCCAGTATATATATGCCCTCACTACAATCTTTTGTAGGGTTCGCTAGGCTTCAGGCCCTCACCTCCAATGCTTTATACTGTCTGCTCACCTGTAGCCCATCATTGCAATGATTTTTGGGTTCGTTAGGCTTCAGGCCCTCACCTCCAATGCTTTATATCGTCTGCTCACCTGTAGGCCATCACTGCAACGATTTATGGGTTCGCTAGGCTTCAGGCCCTCACCTCCAATGCTTTATACCGTCTGCTCACCTGTAGGCCATCACTGCAATGTTTTATGGGGTTCGCTAGGCTTCAGGCCCTCACCTCCAATGCTTTATACCTTCTGCTCACCTGTAGGCCATCACTGCAATGAATCATGGGGTTCATTAGGCTTCAGGCCTTCACCTCCAATGCTTTATACTGTCTGCTCACCTGTAGGCCATCACTGCAATGTTTTATGGGGTTCGCTAGGCTTCAGGCCCTCACCTCCAATGCTTTATATCGTCTGCTCACCTTTAGGCTATCACTGCAATGATTTATGGGGTTGGCTAGGCTTCAGGCCCTCACCTCCAATACTTTATACCATCTGCTCACCTGTAGCACATCACTGCAATATTTTATGGGGTTCATTAGGCTTCAGGCCTTCACCTCCAATGCTTTATACTGTCTGCTCCCCTGTAGGCCATTACTGCAATGTTTTATGGGGTTTGCTCGGCTTCAGGCCCTCACCTCCAATGCTTTATACAGTCTGCTCACCTGTAACCCATCACTGCAACGTTTTATGGGGTTCTCTAGGCTTCAGGCTCTAAGCTCCAATGCTCTATACCGTCTGCTCACCTGTAGGCCATCACTGCAATGATTTATGGGGTGCGCTAGGCTTCAGGCCCTCACCTCCAATGCTTTATAAGGTCTGCTCATCTGTAGCCTATCACTGCAATATTTTATGGGGTTCACTAGGCTTCAGGCCCTCACCTCCAATGTTTTATACCGTCCTCTCACCTGTAGCCCATAACTGAAAAGTTTTATGGGGTTCTCTAGGCTTCAGACCCTCACCTCCAATGCTTTATACCATTTGCTCACCTGTAGGCCATCACTGCAATGATTTATGTGGTTCACTAGGCTTCAGACCCTCATCTGTAATGTTTTATATGGTCTGCTCACCTTTAGACCATCACTGCAATGTTTTATGGGGTTCGCTCACCTTCAGACCCTCACTACAATTTTTTATTGGTTACGCTCACCCTTAGGCCCTCAACTATAATGTTTTAGACGTTAACCAGCACGCCCTCCAAATGTTTTTGAAGGTCACCAGTAGGCCATCAATAATATATTTTCAAGGGAGTGTATGATGCCTTCCTTTATGTGTAATAAAGGTTGCAGTGGAGTGCCGGTTCCTTGTAATTTTTGCCAGCCCTTTCACTGTACCTAAACATTTGTAGCACCATGTGAATGAGGCCCTCCTTTATGTGATATTCAGGCTGTATCCGAGTGCTTCTTCCTTGTAATTTTTTGCAGCATTTGTACGGTATATACAATAGAATATCCAGTAAAGAATGTTTCCTAACAATTTTACCTCTAAAATGTCTTTTTTTGTTGTTAAGGGGGCGGGATTTTTGGCTGGATTTTGTCGCTATGTAAAAGTGACAAACAACTGGGACAATATGGTTCCCAGCTGTGACATTGGAGTCCAAGATGCAGCCAGACATGGTCCCCATGCTGTTTCACATCCATTTGTGTGGTGTTTTTGTCACTTTCTGACCTTTTCCAATGGACCAGGCACCCTCCCCTCATCCGAGCAAGGGGTGCCTGGTTGTCTCCCATTGACTTCCATTATACTCGGGTGCTCGGCCGAGCGCACGAATATCGCTATGTGTTTGGACCAAATAACCGAACACTTTGATGATCGTTCATCACTATTTTTTATGTTGCAGCTTTGTGCTAAATTTTTTAAAAATCTATTTTTTTCCCATCAATCTGCACTGAGTACTCCATAATGAGAAAGTGAAAACAATGTTTGAAATCTTTCCTAATTTATTGAAAATGAAAAGCTAAAATAATGCATTGTCATAAGTATTCAGACCATTTACTCAGTACTTAGTTGAAGTACCTTTGGAAGCAATTATAGTCTCTAGTCTTCTTGGGTATGCTGCTGAAAGGTTTGTACACCTGGATTTGGGGATTTTCTGCCATTCTTCTCTGAAGATCTTTTCAAGCTCTGTCAGGTTGGATGGGGACTGTCTGTGGACAGCCATTTTTAGGTCTCTCCAGAGATGTTCAATTGCGTTCAAGTCAGGGCTCAGGCTGGGCCACACAAGGACATTCACAGAGTTAACCCTAAGAGACTCCTGTGTTGTCTTGGCTGTGTGCTTAGGGCTATGTCTTGTTTGTAGGTGAATGTTCAGTCCAGTCTAAGTCCCAGATAACTCTGGATTAGCTTTTATTAAGAATAT
Organism: Bufotes viridis; assembly: GCA_033119425.1. Classification (NCBI taxonomy): domain Eukaryota; kingdom Metazoa; phylum Chordata; class Amphibia; order Anura; family Bufonidae; genus Bufotes; species Bufotes viridis. The sequence goes on from CM065589.1 coordinate 217,351,211, forward strand.
GTACTTTACTCCCTTCAGCTTTCCCTCAACCATGACCAGTCTCTCAGTCCCAACCACTAAAAACAACCATACAACATGATACTGCCACCACCATGCTAACTGTAGGGATGGTATTGGGCAGGTAATGAGCAACGCCTGGTTTCCTCTAGGCATTACACTTAGAATTGAAGCCATAAAGTTCAATCTCAATCTTCTCACTGTGAATGCATTGGTTCGAGCCACAAAGTTGACCAATACTGTCAACCCACTTTAGTACTATACCAGCACCCTGTGTGAGCTCCTGGCTGCTGGTACCCCATTGAGGTCATTTTATATCTGCCGTGACTCAATACATAAGCTCAAGTGTGAGGCTCATGAGACAATGTGGGAATATTGTCATGGTCTATATTGACCAGTTTCACTTGATATCTTTCATTTTCAACTCAACTGCAAGACATGCATCAAAAAGCCAATTGAGGTTTATTTCCAGGCTGAATACTTGTATTTATGTACCAACAGTAGGTGAAAAGATGATTTTTTTATTTATTTTTTTGCCAGGGTTAAACAGGAGATGTTAACGGTAGCAGGGCACTGCATGAAAAATGGCAACCAGGCACAGGGAGAAGGGAGGGGATGATTACATCAGAGTTTGGCTACAAGGAGGTAGCAGTGATAAACTTCCAACAGCAAAGACTCTGCAATAACACCAATAAGACAGTATATAACCATGAGTCTTGGAACATGACAATATCAAACTCACTCAAATGATACACTAGAGGAAAATGACAATAGAACACCCAGAAAACTTAATGCAGTTGAGCTGAGATTAGCAAAGTATAAACTGCTAGTGGTGCTTGGTCAATGATCACACAACCAAGGTGATGCACTCTTTATTTCTGGAGGCCTTGAAGCCTGCCATAGTGAAGTTTCTATCAAGCCCTGCCATAGTAAATCACTACAGTCTATGAGAGAAGCAATGAGAAGATTGCATATTTAAGTCCCATAGGGGAACTAAAAATAAATGTAAAAAATGTTTTTAAAAATATTTTAAATACTCAAAAATATAAAAATTTAAATCCCCCCTAATCATTTAAAAAATAAACAATAAAAAATAAAGATAATTTGTGTTGCAGCATCCCAAAACGCCCATCGTATTAAAATAAATATTTATTTTGTACAGTGAACACAGCAACCCAAAAAAATGGCTAATTGACCGTTTTTTGGTAGCTTCACCTAAAAAATTTTTTTTATGAAAACTGATAAAAAAAAGCATACACACACCAAAAAGGTATAAATAAAAACTACAGATCACCCTACCAAAAGATGAGCCTGCACACAGCACTGTAGACTCTAATTGTACTTACCTGCAGAATAAAGTTAGCATGTCATTTTTACTGCATAGAGAACACTGGAAAAATGAAACCCAATTTTTTTACCACTTCCCACTACACCATATGTCATTTTAAAGGTGCCATTAGAAAGTACAACTTGTCTCACAAAAAACATGCCCTTATATGACAGAGAATGGAAAAAAAAAAAGTTATGTTTTCTGAAAGGCATGGAATACAAAATGAAAACAAAAATATGGAAAATCACTGCTTCAGGAAGAGGATAATACTGGGTGGCACTTCCCCTTGCCGCAATACAGGCTGCCACTCTGGCATGGTAACAGTCACAGAGATGCTGGATATGCTCCTGTGGTATGTCACTCCAATCTCTTACAAGTTGGACCCGTAGTTGGCTGCTGTGCATGGGAGATCCATCATCCCATTCGGTGCTTGGGCAAGCATTATCTTGTTAGAGCACCACATCTCCTGAGTCAAAAAAGGTAGTATGAATAGTTCTACAATGTCCTGGACCTACCAAAGGTTGGCCAGTGTTCCCTTCATGAATACCAAATGGGAACAGACATGGTCGCTAATGGCACCCCACCTCATGACACTTAGTGTTGGTCCTGTGTGTCTCTGATGGTAGTAGACACTCTCCAGCCCCACTGCGAACGGTTTCATCACTGAACTCTATTGTTTGCCAATCATGCCTCCAGTGGGTTCTCTTGTGGCACCAGTGCAGACACTCTTGATGATGATAACAAGTCAGCAAATGAGCTAATGGAGTATGTGAATGCTGTTCAGTAGACTGTTTCTTATTCACTAGACAGTTTCTTTCTCTGGGCGGTCACTGCTGGGGCTTCTGTAGAACCAATCTTCTTATACAGCTATCTGAGCATGCATCTACTTGCCATCCAGAACTCTCTCTATGTATATGAGTGCTGTCTTCTGACTTTTGTCAACACCACCAATGCACCACAGAAACTTCTCAATCATCTCTTTCTAAGATTTGACAGATCGTTGTCCAGCTTCTTGAATTCCTACTACTGTATTCTGACTTTTCGAAGTCCATTAATTACTCCTAAGGTGAATGCATTTATCTAGCAGGCACAGTGAACGCTTCAACAAGACCCAATCAACAGTCCTGTACCAGCTAAGACAAAAAACAGTACTGCCAGAGAAATTAGACAATAGTGATGCTAGAGAAAAAAGTCTGTGACATCACCATGCCGGCCGACCTGATGATGTTATCACTCACGTTGCGAGATTTCGCGCTGGATCTTTAAGCAAGATGCACCCGCTACTTCCAAAAAAAAGCACTTTGTGACGAAGTAATTCGTCACGGATCAAATTTTTTAGTAAAATTCGGCAAGCAGCCAAATTGAATATTTAATAATTTCGCTCATCTGTGCCTGTTTTTTATCTTCAGGTCACATTCGGGTGCACCTGTTAGGCCTTGGACTATATCAGTCAGTCTTGGGTAGGGCTCATAGACACCTCCCACCTCCCATTTCAAGCATGGCCACATGCTGGAGGTAACAGAGGAGATGTTTGTGAGTCGTCCTAATGCTCCTGTAATTGCCCACTGGCCCCTGATATCGCCCATATGGCGCAGGTAGGTGAGTGTTAGGGCCCACGGGCTACTTGAGAGACCTTGGCGCTGGTGCCCGAGGCTTAAGACATGTCCTCCTAGTAGGATATGTCGAACTAACTCTCAATTTTTAACATCAGTGTGAGGGTTTAGTATGACGGCAGTGTGCACCTATCTCTGGTTCTGTGTTTGTTCTGAATTCTTGCCACATCCACATAAATTTCATCTTATGTAGGATGTCCATTGTGGTACTTGTAGTCCGTTGCTGGCATCATCCATTGTATGCATTTTTGCTGGTGATTGCCATTAGCAACGGACTACAAGTGCAGGATGTGCTCCCCTATAGAAATGCACAACTGCATATGGGTATGAGCGCATCCTGCTTTCTTATCACCACATTTTTTGATGGTTTATATATATGTATGGAGGTGTATAAACTCCAATTCAAATGTGCCTGTTTTTTATCTTCAGGTCACATTTGGGTGCACCTGTTAGGCCATGGACTATATCAGTCAGTCTTGGGTAGGGCTCATAGACACCTCCCACCTCCCATTGCAAGCATGGCCACATGCTGGAGGTAACAGAGGAGATGTTTGTGAGTCGTCCTAATGCTCCTGTAATTGCCCACTGGCCCCTGATATCGCCCATATGGCGCAGGTAGGTGAGTGTTAGGGCCCTTGGGCTACTTGAGAGACCTTGACGCTGGTGCCCGAGGCTTAAGACATGTCCTCCTAGTAGGATATATCGAACTAACTCTCAATTTTTAACATCAGTGTGAGGGTTTAGTATGACGGCAGTGTGCACCTATCTCTGGTTCTGTGTTTGTTCTGAATTCTTGCCACATCCACATAAATTTCATCTTATGTAGGATGTCCATTGTGGTACTTGTAGTCCGTTGCTGGCATCATCCATTGTATGCATTTTTTGCTGGTGATCGCCATTAGCAACGGACTACAAGTGCAGGATGTGCTCCCCTATAGAAATGCACAACTGCATATGGGTATGAGCGCATCCTGCTTTCTTATCACCACATTTTTTGATAATTTCGCTCATCTCTAAAAACAAGGAACCTTGGAACTCTGATCACTACATGTAACACTCTCTTGCATTGCATATATTGTAAAATAGGCTTTTTATCTTAACTTCTTCTAAGTGTTCTTTTTTATTTCCTTGTAAAATATTTGCAGTTTTTTAGATTCTAATTTAAGTAATCTTAATTGTGTTTTGTATGGCTCAGATTAAGGCTAAATGCACACGATCAGGATTGTGTGCTGATTCTCCCCGCGGATTTGCGTGAGGAATATCCACACCGTAGGTAATGTGCATTGTATTCTTTGAAAATTTGAAATTCTCATGTACACGATGCTGATTTTTTTCTGCGCGGACTTTGACCTGTGGTGCAGATATTAGAATCTGCAGCATTTCATTTTATTTTTCCTGACCTGATTTTCTCCACCAATTGATGCGGATTGTCCGCTTGGATTTCCCTGCGAACACCTGCAGATTTTAGTGTGGATACACATGGTCTGTATAAGCATTTATAAACTATGTTGTTGAACCTGCAACAGCCAAGTTAGAGATGAGTGAAATTGATTCTACCGATTCAGAATTTGCTCAAAATTCTGATTCTAATAAAACCAAATTTCTTATGATTTGTTTCCTGGTGAATCCTAGAGAGAAAGAAACATATATAAAAAATAGCATATCTAAGATCTGCTGGCATCAGATAGCCTTAGTGTTCTTCTCTCTCTCTCTTTCTTTCTCCCACTCTCATAGGACCTGAATCCATTTTTTTTTCGAATTCTGCGAATCAGAGATGAAACGAGTTTCAAGAAATTTCACTAATCTCTACTCCAAATGCTATATGTACTGTATGTAGCTGACTGCCACCTGGAATTTTCTCACCACTAGCCCGCAGTATCTGTGTTTGCAAAGGTATTTCTTTCTATGGAACATGATTTCTTGCATCACATAAGGTTCTTCTGTACCCGCCTGATATGTATATGCTTCATTAATTGGTAACTTTGCAATAATATTCTTAAAATTGTGCAACAAGCTATATAATTATACCTCTGCAAAGAAAGTGTTATGATGAGTGATCAGCATAGCAACGATGCAATAGCAAGCAATATGAAAATGTAAAGCTGGACTACTGTACCTACCCTACTGTACCTTAATAAGTTGAGAGACATTGAGCTATGCTGTGGTATGTGAAAACAAACTATGACACAAGGTGAACTGTTTGTTAAAGAGCTATGTTAAATATGTAAACCACAAGCAAGTTTAAGCTGGGTAAAGAATTCTTCATGTAATGCCTCATTTTGTCCACATGGGATCTGAGCAGCTTTACAAAAATAACCTCCTCTCTATGTGGCATGTATAGCCAGACTGTTAAAAGTTTCCCCGTTACCTCACTAGAATATCATGTGCTAAGGCTGGATTGTACTCTGGATCTAAGCCAAGGGTTCACAAAATGGAAATCTATATAGCCTTAATCTACCCATGAGAGACTACAGTGGATAATGTTCTCTATTGCAGGTGGCTGAGGTCAGACAGGCCTTTTCAATTAGATAATGAATACTGCCTGAGCTTGCAATGTTAAAGGGTGGGATAGCCTAAAAATATACCTTAGAAACATGGCCTAGGGGCATCAACCAATGTTCTCATTCTTCAGTTAAAATACTCACATACTGTTCTGTGCCTGGAACAACTTGTGTTAAAACTATTAGATACATTATCATCCAACTGATCTGTTTTCATTTTTTCCTAATGTGCAATATCATCAAGCTGTAGAAGTGCAATTTAAAAAAATGGGTGCAGGGATGGACCATTTGTATATGGCCTCATGCACACGACCGTTTTTTTATGCTGTCCGCAAAAATGGGTTCTGTTGTTCAGTGATCCGTGTCCGTTTTTGCCTTCAGTTGTGTTTCCGTGTGTCTTCCAGTTTTTTTTTAGCGGACATCACCCAAAAGATTTTACCAAAAGACAGGCTGACAATTTTTGCCAAGTGCCTGCCAAGGGATCTGCAAAAAAACGGACGCGGAACGTGGATGACACACGGATGGCCATCTGCATTTTTTCACGGTCCCATTGACTTGAATGGGTCCGTGAACCGTTTTTCACGGACAAGAATAGGACAGGTTATATTTTTTTGACGGACTGGAATCACGGACCACGGACGCGGAGGACAAACAGTGCATTTGCCGAGTTTTCCACGGACCCATTGGAAACCAATGGGTCCGCAGAAAATCACGAAAAACGGAGCAACGGACACGGAATCAAACAACGGTCATGTGCATGAGGCCTATATCGGACCCTAGCCGAAATGAATCTGCCATTTTGTAGCATTTAAAGCGGCAATTAATATGCCTTCAAGTTGACTTATGTGAATATATAAGAAGTATTTGGCATTTTATCGCACAAGTGAAGAGGACTATACTCTTATTTTATTTCCATCAGATATTTGGTTTCCTTTTGATCTGCAATTTTTTTACTTGGTTTATATTATCTTTATATACTTTGAATACTGCTCACTGAAGCGCACTATACATGTGGAACATTGTTACTTTATATTATATTTTTACTGAGTTTTAATTGCCATTGTGCCGTTATGTACCCAGCAAGCAACCGCTGAGATCATGTTCTGCACAATATAGTTACATTTCCAAAAGGAACTGGGCACTCTCAGGATATTAAAACCAACATATAATTTATTATTAAAAAAAATTGATACAAAATGAGTATAATTAGAATAAAAAATCTGCGCAGTGTAGGACTCAATTCGTAAAGTGCACTTAATAATATATGTAAGTCGTGCAATTGTATAGCAGCAACCTTGTGAATAACAGCCCTAATAAATAGCTGCACTGATAAATTAATGTTGTGGAACGAGCGGTGTTCTTGTCCCAAAAGATAAGGTGTATTCTGTGTATATGATAAAAATGGCAACAGCCTTGTAAGAAGACATTGTTTCTATTCCACCTGCTGAGATTCTAATTATGCCAATACACTGTCATTGCTGCTTACAAGGCTGTTGCCATTTTTATCATATGCACAGAATACACCTTATCTGTTGGAACTTGAACAGCGCTCGTTCCACAACGTAAATTTATCTGTGCTGCCATTTATTAGGGCTGTTATTCACAAGGTTGCTGCTATACAATTGCACGACTGTGTATATATGTATTGAAGGCTGAAAAGTTCAGCCTGTATTTGTGGGAGGGGCCTTGGGCCACTACTTATTCCTGCCCTCTCAGGCCTCCAGCTTCAGCACGATTAGCGGCCGTGCACTTCCGGTTTCCAGGGGGTGTTTCCTGTCAGACTTACATGTGCTGTGCTGTGCGGTCGCCGGGCGGTAAGTCGGCGTCCCACCATGGGGGTAAGTATAGCCAGCCCGTCTGCTGCCACCGCTAGCATCACGGCTATAATCGATAAGTCCTGAACCGGCCGTGCCGTGCAGTGTTCCTCCGTCAAGTATGTATCATTCCGAGTATTCAGTGCAGTTCCCGATGCGCTTCACTCCTGTGGTAAGTCGCAGCCTCTGCCTTGCTTTCGGCTCAACGTTTTCTGGTCCTACCGGCGCAGGTCAGGGTCATTACCCCTTCCCTCTCTTTTCTGGCTCCCAGCGCGGGCAGCACGGCGGCGGGCCCGGGCGGCTGGTGACTGCTACGTGCCCTGCGCTGACAGCTGATCGGGGACTGCAGCTGCTCCAGGCCGGGGAGTCTGGGGCCAGGTGGTAGGACGCGCTTGTCGGCTTTGGCGGGCGAGGCGCAGGTGTTGTCAGGGTTAATAGTGGCGCGTGTTGTGCTGACGCCGCCGCCGCTCGGGTCGCTTGACCGGCCATGCTACCCTGGGGTTCGACGGGAGCCAAGTTTTATCATTCTAGTCCAGTAAGCTGCCGGTTCCTCCTGTCGGGGGGTATTTTCTGCCTGGGACGCCTTGCCAAGATGTAGCAGAGCTGGGAACAGTCTTCAGACAGCCCTTCAGGTTCTCTTGAGCCTCTCCTCCTACTCAGCTCTGCTGCATCAGGGGAAACATTCCGGGTGCCCCAGGCACAGTCAGCTTCTTAGGTGACATATACGGCGTCTATTGCGGCGGCCCCGCGCTGCTGTATGTGGGTCCTGGGAGTGAGGGGAGCCGCTGCCCATTACCAGCCCAGTTCTTGGCTTGGCCGGGTTGTGGATCCCTCCCTCCATGCCCCACGGGGCAAGTGTAATGGCCGTGGTAGCGCTGTGGGCGGTCTTGTTACATTGTGTCAGCGCAGGCTATGGCTGGGCATGGGATGCCTGTGCCGGGGAGGCGTGCAGAATCATGTGGTGACCTTCATTCGGCCTCACTGAGCTGTGGGTCTTTGTGCAGTCACACCCACGGGGTACGCAGACTTACAGCCGGGTCAATTTTTCAGGGGCAGGGTCTGCCTGCACCAACGGTTTCACTCATTCCCCATTCCTCTCAGGTCATGTATTATAATTTCGTTGTGGCCCGAATCACTCAGGTCACGTACTATTCATGTTTAGTTGCTAGAACCGATAGGGTCGGGTTCATGCATGCATAGCTGCCTGATGCATTTGGGTCAAGTTCATTCAGCATAGTTCCCTGAATCGTTCAGGTTGGTATCAGACATGCATGGTTACCTGAATCATTCGGGTCACATTCCATTCTGCATAGTTGCCTGAATCGCTCAGGTCCGTGTATAAAAATAAATAAATAAATAAATGCAAAAAAAAAAAAAAAAACTGAAATCGCTCTGGTCATGAATCATACATATTCGGTTGCCTGAATCGCTCAGGTCATGTATTATACATATTCAGTTGCCTGAATCGCTCAGGTCATTTTTTTTTTCCATTCTTGTATAGTTGCCTGAATCACTCAGGTCATGTATCATTCATATTTGGTTGCCTGAATCGCTCAGGGCATGCATCATACATATTTAGTTGCCTGAATCGCTCAGGTCATGTATCATACATGTATCGGGGCCTGAATCGCTCAGGACATGTATCATATATACATAATTGCCTGAATCATTTAGGTTATGTACCATTCATTATAGTTGCCTGAATCGCTCAGGTCACGTTGCATACATGTATAGCTGCCTGAATCCTTCGGGTCATGTATCATATATATTCAGTTGCCTGAATCACTCAGGTCACGTACCATTCTAGTATATATAGTTGCCCGAATCACTCAGGTCATGTATCAGTCGTATATTGTGGCCTGAATCACCCAGGTCATGCTTCATACATGTTTAGTTGTCTGAATCGCTCAGGTCATGTATCATACATGTATTGCTGCCTGAATCGCTCAGGTCATGTTTCATTCATGTATAGATGCCTGATTTGTTTAGGCCATGTTTTGTTCGCATATAGTTGCTTGAATTCCTCAGGTCACGTATCTCACTCATACAGTTGCCTGAATCGCTCAGGTCATGTCTTATTTCATGTATAGTTGCCTGGATACTCAGGTCATGTCTCATTCTGTATAGTTGCCTGAATTGTTCAGGTCATGTGGCATTCATGTATAGTTGCCTTGACCGCTCAGGTCATGTCTCACGTAGTATAATGTTGGTTCCCGAATCACTCATCTTTGTCCTTTCGCCTTACCAACTCAGCCATCCACCTACCCGCCCATTTGGTGTCATGCTGAAATCACTCAGTTTCCTGTTGTCATCGTTCAGACACTTCCGGTCCTGGGGCACTCCTCTTCAGGCGATCGGGCCCTAGTTGGCAACGTCAATTCTCTCCCGATTCGGGTGCCCCACTTCCGCGATTTTAAACATATTTGAATCCCTTAGGCTTCGGCTTGTCTTTTAGTTCTTATTAGCTGTCAGTTTCGCGGCACGAGCAAGTTAGTCTATCACTTGTTAGGTTCATACGGTTCACCCCACCACATCCTTCCCATTCGTTCTGCAGTTCCGGGTGTCAAAAAAAATAAAAATCTAAAATAGTCGGCAGTTTTTTTGGCCCCTTTTTCAAGGCAGGACAGTCCCTTCATGATGCTCGCGGTCTGGATCGCACAACAGGTCTCAGCACGGGGGCCAGCATGGCCAGTCACATGCGTTGAGCCGGTACGTCGCTCCGTCCAACCCGCTGCACGGTAGCCACAATCTCACTACACCTTCCTACAGGTGCGCGTTACTTTTGCCCCCTCCAGGCCTACCCCGTCCTGGCTCCGGGCACACATCAGCTAGTTAATAGGTATAGTCAGTCCATCCGGGCATCAGGATGGTCTGCGTCGTCTCCTCCACCCGGATGGTGGCACCGACCACAAGTATTGAAGGCTGAAAAGTTCAGCCTGCATTTGTGGGAGGGGCCATGGGCCACTACTTATTCCTGCCCTCTCAGGCCTCCAGCTTCAGCACGATTATCGGCCGTGCCCCACCCTCCCTCCCTTCCTTTATATCCTTTCAATTAGGGTAGGCCCCCTCCAGGCCTACCCCGTCCTGGCTCCGGGCACACATCAGCCAGTTAATAGGTATAGTCAGTCCATCCGGGCATCAGGATGGTCTGCGTCGTCTCCTCCACCCGGATGGTGGCACCGACCACAAATATATATATATATATATATGTATTTGGAACTTTTTGGTTCATTTTAATTAAATGATACTATTTTTATCTACTGGATAGATTCTCCTTGTAATCTCTACTTTGTTTGGGCGAAGGGTGTTGCCCTAGGAGAGAGCACCATTTCTATGTTCAGTACATATTGGTGAGCCACTGGTACCAAAATTTACCCTATTTTGCCATATATGTGACAAATATCAACTATACAACTTCTCTAGTAAAGTTGAAGTGTCACACATTTACCCACAGTAAATGTGACTTGCCATGTTGTCTTTTCTATTTTTAACCTTATATTGATGCTAACCTATTTTTAACCTATATCTATTTATTTATTTTATAAGTTGTATTAATAAATACCAATATTATATGTACCCATTGTTTCTGGATAATTTCAAATCACTGTTTATTGCCACAGTTCCAGAAAAAATGTGATCCTTTGCCATGATTCTGTGACAATTACAACCAGAGATGAGCGAAGTTTAAAAAAATTAAATTTGGTCACCTCGCCGAGTTTTCCCCCAAAATTTGTTTTGATTCAAATTAATTCGTCACAAAGCTCGTTAAATCAGGTCTATCCCTGACTGCATTTAAAGTTCAGGGAAAATGTATCCTGGTGTACATCACTGTGCAGTGCAGCAACATGCATAGCTAGTCCTTTCTTGTAGTCAGAACAGTTACTGTGCGTTTGAATAACAGGCAGGTCACATATATGGCAATGCTCGGCCACCAACACTCCTGGCTAAACCCTAACTAAACAAAAAAAAAGCATACAGCATTCCCTGCAGGTGTCCCAATGACTCTTTAGCAGAACAAAGTAAGCACATGGAGGCAGTGGCAATAAAGTAGTGGAGAAAAATAGGTTCTTTTAATCTATGTTATGGTAGTGCAAACACGTGCATTTGAATCCCTTCTGTCCGATGTAGAATGACTGTGGGTCACTATTAATCTTAGTTCAGACTTTACTTATTTGGTTAGCTACTGTCAGCCCAAAGCAGGTGCTGGTCAAACCCACAGACCAGGTGCAGAACTATTCATGATAACCAATCCAAGAGTAGGCTTGGCTCCTGAATTTGCCTCACAATAAGTGATGGAAATAACTGGCCAAATAACAGAAGTGTGAACTTCGCCTTACAGGTCTATGTTAGCATCAGGGCAAATTTATGGTCGTGGACTTAACTGTGTAATGTCCCAAAATTCAAGTAGTGGCTCCATGAAAGTGGGGAGAGTGTCAGCAGTAAGCTGTGTTCATATCACTGTTTATTTTTCCGTTCTTATGATCCGTCAGAAGAACAGCCCAAAAAAAGCAGATACTGTAGTTGGAGAATCCACCTTTACATTATCAGTATTTGGTTAGCATTTGATCAGTATTGGTAAGGCTAAGGCCCTATTCACACATCCGCAATGTAGTCCGCATGTATTCCGCAATTTTGCGGAATACATGCGGACCCATTGACTGTGAATGGGGCCGGGAACGATGCGGAGAGCACACACTGTGCTCTCCGCATCCGATTTTGCGGAGCACGCCGCCGATCTTCCGGTCCGCGGCTCCGCAAAAAAATAGAGCATGTCCTATTCTTGTCCGCAATTGCGGACAAGAAGAGGCATTTTCTATGGAGTTCGGGCAATGTGCGGTCCGCAAAAATGCGGAATGCACATTGCCGGTGTGTCCGTGTTTTGCGGATCCGCGGCTCCGTGGATCCGCAACACATTTGCGGATGTGTGAATAAGGCCTAAAACAGAAGTAGGACCAAAACAGAACATGTGATGAAAATATTTGCTTGTCCTTTGTGTTTTGGATCCACTCCTGCTTTTGGCTTCCAAATCATGATCAAATCTAGTGTTGGGTGCGAATATTGGAATCACGAATTTTTATTGCGAATATAGCCACTTCGAGAATTCGAAGAGATTTAGAATATAGTGCTATATATCTGTATTCGCAAATATTCTAGATTTTTTTCCTCTGAACCCATGATCCCTCCCTGCTTCTTGCTTGTGGGCCAATGAGAAGGCTGCAATGTCTTTGTCTGAGCTTAGCAACATCCCTAGTAACCAATAGGAAAGTTGCTTAACTATATAAGAACCTCCCCAGCAGCCATTTTCTGCATTTTTTTTTTTTTTTCCAGTTCTGAGAGACAGCAGTGTCATTGCTGTGCTCTGTGCTTTACTGTGTCACATTACATTAGATAGTTAGTTAATTAGTTAGTTAGCTCATATATATAATACAGATAATTAGTGGGAGATAGTCAGTGTAGGTTAGATAGTGATATAGTGTAGCTGATAGGTTACAGTGCAGGGTGTTAGGTTGTGTGACGTTTTGCGCAATAATATGCATATCATTAATTGCCGATTTGCGCAATCGCGAATATATTGGAGCACTCTACCTGCATATAAAGCTATTGTAATGTTCTGCCATGCCAACCATTTTCTCCAGTCTCAGGAAACTTCTAGCAGCTTGAAAAATGTAGCAATAGTGACCCACGCCTGTATTGAGCGTGCATTACATGAATATTACATTGCCAATTTTCTCAATCAGGAAAATAATTTATGATTAATATTCGCGAAATATCACAAATTCGAATATTGCCCCTGCCGCTCATCACTAATCAAATCTTGATGCAAAATACTAACTGTGTGATAGAAGCCTCATGCTCTATTTGCATGAGTTTTGGCTATTTGCCTCTGAAATCAGCTTTATTCAGAAGGAAAATAAATCCTACATGCAGGATTTTAATGGCCTCTATCACACTGTCAGTATGGTAAGCTTTTTGCATCAGTATTTGTCCACTATTGGTAAGGCAAAAACAGGAGTGGATCCAAAACAGAGAAAACATGCGATTGAATTATTGGCATGTGTTCTGTGTTTAAGACACACTCCTGCTTTTTGCTTCGAAATCATGATCAAATCCTGATCAAATCCATGATCAAATCCTGATGCAAAATACTAACAGGCCTTCTGAGCAGTCAAACGACAGGACCTGGCTTTTTTAAAATTTTTCTGCTCTTCTGACAGATCAGAAGAACGGAAAAATAAACAGTGATCTCAACATGGCGAAACAGAGACACTATGGGCCCATAACAGACTGATGATGGTGACAACAGTGTGAGATAAGAAGCAGCTTTCATTGCATGAATAGTGTTCCACAGGGCCGGGCCGACACAGAGGCTGGGGAGGCTCCAGCCTCAGGGCGCTCCAGCCTCAGGGCGCAGGCAGGGGCCGGCCAGAGGGAGAGGGACTGACAGGGGGGAACCGCTCAGCACTCCCTCCTGTCATTCCCTAAGCCGGGCCCCGTCAGAGCGCTCCTCTCACCTCCATTATGGTCACTGCTTCAGGCCTCCAGCATCAGGCCCCGCTGCCTCTAACTAGAAACACAGTAAGCAGGTGGGCGGAGCCTAATGGACCTCCGTTAGGCTCCGCCCACCTGCTTAATGTGTGGCAGCGCTGGGGCCTGATCCCGGAAGCCTGGAGCAGTGAACATAATGAAGGTGAGAGGAGCGCTCTGACGGGGCCCGGCATGAAGTACAGTGAAAATGCCGGGCCCCCTTACATGAAGTCTGTGGGCAGTCGGGGGCACTTCTGGAGGCAGTGGGGGGCACTACTAGAGGTTGTGGGGTGCACTACTGGAGGCAGTAGGGGACACTACTAGGTGCAGTGGGGGACACTACTAGGTCGCTGTGGGGGGGCACTTCTGGAGGCAGTGGGGGGCACTACTAGGGGCTGTGGGGGGCACTAGTGGGGTGCACTACTGGAGACAGTGGGGTGCACTACTGGAGGCAGTGGGGGACACTACTAGGGGCTGTGGGGGGGCACTTCTGGGGGCTATGGGGGGCGCTTCTGGGGCCATTACTGGAGGCAGTGGGGGACACTACTAGGGGCTGTGGGGGACACTAGTGGGGTGCACTACTGGAGGCAGTGGGGGACACTACTGGGGCAGTGGGGTACACTACTGGGGACATTATTAGGGGCAGTGAGAGGCATTACTGGGCGATCAGGGGCGTGACAATTGTGGACACAGAGGGTGTGTCCGGGCACGGTGTCGGGGAGGGACCCCGATCCAAAGTTTGGCATGGGGCCCATAGCACTCTAGTTACGCCACTGCATGACAACATGGGGGGGCAGAAAGAGCATGACAACATGGGGGGGCAGAAAGAGCATGACAACATGGGGGGGTATAAAGAGCATGAAAAGATGAGGGAGAATGACAGTGGGCAGAAAAAGCATAACAAGAAGAGGGGATTATGACAAGAGGGGGGGAGAATGACAAGAGTGGGAGAGCATGACAAATTACTATGTGGGGGCACTGCTGTGTGGTTGAGGGGGGTGTGGGGGACATTACTGTGTGGGGGGCAGTGTGGCAGACATTACTGTGTGGGGGGCAGTGTGGCTGACATTACTGTGTGGGGGGCAGTGTGGCTGACATTACTGTGTGGGGGGCAGTGTGGCGGACATTACTGTGTGGGGGGCAGTGTGGCGGACATTACTGTGTGGGGGACACTACAGTGTGGGGTGGCATTATACAAAAGCTCTGCAGATGCAACTTCCATGTATTGGGTCACCAGAATTTGGGTGGTCATTCACTAAATGAACCCTGTTATGGGGAGAATCTGTGGATGACCATATTTGTCATCCACAGACACCCCCCCAAAACAGTGTTAATTTACTGAATGACCACCAATAAAAGAGGTGGGGGTCACATATGCTATTTCATAATGACAGCAGGGCCCGTGCAGTGACTGTTTTCTACTACACCCCCCATTCCCCCCCCCCCCACTCACTGGATATAATCTTATTAACGATATAACTGTAGTAAATAACTACAGTTATATAGTTAAAAATATATACAGTGGGGGGGGGGGGTATAGTAGAATACAGTCACTGCACGGGCCCCGCTGGCGCTGTCATCAAAAAAGCAGATACAACCCCACAGCCTCACCCCTTGTATTGGGGGTCATTCCTACACGGACCCTGTTATGGGGAGGGGGGATCTGTGGAGGACACATATTTGTCATCCACGGATTCCCCAATAACAGTGTCATCCATCACAGATCCCCCATAGCAGTGTCATCAACAAGTTGGAGGGGGGGGGGGGCGCACTTGGGCAGTTCAGCCTCTGTTGGTGGTGGACCTTGTCCCAGCCCTGGTGTTCCATTTAAGTTCTAGACTGTTGTTTTATTGTTTAGCCAAAAGAGGTCGCTGTTTCCCATGCACAGCTCACAGCTCACAATATGCATGAGAGGTGTGGTTAACAGGCTGCAGAGAAGACAGGAGGCAGTCGCCATTTTGTGAGGAGAGAAAAAGACAGACTGAGGGGAATCTCTCCACATTCAACTGCTTGGAAGCATTCTTTTGTGACTACACGGGTAATCACTTATGGTCAGGAGTTTCAGTGTCCTCCAGCTCCTCACCAGCACTCTGAGCTGACAACCCTACAGGGAGTTTGGCATTCTCCAGATGTGATAAAGGGTTATTGTCCATCTTCACGGTCACCTCTGCACCTGTCAGGTACTCCGTGAACCTTTCGGTCATGGCCCACACCAGCGCCAGTTGTTCCCATTTAAAGGAGCTGTAGTTGTCAAGCTGTAGTTGTCAGTGTTGCGCTCCGATACCCTCAGAGACTGGCTGCCATAGGCAATGACTCTCTCATGTCCATCCTGGACTTGGGATAACATGGCCCCCAGACCATGGAGACTTACGTCAGTGTACAACAGGAATGGGGTGTCCAACCGTGCATAAGGTAGAATCGGGGCACTGGTCAGTGGATCCTTCACTGCTTCAAAGGCCTCTTGTGGCGGGATCCCCACTTGATGGGGCGAATGCCCGCAACTCTTGCAGTGTACGTGGCTGGGGCTACTTCTGGATGGCCTCCACCTTGCTGGGGGCTGACTTTACCCTCTCCTGGGTGACCACATGTCCCAAATACTTGATCTGTTGCCGAAACAGTTGGCACTTCTTGGGCTTGATCTTGAGCACATGGATTTGTAGCCGTCCTAGGACCTGTCGCAGCTTCTGGAGGTGATCTTCAAAGGAGGCCTCAAACACTACTATGTCGTCCAGGTATATTAATACTGACTCGAAGTTGAGATCCCCCAGGCAGCTCTCCATCAAGCGCTGGAATGTTCCCGGGGCAATGGACAGGCCGAATGGCATCCATTTGAACTCTTAGTCCTGGTCCCATAGTTAGAATGAAGGCCGTCTTCGCTTTGTCTTTCTTGGCCACCGGAACCTGCCAATACCCACTGGCCAGCTCAAGAGTCGAGAAGAACTTCGCGTGGCTCAGGGCTGACAACGACTCCTCAATCCGTGCGAGTAGGTAAGCATTTCCGACAGTCTGAGCATTCAGCTTCCGATGATCCACACAGAGCCGGAGACTCCCATTTTTCTTCCACACTAAGACTACTGGAGCAGCCCCAGGACTTTGACTCTATTGGATCACCCGGTTTTCCAACATGCTGGCTACAATATCCTTCACCTCCTGGTACATTTTAGGTGGGATTTTCTGGTAACGCTCCCTGATTGGTGCTGCATCGCCCATAGGGATTTCGTGTTCAATGGCGGAAGCACACCCAAAGTCCTCATCATGTCGCAAGAATGCCTCTTGAAATTCCCTGAGAGCGTCTTTCAGCAACTTTGTTGTCCAGGAGTCAGAGTCTTGCAGTCCACCCCCATCCGGGCCATGATCACTCGACCATTCCACTCCGCTGTCGGGGTCTCCCTTTGATGAACCTCTACAGCATAGGTCCAGGCTCATTTTCTATCAGGCTGTAGCGTGAAACTCCATCGTCGAGAGACATCCCCTTCGGACACACAGACTTTGTCCAGCAAGGTGTTTCCGGGAATGGTCAGCTCTCAGCTCACAGTCTTCAACATTGAGGCAGGGTACAGGCACACACCCGTCCTTCACAATGGCGAGTGCTACCAGCAGGGAAGTCTGTGTCTCCTCTTGATAAGTGGACTCGATCAGGACCTCCAGTCAATTCAGTCATCTTCCTGCCCCCACCGGCAGCATCAATATTCGTTCTTGCCGAGGTGGGATCTTCACCGGGGTCCTCCGCGGCACCTTCACATGTCCAATGAGCCGACTCGAAATGTTACTCTTTTGCAGACTACAGCTCCTCACCATCTGTTGTAAAACCTTCTGGGTCGGCTGGTGTGTGGTGTCCTATTGCCAATACTTCGGCCCTTCTTTGGCATAGAGCTCTCAGTACATTGATACCTAGGGTCACGTCCATTCCTTGCCGGGACGAATGGTCCACCAGCACGACCCACTTGAGCGTCTCCTGTAGGTCATTGGAGTACTGCATCAGTGTCTCACCCTCTCACTGTGGTTGGTTGAAGAAGTGGCTCCGCAGCTGCAGTACTCCAGCAGGGAGAATATTTTCTCTAGGGTGCCCCTCTCGGATTTGGGCCTTACCATCACTGTCTGTCTGACGTCACCCTCTAGAACTCCCAATGCAACCTCTGCCTGCAGCTCGGGGGTCAGGTTATACATTTTAACTAATTCAGTCCAGTCCTGCAATGTCATGTTTTTACTGTCATACTTTGGCAGATGAAAAAGTGTGACCAGCCTAGAACCAAGAACCTGATGATGATTTGTGGACAAGTGTGGACTGCAGGAGAGAGCAGCTCTGTGTCTGTACACGAGACGTCACAATGCTGGCCACGTCCCCCTGCACTGACCGGAGCTGCTGCTATCTGCCCTGTGTCTCCCACCCACTGGATTCTTCAGGAAAGATTAACCACTTCTACCATTAAAAGCACAGACTCAGGGCTGAGGCTTACACATACACCATGCTGCTGAGTATCACTGTAGTCAGACATGTCACTCAAAGCAACACTTGTATTCATACCCTTTGCAGGGGGGAGGGGCAGAGATTGTTTGCCTGCAAATAACAACAAAGGGCCAGAAGAGAACTAGGGAAATGAGGAAATTGAATTTTTTCCCCTAAAACTTGCTTAGCTTATGTATATATTGCTGACCATCAGATTTACAGTGCTATATTTTCTTTTTACAGAACTCGGACAATACCTTTAAGTTTTTTTTGGGCATTTTATATCTTAAATACACTTATTTGAATTAATTAATAGTAATTAGGACTTTAAATTTGGTTAAAAACCCATAATATAAAAAAAAAAATTAAAAAATTTGATAAAGTTGAAGACAATTTTGCATTTTGTGGCAAATCATGACGTCTAGGAGTTTTTTCAATATTTTATTTGTTTTCAGCACACCATACATGGCGAGGCTGTGCTAACTCTGGTTAAATTGTTAAATTTTTTCGGCTACCATTAGAGGGCGCTGTGCAACACAGGGGTCTCAGCTGCAGGCTGAGTGTATGTAACTTTATTTCATGTTAACTGTATTTTAGAGCTGTAGGTGATTTTTCTGTGTTTCAGTAAAGAAGTTTTGTTTACAAAAGCCAGTGTCTGAGTCGCTTTCCTTGCCTGGGACTTCGCTGTATCTTGGGGAGCCCACCCCGGTACATGGCTTAAAACAGCAGGAAGAGTAACAATAATGGCCGCTTAATAGAGTAGGGAGGGTGGCAACAGCATGAAGTGTCACAATAGTGGCCCTAGAACAGAGTGGGGAGGGGGGGGGTAACAGCAGTGGCAGCAACAGCACAAGATGGTGGCAGAACATAGTAGGGGCAGATGGCAGTAGAGGCAGCAGGCGTGTGGCATCACACGGGTGACAGTATCAGAATAGTGGGCCATTTGTCACAATGTTCTGGTGTGGCAGCACACTACAGTCACATTACTGCCAGAATGATCTAGTCTGTTGTAGCAGCCACCGGTGTATGGAAATCCTGGATGATCCAGGCCTGATTCATCTTTAGAGAGGTTAGTCTCTTAATATTTTGTGTTGAAAGGAGAGTTCTCTTTGGGGTAACTATGCCACCCGCCGCACTAAACACTACTGGCCAGGCAGGAAAGTTGCACAGGGCAAACTTGACCAGTTGTGGCTACAATTCAAGGTTTGCTGCTGAGTAGTCCAGGGGATCTTGGATCTGGGGTGAGAGGGTGCAATCCAAATATTCCAGCACCTGCTGGTTCAGGTTCTGCTCCATGTCCTGCTGCTGTTGGGTTGTTTCTTCAGTAGGCGGGTGAAGAAAAGTGCTCATCAGAGACTCAAGACCTAAATTGCTGCTGATGGAGCCGGTGCTACTCCTGCCCCTCCAGCAGTCATCGCAGTGGAGCATGAGCTCAGAGGATCCCCCCCCCCCCTCGAAAGGCGTAAAAAAGGCCCCCATTTTAGACCGGTAGCGAGGTGAGGGTCTAACATTATGGAAAGCCAGTGGTTATCCCTCTGCCAAATGGTGATAATACAGCTGTCACTACACCAGCAACTCAGCATAAATTTGGCCATTTGCACAAGGGACTCCCTGACTCCATCTCCACTGCATACTGCCACGGTCTGTTGGGGTCATCTGCATTGTCTTCGTCGTCGGCCTCTATCTCCTCCTGCTCCTCTTCTCCTGTTGCTTGGGCAGATAAACCACCTACTTCTGTATAGAATTTCTGGGAGTTTATATCCTGCTTGTCATGGAATGACATCATTCATACCGTACTCCTAACGACTGACAAATGTGGCCTCCTCAATGGGCCTGAGTAAATGGCAGGTGTCATGCATGAGCTGCCACTGTCTAATGTCAAAGTTACCCCGGAAAGTAGTCTTGTCTCTCTGCATCATCAAGAAATTGGTCACGGGTTTCCTCTGCTCATACAGTCGATCCAACATGTAGAGGGTAGAGATCCAACGTGTGGAAATGTCGCATTTGAGGTGATGTAGGGGAATACCATTCTGCCTATGCAGCTAAATGAGGGCATGCCTTGCATGGTAAGAGTGGCTGAAGTGCATGCATAGTTTTCTTAATATTTGCAAGACGTCTTGCAGTTGCATAGAAGACTTCAGGAACTGTGATTACCCCCACCTCATCCTCTGGTCACTCATGCAGACTGGCATGAGTCATGCCATCCAAACACTGGTCCCTAACTGCAGAACATTAGGGGCTCTGACTGGAGAAGCTCAGTACAAACAATTACAAAGTTACCACTCCTGTCTGGCATAGACTTATATTAGAGCTTCAATGATACTCAATGGTAATGACACAGCAGTTTTTCCAGACAAAAACAAGTTTCCAGACATAACACAACACTCAAAAGGTTGGTCTGTCTTTTGGTGGTAAACAAGTCTGTCTTTTCCCCTCCAAAACAGCTATTTTTTAAACTCTGTGGAAAATTACAAGCTTCATATTCAAAGTTCACAGAAATAAACGTGGCCTAAACGGCTATCCCCAGCAAAAATTGTATACAATGGAGGATACCGGCGCGAACCACAAGCACCACACAAACATCCTACACAAAATAAAACATGTGTGGATGAAAATATATAAACACATAACTCACAGAAAAAAGATGCACCACATGGATAAGCAACTGACAACACTGGCTAATCCCTCACTCGGATGTTAAAAGCTGAGAGATTCGCCAATATTTCTAATCAGGAACATATCGGAGCCCCTTCAAACACCACGTCACGGTATCTCAGCATGGCTTGGGGTCCTACCACTAGACTAATTATGGTGTGTGAACAAGGTCTGAAAAGGTATTAAGCAGCCTACAGCCCCTCCCACTCACCTGCATTGTAGGACCAACAATGCAATGGGGAACAAATGAGGCCGCAAGCTACACCTACAACAGACCATGTGACACCGGCTTCCAGGTGCAACAGAATGTTTACCAGCCATATGCAATGGCACATTCAATACATATAAAACAAGAATCACAGAAATAAACGTGGCCTAAATGGGTGGGACTGCTCCAAACCCCAAACACTGTGGCGTGTTTCTAACTGGGGGGGCAGTTCCTCCGCATGTGGTCCGCAGCGAACGGCTATCCCCAGCAAACATTGCATACAATGGAGGATACCGGCGCGAACCACAAGCACCACACAAACATCCTACACAAAATAAAACATGTGCGGATGAAAATATATAAACACATAACTCACAGAAAAAAGATGCACCACATGGATAAGCAACTGACAACACTGGCTAATCCCTCACTCGGATGTTAAAAGCTGAGAGATTCGCCAATATTTCCAATCAGGAACATATCGGGAGTTTCATATTCAAAGTCCCAAAAGTCTCTCAGTATTTATTAACCCTTTCCACGGAGCTTTGCAAATACAGTTCAAATGAATAGGATATATATCACAACATACATATAAAATACAGTTAAACAGCATTAAACATTGCAAGCTAACCCTTTCAAGTGAAATAAAGTAAGAAGTTTATAACTTTGCATCAGGGCAGTAGGCAAATGTCCACAAATGTCCAGATTTCAAAGAACCCATGCGCCAAGGCACTAGAATTGCCATCACCTGACACAGTTGCTGGTGTGCCTGGGCAGGAACCACATTTATCCAGTGTGCCGTAAAGGAAATATATTGCCCTTGACTATAGTTACAGCTTCACACGTCGGCACTGTCGTGAACTATACCAGACACCGACAGGCTCAAGGACTGGCCCACCTTCTGCTCAACATACATGTGCAGGGCTAATACAGTTTTTTTTTAGAGAATCAATGACGATTCAGAACTCTCCACCTTGGGTGGGCACAAGCCATCAGTTCTCTGAAATGTTCAGAGTCCACAATATGGAAAGGGAGGGACTTTAGTACCTGCAACTTGGCCAGGTGCACATTTAGCTTCTGCACCGTTGAATGAGTGCATACTTTTGTCTCTATGCCATTGCCTCTGTTATTGATTGCTGATGAAACATCAGGAGCAATAGACAAAGGGAAGGAAAGACAGCATCTTTCTGCTGAGGTTGAGGACCCTGACTGCTGGAAGAGGCTTGCTGGGAGATGCAGTTGCCAATGCTGTCTCAGGCAGTACCACTACTTTAGTGCCACGGTTTTTTCAGGCCATTTTATACTAATGCTCCATGTGTTGATTAGGGCTGTGGTGCCAACATTAGCACCTGACCGCGCTTTACCTTCTGCCTACATATCCTGCATACTGCCACGCTAATGTTCTCCATCGACTTGATAAAAAAAATCCCACACTGACGAGTATAGCATTTTACCCCTAACACTCTGTGCTGACTGCCTGCTGCTGCTTTTATGAACTCGTTAAACACTAGTTGTTTCCTGACAGGTGGACTCCTGAATAACAGGTGGTCTACACCGGGCACGTTTGACTCGGTTGGGATCTCCCACTGCTTCCACCCTGCTGGCTCATCGGCATGCTGCCACCCTGCTGCTGTTCACGGGCCTGCTGTTACCCTCATGCCCTGATGATGATACCCCCTCTTCACCTGGCTCCCACATGTGATTGGCTACATCTTCATCCACTACTGTCTGTCCGTCAATTATATCACCCTCACCAGTCTTATGGCTACGTCCCTGACGGCTTGCAACATGTGCTCCCACCCGAATGTCATCATCCCTAGTTGCACACCTAAGGGAGGATGTAGTGGACCTCTCCTCCAAGTCTTTGTTGGTCTACATCTTCTTACTGTCCTCACTAAGCTTTGTCCTCACTAAAAAGTCAACCATACCAGTACAGCTGGATTGTTGATCAAAACACGACCACAGGATGACTGGCCTGTTGCTGCGGCTGCTGCTACCACCACCCCTTCTGCTGATACATGTGCAGGTTACATCAACATTTTTGCCACTGCCCATTCCTTTTGAGAGTCCAGGCAACTGTCTGTTGGCCACAGTGTACAGTAACTGAATCAGTAATTTAACAGTTGAAGTATGAATGGTGCAGCAGATAGACTAGAATAACATGCCTATATATTACACCCCCAGTTGAAAATGAGTATGAAGCACAGTACATCTATGTATAACTGAACAAATGAATTATTATTGGCGCAGCAGATTAACTAGCTACACGCTCCAGACTGGTTGTTCAGACTAAGTCTGATACACAGTTAGGTCTATGCATAACAGAACAGATTAAGAATGAATGGCACAGCAGTGGAACAAGATGCACAGGACCATTACACAGAGACTGCACTGCCCCTGCAGTTTCCCTATGCTTTCTCTACAGAGTCTGAAAACTCTCCCTATAATCTCCCTACACTGTCCCTGCACTGTCCCTGTCCAAAATTGTACAATTAAAAGATTGCTAAAACACTTTCCCTAGCACTCGCCGCATCTCTACCTATGGTCAACTCACAGTAAAATGGTGGAGACCGAGTGGGATTAGGCTCTTAATAGGGCTGTGACATCACAGGGGATGGCTATCTGCTGATTGACTTGCTGCATTTATTTTAATTCATTTCTCTATCCACATTTGTTTGCAGGGCATTTACCTACATTTTGCTGCCTTTTTCAGCCCTCTAGCCCTTTCCTGGACTATTTTACAGCCTTTTTAGTGCCCAAAAGTTCGGGTCCCCATTGATTTCATTTTCGGGAAGTTCGGCCGAACTTCTCGAACCCGAACATCCGGGTGTTCGCTCAACTCTAGTCCTCACATGAACGGTTTATTTTTTGTATGTTGAATGCAGTAATATTGTCCTGACTTCTTATCTATTTCTGTGCTACTACTGAAAAGTGCAATGTGAAAGTACAGCCGGCTGATAACATGTTTCACGTGACAGCATTATGCTGTGATCTATAAATATTTAATATGATTGGAAAATTACCTGGAAAGTTATTGTAATAACAGTGGAAATACGTTCTAGGCAGACAATGGAAAAATAAACTAGCAGCTCTGAGATCAGTTTCTGGAAATTAGCCAATGTTATGGCTTTTTGATTTAATGTTTTCAAGCGTCAGTTTCTTTCTGAAATAAAAGTTGCCATAATGCCAAATTAAATAATGGAGTAGAGATTGTATGTACCTAACACTACAAGGTTCCATGCTTTGTTTAGTTTTTACTTTTAATCTACCTTCAAGGTGTATTTCTTCTTTCCTATCTGATTAGTCTGCAGGCCCCTTACAGACAAGTGTCATGGATTAGGTCCGGATGCATTCCGGATGCGTTCAGTTAAAAATGCGTGATTTCGCAAGCAAGTTCAGTTTTTTTCGCACAGGTGCAATGCGCATTGATGCGTTTTTCACGAGTGTGATAAACTGACGGTTTACAAACAACATCTCCTAGCAACATCAGTAAAAAACGCATCACATCCTTACTTGATTCACTTCTATGGGGCCAGTGCTGCGTGAAAAACGCATAATATAGAACATGCTGTGATTAAGTGATGCGTGAAAAACAGCGTTCATGTACACAGACCCATTGAAATGAACGGGTCCGGATTCAGTGCGGACGCAATGCGTTCACATCACGCATTGCACCCGCGCGGAAAACTCGCTTGTGTGAAAGGGGCCTGGCTTTATTAAAATTATATAGTCTGTCTACAGAAAATATGCAAGAAAAGTAACTGCATAATTAAATCTGTTCATATATTAGCCTACATGCACATGGCAGTGTTTTTCTGTGGTCTCCGTTCCGTTTTTTTTGTGGATCCTATGGTTTCCCATTCATTTCTATGGATCCGTTAAAAATGCGGATGCCTCTTCCGTTGCCTGTCCGCGTCCGCTGTCCGCATTTCACGTCCGCAAAAAAAATATGGCATGTCCTATTCTTGTCCGCAAAAAATGGTTTGCAGACCCATAGAAGTCAATGGGTCTGCAAAAAATGCGGATGACCAACGGAAGCTATCCGTTTGTGCATACGGGTAATGAGAGCTGGCAGGCTGTAGAAGTTAAAAAAATGGCATATCAGACGCTGTTTTGTTAACAGCGTCTGATATGCTTGCTGATCGTTCCTTTGGTGGTCCCTTTTGCTTGGGACCACCAAAGAAACTTTTATAAGTGCACCAAATCACCACACAGACCCCCCCCCCCACCCACCCCCGTCACTGATTAACTCCTGATTAACCCCTGATTAACCCCCGATCACCCCCTGTCACCCCCCTGACACTAATTACCCCCCTGTAAGGCTCATTCAGACGTCCGTATGTGTTTTGCGGATCCATGGATCCGCGGATCCGCAAAACACGGACACCAGCAATGTGCTTTCCGCATTTTGCGGATCCGCACATTGCCAGAACTATATAGAAAATGTCTTTTCTTGTCCACAATTGCGGACAAGAATAGGACATGCTCTATCTTTTGCGGAGCTGCGGCCGGATGTTTGGGGGCCGAAACCACATTCACACTGAATGGGTCCGCATCTATTCCGCAGAATTGCGGAATAGATGCGGACGTGTGAATGGGGTCTTACTACTTTTTTTTTTGCACATTTTTTGGCAGAGATTTATTCATCCACATTGATCGATGCGAATGAGGAAATCTGTGCCGTTTTTTTTTTTTTGCACATTTTTGGGCAGAGATTTTTTCATCCACATTGATCGATGCGAATGAAGAAATCTGTGCCGTTCATTTTTTTTCTTTTCAGCCCAGAAGCTGAACGGGAAAAAAAATCTTATTACCCGTATGCTCAATATAAGGAGAATCGCAGAAACTCCTAATGCTGGCCATACGTGTAATGATAGCGGAGACCCTAAAATGCCAGAGCAGTACCAACACCTCACATGTGACCCCATTTTAGAAAGAAGACACCCCAAGGTATTCCGTGAGGGGTATGGTGAGTTCATGCAAAATTTTATTTTTTGTCACAAGTTAGTGGAATATGAGACTGTAAAAAAAAAAAAAAAAAAAATCAATTTCCGCTAACTTGTGCCAAATTTTTTTTTTTCTGTAAACTCGCTATACCCCTCACGGATTACCTTGGGGTGTCTTCTTTCCACAATGGGGTCACTTGTGGGGTATTTATACTGCCCTGGCATTTTAGGGGTCCTAAAGTGTGAGAATCAAATGCGTAAAAATGGCCTGTGAAATCCTAAAGGTACTCATTGGTTTTAGGGCCCCTTTGCGCATCTTGGCTGCAAAAAAGTGTCACTCATGTGGTATCGCCGAACTCAGGAGAAGCAGGGCAATGTGTTTTGGGGTGTATTTTTACATATACCCATGCTGGGTGAGAGAAATATCTCTGTAAACGACAACTTTTTACATTTTTTTATTCAAAGTTGTCAATTTACAGAGATATTTCTCACACAAAGTATGGGTATATGTAAAAATACACCCCAAACCATATTGCCCTACTTCTCCTGAGTACGGCGATACCACATGAGTGACACTTTTTTGCAGCCTGGGTGCGCAAAGGGGCCCAAATTCCAACGAGTACCTTTAGGTTTTATATGGCTGCTCACAATTTAGCCCCACCCAAAATGCCAGAACAGTACAAACACCCCACAAATGACCCCATTTTAGAAATAAGACACCCCAAGGTATTCACTGAGGGGCATAGTGAGTCCGTCTGAGATTTATTTATTTTTTGCCAGAAGTTAGCAGAAATTGAAACTTTTTTATTTATTTATTTTTCTCAGAAAGTGTCATTTTCCGCTAACTTGTGAAAAAAAATTAAATGATACATGAACTCACCATGCCCCCCCGCGAATACTTTGGGGTGTCTTCTTTCTAAAATGGTGTGATTTGGGGGGTATTTATACCATCCTGACATTCTAGCACCTGAAGAAACATGACAGGCGCTCAGAAAGTCAGAGCTGCTTCAAAATGCCGAAATTCACTTTTTTGCACCATAGTTTGTAAACGCTATAACTTTTACCCAAACCAATAAATATACACTTATTGGACTTTTTTTATCAAAGACATGTAGAACAATAAATTTAGAGAAAAATTTATATAGAAATGTAGTTTTTTTTTTAAAAATTTACAACAGAAAGTGAAAAATGTCATTTTTTTGTAAAAATTTCGGTCATTTTTGATTAATAGCAAAAAAAAGTAAAAATGTCAGCAGCAATGAAATACCACCAAATGAAAGCTCTATTAGTGAGAAGAAAAGGAGGTAAAATTCATTTGGGTGGTAAGTTGCATGACGGAGCAATAAACGGTGAAAGTAGTGTAGTGCAGAATTGTAAAAAGTGGCCTGGTCATTAAGGGTGTTTAAGCTAGGGGGGCTTAAGTGGTTAAAGACGACCACTCTTAAGAACAGAGGTTCATTCAAGTGTTTTCGATCAGGTATTGAAAATACCTGTGGATGTCAAGGAGCAGCAATCAAGCATAATAAGCACCAATTAGGCAGATTTAAAATGACTGTGATACTCAGCTCCTTCTAGACATTTACTGGTGTGTTTACAGACATGGTGAAGTCAAGAGAATGGTCCAGGAAGACAAGAGAAGAGGTGATTTCTCTACACAGGAAGGGCAATGGCTATGAGAAGATTGCAAAGATGTTAAACATACCAAGAGACACCATAGGAAGCATCATTCGCAAATTCAAGGCAAAGGGCACTGTTGAAACGCTACCTGGTCGTGGCAGAAAGAAGATGCTGACTTTGACTGCTGTGCGCTACCTGAAGCGCAAAGTGGAGAAAAGTCCCCATGTGACTGCTGAGGAACTGAAAAAAGATTTGTCAGATGCGGGTACTGAAGTTTCAGCTCATTCAATAGGGCGCACACTGCGTAATGAAGGCCTCCATGCCAGAACTCCTAGGCGCACCCCCTTGCTGTCTCCAAATAATAATAAGAGTCGACTGCAGTATGCCAAAAGTCATGTGGACAAACCACAAAAGTTTTGGGATAGTGTTCTGTGGACTGATGAAACAAAATTAGAACTGTTTGGACCCATGGATCAACTCTATGTTTGGAGGAGGAAGAACAAGGCCTATGAAGAAAAGAACACCTTGCCTACTGTGAAGCATGGCGGGGAGTCAATCATGCTTTGGGGCTGTTTTGCTTCTACAGGTACAGGAAAGCTTCAGCATGTGCAAGGTACCATGAATTCTCTTCAGTATCAGGAGATATTGGATGAAAATGTGATGCAGTCCGTCACAAACCTGAGGCTTGGGAGACGTTGGACCTTTCAACAGGACAATGATCCCAAGCATACCTCCAAGTCCACTAGAGCATGGTTGCAGATTAAAGGCTGGAACATTTTGAAGTGGCCATCGCAGTCACCAGACTTAAATCCGATTGAGAACCTCTGGTGGGACTTAAAGAAAGCAGTTGCAGTGCGCAAGCCTAAGAATGGGACTGAACTGGAGGCTTTTGCCCATGAAGAATGGGCGAAGATACCCGTAGATCGCTGCAAGACACTTGTGTCAAGCTATGCTTCACGTTTAAAAGCTGTTATAACTGGAAAAGGATGTTGTACTAAGTACTAAGATTGAATGTCACTTGGGGTTGAATAAAACTGATAATGATGTGAGCACAGAAAAGACATTTGTGGTTATTTCATTATAAATGTTATGTTATATTTGTCTGACTTACAAGTGCCTCTTTGATTTAATTGTAAACAAGATGACTGAAATGATCAAAATCAATGTCAAAACACTCAATTTCAGTGGGGGTTGAATAATTTTGAACACAACTGTATGACACTGTCACTTTACAAAAACTGGCTTGGTGCTAACAAGCTTAAAATGATTACAGTCATAGGAGGCCCTAGAATGTCATTGTCATCCACAACTTTTCATGGCAATTGGAGCACTTTCAATTCGGGTTGAATTTCTTCAGACCCAAATCAAATTACCCGATCAATTTGATCAATTGAAAACAAATGTAGTTTCAAGAAACTTGCTCTTCAGTAACAATCAGATTTCAAGGATTATCAGGATGATAGTAATAATTACCCTCACACATAACAAAGTAAACTTTCCTGGGTTGTTTTCACCCATTCTGAAGTAACGAACAGGTGAACTGTTTCTTATCCAAACACTAATATTTGGAATTCTGAACCTAAATTTACAAATACTAAAATATTTTATACAATTATTGAAACACCAGTTCCTTGGTCGCAGATATGACATGAACGGGATAGAAGCTGCTGTTCATGCATGCCTATGCATGCTCCCACAGTCCCCGCCACCAGAGAGGCCAGCATTTTTTCTTATATTGGGCACGCACGGCTGGATATGAGCAGTGTATAATGTGATTGAATCACTGGGGGCCATATGACTGAGCGTGCTACTGGGTCTTAGTACTGAGCCCTGTACAACCTTTTTGGGGGCTGTATTCCCCTTGTAAGTGAGGACACTATATCAGCCCCAGTTACAGGAGAAATCAGCAATAAAAAAGTGATGTAAAATGTGCAGTGCCCTGTATCAAGGGTACTTTGAACCATGGACATTTGCGAACATTTGCCCCTATTGCTACTATGCAGAGCCATGAACTCACTACTTCAATGCAAGGGAAGGGTTAACTTGCACTATTATTTATGCTTTTGTTTACACTTATGTTTTATATTTTTGGACTGCATTTTATGTTTATTATAACATATCCTGTTCCCTAGCACTATTATTGCACTATATCTGCACTGCAGAAAGGGTTAATGCCCAGCAAGCTAACAGCTAATACAGAGGGACTTTAAGACTTTCTATTAGTGTGGAGCGCGAATATTCGGCACTTCGAGAATTTGCAAATATTTCGAATATAGTGAAATATATTTGTAAAAACGAATATTAGTCATTTTTTTTTTTTTTCATCTGAATTCTGAACCCATTACCTAGTATACCTACCTGCTTCTTGCTTGTGGGCCAATGTGAGAAGGCTGCAATATTGTAGTCTGTAGTGGATTCAAATATTCTTCATTATTTATTTTATTTTCTCTTACTCTAAAAATCAGCAATGTAATATTCGCGTAATGCGAATATTCTAAAACACGAATATATTGCACTATAGAATATATTCGGTTTTTAGAATATTCGGCATTTTTTCCAATGTGAAATGTCATTGGCCCACAAGCAACTTAAGTAGGGAGAAATCGTGACTTCAGATGGAAAAAAATGACGAATATTCTCGAATTGACCCACAAGTCAGTAATGACTCATTACTGATTTAGAATATTCTTTATTATTTATTATAGTTCATGTTATCCGAAAAATCTTCAATTAAATATGTGCGTTAATTGAATCTTCAATTAAATATGTGCGTTAAATGGTAGAATTGTCGAAAATTTAGAATATAGCTCTACACTGACCTAAAGAATTATTAGGAACACCTGTTCTATTTCTTATTAATGCAATTATCTAGTCAACCAATCACATGGCAGTTGCTTCAATGCATTTAGGGGTGTGGTCCTGGTCAAGACAATCTCCTGAACTCCAAACTGAATGTCAGAATTGGAAAGAAAGGTGATTTAAGCAATTTTGAGCGTGGCATGGTTGTTGGTGCCAGACGGGCTGGTCTGAGTATTTCACAATCTGCTCAGTTACTAGGGTTTACCATTTCTAGGGTTTACAAAGAATGGTGTGAAAAGGGAAAAACATCCAGTATGTGGCAGTCCTGTGGGCGAAAATGCCTTGTTGATGCTAGAGTTCAGAGGAGAATGGGCCGATAGAAGAGCAACGTTGACTGAAACACCAATCGTTACAACCAAGGTATGCAGCAAAGCATTTGTGAAGCCACAACACGCACAACCTTGAGGCGGATGGGCTACAACAGCAGAAGACCCTACCGGGTACCACTCATCTCCACTGCAAATAGGAAAAAGAGGCTACAATTTGCACGAGCTCACCAAAATTGGACTGTTGAAGACTGGAAAAATGTTGCCTGGTCTGATGAGTCTCGATTTCTGTTGAGACATTCAAATGGTAGAGTCCGAATTTGGCGTAAACAGAATGAGAACATGTATCTATCATGCCTTGTTACCACTGTGCAGGCTGGTGGTGGTGGTGTTATGGTGTGGGGAATGTTTTCTGGGCACATTTTAGGCCCCTTTGTGCCAATTGGCTACCTGACCATGTCCATCCCTTCATGACCACCATGTACCCATCCTCTGATGGCTACTTCCAGCAGGATAATGCACCATGTCACAAAGCTTGAATAATTTCAAATTGGTTTCTTGAACATGACAATAAGTTCACTGTACTAAAATGGCCCCCACAGTCACCAGATCTCAACCCAATAGAGCATCTTTGGGATGTGGTGGAACGGGAGCTTCGTGCCCTGGATGTGCATCCCTCAAATCTCCATCAACTGCAAGATTCTATCCTATCAATATGGGCAAACATTTCTAAAGAATGCTATCAGCACCTTGTTGAATCAATGCCACGTAGAATTAAGGCAGTTCTGAAGGCAAAAGGGGGTCCAACACCGTATTAGTATGGTGTTCCTAATAATTCTTTAGTTGAGTGTATATTCTACATATTTGACAATTCTACCAAGCCAACCCAATAGGAAAGTTGCTTAACGCCCTTACGCGATTCGATTAATGCACATATTTAATTACCGATTTTTTGCATAAAATAAACTATATTAACTAATGAAGAATATTCTAAATCAGTAATGAGTCATTACTGATTTAGAATTTTCTTCATTATTTAATATAGCTTATGTTAGGCGAAAAATCTTCCACTAAATATGTGCGTTAATCGAACCGCGTAAGGGCATTAAGCAACTTTCCTACTGGGTTGGCCAGTGTTTTAGAATATTCACATTATGTGAATATTACATTGCCGATTTTTCACAATCAATAGAATAATCTAGAATACGAATATGCGCGAATATATGACGAATATTCAAACGAATATTCGCGAAATATCGCAAATTCGAATATTGCCCCTGCCGCTCATCACTACTTTTTATATATGCGCTGAAAAGTTTGAAATCTTCCACAGATGCTATAGTGGACTCTGCAAAGTTTTGGATGGAAAAAAACAAGTACAATTGCTAGACATGAGCGGATTTTTCAAAATTTATTTGCAGCGAATTTCGGTAAAGAAAAGCTTATTTCCTGGCTGCAGAGAGCCTTTATAGTGGTGTAGAACACTGTGCCTTGCAGTAACACGCCTAGCGAGTCTGCTTTGGTAGTGAAATAATACTGTGAGTCCATATGACATGCAGATGACAGGCATGGCTCTTAGAATCACTGCACACTTCACTTATTTGGGCAGTCACGGGGCCAAAACTGACCAAATAACTCAAATATGAACTCTGCCTTACAGGTCGATCTTAGCACCAAGAGGAAGCGCACTTCTTTTACACCGTCGTCAGCTAATTCCACATAGATGTCTACAGAACCTGTTCTATTAAACGCTTATACAAGTAGAGCCCCCCGACAGAGTGGAGAGGGTCTCAGCAGTAAGTTTGTGTTGACATAACAGATTTTTTTGCCCTTCCTCTGATCCGTCAGAACAATAACCCACAAAAAACGGACCCTGTCTGTTGAGCATCCACCTTCACTTGGTCAGCATTAGGTCAGTTATCAATCAGTATTGCTAATGCTAAAAAAACTGGAGAGGATCCAAAACAGAGATGACACGTGAATGGAATATTTGTTTTGTACCCACTCCTGCTTTTGGCTACAAAATCACAAGCCAATTCTGGGACCATACAGGCTTTACAGCTGCTACACAAACAGGATCCGTTGTGTGTCTCATTTTTCCTTCCTTCTGACAGATCAGAAGAAGGGTCAAATAAATGAAGATGTCAGCCAGGCCGAAAGGCAAAATAGTGGCCCAGTCATCTAGTGGGGAGGGTGGGAACAGCATGAGAAGTCCACAGAGTGGCCCTATGACATAGTGGTGAGGTGGAAAAAGCATGAGGAGGGCACAGAGGGGCACAATGACAGTGTGGAGGTGGCAGCAGCAGCATCAGGAGGACGCCCCAGAGTGGCATAATGACAGTATGGAGGTGGCAGCAGCATCAGGAGACCAAAGAGTGGCAACGAGACATAGTATGGAGGTGGCAGCAGCATCAGGAGACCACAGAATGACCCAGTGACTGAGTGGGGAAGTGTCAGCATGAGGATACCACAGAGTGGCAAGGTGATATAATGGTGAGGTAGCAGCAGCATCAGGAGACCACAGAGTGACCCGGTGACAGACTGGGGAGTGGCAATAACAGTACCCACTGACATTGGTGGGTGTAAGAAGGAGCACTTGGCATCAGACAGGTGGCAGCATCAGAATAGTAGCTGAGGCAGGTAGGCAGAAGAAACCAGTCTCTTTTGTCAAGGTTTGGTTGAGGCAGCATGGATGATCTAATCTGATGCATCAGGCATTTGTGGGTGGAAATCCTGGCTGATCTGCGCCTGATTCATCTTGACAAAAGTTCAGTCTCCCCACATTTTGGGTGGACAGGCAAGTTCTTCTTGCCCCAACCGCACTAAACACCCGCTCTGATGCCACACTATGGACAATAAAGGGCTTTAGAACATATAACTGCACCGCTGATCGGCAAATATATTTTCTCTTTTTCCACTAATACATGCCACAAACTGTTTTACAACATATAACTGCACCACTGATCGGCAAATATATGTTTTTTTTTTCCATTATTACATGCCATAAAAGGCTTTAGAACATATAACTGCACTGCTGATCGGCAAATATATTTTTTCTTTTTCCACTAATACACACCACAAACGGCTTTAGAACATATAACTGCACCGCTGATCGGCAATTTATTTTTTTCCACTAATACACGCCACAAAAGGCTTTAGAACATATTGCTGCACAGTTGATGGGAAAAATTTTTTTCCACTAATACACGACACAAACAACTTTAGAACATTTAAACGCACTTCTGATCGCCAAATATATTTTTTTCTTTTTCCACTAATACACACCACAAACGGCTTTAGAACATATAACTGCATCGCTGATCAGCAAATATTTTTTCTTTTTCCACCAATACACGCCATAAAAAGTCTTTACAACATATAACTGCACCGCTGATCAGCAAATATATTTTTTCTTTTTCCACTAATACTAATAAGCCCTTTTTTCCCCACTAATAGAAGACAAAAAATGCTTTAGAACATATCACTGCACTGCACAAAGGGCAAATAAGAAATATTTCCTTGTAGTAAACCCTGTTAATGCCTGTTTCAAACAGCACTTGCACCCTAATAAGAACTGTTTGCTGGAATTACAGAGCTGTATAATGGCAATTTGGATCCCCAGTCAGTGCAGCAAGGTGTAATAGGATTGTTGCTATTACCCAGGCTGTATCCTCCCCTACTGAACCGTGTTCAACATAAATGTGGCGGAATGATTTTTTTCTAAAACTGTCCCTAGTGCTGAAGTCTCTCCCTGCACTGTGTACACTGGTAAATGGCTGACTCCAAGATGGCTTAGGCTATTTATAGGGATGTGACATCACAGGGCTGGCTGGATGCTGATTGGCTGCATGCATTGCATTATGGGTGATCCCGCCTTCCCATAGTTCCTTGCTCCATGTCCTCACACGTGCAGCAGCCATTTTAGGAAAAAATGAGATTCGTTACCACGAAGCGTGAGGAAATTCGATTTGGTGCGAATTTTTTCTGAAGTTCAGATCGAATTCTACTTCGTCAGCTGTTTATGTCTGAAGATTTGTTTATGTCTTGAAAAACTTCTTAGTCATTCCCACAGATAGTATTGAAACTCTATACAAGTCCATCACAGACTGAAAGACACAATTGTTTCTGTTTAGGCTGTGATTCTCCACTCCATCCCGTCCACTAGAACAGTGTTCCTAAACTCCAGTCCTCAAGTCAGACTGCACGTGACCAGAAGAAGACGCTGAGATGGAAATACTCTGCCACAGACCCTGGGACACCAGCCCTTTGTCTAGAAGACCAGCCGGATGATTGAGCCACAGACCTTGGGCCAACAGCCCTTTGGCCAAGGTACCAGACTTCTGAGAGAGAGAAAGGGGGGGGGGGGGCAGTAAGATCAAGCCTTTCCTTAGCACTGACCCTTCTTCAGCCAGGGATCCTGGCATTGCCTGTAATGTTTTGCACTTGAGTTCCACTAGTAAAGAAGCACACTGGGTGATGCAAACTCTAATAATAAATTCCTTTAATATTCATGACAGTTTTGATTGAATTACGAGCAGTTTGCAATGATGGTCCAGATGGATGTAACCAGCTACACAGACTGCTGGCAATTCATTCATAAACTTTTATTAGGAATAATATTGAAACAGTGCACAGAATTATAGGAATAGTTGCTCCAGATTTGGATAGTATCAGATGGTGCAGGGACATGCCCCCAACTGTTAACACCAATCTGGACCTTCTTTACAAACTGCTAGTAATTCATTTATAACCTTTGAAGAAAACAATAAAGGAATGGTCCAACATGGAGTCATAAGAATAAATGCTTCCAAATTTTATTACTAGGGGTGTGCAAGTAGTTGCTACAACAGACTTGTCAGAAGAAGTTCCAGGTACTTTAAAAAAAAAAAAAAATTTGTCAACTTTTGAGAACCTGCTGTAATACCCGATTTACCACTGAAGAAATAGTGGAAGAGATATTTTATTAGAATAAAGAAAATTGATTACTAGATTTTCAGTGGGAGATGAAGCAAATAATAAATAATATAGAATTTTAGCCACTTACCATTATGTGCCTTGCATGCATTTATTCATAAATGTATTTTTACTGGCAAAAGTAAAACACTGCGGGAAATTTGTGGGTAACCAAATCCCCTGCTACAAACTGGAATGCATATGCAATTATTCATCTTTGTAAATCACTCCTATAGCAGTGCTTTCAGGGACAATATCTTCTCAGTAAATGATGTTAAATTAGTTTCAAAGGCATTCAACAAACAGGAAGGATGGACGCACATTACTCAGAAATTGAACCATGTATCTCCACAGATATTCCTGGAAGTCATTCATTTTCTAGGATACTATGGTACAGATGGTTTTAGCAGCTTGTTCGAATTGAAGAATTTAACTGTTGACATTGTTATAAAGGAAATTGTAAGGACATACAATGCAAGGACAGATTACTAAGGGGCCGTGTATTTATGTAATAAGCTTCCAGAAAAGATGAGAAGAAAAGTGAAGATAAATTGACCAATATAAATCAAACACGAGCAGTTACAGCAATGCTTACATTTGTCTTTCCGTCCCTAAGTGTGGTTGTTATAGTTTACATTGTTGCATGTAAATTGTTATGCTGGTGGGACAGGTCATGCCTGTCGCTGTTCTGCTCCACTGAGCAAGCACGAGCACCAAGTTACTCACCCATCTGATCTCACTGTTCTCCCAGCGGTCCTAATCTGTTGCCTTACTCTGCCTACAAGCAGCGAGCCCAGCCACCGGCTTCCCACATGCCTCTTATTGCAGCAGGCCATGGTCTCTCAGATCTGTCCCTAGGGAACATGCACTATCCTACTCTAAAATAGCACGCACATCCTAGTCTTCACCAGCCAATAGTGACTTAAGACATAAACAAAGACTGTCTGAAGCATCAGGTCTCTGCCTCTTCTTCCCTTCCTAGCTGGAACATCACACTTTAGTGAATTCTAATGAAGCTATGTTGGATGTGGGTTGCAGGAGGAGCCCCTCTTCCTGCACTAATAGACTTTTACTAGAGAAAAATTATTGAACAGGTCTTTATCAAGATTCAAACCCCAGACCTTCTGACCAACAGGCAGAAGAGTTGCCATTACACCAGAGGCCCGCTCTGTTAGAAGGGCTGCATTTTCTCTGCTTTAAAGTTTTTTTCTTCTTAGGCATAACACTGAATAAATAGTATATTGCTA
The DNA here is from genome assembly GCA_033119425.1 of Bufotes viridis. Lineage (NCBI taxonomy): Eukaryota > Metazoa > Chordata > Amphibia > Anura > Bufonidae > Bufotes > Bufotes viridis. Next base: position 217,388,189 of record CM065589.1, read on the forward strand.
AAATAAAGGGGAAAATTATGCACCATTTACCAATCACAATAAATACCATAAATCACTATATTGTACAGCTTATTCTGATTACAGATACCAAATACTGTTTTGTGTTATTTCACACTAAGTATATTACAAAAACTTTAATGGTTTTTGCTTCATTTTTTTTAGTAACAATTACTGCTGAAAATGATGACTTTTACCATAAAAGAAAAAGCTGGAAAGTAAAAATTCTATTTTTCTACCTTAATTTAACAGGTCTCAATAAGATTTGGCCCTAGATCTTCTGTAAAGTAAACAGCTGCCTTACCCACTCCTGTATAGAAAGGCTCTGCTGTAAAGATGAGAATTTTTTATGTCTTATAGTATTACAGTTCTTTTTTTAATTAAATATAACAAAAAATTGTCATCCCTGTAATCACAATAACCTATACAATACATTGAACATATGTTATGGTGATTGTTAGCCAACATAAATAAAAATGGGGAGGGGGTGAATGCATGGAGCCCTGAAATTCCTAATTGGAAACCCTGAATCCAAGCCTGCTTGAAGCCCTGCTGGAAAAACCCAGCCGTAAGACACAGCATCATTGCTGATATCACATCTACAGATCAGGGTCCAGAAGAATACGTAGAACACCGGCCCGATAGGCAACGTCATGATGATGTGTCTACAGGGGAGAGCCTAACAAGCCTTTCCATGCCTCAGATGTAGACGTGATGTCATCGGGATAGGGAACCAAAACTACGGATAATGTCATGTTACCACAATGGAGTACAGGAAAACGGGGCATTATAGACAAACAATCACTAGTAAGTCATAGTATATGCTGTTTCCTGTTAATTAATGCTGAAAATTTCAAAACCTGAATACCCCTTTAATGCGTTACAACAGCTTTTGTTTTGCGTCATTCACAATTTAAATTTCATCATTTGCATCATTTTTCACCTAATGATTCTTAAAGTGAAAAAGCTGTGTAAAGAAATACTATAATCATCTTCCTCACTGCTTTCTACAACTGTCTGTCAAAATAAATAGTGACATTTTTCTTAGATGTTTTCTAAAGATTACTCCCACCTACTCACACTTAATATAGTTCACAGGCTTGCCGTGTGCAGTTAATATTAGCTTTTCCAGTCTGCGCTGACTACTGAACAATGAAGAGACAATCTTATCCAATACGCACTAAAATATATTGCGTAACTCTAATCTTCTGTCAGTGTAGCATGTATCTGTCACCGAGCACGGGATATATAGATTAACATATTGAACAAGAGAAGCAACTAAAGACCGCAATTTGCTACTTCTTTACATCATGATGACCTAAACGAGGTGTCTTCCCTACAGAGTTAAGCATTCTATACGTAAAAGCCAAGGATAATGATTATTTGTGAGGTGTTAGGGAATGACGTTGACAGCAACTATGAGGGTCCTCTATGAACAGATATATGCCACCTTTGTGGTGTATATCTTGCGCAGATTCTGTCGCATGCCAGCTTGCGGCAGAATCTGCGACTTCTTCCCCGCTCATGCCAGGTCTAAAAAAGTGGGTGGTATGGGTGGGGAAGGGGATGGGCCTTTATCATCATTTTCTAATTTGCGGACCGCGAAACACGGCACAGTCAAATGTTTTAGGCCTAAATCAGGTGTAGAAAATGATGATAAAGACCGACCCCCTTCCCCACCTATACCACCGACTTTTTTAGACCTGGCATGAACGGGGAAGAAGTCACAGATTCTGCCGCAAGCTGGCATGCGACAGAATCTGCGCAAGATATACACCACAAAGGTGGCATATATCTGTTCATAAAGGGCCCCCATAGTTGCTGTCAACTTCATTCCCAACCACCAAATTTTTTTTTGCGGGCCACAAAACGGAGCAACGGGTGCGGACAGCACACGGTGTACTGTCCGCATCTTTTGCGGCCCCATTGAAGTGAATGGGCTGCAAAATGCGGCTCAGATGCAGAACAAAACAACGGTCGTGTACATTAGGCCATAGGTATAGAAAATAGTCTAAATGCTAACTTGCTGCCTTACATTTAGAATCGGCGGTGGATCTGCTAAAATTATGTAGAGACCGGCACCTCGACAGAACTTCGCAGAGACTTAGTAAGTCTAAAACGCCAGTCTTAATAAATGTGCCCCTACAGTATTGCTCTTACCTCAAATTTTGCTAATCTATTTGTAAATTCCCACTGATTTTCACTTCAGTCCCAGTTATGCTACAAATACCTGTTCCAGGTTTAAAGGGAAGGTCAAACCAATTGCACCGATACATCTAAAAGGAGCAATGGACCACATTGTAAATACAATAGTTGCAAATGTAGTCACATATCTTAATAGTAGGAGTTTATACACTGGTGATTGTGAAGTTCCTAGGGCATTATGAGTATCAAGTCACACAGTGTACATGCATAAAGCATTTTCCTGATGCACAGAGCAAAACCATAACTTTCAGTAGTGGATCAAAGACTTCAGGATGACAAATCTTTATGAAATGCAACCTCTTTGTGCTGCCATAGTACACCTCTTCAAAGGTGCTGATAAAAGAGCAACAAATGTGACTGGAGCCTTCAAGCAATGTGTCTGACCTTGTGATTCATGTATATGATAAAAGTTCTCACTAGAAGGTTTATATTATTAAAAGGGATTTTCCATCTCAGAACTCATGTACCCACTCACAACCTTGTCCCACCTGGATGTAGCAGCCAGATGTGGTCGGAAATATGGAGTTGAGTAGGCTAGGCAATGCTTTTTCTATAGTTTTCTTTCTGTAGATCCAACCACCTCTGGCTGCCACAATCAGATAGGATGGGGTTGGAGTCCCTGTCCTGTGGATATGCTATAATTGCTTGGTGAATACCCCCTTAATAGAACAGTAACATAGAACCAGTATCTGGAATTTACAGTCTAATAACTGATTGTTATGTCAATTCTTGACCATATGGTGAAAATTGTTTACATTTTCTTTTTATTTCAAGTCATACCCTATGGATTAATAGAGGGAAATAAAGTTTTCAAATTTACCTTCCATTCATTTAAGTTCTACTTCTAACCCTTAACTATACATTATCTGAGAAGTACTGAGCCCTTTAAAGTGATTGGGACAGAATGTACCTCTGTATGCCTCCAATGTCAAAAAGTGTGGCATGCTACCTCAGATGGCACATTATGGGGCTATTCTTCCCAAGATGCCTTGCTTCCAGGGGAGAATATGCCCAATATGCCAGGTAGCACTGTACAATGACATAATGAGTGCCTAAAGCTCCACATTAGAGAATTGCCAGTGCTGAACCACGTGCATGGGGTTTCACTATGTAATCCGATTTTTACTCTCTGTTCCCCATGACAGTGAGAACTATTGCAGCATATGACATCTACATAATTACTTTTACAGCCGATATGATGTCGTAATTCATACACATTGGCTGTAATTCATACATGAAACAAATTGCACATTTATTTTTCATTCCTTACACAGAATAAACAAAACAATAAAATACATGCATTTTGTTTATTTTCATTATGTTCTTGTCAGTGTTCCCACCGCTACCCCAGCACTTTATACATCTCCATCCTACTAAGGCCTCTTTCACACGGCCTTAGGCAATACACGGGCACCGTTCCGTGGCCATTCTACATCACGGATGATGACCCATTAATTTCAATGGGTCCGCAAATCCGGAGATACGGAACGGTGCGGAACGGAACACTACGGAAGCACTATGGAGTGCTTCCGTGGGGTTTCGTTCCATACTTCCATCCCGCAAAGAGATAGAACATGTCCTATCTTTTTGCGGAACAGGCAGATCGCGGACCAATTCAAGTGAATGGGTCCGCGATCCGCTGCGGCTGCCCCACGGTCAGTGCCCATGCATTGCAGGCCACAATTTGCGGACTGCAGCACAGGTACATGACACCGACGGCCATGTGAAAGAGGCCGAAAGGTCAGGCCAAATGGAGTGGTCTCAAGGCAGCCAAAAAGCAGCCGCCATGTAGCTGAAAACCACAATAGCATGCTGTTTGGTGCAGCTTTTAGGTTAATTAAAGGGGTTGTCCTACCTTTCATCAGACCTAATCAGTAGCTGGAATGTGTGCTCAAAGTAAAAAGAAGACCACTCACCTATCTAACACCCTGGTCATTTCTGGTCCCCACTGATGTGGTCCCATTATAAATGGTCTCAGTGAATATGTGCTACAATCAAATGTCATTCAGCGACTAGGGGTCTGTTCATTTTCAGCTGCACAGTTTTGCAGGTAAACAGCAATTTTACGCCTACAAATCTGTCCCATGGGGTCTTACCCAAAAAGTCTGTTTCACCAGACAATTTTGAAATGGATTTCACATATATTCAACACTTAAAAAATCTTCAAGCAAAAGTAAAATCTGCATCCCGTGCATATAAATGGGGTTCCTGTATGGGCCTAACTAGCAGGTATAGCAGCTACTTTGGGGCCCCATAGCTAAGGGGCCCATTCCACTCAGACATACAATATGTACAGTTAGTGACTTATATGGATAGCTCATCAATACGTAAATCGAGGAGAACTCCATTAACAAGGAAGTACAATGAAATATTGCAAGAATCAGGACACTGTTCTGTATTTTCTTCACACGATGTATTTTCAACCAATTTCTTGGCATCTTGTTTGGTTACATATATATCATATACTGTAGCAATAAAATACAGTTCTTCATATGACACATGAGCCGAGGAACCTGTATATTTTATTTGTTGGATCATTCATCGTCCATTACGGTAGCTCGAGGACATTATGTTTTCTACTACAAGTGCTAGACACACTCCTGGAATCAGATAGCAGTCATGTGGTTTAGTAACATGAGGAGGAAGACATAACATTTATGTAAGTCACCATTGGTCAGCCGTACAGTAGGTATGAATAACAGCGCTTCGTGACTGCGATCATATATCAGGGATATCAGGTAAAAATTCTATACAGAGTGGAGAACAGACAGCACCTACACTATACAGTCTCCGAACTGTGGTCCTCCTGCAGTGCACCTAGAGCTTTTGAGGCATGTTGGCTTTTGAGACAGTAACCTATTTAGGTCTCTGAAGTTCAGACGCATGGTTGTTTTACTACAAAGTTAATTCATGTAATAAAAACTCCTGTAAATGATGTTAACAATTAACTCAGGCAGGTCGCCTCCTTATCACTACAAACATAGCAGAAGTCGGTTCAAAGTGAATCCACCAGGCCTTGAACTTTCACTTACCTTTTTTTTTTCTTTCTTGATATATTGACCTTTTTGACTACTTTAAAACATCTTCTTGTGGTCCCAGTGCTGGAGTAGCAGCAATATACATAACTTTTATGATGTCCTGTATGATATTTTTGCATCATCAACATGTGGCAACTGTGTAACCATGATGGCATTATCAAGGGGCCTTGCAGCCCTCATAGCTGCCCTCCAATAGTCAGCCATTTCCAATAATCTAGCATTTTGTGGATGTTGTTATAATTTATTTCATGCCTAATGCAGCTCTCCTAATATTCTTTAAGGATTTGTATCAAAGCAAGGATAATATTTACATTAGACAGTAAATCCTGTTTATTACACTCAATTTATATACTGCAGACATATTCCGTAGCGCTTTACAGACATTACCATCAAGCTGTCCCCAGTGGAGCTCACACCCTAAGGTCCCTATCAGTATGTCTTTGGAGTATAGGAGAAATCGGAGTACGTGGAGGAAACCCACACAAACACGGGGAGAACATACAAACTCCATGCAGATGTTTTCCTTGGTCAGATTAGAACTTAGGACCCGTACAAGACACCTGTGCAAACCACCGGGCCACCATAATGCCCACCTACATTTCCACTATTCGAAATAGGTTCCATGGTCCCAAACCAGCCACACATAAGAGGGATCAATGTCCTAACATTTATTTTGGTGAATAGAACAAGCAACATATAGAGTGGCCTCTCCAAAAGATCACCTATCTAGGCCAGATTTTATAAATAAAGATTATTGTTATTATTATTACTATTATGTGACAGATTTTGAGTTTCGCCATATATCATGCATATACTGCTGCCTATACTGCGTTTTCTTGTACTGTGTTAAGGCTATGGCTACATTTGATCTAATGATTGTCAATGGTGTCACAGTAACTCCATTGACTCTAATATAAGTCACGTGCAACATGCGACTGGCCTGAAACATGCCTAAAATCAACAACCAAATCACAGCTCCAAAACAGTCGCACAACAGCAAGTTTTCAGACAAGTCGCACATATTTTATTTTGTCAGGTGACACATGTCGCCGTGTAGCCTCAGCCGTAGGCTTCGTCCACATCTCCATTTGTAGATCAGGATCTTCAACTCCACCGGGTGATTTCCACCTTAAGGCCTCTTTCAGACGGGCGTTGCGGGTGCACTCCGTCAAACAGTGCGGGTGCGTTGCGGGAATTGCCGCGATTTTTCCCTGCGAGTGCAAAGCGCTGTCATGCGTTTTGCACGCGCGGGAGAAAAATCGGCACTTTTGGTACCCAGACCCGAACCTGCACTTCTTCACAGAAGTGCATGTTTGGGTCAGAAATTGTCCCGCTGGTATTATTTCACATTATAACATAGTTATAATGTAAAATAATACCCTTGGCCATCTCCCTAATGTTGAACCCGGTGCAGAATGGGTTAAAAATAATAAACTAATCATAACTTACCTGGTCCATTTGATCGCGAAGCCCGGCCTCCTCTCCGTTAGCTTGAAAGATGTAAAGGACCTGTAATGATGTCACAGCATCACATGGCCCAATCACCTGCTCCATCACTATGGTGATGGAGCATGTGATTGGTCCATGTGACCACGTGACATCATCCAAGGTCCTTAAGCACTATTCACAGCCTGAGGATAGTGATTAAGGACCTTGGATGATGTCACATGGTCACATGGACCAATCACATGCTCCATCACCATAGTGATGGAGCAGGTGATTGGGCCATGTGATGTGACGTCATCACAGGTCCTTTAGATCATCGATGCTGCAGGGAAAGAGAGGACAGATCGCGACTCACGCGATCAAGTGGCTAAGGTAAGTTAACTTTTATTATTTTTAACCCTTCCTCATCATTTAACAATGCATTCTTTATTAAGAATGCTATTATTTCCCTTATAACCATGTTATAAGGGAAATAATAGAGATTGGGTCCCGTTGCTAAGCAACAATGCGGGAAAATCGCAACGCATCCGCACTTGGTTGCGGATGCTTGCGATTTTCCCGCATCCCCATTCACTTCTATGGGGCCTGCGTTGCGTGAAAAACGCAGAATATAGAACATGCTGCGATTTTCACGCAACGCAGAAGTGATGCGTGAAAATCACCGCTCATGTGCACAGCCCCATAGAAATGAATGGGTCCGGATTCAGTGCGGGTGCAATGCGTCCTCCTCACGCATTGCACCCGCGCGGAAAACTCGCCCGTGTGAAAGGGGCCTAAATGTAGGGTTTCAGACAGACAGAAACCGTTGCGTGCAATGTTTTTTCGTCCTGCCGATAACCAGCATTTGTGTTGGATCAGGCTGTTGGAACTCCAAAACGGAGATGTGAATGCAGCCTAAGGCCCCATTCAAACATTTTTGTTCTGCATCCGATCCATATTTTTTGTGGATCAGATGTGGACCGATTCATTTCAATGGTCCCGTAAAAGATGTGGACAGCACACAGTGTGCTATCTGCATCCGTACATCCTTCCGGGGCCCCACAAAAAAATAAATTAAAAAATGTCCTATTCTTGTTCATTTTGCAAACAAGACTAGTGAAAAGTTACATAGTGCGAGATCCGTGGTTAATAGTGGAATATTGTGGATCACACTGGATAGCATTTGCAGATGGCTTTGTCTTTCAGGTTCATGAAGTATCTCATGAGTGAACTAATGCTTTTCTATTCTTTAAGGGGTTTTCCAGTTTGCATCACCATTTAATACTCTTTTATGAAGGTAGCTGTAATTTTGTAATGTATTTCTGTTACCTTTATTGCTCCTGTCTTCTGTTCTCGGCTGTGGTCACATGACCATGTCCAGAGCCGGATTAAGAGCATCATGGGCCTGGTGCTGAAGATTTTAATGGGCCTTTTTTTAGAAAATGAAAACACAACGCAGAGCAATTTTTTTATAATGCAAATAACGTGCATCTGTCATATGTTTTATGCATATGAAATCACCAGCAGAGCTGAATTAGCCTTTAGTTAGCTTATTTTTTTTTTTTTAAATAAAACACTTCTGGGGGCCCAGAATGTGACATTGTTATCCCCACCATACCATTAATTGATCGCCCTCCTCTGCACCCGCTCCCGTTTAGCCATGTTCTTCTTATATACAGGGGCCCAATATTGAACAATACTCAATTTTAACACATTGGTGGGCCCAGTGCACGATTTTCATGATTTTATAATCTATTTGGAGATCATTAATTATACACAGTAGCATGCTATATGAAACATGGTGTTGTGAAATGGGTTTATACCCAATAAAACACATATGCAAAACTGCATGTAGAAATGTAAGCATCTTGATTAATGATAATGATTAGCAATGTTCCATAAATCGCTCTCAAAAACACAATTTTTGCATACATGTTGCAAAAATGCTATATGTAAAAGCTCCCACATTGGGAAAGGTTTGGACTCACGGGTGACGTCTTCTCTGATCAGAGTCATCCTCTTTTCATTTCTTTTCCATCTTGCTCAGATGATGATCACTATGCCGATACGTGATTCTGTAGAATTGGAAGGCAAACATCTTAGAAACAGCAGTTTTCCAGCACCCTTAGCATCTCTATACAAACACCCCATCTATAAGTGTCCAAAATGGTAATAGCACCCTCTTGTGCCCCCATACAGTAGGTAGATAATCACATAGTAAGTTAACCCCCCATTGAACAGGCAGGTAGGAAAAGCCTGCATTAACGATCCGATAATCCCCCAAGGCCCCAATAAGTAGGTCCTGACCCAATGACATATGTACAATAGGTGACCGTGAGACTTACCGCTCTATGAGTTGTTTTCTGGGGAGTATTCTATGTCACTGAACTGAAGGCTGCTGAACGCGACCCCGGCAGGTGGCAGCACCGCACTTAACTGCAAGCAGAAAGAATTTTGAACATCCCGCGCACAGCAGCTGCCTTTCATTTACGTTTAGAGAAGGTGCAGGGCCCAGGGTAGGAGTCTGATATGACGACGCAGTGCGGCGCACACAGCTGACCTGTCACCTGACCTGTCACTGTCCTGGTGAGTTTTGTAAAGGGCCGGCCTGGGAGATTACTCCTTGCAGCGCTGGCCCTGTCATCATCGGACAGTCAGGTCTGGTCCTTTTAAGGGTTGTGGCTGCAGGGCGGCCGTGAGGCGACTCCAGCAAGGTGGCCTATTGTCCCCACTCCATCATGTCATCCCCGCCCATTAATGTAGTACTGCTAATTGCCCATCTCCCCCCTCATTTCTCCCCATCCATGTCACAGACTTGTCCCCAGACCATCATGTGAGACCCCCTCATTAATGTAGTACTGCTAATTGCACCCTCCCCTCATTTCTCCACCTCCATGGCACAGACTTGTCCCCAGTCCATCATTGACCCCCCAAACATTAATGCCGTACTGCTAATTGCACATGTGACATCTCCTCCCTATGGCACAGACTTGTCCCCACTCTCCCAGTCAATGATCCATCATGTCAGCCCCACTTCCTAGACCCAGTCCATCATGTCAGATGCCTCCCCATTGATGTTATGCAAATTTTTTCACAACCCCTCCCCCAATGGCACAGACAGACTCCTCCCAGACCCAGTCCATCATGTCAAATTATGCTGCCCCCAAACCCCCCCATCATGTCAACCATCATGTCAAATGGTGCCTGCTGCTCCTAACCCCCCGCATGTCAAATGCTGCCTGCTGCTCCCAACCCCCCGCATGTCAAATGCTGCCTGCTGCAGCTGCCCCCAACCCCACCCCCATCATGTCCATCATGTCAAATGCTGCCTGCTGCACCCCATCATGTCCATCATATCAGCTAATATCACCTCCCCCATCATGTCCAGCATGTCAGCCAATATCACCCCCATCATGTCCAGCATGTCAGCCAATATCACCCCCCCATCATGTCCAGCATGTCAGGCTTGTCAGCCAATATCACGCCCCCCATCATGCCCAGCATGTCAGCCAATACCCACCCCCATCATGTCAGGCTTGTCTTGTCAGCCAATACCCCCCACATCATGTCAGGTTTGTCTTGTCAGCCAATACCCCCCACATCATGTCAGGCTTGTCTTTTCAGCCAATACCAACCCTCCCCACCCCCATCATGTCAGGCTTGTCTTGTCAGCCAATACCCCCCACATCATGTCAGGTTTGTCTTGTCAGCCAATACCCCCCACATCATGTCAGGCTTGTCTTTTCAGCCAATACCCCCCACATCATGTCCAGCATGTCAGGCTTGTCAGCCAATATCACTCCCCTCATCATCTCATCATGTCCAGCATGTCAGCCAATATCACCCCCCATCATGTCCAGCATGTCAGCCAATATCACCCCCCAATCATGTCCAGCATGTCAGCCAATATCACCCCCAATCATGTCCAGCATGTCAGCCAATACCCCCCATCATGTCATGCTTGTCTTGTCAGCCAATACCCACCCCCCCATCATGTCAGGCTTGTCTTGTCAGCCAATACCCCCCCACATCATGTCAGGTTTGTCTTGTCAGCCAATACCCCCCACATCATGTCAGGCTTGTCTTTTCAGCCAATACCAACCCTCCCCCCATCATGTCCAGCATGTCAGGCTTGTCAGCCAATATCACTCCCCTCATCATCTCATCATGTCCAGCATGTCAGCCAATATCACCCCCCATCATGTCCAGCATGTCAGCCAATATCACCCCCCATCATGTCCAGCATGTCAGCCAATATCACCCCCAATCATGTCCAGCATGTCAGCCAATATCACCCCCATCATGTCCAGCATGTCAGCCAATATCACCCCCAATCATGTCCAGCATGTCAGCCAATATCACCCCCAATCATGTCCAGCATGTCAGCCAATATCACCCCCCAATCATGTCCAGCATGTCAGCCAATATCACCCCCAATCATGTCCAGCATGTCAGCCAATACCCCCCATCATGTCAGGCTTGTCTTGTCAGCCAATACACCCCCCACCCCGGAACCCACCCCACCTGCTACAAGCAACTCAGAGTCACACTCACAGTCTCAGCTCTGCCTCTCAGGACTCCGACACACAGCAGACAGGCAGCAGCAGTCACGTGTGCCTCTCTCTGGCTCAGGCTGCTGCTGTGAGAGACAGTGCCTGCGGCGCCACTCGTCTTGCCGGCCACGGCCGGGTCGGCCACGCCCCCAATTATCATGTGACCCGGGCCGGGTGAATATTATGAGCCAGCGGGGCAGCGGGGATGGATATGAGGCACACGCAGGGCGCTGGTTCTTAAAATTAAATCAAAATTAAAAGAAACTTTTTTTCTGGGCGGCTGGGACTGGGCCTATCTTCACACAGGGGCCTGGAGCAGCAGCTCCATCCGCCCCTATGTTAATCCGGCCCTGACCATGTGCATGCAGCTCTTTCTTTTTTCCTGCAATGTTATGTTCATGGATGTGTCAGTGACATGGGAGTGTCTATGTAACCTGCTGGGTGGGAGGAGCTATACACCAGCTGGGTGTTGTCAGGGGCAGTGATAGGGGAGTGTCTATGTAACTAGCTGGGTGGGAGGAGCTATAAACTAGCTGGGTGTTAGGGGCAGTGATAGGGGAGTGTCTATATAACTAGATGGGTGGGAGGAGCTTTAAATAGCTGGGTGTTGTTAGGGGCAGTGATAGAGGAGTGTCTATGTAACTAGCTGGGTGGGAGGAGCTATAAACTAGCTGGGTGTTAGGGGCAGTGATAGGGGAGTGTCTATGTAACTAGCTGGGTGGGAGGAGCTATAAACTAGCTGGGTGTTAGGGGCAGTGATAGGGGAGTGTCTATATAACTAGCTGGTGGGAGGAGCTTTAAATAGCTGGGTGTTGTTAGGGGCAGTGATAGAGGAGTGTCTATGTAACTAGCTGGTGGGAGGAGCTATAAACTAGCTGGGTGTTATTAGGGGCAGTGATAGGGGAGTGTCTATGTAACTAGCTGGTGGGAGGAGCTATAAACTAGCTGGGTGTTATTAGGGGCAGTGATAGGGGAGTGTCTATGTAACTAGCTGGTGGGAGGAACTATAAACTAGCAGGGGGTTGTTAGGGGCAGTGATAGGGAAGTGTCTATGTAACTAGCTGGGTGGTAGAAGCTATAAACTAGCTGGGTGTTGTTAGGGGCAGTGATAGGGAGTGTCTATGTAAATAGCTGGGTGGGAGGAGCTATAAACTAGCTGGGTGTTAGGGGCAGTGATAGGGGAGTGTCTATATAACTAGCTGGTGGGAGGAGCTTTAAATAGCTGGGTGTTGTTAGGGGCAGTGATAGAGGAGTGTCTATGTAACTAGCTGGTGGGAGGAGCTATAAACTAGCTGGGTGTTATTAGGGGCAGTGATAGGGGAGTGTCTATGTAACTAGCTGGTGGGAGGAGCTATAAACTAGCTGGGTGTTATTAGGGGCAGTGATAGGGGAGTGTCTATGTAACTAGCTGGTGGGAGGAGCTATAAACTAGCAGGGGGTTGTTAGGGGCAGTGATAGAGGAGTGTCTATGTAACTAGCTGGGTGGGAGGAGCTATAGACTAGCTGGGTGTTGTTAGGGGCAGTGATAGGGGAGTGTCTATGTAACTAGCTGGTGGGAGGAGCTATAAACTAGCAGGGTGTTGTCAGGGGCAGTGATAGGGGAGTGTCTATGTAACTAGCTGGGTGGTAGAAGCTATAAACTAGCTGGGTGTTGTTAGGGGCAGTGATAGGGAGTGTCTATGTAAATAGCTGGGTGGGAGGAGCTATAAACTAGCTGGGTGTTAGGGGCAGTGATAGGGGAGTGTCTATATAACTAGCTGGTGGGAGGAGCTTTAAATAGCTGGGTGTTGTTAGGGGCAGTGATAGAAGAGTGTCTATGTAACTAGCTGGTGGGAGGAGCTATAAACTAGCTGGGTGTTATTAGGGGCAGTGATAGGGAGTGTCTATGTAACTAGCTGGTGGGAGGAGCTATAAACTAGCTGGGTGTTATTAGGGGCAGTGATAGGGGAGTGTCTATGTAACTAGCTGGGTGGGAGGAGCTATAAACTAGCTGGGTGTTGTTAGGGGCAGTGATAGGGGAGTGTCTATGTAACTAGCTGGGTGGTAGAAGCTATAAACTAGCTGGGTGTTGTTAGGGGCAGTGATAGGGAGTGTCTATGTAAATAGCTGGGTGGGAGGAGCTATAAACTAGCTGGGTGTTAGGGGCAGTGATAGGGGAGTGTCTATGTAACTAGCTGGCTGGGAGGCGCTATTAACTAGCTGGATGTTGTTAGTGTCAGTGATAGGGGAGTGTCTATGTGACTAGCTGGTGGGAGGAGCTATAAACTAGCTGGGTGTTATTAGGGGCAGTGATAGGGGAGTGTCTATGTGACTAGCTGGTGGGAGGAGCTATAGACTAGCTGGGTGTTGTTAGGGGCAGTGATAGGGGAGTGTCTATGTAAGTAGCTGGTGGGAGCAGCTATAAACTAGCTGGGTGTTAGGGGCAGTGATAGGGGAGTGTCTATGTGACTAGCTGGTGGGAGGAGCTATTAACTAGCTGGGTGTTAGGGGCAGTGATAGGGGAGTGTCTATGTAACTAGCTGGTGGGAGGAGCTATAAACTAGCAGGGGGTTGTTAGGGGCGGTGCTGGAGCTGTGGCAGAGAAAGGAGCAGTGCATCAAGGGTTTGGTTGGATAAAGCAACAGGAAGTGCTGTATACAGGATATAAACCATCCAGAGTAATCTGCTTACATGGAGAAAATGGGTCATGAGAGTCCAAACTGAATAATAAAGCATGGGTAAGATGGACATGAGGTAAGCAAATGAGAATATCTATTAAAAGCCACAGTAAAACAATTTTCACATTTATATGACACAAAAAAGTTTCCCCCCACACTAATCAGGTTGCCTATGATTAGACAAATTCATTTCTTTTTACCCCAGAATAAGTCTCACTGTTTTTAGAACCTGAATGAATGGAGTCACGTTGCAACCTGCAAGATACTGTGATCGCAACCTGACAAGTGCAAAAACTCAGTAGTCACAAAGGGGAGCTCACATACAATTTTCTCTACTTATATTCTCTACTTATATACACATATCAATTAGTTAATTAGCTTACCTATCACTCAACTTGTCAAAATTTCAAATCCATGCATTGAAAACAGACAGCTAGGTATTGGGTAGATTTTTGGCAGAGATAGACTTTGCTGCTGTGAGAGGAAAAATTGCCAATGCACTCTTCCACACTTTGAGCCGGTTTGGCCAGCCATGTCTTAACTCTTTACTCCTCAGCCCAGGAACTTCAGAAACGTTCATTAGAACCAATTTGCCTGCCTAAGTTTCTGCAGAAAAAGAGGGAGACTTTAGAAAGACAGCGAGAAGGAGTACCATAATGCCCATCATTGCTGCTATGCATACATTGCTTTTGTGGAGGAACTGCACTGTGATTTGCTTGGAAATGTGTCTTGATTAATGTACTACTACTCTAAATCACACATTAGTAAAGAGAGACTTCTTTAGGCTGCTACAACTGGCCTGGTTGCTGACTCCACCATCTGCCAGCCACTGCATCTACACTTCCTGCCTTACACCTGGACCAACACTTAACATTAAGGGCACCTCAACTACCACAAGGCAGAGCCGTATTAGGATGTGCCCGAAGTAAACGAAAGGCTGCGACCCCCGTCACTGCACAGCCCTAGGGGGTATCGGTTTGAGGATTGTCACAGTGATCCATGAGTACAACTATCATTGCCAGAGCCACTCGCTCCTCCTGGGCACACTAATTCAGCCTTATCCCCACAAAGATGTGGAATACATTCTATGGATCATACTTAAATCAACATATTTCTTGTTAGGTGGTACTGATAAGGCTAAAGTCATATTTCTATTTAACATTTCTCCTCCCTTTTCATACCTGCTAGTAATTAGAGAAGTACATTTTTATAGCCAATTCAATTTTATAAATTCTCATAAGCAATTAAAATTTATATTGCACATTTTGGAGATAAAGTTCTTCTTTAGGTTGTCAACCTGAAAGAGGAGAATTTTTCTTCTTTCCTACAATAAAATAATCTATTGGTCCTCTTCACAAGTTGATGTGGTCCTTTTGCGCCGGGCAGTCCATCCCTTACAGTTCTACATGTCTCTTTGGAACATTGGGCATCTGTCCTTGAAGTTCCTGTGACTGAGGCTACATTCCCAACAGCTTCTGCGATCTTGATATGCTTAGATTTAAAGAGGACCTTTCACCTGAAAATGCATGTGAAACTGAAGATATACCCTTACTTGCCTGTCCCCCGTGGTGCTTAATCAGCTCTTCTTTTTTCAATATGTGCCCCCGTTTGTCCGCGGTGCCCCCCGCAATATCTCCCGCCGTGTATGCTAATGAGTCATTCGGCGCAACTGGGCGGGCCTGCAAAAGTTCTCCTGGGCGTGTCTGTCTTCTCCCTGGCACGGAGCGCATCCAATCAGCGCGCTCCGCTCTTAGCCAGGGAGAAGAAGCTCCAGTTCTCGCGAGATTCGCGAGAACTGGAGCGATTCTATCCATCCTGCTTCCGCCTCCGACGCTGCTCGCTGCGGGAATCCAAGATGGCACCGGCAACAGGATGAATGAAATTGCTCCAGTTCTCGCGAGAACTGGAGCTTCTTCTCCCTGGCTAAGAGCGGAGCGCGCTGATTGGATGCGCTCCGTGCCAGGGAGAAAACAGACATGCCCAGGAGAACTTTTGCAGGACCGCCCAGTTGAGCCGAATGGCTCATTAGCATACACGGCGGGAGATATTGCGGGGGGCACAGCGGACAAACGGGGGCACATATTGAAAAAAGAAGAGCTGATTAAGCACCACGGGGGACAGGCAAGTAAGGGTATATCTTTAGTTTCACATGCATTTTCAGGTGAAAGGTCCTCTTTAACTTGTGTCTAATCAAGGACAACCTATACAGGGGAGCCTCCAATTTACAGGGGGTCTGACAACCCTCTGCATTTGATGTACTCACCCTATGGTGGGCTATTTCCTGCCTTCATCTTTCGCCCCAATATTAAGAAGACACCCATGAAGACCTTAGATCAGACACTGGAGTTAAGAAGACACCCATTCAGATCAGACCCCAAAGTTAAGAAGACCCCCGATCAGACCTCAGATCAGACCCCCATGTTAATCAGACCTCAGATCAGTCAAAAAAATAAATAAAAATTCACCTCTCCTTTTCAGGATGCCGCCTCCGTATATATATAGAGCATGAACTGTACAAAGTTGAACAACAATAAAGGTGTAGAACGGATCAGTCCCCCCATTAGAGGGGGAGACCACCGTAAAAAAAACTACTTAACCGCAAATTCTTTTGGATTTTCCGGCTGGTTAGTTGTATCCCAACTGGTCTAAATAAAAAAAAGATACAATTAATTCTCATGTTATTCTGGATTTTTAATTCCATATTTTGCATATTTCCAAATGTCTCCCTATCTTCACATGTGTTGTCATTGCTGGGGGGGATATATAAGGATGTAAGCATTGTCATGAGTAAGGGTAATATTTTAAGATCTGAAATGAGTAGACGTTAACGCTGTGTGTGTCTGTACTGTGTCATTGGATATTTTATCACTTTAAAGAATAAAGGCTATCACATTTTATGGGAAGCTGGACGTCTCTCCTTGTTAGGGCATGAACTGTGTATGCTTGGTAAGCTTGTACAAGGTAAGTAGACTTTGAGTTTTTCCTCAGGTTACATCATCATGTTATCTGAAGCATTTCACCCTATAATATAAGCGTTCTACATTACACCAAGTAAGGACATATCTGAAGAACTTCCTGCAAGCTGTGAGAACAGAAGCGGATTACTGCTGTAATTTGCATATTGTTGTCCATGTGTCCAGAATAGGTATTCCTTGATGTTTAGAAAAACCCATTAACGTGATTAAAGAAATGAAATAATCAGCTAGATGACAAATTGCACAGAAATGATAATCCCTGGGAGCTGGCATGGAAGCAAGTTGTGGATTATATGCTAGTTGGTCTTTTGTGGCTAAACTAGAGCCTGATTTTTTAATCCCTTGTCCACCACTTTTTATAATCAGGACCAAAGTTCTGGTGATGATTCATGTTATATCCAATGCTCCAAGGCAGGGGTGTGCATAGAAATCGTTGGGCCCCATAGCAAGAATCTGAATTGGACCCTCATGCCCTGTCACTGTCCCCTCCCACTACCTGCACTGGCTCCTCCCACTACTAGCACTGGCTCCTCCCAGGCTCCATCCCCGTTTCACATGCATGAAAGATGTATCATTTAATCTTCTTAACCCCCACCCAGCTATTCATGCAATGCAAGTCCAAATTCTCCACCTCATCATGGACTGCTACAAACTCCCCCCCCCCCCCCTCACACACACACCCGCACAGTTCACTCCACCCATTATCATGAGCTATTGCTATTGTTCATCCATAGCACCCCTTAGGGTATGTACACACTTTCTCAGGTTCCGGCAGGAGCCTCTGTCACAGATTTCTGCAAAACTAAAGGGCAGAACTGAACTAAACTGAAGGGGGTGAGGCAGCAGCAGATTATATAATAAACGGCCCAGAAATCGGCCCAGAAACCTGTGAACCTCAGCAGCAGATGAGTACATGCCCTAGGGGTGCTATGGATGAACATGATAAGACTGCAGTAGTTCATGATGGTAGGGGGGGGGGTGTTTGTAGCAGTCCATGATGAGGTGGAGAAAGTTTGCTGATAAGAATTTGGACTTGCAGTGCATGAATAGCTGGGTGGTGGTTAAGAAGATTGAATGGTACATTTTTTTCTTTGTATATAAAAGGGGGTGGGGCAGGTAAGAGCCAGCGCATGTAGTGGGAGGAGCCAGTGCAGGTAGTGGGAGGGGTCCAATTCAGATTCTTGCTATGGGGTCCAACGATTTCTATGTACACCCCTGCCTTGGAGCACTGCTGATTTTTCTCTATTTAAAGCCCTTATAAAGATATAACATGAATCATCACCAGAATTTTGGTCCTGATTATAAAAAATGCTGGATATTTATTATTAGGGATTAAAACATCAGGCTCTAGTTTAGCCACAAAAGACCAACTAGTATATGATCCACAACTTGCTTTCATGCCAGCTCCCAGGCATTATTAATTCTGTGCAATTTGTCGTCTAGCTGATTATTTCATTTCTTTAATCACATTATGAGTTTTTCTAAACATGAAGGAATACCTATTCTGGGCATATGGACAACAATATGCAAATTACAGCAGTAATCCGCTTCTGTTCTCACAGCTTGCAGGAAGTTCTTCAGATATGTCCTTACTTGGTGTAACGTAGAACTCTTACATTATAGAGTGAAATGCTACTGATAAGATGATGATGTAACCTGAGGGAAAACTCAAAGTCTACTTACCTTGTACAAGCTTACTTACTATAATATATATATATATATATATATATATATAGATAGATAGATAGATATATACATATATACATAAAAAAATCAACACAGCTCTCTTCTTGTGAAAAAAAAACGCAATGTCTTTATTCACACATGTGACACAAAATAAGCAACGTTTCAATCCCCTTCCGGGATCCTTCTCAAGCCTATAAGCCACACTTTTCCCCCTAAAGTGAGTTGAGGCGGCATCCGGAACAGGAGAGGTGAGTTGATTTTTTTTTCTGTTTGATTAACATAGGGGTCTGATCTGAGGTCTGATTAGGGGTCTTCTTAACATTGGAAGTCTGGTCTGAGATCTGTTTGGGGGTTTTTGTAAAATTGGGGGTGTGATTAGAGGTTTAACTGGGGGTCTTCTTAACTCTGGTGTCTGATCTGGGGTCTTCATGGGTGTCTTCTTAACATTGGGGCCAAAGATGAAGGCAGGAAATATCCCACCATAGGGTGAGTACTTCAAATGCAGAGGGTTGTCAGACCCCCTCTAAATTGGAGGCTCCCCTGTATAGGTTGTGCTTGATTAGGCACAACTCTAATGTAAGCATATCAAGATCGCAAAAGTTGTCGGGAATGGAGCAGCAGTCACAGGAACTTCCAGGACAGACGCCCAATCTTCCAAGGAGATGTGTAGCAAAAGGACCACATCAACTTGTGATGGATTATTTTATTGTAGGAAAGAACACATTTCGGAGATAAAATTCTCCTCCTTCAGGTTAACAACCTGAAGAAGGAGAATTTTGTCTCAGAAACGTGGTTTCCTACAATACATTAAAAGAATCAATTAGTCGCTTTGCAAGTTTATGTGGTCTTTTTGCATTCCATCCCTTACAGTTCTTAACATTGAGGGTCTGATTTAAGGTCTGAATAGGGGTTTTCTAAACACGGGTCTGATGCTGAGGTCTGATTAGGAGTCTTATTAACATTGGAAAACATCCCTGGGCGCCGCTCTACACATACAGTATATATGATTATCTAACAATTGTTGGACCAGTGAAAGGTCCTCTTTACTTCCAAACTGGACTGGAGTAGCTGTCCTTCTCCAGCTTCAGGGACAGGTGCCCTCTAGCTGAGCCACCATGCGTTGCATCCCGGCCAGTCGCTCCTGAAGCAGCCCCCTCTCCCTGCTTTCAGTGGTTTTCTCATGCTCGGACCGTCTGTTTAATTTGTATTTTTCTGTGCGTTGGAAGAGGGGTAGTCTTATACAGCAAGAATAGCCCAAACCCCATATTTTGACAGGAAAAGTAGGGGGTTGTCTTACATGCCCAGTCGTCCTATACGCTGGAAAATACAGTATATATAGTGCAGGGCTTGATAAATTCCCCACTCCCACTGTGTATGATTATTTTGCATTAAAAGGTAAAAATTATATTTACTTGCAACCTACATTTTCCATACAGTTCATTTGGTACAAAAAAGTCTACAGTAAGAAAATGTGCATGTCATATGCACTCTCTATTGGTGATATAAGTATAAATATTGTCAAACAAAATCACAGAATAAATTGGTCTAAATGACAAAAGATGCTGTTGCGCATTTCTACCCGGGGGAGCAAATCCTGCCCATGTGATCTGTTGCTAACGGCAATCCCCAGCAAAAATGCATACAATGGAGTATGCCGCCAGTGGACCACATGTACCACAAAAAACATCCTACACAGGTCTTAAAAGCATAAAATGCTCAAGACCCCATATGTTGTGGTGCATTTCTAACCAGGGGAGCAAATCCTGTACATGTGATCTGTTGCTAACAGCAATCCCCAGCAAAAAATGCATACAATGGAGGATGCCCACAACGGACCACATGTAAGACAAATGTGCGAATGGGGCTATAAAAAGAGAAAATCACTGAAAATAGTGCACTACAATGGTAAATGCAATTGACAATATATGGCTAAACCACTACGCTGATATTAAAAATCAGACAGTTCGCCAATATATTCTTATATCAAGAACATACCGGAGACCGCGCACCCCGTCAAGGTCTCTCAATGTGGCACGGGTATATGTATGCCTGGAGGTGTGGCAACCTCAGGTTTGAATGTACCTTGATTTTGATCTCTGGGTAACATTCAGGTGCATCTGGGCAGCCTGCGTCACATGAGCTTGGTATAGGTGGGACACACAGCCTCCTCCCATTGTATGTGTGATTTAACGCTGGAGGTAACTGGGAGCTACTGGCTGTGTGTCAGACTTTATGCACCTATAATAAACTGTCCATACAGCATAGGTAGGTTAGCGTTAGGTCCCGTGCCACATTGAGAGACCTTGACGGGGTGCGCGGGCTCCAGGATATTCTTCATATAAGAATATATTGGCGAACTGTCTAATTTTTAATATCAGCATGAGGGTTTAGCCATATATTGTCAATTGCATTTACCATTGTCGTGCACCATTTTCAGTGATTTTCTATAAATATTGTCATTCTAAATAATTTTTTTAATAAACTTAAAGCGTTTGTCCGAATTATATAAAAACTCGCATGACCCTTGCAAACTGCGCAAAAGAAATGAATGAATATGCGCCCGTTTTCTCCTCTACTTTCTGCAATGCTCTTCTGTCCTCACCGCTGCTCTTTCTTTTTATAGCTGCAAAGGTGACGTTCTGTTGACACAGGTCACTGCTGCATCCATTTACTGGCCTCAGCAGAGACATCCGATGCACAGCTGAAGCCAGTGATTGGGTCCAGTGGTGACTGGGCATGGAATGTCACCGCTGCAGCCAAGAATTTGATATCAGCAGTGGGAGGACTGGAGCGCAGCACTCAAAAAAACAGTGGAGAAAACAGGCAATTATCCATTCATTTGCTATTTTAAGCCATTAACAGGGGTTTTCAGAGTTTCTATATGACTTGGACAACCCCTTTAAAGGTACATTAATATATTAGTAAGGTCATAAGAAATAGGAAGATCTAGGCAGCATAATGAAAGCTTTAAAACTGCTCTCCGTGTCTAGCCTTAAAAAGTCACTTTCAATTCAAAATTCCAAAGGTTTTTACAGTACTTACTGTTTCCAAGTTGCATTGACTCCTCTTTCTGCACACTTTCGCTGACATGCCTTTCCGGACATTTGATCCAGTCTATGCAATGTAAAGGCATCATCAATGACATTCATACTCTGCAGTCAGGAAGCCTTCTTGGAGACGAACTGGGGCAGACTTCACATGTGGCCGACACTGGGGCAGACAGAGCCCGTGAAAGAACTCAGTGTTCGGCATAGTGGATTTGCTTACAGACTCCAAAAAATGTATTTGGGGTATAAATAAGGGATAATGGTGGCACTGGAAACATATGCATTGGGGGGGGGAAGCATTCATCCACTAAAGTGACCACAAAAAAGAATGAACGTGTCACACAAAAGAAGTGTACAGGGATATGGACTATCACAAGCCTTCTGCAAAAGAAGGAGGGCCTCAACCCATTCCCTAAATCTCAGAAGTCCCAATCCCTACCTGTGATCTGTCATCGCCCAAGACTGCACCATTTCCCAGAGCTCAAAGGTTGGACTCAAAGTTGGTGCTATGTTGCAAAAAAAAATTAAAAAAATAGAAAAACACACCCAGAAGGCCTGGCACAAGCTTAGATGTGAATTCAAATAATGTGACATAAGTGCTGTGTGAGGATAGGTCATCAATAAAAATAACTTGGACAACCCTTTTAAGGGTCTGATATATTATGGGCTGTTTGTAAAAGAAAGTGGTACATGTTACATTTTCTCCAACTTTTGGAATCCAAAAGTCACAAAGACTTTTCCAAGCAAGTTCGCAATTTTTTCCCTTTTTTATACCACAGGCATTGCAGGGGCAGGATGGGGGCTTTAAGGGGTCAGGCCATTGCTGCCCAGCATATTTACTGTCATTTATGTAAAAAAAAACTGCTGGAAATTTTAACTGAAAATTTTTGTCAGTTTCAAGTTGGTGTTGATATCAGAGCCCGCAGTTTAAAATTGGTGATGCGCCAAAATCATTAAGGAGTGTGTGTCAATAAATGTGGTGCATTTTGAGCAAGCAAATCTAATTACTTAGGCCTCATGTACACGGCCGTGACGGATCCAGACGCTTTCAACTTGAATGGGTCCATGATTCATCCACACCACTAAAAAATAAAACATGTTCCATTGAAGCTGTTTGTAGGCCGCAATACGGGCACGGCCAGGCAACAGCCGTGTGCATAAAGCCTATGACTGATGTATGAAATGCCAGTCTTAGTAAATTAGGGCATGGGGCCTAGTTCTCTTTATAGTCCTAAGCTACAGCTACTAGAGAGGGGTCGTTGATCCAGGGAGTTATTCTGATTGCCTGATTGGAGTCGGGAAGGAATTTTTTTCCCCTTAAGTGGGGAAAATTGGCTTCTGCCTCACAGGTTTTTTTTGCCTTCCTCTGGATCAACTTGTAGGAAACAGGCCGAACTGGATGGACAAATGTATTTTTTCGGTCTTATATACTATGTTACCAGTGGCGGATTAACATAGGGGCGTTCGGGTCGGCAGCCCCGGGCCCGGCATCACTGGGGGGCCCAATGCCGACCCGAGCGCCCACATACTGCGGCGGGGCACAGGAGCGTATAGTTCCCTGCCCCGCCGCCTATCACCGCCATAGGCTTCAGGCCTAGTAGGCCTGAGGCCTATGTGGTGGTATAAGCCCGGCGTGCGCGATGACATCATCGCGCGGCACGCGTGATGACATCATCGTGCGCCTGTATAGTGGCGCACGCACGCTCTGCCACACCATTCAGCATACAGGTAAGTATTAGCTTTTTATTTTTTTGTGTGTGTGTGCTAACTTGGGGGGGAGATATTAAGGGACAGTGGGGCATGTTTCCATGGGGGCACATTAGTTAATGGATGACAGTTGTGGGGGCAAAATAATGGATGGCAGCCAGTTGTGGGGGCAAAATAATGGATGGCAGTTGTGGGGGCAAAATAATGGATGGCAGTTGTGGGGGCAAATTAATGAATGGCAGTTGTGGGGGAAAATTAATGGATGGCAGTGTGGGGGCAAATTAATGAATGGTAGTTGTGGGGGCAAATTAATGAATGGTAGTTGTGGGGGCAAACTAATTAATGGATGGCAGTGTGGGGGAAAATTAATTAATGGATGGCAGTTGTGGGGGAAAATTAATGGATGGCAGTTGTGGGGGCAAATTAATAGATGGCAGTTGTGGGGGGAAATTAATGGATGGCAGTGTGGGGGCAAATTAATGAATGGCAGTTGTGGGGGCAAACTAATTAATGGATGGCAGTGTGGGGAAAATTAATGGATGACAGTGTGGGGGCAAATTAATGGATGACCGTGTGGGGGCAAATTAATGGATGACAGTGTGGGGGCAAATTAATGGATGACAGTGTGGGGGCAAATTAATGGATGACAGTGTGGGGGCAAATTAATTAATAGATGACAGTGTGGGGGCAAATTAATTAATAGATGACAGTGTGGGGGCAAATTAATTAATAGATGGCAGTGTGGGGGCAAATTAATTAATGGATGACAGTGTGGGGGCAAATTAATTAATAGATGGCAGTGTGGGGAAATTACTATATGGGGGCAGTGTGGGGGAAATTACTGTATGGGGGCAGTGTGGGGGAAATTACTGTATGGGGGCAGTGTGGGGGAAATTACTGTATGGGGGCAGTGTGAAGGGAAAATACTATATGGGGGTAGTGTGGGGTATTGGGGGACACTATACAGGTATTGTTACCTGGAGCACAATATAGGATGTTAGTATTACTGGGGGCACTCTATGGGACATTATAACTGCTGTAGACACTATAGGGATCTTTGGGGTCATTTATCAAACTGTTATAGTAGAACTGGCTTAGTTGTCCATAGAAACAGATTCCACCTTTCATTTTTGACAGCTCCTCTGGAAAATGAAAGGTGGAATTTGATTGGTTGCTATGGGCAACTAAGCCAGTTCTAATTTACACCAGTTTGATAAATGACCCCAATTATGAGAAATCTAACGTGTCTGTGTAACAAACTCTGTAGGGACGAGATGCGGCGGGAGGAATTAGTCATGGCGGTCTGGGTCAAACGGAGGAGAAGAGGAAAGAGAAGAGCTACATGACAGGAGAAGTCCCTGGATGTAAGAGGTATGTGGTGCTGTATCCTCACTGCTGTGACCTGCATCTCATCTTCTCCTCCAAGTCTTTATCATAATCATATGTATTTTAAATTTGGCACCTCAAATTTAAATTTTTCACCTGCAGTCCTATGTAACAGCCCAGATAACAGTGATAACTTTCTGTGTGCAGATAATGTACATGTTCCCTGCAGTCCTAGGTAACACCCCACATAACACAATAATTCACTGTGTTATGTGGGGTGTTACATAGGACTGCAGGAAACATCTATGACATCTGTACTCAGAGAGTTATGAGATGGTGGGAGTCTGACTCCTGGCAGCCCCGCCAATCAGCTGTTAGAGGAGACCGCGATGTTCCAGTGAGCGCCGCAGCCTCTTTGCTCCTTACAAAGCACAGCGCTGTCCATGTGATAGCACTGCGCTTGGTATTGCAGCTCAGCCCCAATCACTCAGATAGGACAGAGCTGCAGATAGGCCATGTGAACGATGAATGTGATGTCATATGGCCGAGGAAGAGACTGTGACGCTTACAAAGCACCGCAGCCTCTTTATACAGAAAAAAAACCTGAAACCTAAAATGGAGTGGGGGGCCCAAGTTGGGTAGACAGCCCCGGGCCTATCATGCACTTAATCCGCCCCTGTATGTTACTAATTATAAGGAGGAACAATTCCGGTCATTAGATAAATGATTTTTTTGAATGAGAAAGATCTAGAAGTATTTTGGTCCAAATTTACGCCAGTCTTAGTAATCAGGTTCACTTGTTCTACATGGGCCAAATTTATTTAGACGATTACCTTGCAATAATTGTGGTGCATTTCTGAACCTAAACTTCACCTGACTCGGAAATCTACACTAGCTCGGAGCTAGCATAGATTTCAGCTATATCATTTGACAGTTTTCTGCCGTAAAAAATAGTAAATATGCTGGGTCGGTATGGCTCCCACCTCCTGGGGAAAAGTAACAGGCTACAAAAAGTCCAAAATGTGAAGTGTGCTACTTATTTTAGACAAAAAGGAAAATCAAGCATTTATAGTTTGCACAAGAAAGTAACAACTTGGTGAGTGGAATTAAGTGCTTCATAAGAAAGAAACGTTTTTGACATAAATGCAGATGAAAGAAATAGGTCATGGATTATTTTTAATATGCAATGGAGGGGTGGCAAACCTGTAACTGTAGCTCATAATATTGCCTTTAATATAAAGAATCATAATATTAATAATAGTACTATACCATTAGGTTCCTAACACAATCTACTTCACAGTTTCACAGTATATTACACACAAAAAGGCATGTCCACTAGAGGGCCTCATAATCCTTAGTATTAACTATAGTTTCACAAATGTTGAAATGTTTCTGTACAGTACATACAACTATTAACCCTATACAACCCAAGATCTTGACAAAATATTACATTGTCTTGGTACTCAGCAGAGCTGTTTTGCAGGATACTAGCCAGTTCTGGAGAATTATACTCTAGACGCCATTTTTGTAAGAGATTATTTCTGATTTCTTTCCGTACAATAAACGGTGACATTTGATGACTTCCAAGGTTAGAAACAATTTACAATGAGTATAAATGGGACATACAATGTTAAAACTATCCCTTGCGGTTAACCCTATAAAGGCAGGCATGCTGAGGGAGGGGAGGGGGGGGGAGTGTCTGTCACATAATTTCAGTGTGGATTCTGTGCCAAAATCTGCATCAGATCGGACAACAATGCACATCCCATACACAACTCCACTCACGTGTAGTGGAAAATCTCTTTACAGATTCTTGCAGCTGCCGATGGTTAGTTCCACTGAATGACAATGGGCCTAATCTTCATGTGGATCTGCAAACCGCAGTGCATCCATGGTCTCGGAGGATCATGTAGTAAAATAATTGCAGAACTACGTGTGGCCATAGCCATTAAAAGGGGTCAATCCAAACTAGTATTAAACACTGCCTATGTATTTGAATAGCTACATCACAACTTCCCTTGGTAAAAGCTGCTCTCTGAGAGTTGGTAAAGATGAATCCACATCTAAATAGACAGACAGACAGCTGTTTGAAGAGGAGGTGGGGCAGGTCATCAATCTAAAACCCCTGCATAACCCTTTTAATGCTCAGAACAGGGGGCAATTTTTAATATTAAGACTTCTAGAGTTTATTTTGAAGTCTTATAGCTCTTTCACGAGGGCCGAGGATTGGACCATTATTGTAAATGAGCTTCCTAAAAATTCTTGCGACCAATAACTACCCCATGTCAATGTACCAAATGCTCATTTACCAGGTGATCACATCTGTCATGCAACCATAATAACGAACATTTGTCATCAGAAAGGGTTTTTAGATGAGTTTTGATTGAGTTGCATCGTCAAATGTTCATTATTGCCCAGTTATCGGTCCATGTATTAGGGCCCGAACTTACATACGAGGACATCTAAATACATGATAGAGCCTCTTTCTTCTGATTCCAACCTTGAGTGCAACTGAGGGCATAGAATACCCCTACTGCAGAGCTCACAAGGGCATACAAGTTTCTATATACATTACAGAGGATACCTTTACTCCTGAACCCTGATCGTCTCAGAGTGCACATGACTGCATGTTTCATCCGCTGGCTGCCGGTTGTAGGTGAGGAGTTCAGTCCAGTTCAGCTTTGTGCATAGCTTCATATAGAAAAAGCGCAGCCTCATGTTTATCCGATGGCTTTGTGATGTGGCTCTGAGACATTCCTGAATCACTAACGGCTTTAAATTGCTTGTAAAATTGAATGCAGCTTTGACATTCGAACATTGTTACTATTTTAAGCAGAAATTATAAGTGAAGTTGTTATTCTTGCTTTGTCCCTGCACAGGAAACATCAAAGACATCTTAAAATATCCCTAGGTTTTGGATTAAGATAAATCAGTATAATTTTAAGCCAACAACAAAGTTTAGTGCATGGGTAGCAAGGATCCAATTACTTTGGTAGCAGTGGAAACGCTTAGTGGCTCCTTGTTTAATGTGTCAAGAGCAGACGCGGTTAAATGATGCAATGTGCAGTTTTCTAGTGCCAAGACGTAAGTACAGTATATATAAAAGTGGTAAGGGGAGTAAACAACTATTATAGTATGCTAAAGTTTCTGGACACAAAAGGTTTTAGGCCTAGATGTGGGTATGAATCACTAATAAAGCACCCATAACCAGCTATCAACCCAAACTGCATACCAAAGTGCTAATTTTACAAGGAGACCGTATTATGACGGTATAAGGCTCTACAAGCACCTTAGATGAATGTTGGCCAGGCCCACCATTTTCAACAGGACAGGTTGACCTAATATGTATGGTGGTGTCTCAACTGTTCCCCGTGGGCAGAAGTAGGGATAATGAAGGATCAGGCATTTGGACGAGCCAAGTATGCATGTGCATTGAAGGGAATAGCAGTAGGATAGATAAGCATTTGGCTAGCTGAAGATCGTTGTATGACTTTTTTTCTTTTTTTAAATTTGCCCCCCAGTCAACTGTATCAGTCAAGAAATCAATACTCACCTGCTCCTGCCACTCGGTTCCTGTTCCCTGGCTCCCTAAAGTGACATTGGAGCAGGTGAGTATGGATTTCTCCACAGAAGGCTAGTGGGAAAAAAAAAAATTCTTAAAAAGCTGAAAAATAAGACATGAAATGTTCTCTTCGTGCTACCTCTTAAAGGTTTTCATCCATTTAATTATGAAAAGTTCTGCAATTATTTGTGCCTTTCTAGATATTTGCTTGCAGTCATTGGATAAGGAACTTCATTATGCCTTTCTAGATATCTGCCTGCAGTTACTGGATAAAGAACCTCATTGTTTACTTGTGGAACTGGGCCACAAAGTAAATATTGAACCATCCCAAGGTATATTTGCTGCAACTATCCAGATATACACATTAGTAGTTTGAGCGAAGCATTCGAAGCAGAATTCTGTCTGAAGTTTAGGAAAACTTTGATTCGCAACAAATCTGAATTTCCTAGCTTTTCCTAAAATGGCGGCTGCTCATTTTACAAAGCGAAACTAAGTGTAGAGGAGACAAGCCCGAAATCACAGGATCACCCATAATGCCATGCAGCTAGCCAATCAGCCATCCACTGTGATGTCACAGCCCTATAAAACCCTCATCCCGTGCGGGCTCCGCCATTGTCCTGTGAGCTGAGCATAGGAATAGTGTTGCTGAATACGATTATTAGAAGAATATTGGAGAGGGAGAGTGCAGGGAGAGTAAAGAGAGATTTATTCTGCATCAGTTTTATTTATTTATTCCTACATTTACTTATTCCTACATCAGCCTTAAACTAAGATATGTAATTCAATACCAATAAGATGGAATCCTTTAATATTCCAATGCCAGCGTGCCAAGCAATACCATCCAGTCTGCACCCCTTAGGGGGGCTAGGTCTTAATGATCACTATCCTCATCTTTTGCTGGCTTTACCTATTCCAAATCATCCTTCAAAATCTCCATGTCCTAGAAAAGTCAGCAAGCCACAGAGAGAGGAGAAGCTGGATGTTCCTGGTGACATATTCTCATCCATATTAGATGATGTGAAAAAGGAGGAAAAGCAGATGGCAGAAGAAGGGTTCATACCTGTAGGGCAGGAGAGCGAGGGGGTTAGAGAAATGGGTGCAGCCCCTGTTTAAAGGTGCATTAACATGAAAGGCAGCTGTGGGCTAATTGGAAAGGCAGCTGCCGACTTATTGACCACACAGTTCTTCACCGCAGCATGCTCGCAACCCGCCCACAGCATGACCGCTCCGTGAGGCCATACCATAAGGCTAAGTTGCAACTCATGACAAATTAATTTGTAACAAATCAAATTTGTTGTAGAACTTCGGCAAAGCTGCCAAACAGAATTTTTCATCTGTACACATAAGGCAAAAGTCAGCCAAAACTGACACTTTTGTATGGGACCAGCCAAAAAGCTTATGTTTATGGGGGCCTCCCAACTGTACACCAAGTATTGGACATGTTGGTTTTCATTGGGGTCTGGCAACGGCTTAGTGTGCTCATTTATAATTTAGTCAGAAATGTTGTGTGGGAAGCTTTCCATTGTGCCAGGGCTGTTTACCAACTTAATATAGGCCAGTTGGTAAGTGAAAGTAAATTATTGGTTCACTTTTTCATGACAGCTTGTATTCTACTGTTCCTAAAGTGGGTGTGTGCTGAAGGGGGTTTAACTCAAAGCTTCTATGTGCCATTATTGGAATGCACTTGCTCATTAAAGCAATTCAAATGGAAACCTATTCAAAAATATACATAAAAAACCCATAGGTAATTCTATCGAACTACAGCAAACAGCAGTACAGTATACATTGCCTTTAGTTTCAAGTAGACAACACCGCCATATTTGGGATCAATCAGTTATATATACAGTTCTCAGCTTCCTGAGATTGTAATATTGGATTGTTTTGATACCTAATAAAGCTTCTAATTCATTTTTATTTCAGTTTCAGCTACCATGATGAATAAAAGATGTAGAAGTTCTGAATGAATGAAATGGAAAGGTAAAAGTCACCCTTCATATTGTGCTTGCAATAGTAATATTCACTAGGGGAGGATTTATCAGAACTGGTGTAAAGGAAAACTGTCTTAGTTGGCCCTAACAACCAATCAGATTTCACCTTTAATTTTCTAAAGGAGCTCTGAAAAATGAAAGGTGGAACCGGAATCCCAATATTGGCACAGATAATTAATGGAAAGTGTACATATTCATCCTCTGATGCTCTGTTGGGTTTACATTCTGACCCAGGAAAGGTATAGCAGAAGACAATACCACTCAAATTGGATTTGAAGTTTACCACTTGCTACTAGAGTCTATTTCTTATGGCATGATGCATAGATAACTTAGAATTTATTAATGATGTCACCTTTGATCGTAATAGTTTAGGATGATGTTCAAAGTAGATACTTTTTTTGTATAGAACGATGAAAGATCCTCAGTCCGACACTGTCTGTATTGAATATATAGCACAGTACACAAGATCAAAGAGATCAAATTAATATATCTAAATGTTTGCATTGAATGTGCTATAAGAGGACCCTTCATTAGAAAAACAAAGAAAAAGATGTCAAAGATGTATGTCTTTATTCAAGTGCCTCTGGATCAAACACTCTGAGCCCTATATGCATGATCGTCTTTGTATTTGATCTGTGCTGAGTGAGGGATTTACATACATTTGTACCTGTCCAACTCTCATATATCCAGCCACTCGTCAGGTGACATTCCTTCTTGGCTTCTGTTTCATCTTTCCTACATCAAAGCTAGAACAATATGGGAGGTTGTGACTATTGTAGAAAGGCAATAGAAATGGGGGATCAGCCTATTTTTTTTTACCATGCATTCTCCTGTGATACCAAACTTAAATAGACATTTGTTCGCAGCAGCTTGAATGATATAAAATATCAGATGGCTTTATATTGAAAGTGATACATCCCACAGTATAATGGAACAGTTGTAGGCATTCTTTTATGTGTGATGATGACGTTCTGCTATAATGTATCTGCTGTGAAAGATTAATGTAGAATGAAAAAGGCAATGGATTTCAGGACATCTGATCCAACTTGATGTTGAACCATGGCAGCTAAATTACTAAAATCATGAGATCAATGCGCAGAACATCGCACTAAATATGCAATAAATCCAACTCACCATAAAAGAAAAAATGGATGGCTCCAATTTCAGTGATGCTTTCCTTGGATAGTAATTTGGGTAAGAAGCCAGGCTTTCTATTAACTGGGGTAAAGATCCAGTTTAATGCCCTTCCCCCACAAACTAATAAACCAGAATCCTTGTATGCTGATATGCATGCACAGATTTGCATTTCAGTGGCTCTACTCTGCGCCCAGCACTGCTGACGGTGCTTGGACCTCATGTTTTCCACCACCATGCAAAGTGAGTCCCTTGACAAAAGAATATGTATCCCAATGCCTATTATTATATCTTCCCTATTAATTCTTTTGTTATTGGTGCCAGTTGTTCTCTACAGTCAGGGCCCACTAGACCCCCATTCAACGATGGCCTTGATTAGTTTGAAGATTTTTGAAACTTCTAGCCATTTGTGCAGCGATAACCTGTTTTGGTTTTTGTTGGGTGTTTTTTTGCTTTGCACTTCAGCCAATTTTTAGAGACCAAAAAGATTTTCATAAATATGCAAGTTGACTTGCATCTGTTGATGGACTGATATGAGTAATGATAATTGACACCTCTGTAAAGAAGGTGATGGTGAATATTACTTAGGACCCATTTACACAGGGTGATGCACAAGGCAAAGTTCAGGAACTAACCTTTGTTTCAGATCGTTGCTGATTGTTCAGCCACATTTGCATTCAGAAATGATCACCTCGGAATGGGGATGAACAACCGCTACTGTAGTACCCAAGAGGGCTACTGCAATATGCTAATAATGGGTTAATGTCCATTGTTAATGTTTATGCACGTTTTCTATTTGATATTTGTTATCTAAGAGCTGAAATGGAAACACGGTTTAGCTTTTGTGCCCTACTCAGAAAGAGGAAGGCTGGACCTGCCCTCTCTAAGGGAGAAGCTGGGGAGTGCAGCTCAAGTTTCGGAGAGGAAGGAGATGTTGCCTGTGCAGTGTGAGACCTGCTGTAAGGAACTTTTATCCTTGCATGCCAACCAACTACCACCATCCTCTGAGAAAAAAAAAGCTACAGAATTTATAAACTGTGTGGGACCAAAGTGAATAATAGGTGTAAAGGCAACAGGCCAGTGGAAACGGTACTTCACCTCAGATGCCCTCCATACTTTTACCATAGATTAGCTACCCATTGGAGAATCTGTACCCCACTGTGGGAATTGTAGTACATATTGTGAATGTGCACCCCTCTGGTTGATTTGAAAAGTGGTCTAGATCTAATTGAGAGAAATTCAGAGTCAGCAATCTCACTGCTGGCTATTCCATGTTGGAGACATGCCACCTTTTAATGTGGTCTATGTTTAAGGCAGAAAAGTGAGATTAGACCTGGATTATGGCACATTTACTGTCTGCAAGACTTGAAATGTCGCAAAAAAGTCTCATCCTACACCAGGCAGCCCCCTGGTGTATTTTTTAAAACTATGTCATACAACACAATACAGTTGCATCAAGTACATAAATGCAAAACCAGACTTAAAAGAGACATAAAATAAATCTCAGAGGTAGGTTTTTGTTAATAGACTGGCACACTATACCTGGAAGCAAGTAGAGATACAGTAGGTGTTGTAAAATAAATAGTGTTTATTGTACTTATTTCGATTAAAAGGTCAGGATCAAAAAATATATGCAAAAAAAAAAAAGGACACCCACTGGCACCAAAAGTGGGCCAAACCAAGCTCCTTTTATACAAACAGACTCTGAAGTTTTAATTTGAATATGACCTTTATTTTTATCTTTATTTTCTAATTTGGCTTTTCAACGTTTTATATAATATATCATATATATATATATATACATATATATATATATTTATATTTTTTGATCCTGACCTTTTAATCGAAATAAGTACAATAAACACTATTTATTTTACAACACCTACCAGGTAGAGTGTGCCAGTCTATTAACAAAAACCTACCTCTATACAATAATCTGATCGGGTGAATCAGTTAAACTTTGAGCACCTTACATGACAATAGACGGGGGGTGAGCATCTATACAATTTTGCGGTTAAAAAATCTATCTCAAATGATAAATGACCCCCCTTATTTTTTTATTCAAGTCCATAAAAAGTAGAGTAACCATTCATGACAGCCATGTGAAAGTTGGATATTTTAGCTTGCATGCAAATTACTACTGCTGTTCCAGACATGTACCTCCTTATCACTTAGAGCCTCGTAGGGCTCATGAAACATGGGCTGGAGCATGGAATATTAGCTGACAAGCCATTTTCACACATCAGTATCATGTACCATTCAATCTTTTCTTTAAAAGTTCAAAGACATGAAACATATGTTTCGTAACTAAGGGTCTCATCCAGCAAAAGAGAACAAAACCAGGTACTAGGACACAGAAAAAAATGCAATGTATCATGAAAGCTGACTCTTTCCTGCAGGCCGCCTATAAAGTAGTAAGGCACACAGCACCATCTGCCAGCTGTCATGGCTGCACAGATGCTGGCTTCCTTACTAGAATTTTTTTCTCTCTTCTCCATTCCCTTGAGCATTAACACTAGACTTTTGACAAGATCTCCCCCTGCACAAAAAGTTTTTTTTATAAGGGTTGAAGAAATAATCTAGCATGTAAAGATAAATAGATCCATGTGTACACCCTTACACCAAAACACATGCATGGATAAAGCAATTATCTTAAAATGGGACACCATTAAGAAATGCGTTAAATGGATACATGTAACTGATTATAGCACTTCACCTATCTCTAGAAAGGGCTCTTCAAAGTTAATGAGAGTACAGCGTCCTGTCTGTTCACTTTATGAAAGTTGTAAAATGAGTGGCTATTTCGTAACAAGCCGTCATGACGCTCGGAGCATCAGTTTCTGGTCCCGCCAGTGTGGATCAAGTGTTCCCTTGTGTGCATGAGCTGTTTTTTTAAAATTTAAGGATCAGCACTACTAGGGGTAGGGGCTGCGAGGGGCCCATAATGGGAAGCAAAAATATTTACTGGGGGGCACTATTTAGACTAGGGGGCACTATGGGTTGCATTATTTAAATTTGGGGCACTATGGGGGCAATTTGATGTCCAGGGGGCACTCACTCTGGGAGGGAATTATATATATATGAGGGCACTGCAGGGGCTAAAAAAAAATGGTAATTAAATTTATAAATTTTTATTGGCCATTTATAATAGTCGTTAAAAGATGGATGCAAGATGGCCAGAAAATGGATGCAGACACTCATGCAAAATGGGCATGCAAAATGTAGCCTAATTATCTGTATTTAAGCACAACCATTTACTATCAGATATATGCCAGTTTTAGGGCATATATCTGTCACAGATTGTGGCGCAAAGGTCATTTGTGCCGCAATCTACGACTTTTACCCACTCACGCCAGGTCTAAAAAATGAGGTGTGGCTGGTCTAAATTTAAACCTGCAAGGAAGCTGGCATACATTTGGACCGACGGTGGATGCCCTAAAGTTATATAGAGGCCGGCGCCTCTTCATAACTTCAGCGGATCTACCTCTAGCGCACAGGGTTATTAAGACTGGCGTCTAAAATTCTGGTCTTAATAAATGACCCCTGTGGTCTCCATATTATTGTATGCACGTGACTCATCCATTTCTGATAACCCTGAGATCATCTTAATATGGCACCTATGTCTGATAGGCCCTCACCTCAGCGTACCAGAACATAAAATGGCTGTTATTTCCTTCACAAGTGCAAATGAGCACAAGATTGTGGCTTCACCTTATTGCTAGAAAGTCAAAAGTCAAGAAATGACACCAGGACAACTTACTTAGCACAGGTAAATATTTTGGAGGTCAACCATAAGCTGAAGCCACCGTGCTTTCTGAGGCTATTCTTTGAAACTATTAATAAGCTAAGTGAGTCATTACGGCTGAATGTTTTGAAGCTTTTAAGGACTGTAAGTCAGAAAAAGAACCTGTTAAAATAAGTTCACAAAGAGCCTTTCATGTGTTGCTGTGCACTATAAAGAGTCAAGGCTTTTTTGACAGGACAGCTGCAAGGTTCTTACCTGTGCTGAGCTTCAGGTTACCTGCTCTGTCAGATCTTCTTACTTTCTTTACTCTGGTCTCTCATACTTACTGTTTCATTCTAAGTAAGCCACATCAATCCTGCAGGTGAATTTCCCTGAGTCCCACTCTTTGATATCTTCACACCTGTTCTTCAACACGGAAAGTTTGTCCTTGTTTCATGTGTGCTATCACACGAACGCCAGGCTCTGTAGTTCAAAACCGTAAAAATAGGGTACTTTAATTTTTGGACTTTGTTCTTCTGAGGACAGAAATGGAATTCCATATAAGCTCTCTCATGGGGTGTTCGGGGAGCGGCCATGCTGCAGTGAAGTACTGTGTGGTTGCCTCTTATTTAAAGGGGTTGTCCATGCTTTTTCTATTAATGAACTTTCCTCGGGATAGGTCATCAATATCAGATCGAGTTGAGGAAAGCGTCAGAGCTAGCAGATCAGACGCAGGACTGCCAGGGGCGCACTCAAACAATCAGATGATGTAGTTCAGGTTGACTTTATTAGTTAGACGACGCGTTTCGGGGTGACATACCCCTTTCTCAAGTCTTAAAATTTGTTTCGTTCTTACACCACGGTCTGGGGATTGTAGGGCCTTTGTTCGATCTTTGAGAACGGGTCAGCAAGTGCTGACACGGCCGCTCAATGTTCAAGCACGTGGAGAAGACGCCGACTCCTGTACGGGGGCGCGCGTCTTGCTGGAGAAGATAAGAGGGAAGACAGGGAGCTAGCCGCGCTGTTCAGTTCCCAGTGCACGCAGTGTGCTCTGTCCTCCTCATCTGGTAGACGGAAGGAGCATAGCAACCTGATTTTATCTCAGGTCCAGCATCCCTTCACAGCATCGCATCGCACCCAAGCCCTCAGCATCATCCGAAGCTGTTAATGACACTACGGGTCCAGCTCCCTCCTCTACTTCAAGCGCAACTAGCAGATCGCTCTCCGGCCACGCCCCCTGACAGGAGCAGCCTATCACACCTGCGTCTGATTTGGGGGTAAGAGAAGCAATGAAAAAAATTGCAAATTGGCCATTTTCACCCTTTTTTCCATTACTCTATTCACCGCATTGGAAAAATATTTTTATATTATAATAGTATGGTAGTTTTCGGTCGCGGTGATACCCATGATGTTTCTAATTTTTGTTATGTATGTATTTATTTTTTATTCTACGGGAAGGGGGGTGATTTAAACCTTTATATTTTTTTATTTTTTTAACAGTTTTTAACTTTTTTATGATTTTAAAGCTCGTATTTGAGCCTACAAAATCCATTTTTTTTTTAATTCTGAACAATCATGGATTAGCCTTATCTGATATGAAAGGGGTTTTCCAAGTTTTTTCTAAGATTGCCAGAGAGCAGGTGGCTGTAGGAAATAAAAAATAAAACCTCAACTTACCTTTTAAATGTCTGGTTACTCCCATGCCGCCGCTGTAATCCCCAGTGGGTCAACAGCAGGTGTGATGTCATCACTGCAGGACCAGCGGGGACTGGAGCAACAGCACCAGAGTAGCGGCATTGGAGCAACTGAACATTTAAAAGGGTGGTGAGGGTTGTTTTCTCCTGCTCTCTTTTACCAGGAGAAGTGTTCAAAGTGCGGTACCCCAGAACAGGGGGTGTTTGCAAATGGTTTGTTAAATAATGTTATGTAATGTTATGCTATGTATTGTTAAGTTATCCATTGTAATGCCTTGTATATCCCCAGCATAGCTGTATAAGGTAGTGGCAGAGTTAGCTAACTTTGACGCAACCCTTTGCAGGAGCTTGCTAGGTGGTGGCTGGCTCCACCCAGCTATAGAGTGTTCTAGGAGAGTCTGAGGAGGGAATTCAGAGAGGAAAGAAGATGTAACTTTTTCTCCTTCTTCTTAGCCCTCAGGATTTAGGGATTAACAGACCCTGTTTTATGCAAGATTTGCAGTAAGAGAGAAAAGAGAAGGTTCAGAAAACTGCATGGCTGAGCGACAAAAGTCAGTCAGTAAGGTAATACCTGTTGAGGAGTCGGACAATACAGACTTTACTGCTGTGGATTGATTATAGTTAAGACATCCTACGCACTTAAGAAATGACCAGTCGGCCAGTTGTATCATTCAACCTGTACATTGCAGTGCGCATTATAGGCATAATTGCAAAAGTGCAGTCACCTGCTATAGATTTTACTGGGAGAGACTTTATCAAGATTGAGAGGAAAGAGGGCGATAACTCCCATCCTTGCCTAAATTTGTACACTGCTAGCTGGGAGAGAATTGCACTGTGTATAATTGGAACTGTGCTTTGTTATACTTGGATCTGTAGTTCCCTGGAGCAGTGATACTTTAAAGTCTGAACATTTATGGACATTTGCCTGTTTCCCCTATATAAAGTCATCAACTTCTTACTCTATTTTACTTTAAATAGTGCACTGACATACTGTTTAATATTGTTTAACCACATTTTATATGTATGTTGTGATATATATCCTGCTCATTTGCACTGTATTCACACAGCACTGTGGAAAGGGTTAATGAACACTAAGAGACTTTTGGGACTTTCCAGCTAATAATGAGAAGCTGGAAATTTTCCACAGTTACCATAAGGTTTAAAAAAGAGCAAGTTGTGGAGGGAAAAAGCCAGAATTGTTTACCACCAAAACCAGACAGACTGACCTTTAGAATGTCAGGTGCTGCTATGTTATTATGTCTGAAAAACATTTTTTGTCTGGAAAAACTGCCGCCATTGCCATTGAGTATTACTGAAGGTCTAATGCAGTCTATGAGAGACGGAAAGTGTAACGTTGTGTTTGTTTGTACCTAGTTTCTCCACTCCATTGTCCGAATAGAGGTTCTAGTTCATCTAGAAACTGTATACATGAACAGTCATAGCTCCTCTTGTTCTGCAGTTAGGAAACAGAGCTTAGAACAGGAGACTCTGCCAGGCTACTTGAGTGACCAGGAGAAGATGCTGAGACAGGGATACTCTACCACAGTCCCTGGATCACCAGCCTTTGGCCAGGGTACCAGCCTTCTGAGAGAGAGGGGGACAGCTATCTCAGGCCTTAGCTCAGCATTAAACATTTTTTCTGCCAGGGAGGAGACTGAAGAAGTTAGCCCTATTTCTTCCTATGTATTGTACCTGAATTCCTCCAGTAAAGAAGCAGACTGATTTATTGCAGACCCTGACTCTGGACTTATTTCCTATTAGGGTGCACCACACCTTACCGTCTCTTCTCGAGAGCCACAACACGTGGTGACTCCTTGATGGTGTAGTGTATGGGAGTTGTACTACCCGTCACTACAGAAGGGTCACTTGGATGCTGTCGTTCCTCTCATTTATGGGGAGGCTGGTAAAAGTCCTATTTGTAAAATGTAATGCAATTTATGGTATTTAATTCCCTGTTACTGTGAAATGTGCCATGTGCAGGCCGGCTAGGGATGTAATTCCAGCTCTAGTCACTAGAGGGAGCTAGGTAGCCCTAGTCTATATAAGGCCCAGTCAGGGAAGGAAAGCTCAGTTCAGTCTACTCCAGGCCATGAGCCTGTGAAGTCTACACCAGGCCCTGGGCCTGGGAAGGAGTGCAGACCCTGGAGTCTGTGAAGGCCACATGTCACAGGCCTAAGCAAGTCAGCAGAAGTCAAGCAGAGGCAATCCCTAGAGCAAGAGGTACTGAATGTCAAGAGGAGGTACACTGTCTACTGGAGATTCAAGGATATAAGCCAGAAGTAGGGCATTGGGGCCTTGAAGAATAATTGCCAGTCAGGACAAGTCAGGAAGAAAGTAAGGTTCACCTGCATTTCAAAGTCCTGTTATTTTACCCTCTACTTTACCTTGCTGGATGTAAGCCTGCTGTAACTGCGACTGTATAAAAGTCTATTGTCTGCAACAAGAACTGTTGTAAGAGGTTGCCTGCTGTATTTCCACTGTTCTCAGTAAAGTTGGAATTCTGTTTTCAAGCTACAAGTCTGCACCTCTATTATTCCTACTATAAATACGGTGTGCCACCGTTTACTGGCACTGGCGTCACGAAACATCAGGGACTTAGCCATAGGCACGTTAAACTACAACACCAAGGGCACCTCACATTCCACCTGGCTGTGTCCCTCAAGAACCCAGAGAGTGCCCCAGAGGAACAGCGTGCCGGCCTCTCCATCACTGGCATTCCCCAGGTTAGTCACACACATTGCCCTGACTTGGGGATGCTACATTTTGGCGTCACGAACAGGATACGCACGTTTTACGGACTGTGAGCAAAAACGTGAACTTTGTGCCTTAACCAGTTTGCCAAGTGACAAAACGCCTGTTTATTTGAAGTGAACTTTGCGGACTTAAAACGTACAAAAAAAGTGTTCCTAAAACCTCCAGAAAGCGCTGTGCAGTGTTGCGCTATCAAGAGGAAGAAAATCGCCACTTCAAAGTGTGTTTTTGTGAACTTTTTACAATCCTGCTTGCTGTCACTGAATAGATGCATCATGGCGCCCAAGATGGCCGCCGGCGCCATTGGACTTCTTCCTGCGCCATCACTGACCTCAGTGGCGCGAAGATTTGGCGCCAAAACCCTCCAAGAGGGAGGAGACAACCGTCCTGGGATGCCGCCCCTGTACGTGGGTTACAATGTGGGCGGGCCTGAAGTTGGGCGAGAACTCCCGAGTCTGGGGGAGTGGCCGCAGACTTGTGCAAGCAGAAAGGAAGTATTGGAGCCTGCTGCAAGTGTGCCGGAATCCAGCAGTGACATCGCCGCCCTGGAGGAGCGGATCGCTATATTGCAAGTTCATCTGGACGGACTGCTTCAAGTGGCGGATTCTAAGAAGACAGCGCAGCAGTCCAGCGGTGGTGAGTTACCTGTAACCCCTGTACCGCCCGAACC
Organism: Bufotes viridis; assembly: GCA_033119425.1. NCBI lineage: Eukaryota > Metazoa > Chordata > Amphibia > Anura > Bufonidae > Bufotes > Bufotes viridis. The sequence continues at coordinate 217,428,328 of CM065589.1, forward strand.
CGTAGTTCAAGGTTCTACCGCTAGCGCTGAGCCACCCAAGGTCCGTGTAAAAGCGGATAAATTGACATATGCCAGGAGCCGAGTCCGCCTTGACGGGAGCATTATGTCCCGGCCAGAGGAAGTGTCTACCCCAGCGCCGGCCCGTGTCCCGAGACCAGCAACTCCTATGTGTCCGCAACCCAGCGGGCCAGTGAGGTGGGTAGGCCCAATACCGGTGATGTTTCCAGCCCATTCTCTTTGGTGGGCACCCCCTCCAAGTGGCCTTGGTGCATGGCCCAGACTACCGGCAGCACAGGGCTGCACTACCTCTGATGAACAGGGTTCATTTGATACGTACCTGTGAGCAGGCCTGCTAGGCCATTTTTGCTCATCCTCACAGGGACATCATACATGTTGCAGGAACTGTTCCTTTAAGTTTGCCAGGCTGGTGGAGCTTGCTGCCAGTTCCCCACGGCCGGTGGCATGTTTTTGAAGATAAGTTGCCACTGTGGAACCACTGCTCCCAGCCTGCCTCTTTCTGTTCCGGGACATCCTGCCTGCTGCTACCATTTTGGTGTCAACTACTTTCATAATTCCAAGTTGTGCTTTTATTTGCACTTTATCCCCTTTTAACCCCCATTTCAGGTTGAAAAGGGCTTTTATGTCAGCACTTTAAGTATACGCAGGACTTGCCAGGAAGGTGTTACCCTGGTATTGTCAGAGTCCTGTATTGTGATTTTATGTATGTGCTGCTGACCGTATTTATTACTTTAAAAATTTTATCCAAGTCTATGTGCCCAGAGATGGACTTCCTATGTGCGAGCCTCTGAGATGTTGCTTTTATTATGGACTCCTTCATTGTCATGGACTATCCTGGTATTCCCTAACATCCGCTGTGCCAGGTCAGCACCCCAGTTCCACTCTTTATCCTGAAGAAAGAGAGCGACGCCCCTTGTCACCGCACTTCTCCGTCAGCCAGCTGGACCTGATAATAATTGTCAATGCAGATGGAATTGATTACTGATATGTATGTATGCCTGCATGTTTTTCTTGTCTCTTTCAGGTGAAAGTTCCAGCCGGGCGGTACCCTGTTAGAGTACGAGGGCGTACTCAGCTTAAAGCAGCGGGGTATGTAGTGTACGGGAGTTGTACTACCCGTCACTACAGAAGGGTCACTTGGATGCTGTCGTTCCTCTCATTTATGGGGAGGCTGGTAAAAGTCCTATTTGTAAAATGTAATGCAATTTATGGTATTTAATTCCCTGTTACTGTGAAATGTGCCATGTGCAGGCCAGCTAGGGATGTAATTCCAGCTCTAGTCACTAGAGGGAGCTAGGTAGCCCTAGTCTATATAAGGCCCAGTCAGGGAAGGAAAGCTCAGTTCAGTCTACTCCAGGCCATGAGCCTGTGAAGTCTACACCAGGCCCTGGGCCTGGGAAGGAGTGCAGACCCTGGAGTCTGTGAAGGCCACATGTCTCGGGCCTAAGCGAGTCAGCAGAAGTCAAGCAGAGGCAATCCCTAGAGCAAGAGGTACTGAATGTCAAGAGGAGGTACACTGTCTACTGGAGATTCAAGGATATAAGCCAGAAGTAGGGCATTGGGGCCTTGAAGAATAATTGCCAGTCAGGACAAGTCAGGAAGAAAGTAAGGTTCACCTGCAATTCAAAAGTCCTGTTATTTTACCCTCTACTTTACCTTGCTGGATGTAAGCCTGCTGTAACTGCGACTGTATAAAAGTCTATTGTCTGCAACAAGAACTGTTGTAAGAGGTTGCCTGCTGTATTTCCACTGTTCTCAGTAAAGTTGGAATTCTGTTTTCAAGCTACAAGTCTGCACCTCTATTATTCCTACTATAAATACGGTGTGCCACCGTTTACTGGCACTGGCGTCACGAAACATCAGGGACTTAGCCATAGGCACGTTAAACTACAACACCAAGGGCACCTCACATTCCACCTGGCTGTGTCCCTCAAGAACCCAGAGAGTGCCCCAGAGGAACAGCGTGCCGGCCTCTCCATCACTGGCATTCCCCAGGTTAGTCACACACATTGCCCTGACTTGGGGATGCTACAATGGTGTCTGGAAATCCAAAGTACAGTTGGACCACCCCAAACCAAGCCACTGCAAATGTACTACTACTTCTATTTTGCACTTAAGTAAAAAGAGATGTTTATTCTTGTAACTCTGTCTTGGTTACTGTCTCTTGCATTTCATGCCAGCCTTTGCACTTTGCACTCTGCACGCCCTGCCTTGCACCTATCTAAACACCTACCATCACCGGTACCCCAACTACCATCTGACAGGGTACACAGAACCAGGGTATGCCCCGAAGGAAGAAAGGGTGCCCTTCCTTAAGCTGCACTGGTCCTAGGGAGCAACAGTCAGAGCACAGCCCTGTGGTAGACTGGGGCTCGCTGCACAAACAATAGATATACAAATTAAGAAGTAACATTAAAGGCATTTTAAGCATAGATGAAGCATGCATCATGTCTCAGTCATACAGACGTGAGTTTAACCTCAGGAAATCTCAAATAATGTAAGTGATCTCATTAAAAGCTACCTGTCCAGTGTACCGCACACATAGAAGATATTTCATGCTCAGCTGAGTCACTGATAAATTAGAAGCTACCCGAAAATGTTCACCTTGAGTATAATGCAGTGACAAGAATCTCATTTTCACTTCAAATGCCTACAGTATGTAGGTGTCTGACTATGTGCGTAAAGCTCTAACATTGTGAATACTGTGCACTGGACCAACAGATAATGTCATAATTAGTGATGAGCGGCAGGGGCTAAATTCGAATTCGCGATATTTCTACTGATTGCAAAAAATCGTTAATGTAATATTCTCGTAATGCGAATATTCTAAAACATTAATATATAGCACTAAAGTAATTTAGAATATTCTTCATTATTTAATATAGTTTATGTTATGCGAAAAATCTTTAATTAAATATGCGAGTTAATTGAATTGCGTAAGGGCGTTAAGCAACTTTCCTTATGGGTTGGCTTGGCTTGGCAGAATTGTCGAATATGTAGAATATAGTGCTATATTAGTAATTTATGAATATAGCACTATATTCTACATATTCGACAATTCTACCAAGCCAACCCAATAGGAAATTAACGAGCATATTTAATTAACGATTTTTCGCAGAACATAAACTATATTAAATAATGAAGAATATTCTAAATCACTATAGTGCTATATATTCGTGCTTTGGAATCTTCGCATTACACGAATATTACATTGCTGATTTTTCACATAAGAGAAAATAAATTAAATAATGAAGAATAATCTAATTCACTACAGACTACAATATTGCAGCCTTCTCACATTGGCCCACCAACAAGAAGCAGGTAGGTATACTAGGTAATGGGTCCAGATGAAAAAAAAAAGACGAATATTCGTTTTTACGAATATATATCACTATATTCGAAATATTCGCGAATTCTCGAAGTGCCAATATGCACGATAAAAATTTGCAATTCAAATATTAGCGCTCAACACTAGTCATGATGACTGAACCATTATCTAATGTCAAAATATAGCATATTAATAATACTAACACGGGCAATGATACTGTACATATTACAGTCTAAAGATGCCCAGACACTCAATAGCTTTTGGCCAAACGTTCGTTCAGCTGACAGCTATCTCTCCCAACTGCCAATACACAAACGCTTGACACAATGGGGAGAGAGGAAAAAGCTCCTGTCCACCTCTAGTGGTGGCTTATCTCCACTGAGAACAAATAGATTGGGTGAAAAAAATTTATTCCCCCGATCCTTCACTTCTCCAACATCATCTTTCGGGGGAGTATCGGAAGCGCCCCATAAACAATAAATTCTGCTGGTCCTGCCCAAAAAATTGTAGGTTTGGCCAACAATACAGTAATGTATGTGGGGCCTTTGGCCTCATGCACAGAGCTGTATTACAGCTTCAAAATGCAAAACTTCCTTACAGGACAGGGTGCCTCCAGGGGCGTAGCTAAAGGCTCATAGGCCCTGGTGCAAGAGTTCAGCTTGGGCCCCCCTTCCCTCAGTGCTTTGTGTCTTCTTACTGTATATGGCACAAGGGTTTTTGGGCCCCCTCAGGCTCCTGGGCCCGGTAGCGACTGCTACCTCTGCACCCCCTATAGCTACGCCCCTGGGTGCCTCTGATAGCATATGGAGATATACTGAGGTTTTTTCTATTACATTCTTTACTAATGCTGCAATATCATATGCCCTAAGGCTGGATTCACATACATAGTTTTGCTGTGCTTTTCATGGTGTTTTTATTACACCTTTTTATGGGATCTTTTCTTACCTCAAAAACATTGCAGCCTGTAACTTAATCCACAGTTACAGTATGGGGGCTTAAAAGCTATAAGCATCTTGCGGCATTTTTTTTTTTATGATTGCATTTTTCTCATTTTGGGCTAAAAATCATTTTTGCAATTGGTTTTGATTAAAATTTTCCAGCAGTTTTTGTGATACAGGGGGTACATTTCAGTCTATCTGCAGACTATGACTTTCTGTTTACTCTGTTAGATGATGGCCCATGTAGAGCTCTTATCTCTGATCTCCTTATGGCATAGTTGCCAACAGTCCCAAATCTGCAGAGACTGTCCTAGCAAATTCAGGCTGTCTCAGGTCAAAATGGGTGGAGCTTTGTAAGCCATCTCCCATAATTGGGCAGCCGCAGTGGGTTTGGGCATTCCTGGGGCAGGGCTTACATGCCCCAAATATACCAATTACAATATTGGTAGGTACATTATGGCAATACGCACTCTAGTCATCTTCGAGCCGAAAACCAGTTATGCATTTATTTTAAACATGTTTATTTTATTTTCACCTTTGGCCCATTTTAGACCAAAGCAGACTGAAATGAAAATGAAATCCTAGTATCCAGGCAGAAAAGATCAAAAAGCTGAGTATGTCCCCATGATTTCACCTGCCCTTAGGAACTAATGAGTTCCTGCTGACAGCTGGAGGTGGTAAAAGGGAGTAGAGTGGAAAGCATTGGGTTAAGAGGTCATTCTGAAGACCACCTCGGCTGCAGTCACAATCTGCAGAATCACATTTGTAATTCCACTATCACTGAGCATGGTGGGTCCAGAACCCCATAACTCATTAGACTATTATCAATAGAAAATGTAAATGTCCACATAATCTGTGTTTCTGGTTGATACATATACATAATATTTTTAACCAGATCCTGCAATGTCGACAGTTTTATGATCAGCTGTTTCCTAGAGGATTGACCTAGCTTAACCTCAGACGTACATGTGTAGAAATGGGGGTTGATGTTTCCTGGGTGATCGCAGGTCAAGACACAATTAAAATGAAATAACGGCACAAAACAAAGAACTCTGAGAAAAAAAGTTTTAAAAATATACCTGTCTAATAAATGAGGTAAGGCGGGGCTGACTGCAATATGGACCATAGATGCCCTGTAATAGATATAATAGCACTGGCCAAGAAAAGTTTAGCAGATAGGACAAAAAATTCTCATGACTCCAAATTTTGAACAGATTTCATGTCAGATAGGTTTTGCCTCTATGATAGAAGCTGGTATTAAGGACCTGAGGACCACATGGTGCTTATTGCTAGTGATGGTATTAAGGACCTGAGGACCACATGGTGCTCTTTGCTAGTGAATAGCATGGGTGCTCATGGATCTAAATCAATACCTGGATATTTTTCATTTTCTCTGTTATATGGATTGTCAAGAATTAGAAAAAGGTGGCTGCTTTCTTCCAAAAAACAGCAAGACACGTGCCCATATGAAGGTCCTGTCAACGAAGCTGAGCTACAATATCAGGCACAGCCGATGGATAGTTGTGCGGCTATTTTTTGAGAATACAGCTGTGTTTTTCTAACCAAATCAAATATCGATAGAGAGGTTTTTCATAGATAGACGTATACAATCAGATCTGGGTAAAGTGACCAAGAATATGAATATGTACATACAACATAATTTGTGCTACAAATCAGTTCTGCAATTCCAACAATTACATGAGATGTGTCGCAATGCCGTGCATTAAAGAGCACCTATCAACAGAATCAACCGTACAACACTATATTAGGCAAGTGCTTTTAATGTTATCACTGATCCGTGTAACCGTTTACAGTTTCCCAGGAAGTGAATTTGCCATATACTTCTTTTCAATTTGAGTGAGTAACCTGAGGGAAATCAAAGCAAGTGGAGAACATGCAAAGGCCAGTGCTACAAATCATTTATGCAATTCCATCTATTACACGAGGTGTGTTGTATTCTATCCTTCAAAGAGTACCTATCGGCAGAATCAACCCTATTAAAGCAGTTGTACTTTCTGGTTGTGTTGATCCTGCTGATTAAAACGGCAATTGTCTTGTGAAATTGGTTGCAGCATTTCTAAGAAAAAAAAAAATTACAGTATATTTATATTCTTTATGGAGAACGGAGGGCTTCTGTGCACCCAGGGGTGGGCCCTAGCCCCTTGGTGCACCTCAGCGCCTACACTTTCCAGTTCTGGCTACTTCCTCTCCCTTGACTGACAACCCCGTACCTGCAGCATTTTGGCACATGCACAGTAATCATCTGTTCAGCAAGGGTGGCGGAAGTAGATGTACCGTACATGCACCAAAACAGTGGTGCACGGCAAAGCAGTGGCAGATTCAGAGCCTGGTCTCGGGAGTGGCACTTCCCCGGGCAATTGGAACTTATGGGGCTCCTGTGTCCCCGCCCACCCTCAAGCCACACCCACACACAGCCCCACCCATATTTTTCTTCAATACCTCTTACATCCAGTGACATCTCCTTTGATGTAGATGTTCTCTTTCCTCATTTTCTCCTTTCAGACCCGGCCACCATTTTTCTGTCATTTTCCGTCTGTGCAGTTTAACAAAAAAAAATATCTTAGTTTACTACTTTTCCATCATACTCCCATCTTCTGGTCAAAACATCCCACTACCTCCAATACTGTGCCGCTGTGGTCCCAAATAGTGCCCCCAATAATAAGTGCCTCTCCCCCCATCATCATGTGCCCGTGACAACTGCCAACCCTCCCTATGTGCCAGTACCAAGTGCCAAACCCCCCTATGTGCCAGTATGAAGTGCCTCTCCCCCCCATCATGTGCCAGTAACAACTGCCAAACCCCCCATGTGCCAGTACCAAGTGCCAAACCCAGCCATTTGCCAGTACCAAGTGCCAAACCCACATGTGCCAGTATGAAGTGCCAAACCCCCCATGTGCCAGTATGAAGTTCAAGTGCCAACCCCCCATGTGCCAGTATCAAGTTCAAGTGCCAACCCCCCATGTGCCAGTATTAAGTGTATCTCCCAGGTGCCAGCATCAAGTGCCAACCCCCCCCTCATTTGCCAGTATCAAGTGCAAACCACCCCCCATGTGCCAGTATCAAGTGGTTCCCCCCCATGTGCCAGTATCAAGTGCCTCCCCCCCATGTGCCAGTATCAAGTGCCTCCCCCCATCTGCCAGTATCAAGTGCCAAACCCCCCCATATGCCAGTATCAAGTGCCTCCCCAATCCTCATTTGCCAGTATCAAGTGCCAACCCCCCCATGTGCCTGTATCAAGTGCCAACCCCCCTTATTTGCCAGTATAAAGTGCCAAACTGCTGCCCCCTCATTTGCCAGTATTAAGTGCCAATCTCCTATATGCCTGTATCAAGTGCAAACCCCCCCCACCCCCATGTGCCTGCATCATGTGCCAACCCCCCCATGTGCCATTATCATGTGCCAAACACCCCCCCCATGTGCCAGTAGTATCATGTGTCACAATCCACCCCCCCATGTGCCAAACAACCCCCCCCCCATTTTCCAAACTGCCGACATCCCCCCCATGCCCCTTATGTGCCAGTGGGTCCAGTCTTTAAAAAAAAAAAAACACAAATCAAGAGTGTCCAGCTCTGTACAGCTCACAGGCGGCGCGATGACGTCATCGCGCCGCCTGCACCAACATCTGATAGGCTGCGGGCCTATCAGATGTTGAGGACGGCGATACAGATGACTATGGAGATGAACGCTTCTACCGCCCACATTCTCGGGGGGGGGGGGGGGCAATTGCCCCGTTGCTCCCACCCCTGGATCCGCCAATGCGGCAAAGGTGTGCGAAGACAGGAGGAGTTTCAGTGCACCGAGAGGCTATGGCCTGCCTCTTGGTGCACTGGAGCCCTCTTCTGCATAAACAATAACAGTTTTTTTTCATGGGAATGCTACAACCAATTTTAACAAAACAGGTATTGTTTTAATCAGCAGCAGGATTAATTCTACCAGGGTGCACATACCGAGGTCTGCTGTAGGGTGACATTTCTAGCCACAAAAAAAAGAGAGAAGAGGGACAACACTAATGGCATGCAGCACTACATCAATATATTTTTTTTTAATTAGCCAACCTAATCCCCTTTCTGTCGACCACACAGTAATACGTAGTCTCCCCCCACACAGTAAGAATGTCCTCTTAGTACCACCTAACAATAATGATGTCCCTTGGTGTCCCCACACAGTATGATGGGCCTAAGTGCCCACTCACAGTAGGATGATCCCTTAAATGTCCCCAGAACAAAGTAAGGTCCTCTAAGCGCTCCCTCAAACAATATGATGTCCCCTTAAATGATCTCCTCACAGATTGATGTTCCCTCAACTGGCTTCCATTTAGTATGAAGTCCCCTCAATTCCTCCCACACAGTATGATGTCCCCTTAAGCGCCCCCCACATAGTATGATTTTTCCGTAAAGGGGTTATCCTGGAAAAGATAATGATGACTTATCCTCAGAAAAGGTGATGATTATCACATCAGCGGGGGTCCAGGCATCTCTGCCAGTCAGCTATTTCAGGGAGCCGCTGTGGTCACCGAAGCTCTGGTGAGCGATGCAGGTTTCCAGCAGCTTTCCAAGCACAGTGCTGTACATTATATAGTGGTAGTCCTTGGTATTGCAGCTCAGCCCCATTGACTTGAATGGGGCTGAGCTGAAACTAGGCCATTTGACCGTTGTACAGTGATGTAATTGGCCTAGGAAGAGGCTGTGGCACTCAACCCCCCTCCTAACAGCTGATTGGTGGGGGTCCTGGGTGTCGCACCCCCGCAGATCTGATACTGATGACATATCATGAAGATAAAAGCTGTTTTGCACCTGCTGATTTTTCGGTAGATGATTGCTAACAAGCTTACGTATGAATGCTCTTTGACGATCATCTTGCAGTGTAATACTGCCGATCGTTCATCAGGCAATTGTGATTTTTAAGCACGCTCGTTGTTTGCCAGCGGCAGATCGTTCTGTCTGATTATAAGACAGCAAACCACTATACAGTATGGGGATGAGCGATGGCATAGCGATCGCTTCTCCCCGTGCTGTGGAGGAGATCGCTGCATGTAATAGAAGTGGTCTCCTCCACTAGCTAGCAGGCAATTGCCAGGAGGGAACACTTCCCTCCCGACAATCACTTGCTCAATCGGCCTGTGTAATACAGGCTTTAGTCACAAATAACTTTTTCTGGATAACCCTTTACCCTCTAATTGCCGCCCATATCGTATGAAGCCCCCTTATGTGGACTTCACACAGTATAACGGGCCGGCCCATTAAGTGAGACCCACACAGTTCTGCCCCCCTCAAGTGCCATCATACCCATGACCCATTTAGGTGGGCCCTTCCAAACAGCGATGCCCCATAATAGAGTTTTACCCCCTTAGGTGGCCCACACATGGTAATGCCTCCCCTTATATTTATGCTCCCTTATTTATGATCCCCCCACACCACAGTCATGCCCCTCTCATAGCCATGCCACCTTAGGTGACCCCCACACACAGTTATGCCCCCTCATAGATTATGCCCCCTTTAGTGGTCAACTGTATCTGCCTCTTGTAGACACAGATACAGTTGAAAGCGGGACATGCAGGGGTCCGGACAAATGGCAGCTGTGGCCCACCAGTTGAGCACCTCTGCCATATATGTATCCCTTTATAGTACATGATAAAATAATTATGATGATTTAATTCTGTAAACTACCATATATCTACATAGTCCCTCATAAGATAAAGTTATCCCAGTTACGCCACTAAAAGCATTAATATTTACCGTACACCATTCTGTTTGTTGAAGCATTCTGCATTTACTAATTGACGGTAATGGTCATGGTACCTGGTACAATCTGCTCTGAGTCAGCCACTGATCACATGTCTGCTTGACTATAGCACTAAATGACGGCTTGACAGACAGAGCGTTTGTCACATCTCGGAATAACTCCACTAAACTAAGTACCGTAGATTAATATGTGCATTGAATAAACAGAAGTACTGTATTTCATGCATTGGGAATAACACTTTCTGAATACAGCTCTGAAGTCAGCTGGAGAAACCCTCTGGAGACATCGGCCATCATCACCAGGGGAATACTGCCAGACTAAATACATTTCTCCTGTAGCAACACTGTGACATCCATAGACCCGAACCAGACTTATGGACAATTTTTGTCCTCCTAGAACAGGCATGTCCAAACTGTGGCCCTCCAGCTGTTGCAAAACTATAACTCCCAGCATGCCTGGATAGCCTACAGCTATTAAGGCATGCTGGGAGTTGTACTTTTGTAACAGCTGGAGGGCCGCAGTTTGGACATGCCTGTCCTAGAACAACCTGATCACACACAGCGGTGCTGATTATCTAATAAAAATGATCATCGTTTTTGTAAGCTAAGTTAAATAAGGTAAATATGAACAAGGCTTCGTTTCCAGATGGATTACACCTAAGGCCCCCATGGCGAGTATTTCTGCGCGGGTTAAATGTGTGACGTAAACGCATTGTACCCGCTCTGAATCCTGACCAATTCATTTCAATGGCGCTGTGTACATGATCGTTGTTTTTCACACAGCACTTGTGCGTTGCGTGAAAATCGCAGAAGGTTCTATATTCTGGCCTATAGAAATGAATGGGGCTGCAGGAAAATCGCATAGCATCCGCATGCAAGTGCGGATGCGGTGCGAGTTTCACACATGGTTGCTAGGAGATAATAAGGGAAAATAATAGCATTCTTAATCCAGAATGCTAACTGAAATAGTGAAATGTCCAATGAGGGGTTAAAAAAAAAAAAAAAAAAACTCACCTCATCCCCTCGATCGCGCAGCCAGTGTCGTCTTCTTTCTTCTTCTTACAGGACCTGCAAAAGGACCTTCGATGACATAATCGCGCTCACCACGCGGTGACGTCAGCGCAGGTCCTGCTGAATGAAGATAGATGATAGAAGGATCCTTTTGCTGGTCCAGCAAGAAGAAGAAAGGAGACGATACCGCCTGCGCGATCAAGTGGATGAGGTAAGTTTATTTTTTTTATTTTTTAACCCCTCATTGGACATTTCAGTTACAATTCTGTATCGGAAAACCCCTTTAAGTGCAATTTCACATAAAACACTGTCCAGCTGAAGTTTACTAGACAGAACAGATGTAGAAAATGTTGAGAATTAATAGGAAATGATTTAATCAAATCCAGATGGAGTTAGCAAGAAGCTAATAAATGCTTACATGGAAATACAGACTCATGTGACAGACCATAATCCTGCATAGATGACTTGGGTTTGAAAAGGATCTGTTGCAGTGCCCAGGAGCAAGGGTATTTTCGACAATGGATGTTTGTGGACGCTACTTTAGTGCACTTGGAAGGGTTAACTTGCACTATGATGTATTCCATTGTTTACACTTCTACTGTATATGGATTTTGTTGAACTGCATTTTATATGTCCTCAATCTATGACAGGCTGATATTGCAACATTGTTTCAGTTTGGGCTGTGCGGCCTTACTCCACCCATCCCACTAGAAAGTTCAGCTAGAAAATGTATATAAGGAGAGCAGTTAGATCTGCTCGATAGGAACGAGTGTTTAGTAGGACAAACTCTGCCAGTCTGCAGATAGGGACCAGTGTTTAGCAGGATAAATTCTGCCAGTCTGCAGATAGGGACCAGTGTTTATCAGGACAAATTCTGCCAGTCTGCAGATAGGGACCAGTGTTTATCAGGACAAACTCTGCCAGTCTGCAGATAGGGACCAGTGTTTAGCAGGACAAACTCTGCCAGTCTGCAGATAGGGACCAGTGTTTATCAGGACAAACTCTGCCAGTCTGCAGATAGGGACCAGTGTTTATCAGGACAAACTCTGCCAGTCTGCAGATAGGGACCAGTGTTTAGCAGGATAAATTCTGCCAGTCTGCAGATAGGGACCAGTGTTTATCAGGACAAACTCTGCCAGTCTGCAGATAGGGACCAGTGTTTATCAGGACAAACTCTGCCAGTCTGCAGATAGGGACCAGTGTTTATCAGGACAAACTCTGCCAGTCTGCAGATAGGGACCAGTGTTTATCAGGACAAACTCTGCCAGTCTGCAGATAGGGACCAGTGTTTATCAGGACAAACTCTGACAGTTTGCAGATTGGGACCAGTGTTTATCAGGACAAACTCTGCCAGTCTGCAGATAGGGACCAGTGTTTATCAGGACAAACTCTGCCAGTCTGCAGATAGGGACCAGTGTTTATCAGGACAAACTCTGCCAGTCTGCAGATAGGGACCAGTGTTTATCAGGACAAACTCTGCCAGTCTGCAGATAGGGACCAGTGTTTATCAGGACAAACTCTGCCAGTCTGCAGATAGGACCGGTGTTTATCAGGACAAACTCTGCCAGTCTGCAGATAGGGACCAGTGTTTATCAGGACAAACTCTGCCAGTCTGCAGTTAGGACCAGTGTTTATCAGGACAAACTCTGCCAGTCTGCAGATAGGGACCAGTGTTTATCAGGACAAACTCTGCCAGTCTGCAGATAGGGACCAGTGTTTATCAGGACAAACTCTGCCAGTCTGCAGATAGGGACCAGTGTTTATCAGGACAAACTCTGCCAGTCTGCAGATAGGGACCAGTGTTTAGCAGGACAAACTCTGCCAGTCTGCAGATAGGGACCAGTGTTTATCAGGACAAACTCTGCCAGTCTGCAGATAGGGACCAGTGTTTATCAGGACAAACTCTGCCAGTCTGCAGATAGGACCAGTGTTTATCAGGACAAACTCTGCCAGTCTGCAGATAGGGACCAGTGTTTATCAGGACAAACTCTGCCAGTCTGCAGATAGGGACCAGTGTTTATCAGGACAAACTCTGCCAGTCTGCAGATAGGGACCAGTGTTTATCAGGACAAACTCTGCCAGTTTGCAGATTGGGACCAGTGTTTATCAGGACAAACTCTGCCAGTCTGCAGATAGGACCAGTGTTTATCAGGACAAACTCTGCCAGTCTGCAGATAGGGACCAGTGTTTATCAGGACAAACTCTGCCAGTCTGCAGATAGGGACCAGTGTTTATCAGGACAAACTCTGCCAGTCTGCAGATAGGGACCAGTGTTTATCAGAACAAACTCTGCCAGTCTGCAGATAGGACCAGTGTTTATCAGGACAAACTCTGCCAGTCTGCAGATAGGGACCAGTGTTTATCAGGACAAACTCTGCCAGTCTGCAGATAGGGACCAGTGTTTATCAGGACAAACTCTGCCAGTCTGCAGATAGGGACCAGTGTTTAGCAGGACAAACTCTGCCAGTCTGCAGATAGGGACCAGTGTTTAGCAGGACAAACTCTGCCAGTCTGCAGATAGGGACCAGTGTTTATTTGGACAAACTCTGCCAGTCTGCAGATAGGGACCAGTGTTTATCACGACAAACTCTGCCAGTCTGCAGATAGGGACCAGTGTTTAGCAGGACAAACTCTGCCAGTCTGCAGATAGGGACCAGTGTTTAGCAGGACAAACTCTGCCAGTCTGCAGATAGGACCAGTGTTTAGCAGGACAACTCTGCCAGTCTGCAGATAGGGACCAGTGTTTATTAGACAAACTCTGCCAGTCTGCAGATAGGGACCAGTGTTTATCAGGACAAACTCTGCCAGTCTGCAGATAGGGACCAGTGTTTATCAGGACAAACTCTGCCAGTCTGCAGATAGGGACCAGTGTTTAGCAGGACAAACTCTGCCAGTCTGCAAATAGGGACCAGTGTTTATCAGGACAAACTCTGCCAGTCTGCAGATAGGGACCAGTGTTTAGTAGAAAAGACTGGTAGATTGCACCAGAAGACCAGTGATAAGAATAAAACGCTGAGTGAGATGTTGACACACTGACACAGACCCTGGGTCACCAACCCTTTGACCAGAGGACCAGCCAGACAACCGTGCCACAGACCTTGGGCCACCAGCTTTTGTCCAGGGTACCAGCCTCCTGAGAGAGAAAGGGACAGCTAGCTCAGGCCTTTCCTCAGCACAAAACCTTCTTCTGCCTGGATTGTTTTGCACTTGAGTTCCTCCAGTAAAGGAGCACACTGGTTTGTGACTCTCTGGACTTATTTCCCATTGGGGTGCGCCACGCCTTACCATCCTTTCTGGAGAGCAGCAACACGTGGTGACACCTGAACAGCGTCCGGGGGACCCAGCGTAGTGTTGGGACCACACCAAACCTGGCCACTGCATTATCAGCTGGAACAATCCAATTACACCAGGAATATTATCTTCTAGGTTTGACCTTGCTTATTAAAATGATACTTGCCTTCTGAAAATTGGTTATGGCATTCCTGAGAAGAAAGACTTTCATTCTTTTTGTAAATAAGGACTTCATTGCACCAAGGGGCAGGGCCTAACACCTCTGTTAACCTCATCTACTTAAAGGGTTGTCCGGGTTTAGCTCTGAACTGGGCATATCACCCAGACAACCCCTTTAACTTTCCAGTTCTGGCCATGCCCTTGGTGCACTGAAGCCCTCATTTTCATAAATACTACATTTTATTATTCTCTGTAAAATTGAAACTGAATTTCACAGGACAGTGACATCACACTGAATTTCACAGGACATCATTTTAATCAGCAGGATCAACTCTACCAGGCAATAGGTGTGGGTTGATAGGGTTGATCCTGCAGATAGGGGCCTTTAAGTATATCTATTATCTAAATGCCATTTTACACATGATTTTTTGCTGGTTTGACTGGAATCTGACTCTACAATAAATGAAGAGCATGCCAAAGAAAACTTTTATTCCTTTTAAATCTTTCTGTTAATAAAATACAGATGCATGCTATTTCTGTCACATAACCCATAGCAGAAACTGCCTAGGTGCCTGCTCTAGTGTTTCCTTTTAAATGTAGCAGAGCTGCTTACAGTTTAGATGAGGGATCCAGCGGTGTTTGTCTGGATACTGGGCCAGTAAAGGACACATCCTTTCTTGGCGCAGTTGCGGTTATAAAACACGGATGCATGAAATGAAGCATAGCATCCGATTCAAATCAATGGGAGGCAGATTCAGTGCTGCAGCTGGCGGCTTTTTGGAGTGGCATTCGCTTTGAATTCCACCAGCAAAGAACCCTACATGAGCTGAGGCCTAAGGGATAACACACACAAGCATAGTACAGCTCTGCACAACTGTAAGATGTAAGGACCCATATAATGGGGGCCATAGACTCGTATACGGCCATACTGTACTTCCTGAAAGGTGTTTTCCCATCACAGACAATGGGGGCATATCACTAGCCATAGAACCTGAGGGGGGCGATGGCTACCCCCATGAGCATAATTATCCGTATTTGCTGAAATAATTGTGCACTGTGATGTTCTAATAAACCGGGGGAGGCAGAGTTAGCATCATTAGCTTTTATGCTTTAAGGCAGTATAACCAGGTTACAATGTGGCAGTACAAAAGGAAACAAAAGGCCCTCCACTGGAGGTAAGTAAATAAGTGATCGCCTCCCTACAACAGATGGTATGTGTCTGCCCTCATTTACATCACAGCTCCATAAACCAAGGGGGGAGGTTTATCAAAACTGGTTGTAAGGGAAAACTCGCTCAGTGGGCCTTAGTAACCAATCAGATTCCACCTTTCATTTTTCAGAGCTCCTATGGAAAATGAAAGGTGGAATCTGATTGGTTGCTATGGGCAACTAAACCAGATTTGCTTTATCCCAGCTTTGAGAAATCTGCCCCAAGAAGTTTATTCAATTTACCCCTGTGATGATTAGAAGAGACAGTACGTATACAACTTCATCAATATATACAAACCATTGTGTGATTTTCTTTAAGGGGGTTGTCTAGGTTCAGAGCTGAACCCGGACATATCCCCATTTTCACCCCTCCGACCCCCCTGATGTTAGCATCGGTGCATTTCATGCTCCGATGCTCTCTCTTGCCCTTCGCTGAATTGCACCGGGTAAGGCCCGTTTGTTTATGTTTTTAACACTGCTAGACGGAGGCTTCTGCCCAGCACTGTATTTGGTGACATCACGGGCACTGGTGGGCTTTAGTGCTGCCCTAGCCATTTTACAGGCTAGGGCAGCCCTAAAGCCTGCCGATTAGTGGAGGTGACATCACTGGGCTCACTGCTGGGTGGAAGCCTCTGCCTAGCAGTCCTTATGGAGAGCCCGGAACATCACTGGATCTCCTAAAAAATATTTTTGCCTGCGTGATTTAGCACAGAGCAAAGGAGAGCAGCGGAGCTCGAAATGCTCCCATGCTGATATCAGAGTGCCTGCCTGGGTGAAAATGGGGGTATGTCCGGCTATTTCGAAACGCAGATCGTATTTAAAGATACACAATAATAGGAAGGATGAAATACACCCCTCCTATCATAGATAGGGAGCTGCAGAAGATGGGGGTGGTGTGGGGCTTTTGTTCCCACTACAGAAGGGTGCTATCGTTTTTGTAACAGTTCTGCAGAACATTCTAAAAATAAAGAAGGATAATTTTAGTTAATTTTCCTTCAGTCCCTTGCATGTGACGGCCAAGTGACAGTGATAATCCAACTTAGTCACACATACCATTGATTGGGGCAAAGCACTCGTACAAAGGCCACATTCTGCCTTTGGTCACCGAGTACAGCTGCAGAACACAGGACACATGCCTCCTTTGGCAGAGGACATAAGTCACAAGATCTCGCTGGCTGCAGATTCTGATGTCATGTCTATTACGGATTTACATAGATGGGCTGCTGTTGACAAGTGCAAGCCTAAAGGCCAGCGTGAAGTAAGCTGCTGAGTAATCAGTCTGAAACTATTTCATGAGTTCTCTCTTAAGGAAGGTGAAGGATAGAAAATAAAGGAAGACATGTTTGATGATGTTGTGACATAAAATGTCTGTTCCTTTTATTATCAGGATTGCAAATTATTCATTTTTTGCTGTAGCATATAGTAGCATGCGTGCATATATTAGGCTGGGTTTTACGAGGTGGCCCACAATGTGGCTGGCATGTGAAGCCAAAACCCTGCCCACCCATTGCAGCTGATGGCCACATGAATTTGAAGGTCACTGGTCACCATGGGTGTGCAGGGTTATAGTCGCATCTGCCCCGGAGGATGGGAGTGGGAGTGGCTGTGGCTGGAATAGTTATTCTCAGAAGCACTCGCCACACTAATGCTCCCTAGTGCAGGGCAGTGCCAGGAGGGTGCACCCTTTCTTCCCTCACAGTATACCTTAATGTTCGGGCTCCTATCTGATGGTAGTTGGGGTGCCCGTGGTTTTATGGGTGTTGTACGGGTGCAAGGCAGGAGATGTAGATGCTGTGGCCAACAGATGGTGCTGGAGTCAGTAACCATGCTAGGTGTAGAAAATAAAAAAGTTGCTCTTTACTAGAGTGCAAAATGAGGATTGTAGTACACCCAACGGTATCAAACACAAGTCCAAATAATTCACAGTGCAAATCTTCCCTGATGTAGTACTACTTCTCTCCATGTTTCCCATGTCTCTCTCTCTGCAGAATCTAAGGCTGGCAATAAGGTACTCGCAAAACTTGTCTGTAATTCCCAGCTGAGGGGGTACAGGACTAAGATACATATGGTCAGGGTGGTATCAAAGTGTGAAGGGTATATTAGCAATGTCCCTCTCAATGCGGTAAAGTCTCTCAGCCTTAAACAGCAAATTCCTTACTGACTGACTCCATGGCCATGCTTGGCCATGCAGATTCTGGACCTTGTACTTCTTTATTTCTCTCTCTTTTCTGGAGTACTGTAAAGTAGTTTTCTTGATACAAAGCTCCATGGAGTGAGCACAGGTAGCTCATCTCACTTCCTCAGCTAACACTAGAGTGAACTAGAGGTGGACCTAAGTCCATCACCTAGCTTCCTACAAAGGAAAAGTCAGGATTGTTAAAGGGCATCTGTCAGCAGATTTGTACATATGAAACTGGCTGACCTGTTGCGCTTGGCAGCTGAAGACATCTCTGTTGACCCACGTTCATATGTGCCCACATTGCCAAGATAAATGATGTTTTAATTTATGCAAATGAGCCTCTAGGAGCAATGGGGGTGTTGCACTTATACCTATAGGCTCTGCTCTCTCTGCAACTGCCACACCCTCTGCACTTTGATTGACAGGTCCAGAAGTGATGACATTTTGCTACCTGGTCCTGTCAATCAAAGTGCAGTGGGCACAGCAGTTACAGATAGCAGAGCCTCTAGGTGTAACGCCAACACCCCCGTTGCTCCTAGAGGCTCATTTGCATATAGTAAACCATCATTCCTCTCAGCAATGCGGGCACACATAAACATGGGACAACACAGAAGCCTTCAGCTGCCAAGCGCACATACAACAGGTCCGCCAGTTTCATACATAGGTCCAAATCTGCTGACAGATACCCTTTAACCCTAAATGATCCATACAGAGCTATACTGGGTTATACAATACATCAGAACATTACACAACAGGA
Organism: Bufotes viridis; assembly: GCA_033119425.1. Classification (NCBI taxonomy): domain Eukaryota; kingdom Metazoa; phylum Chordata; class Amphibia; order Anura; family Bufonidae; genus Bufotes; species Bufotes viridis. The sequence goes on from CM065589.1 coordinate 217,446,980, forward strand.
AACAATTTACAAGTGTTCTATTCTGGGGTACTGCACATGCGGCCAGCCACATCACGGCTTAGGACCTTTTCACACTGTGGTAGCTCCTGTCACATATGTTAAATGTATCTATCCATAGGCCCCCATTCACCTGATGGAGGCTAATAGGGTGCTCATCAGGAATACAGCTTCTTTACTGTATGAAGGAGCATGGCAGACTTCACTATTCCACACAGAAGCATCCAGTATACAAACATCTATTGAGCAGTATACATATATGTTTCCATAGATGGGCATCTATGGTTGATAGAAGCCACTTAGTGGCATTCACTAAACGCATATGTAGAAGACTCCATGAGGAAATCCACGGAAACCTGTCAACAGAGCCCTATTGGGCATGCAGCATTGGGCACAGCAAACTAGTACACGGACAGAGTATATTTTAAATGAAGTGTCCCATTGTACTTATAGTGGTTCACCTGTCACCACTGCCCTAGTTCCAGTGGCAAGCTCCCTTCTCCTCTACTTCCGGTCCTGCCTGCACTGGAAGAGTAACATGCAAGTTGGACACGTCTGTTGTCATTGATTGGCTGGCAGCCATGACACGTATGTAGAAGAGAGCTTGGCTTGGAATTCTCAGGGACTGTCAAAGAAAAGGGCAAAGTTCTGAATGGCAAAATAATGGTGCACTAAATAGGGCAGCCCCACCCACTGTGCACTAAAAAGCCTTATTTGCATAAAAATAAAAATAAGTATTTCTCAAAGGTATGGTTACGTGTAGGGCATCTACCCTACATGGTGGTGTACTTACTTTGAAATAGATTAAGGAAGTGACAAACTCCCTTTAAAAAAAACATGTCATGCACCTTGGATGATATATTGTCCTAGTTAACTATTCAGATGCACATTCCACTTCTTTTCAACTGCATGGGATTGCCAGAGGTAGCCGAGCGCTTGAAGCCTGTGTATTCCCTATAATATAACAATTTTGAAGCGTCGTTTTGTAGAACTATTTGTTGTGCCATGCCTCTGTTATTCCTTCTAGAAATTTATAAATAAATTGACAACTCAGAGTTACCATTACCCTTGTCAAAGAAATGCATTCCTACATAGTTTTATACTGTTATTGAACAGTTTCAGAGTCTATACATTACCCCCCCCCCCCCCCCCAACTGGTTGCACTTGCACCCATTTGTCAGTGTAGTCTGAAATTTCTAGGAGGAAAAACAGAAGGACATTGCAAGGCAGAGTAATACGAAAAGATGACCAGGCACAGCCCATGGCTAGGAGTGGTACTGTTTCTGACAAAAAAAAAGACTTTAACTTAATCCTAGACAACCCCTTTAAATCCTATACAACATAGAGCTCAATGTGCTTTATTATATAATGCATTAGTAATGACTTATCAAAATAGTAAAACTGTGAAATGAGTGAAATCAGAGAATGGGCTGCTTCATAACCACAAAAATGTGTATAGCTTTGGGAAGCATGTGTCTAACAGTATATAAAGGGCTACAAAGAATATGGTTCGGAGAGCTTAGCAGTCAGGGAAAGTGGTACAGACAGAAATACAGACACTAGGTGCAATTAGGTCCCAAAGTAAGAGTCATTCTAGCATTTGTCAGCCGCCCCGGCTTCCAGACAGGTGTTACACGATGACAAGTCCTGCAGAAATCTCCAGCTACCTGCCTCTTTCATAAGCGTTAGTCATCAGTGTGCACTCAGACACACACAGCAGTATTCACAGCCTCCTCGCTCTGGACGACTAGACGCCTTTTATTACCTAATGTCAGTACACAGCATGGAATTCAGAGCGGCATTTTCCACTGTACTTAATGTCTGCATTAATCCGTACAGTGAAATAATAGACTTTTTATACCTTTAAGAAGAAGCATGTCCTCCACAAAGATACAAGACACAAAATGATCTACCTATAAATATGAATTTAATCAGCCCACGTGAATACGTACGACAAAGTTACATATGTATTTCATTTTACCTCAAGCTGGCCATGCATTTTAAGCCTCATGCACATGAACAAGGTTTAGTTCTGCACCCAAGCTGCATTTTTACGGCTCGGGTGCGGACCCATTCACATCAATGGGGCCGCAAAAGATGCGAACAGCACTCCGTGTGCTGTCCACATCCGTTGCTCCGTTCCGTGGGGCCGCAAACAAAATAGAACATGTCTATTTCTATTATGGGCAAAAATACAATTTAACAGCACTCTGCAAACCAAATAAAGTTCAGAAAAGTATTCTAAAGCGAATGCTATACTTATTAAGTAAATTTGAGATTCTTGGCAAATACACTTTGTACAAAATGTTTTGGGCCCATCTGCCACACGTCAAGGTGACATGCCCAAATAAGTGGAGTGGGCTCGGCATGCATGTTGGTACCTGCATTCCCTGGATTTAATTTTGCCACTAAAAATGACAAAAATTAAGGTGAGCCCAGCATGCATGTGGAACCCACACTCCTTGAATTTTATGGTAGGCATCATGGCACATAACAGGTAGAATTTAGTGTTAAGTTCTGGTCTTACAGAGATCGCCTTGACGTGTGGCAGATGGGCCCAAATAGTTTTGTACAAATTGGATTTGCCAAGAATCTCAAATTTACTTAATAAGCATAGCATTAGCATTAGAATACTTTTTATGTACTTCATTTGGTTTGCAGAGTGCTGTTGCATTGTATTTTTTTCTTAGTGTTTTCTGTCATATCAACGTGCACCTGTGCATTGGGATGTGCTGACTGACACCTTTTTTTCTTTGCAGTTTCTATTATGGGCAGCCTGTTCCGTTCCGCAAATTGTGGAACGCACACAGGTGGCATCCAAAACACGGAGCGGTCATGTGCATGAGCCCTTAGATGACTGTTCCTCCTAACCACCTTATACTAAGCTCGGCTGGGCGTGCATGTGTTCTGAATCAGGATTATGCAATCATCAAACATCTTCTGGGGGTGCTTTACTTCCCCTGAAAAGAAAAAGATTGGGCATGTTGAAATCCAACTGCCTGATACTTCTTTCTCCTGACATCGGGGGAAAAGACATTAAATAGTCAGCCAGTCCCATCAAAATTGTCAGGTCGGCCGACATTTATTTAATATGTATGGCCAGGTTAGTCTAACGTGAACACAATAATCACCAAAATAAATGAAAATCATGGGGTGCATCAAATTTATTAGGTGTTTCAAATACGGCAAGAGTCAAGAAAGGGTGTGGCTAAACAGTCCGTCAGGCTGTTCCGGCGGGTGAATAGCCTGTCGGATCTGTCCTGCCGCTAGTTCATGTGTGCCCCCGGACTGCTGTTCCGCCCTCATTGACTATAATGGGGCGGGGGCGGAGTTCCGGGGCAGCATAGCAGAGCACGGCAAGAGACGGCAGGACTAAAAGTACTGCATGTCGTACTTTTAGTCCGGCGACCTGTCACCGTGAGGTGCCGTGCTGCCGCCGGAACTCCACCCCCCCCCCCCCATTATAGACAATGGGAACAGAGCGGCAGTCCGGGGGAACACGTGAACTAGCGGCAGGACGGATCCAACAGGCTGTTCATCCTCCGGAACAGCCTGACGGACTCCCCTGCCGCTAATGTGAAAATAGCCTAAGGCAAGTCACGATTGGTCAGGGAAATGTGGTTCTCACATAGATCGTGTTTCACTGACCTCACTCACCATAGAGCTCTCAACCTAAAACACAGATCTTTACAAGATAATGAAATTTCATTTAAAACTGTTAAAAATATAAACCGATATAGAGAAAGTATATACCAAATAGACAAAAGTATAAGTTACTTTTTAACAAATTTGGGGTGAACTTAACCTGACCTTGCTCAGCAGGGAAATCCCTAAAAAAAAAAATCCCTCGACAGCTTCTATTTCAGTGTAGTGGAAAAAAAATGATGTCGATTCGGTGTGCTGCTATCCATAAGCTGACTAGTGTCTGCGAGTGATTTGTCCTGGTAGACAACACTATGCTGTCTGCTAACTAGACAGAGACCTGTAGAGCACCACAGGTTAGAAATAACTTAGTAGTAACATCACTGGTGCTATTGTGTAAAAGGTCAAGAGTCAAAATAGACTTCCAGACTAAATACCGAATTACAGCAACATTGTTTTTACTGGGATATTCCTTTTACTTTCCTGTCTGTTCATCTCACTTTCCTGTCTCGCCTCAGCTCTCCAGCCCTGGCCTTCTTACCCTTGAGTCACAATGTATGAATCATAATGTGACCCGTCAGTTACCCTTCACTACCTACTAGACTTCATATGCAGTTTGTATGTCAAAATCAGAACCATTTATGAGAGTACAATAGTAAAATCATAAGTAGATAATTAAAACATTTATTGAATGTAGCGTTACTAAAATCCATACAGTAAAGGCATATACTGTAGAGGAAGTGTATAATAAAGAAACCCTTTTACACATACAATATTAGGCCCAATAGACATACAGGGAAGGACCCCAGCTTGAAACTCTCACCACTCCTCTATGGGCCAAAGTAACAGCAAAGAGTGGCTCTTGCTCCGGCACCCGCAAACCATCCATGTATGACATGGTTAGCCATTCATTTGAACACGGACAACTTTTCTGATTGTCAGGTATTCAGCTTTCCCCTGGACTTTAATACAATGTCTTTTTTTCCTGGTCATACTGGTGGTTATATTGGGGAGGATGCAAAAAAACCAGCATAAAAGATAGTTGTTGGTCAAAAACTCATGGTTAACAACAATGGGTAGAATAGCCTAGTTCAGGTGATTATTTCAATTGGGAAATAAACAGTTGACAGATCTTACTTGCACGGCTAACAGCATATCCTTGAGGACTTCTGGAGTAATATAAAAATAGTCCAATGATGTCTCCTTCTCAAAGTCTGTCAATTTGGCAGAATGTCTTCAAGTGCGCAGTACAGGCATGTCTTCCAGTGAACAATCACTTACCAAGACATACACTACCTATAAGTAGCCCTTGAGAGCCTTTTTATTGGTCAGCGGGGGAGGCACTTTTGTGTCCTCTTGTGGCACACACACCATACCTGTGGTCATTTACATATCTGCCTGAGACATAACTGCATGCCGAGTATTGCTGCAATCTGACATTTCTATCATTTTCCTATTAATGAGTGTACATAGCAGTCTTTGCTCTGTATGGCTGTATTCAGACAGTATTGTTGGTTGCAGTTCAAAAAATGCACCAGCTGCACTTTTTACAGGTGGGAAACATTTAATTAACATATTTAACTTGATTTTTAAGGGCATTTTTGCTACTGTTAACTGCGCACAACCACATTGGCTGAATATAGCTTTAGAGGTTCTTGTACTGTACAGTAAGTTTTTGTCCAGATGCTTTGGATAGACGCATTTTTGTATGATGCTGCGAAAGCAAGAAAAGCTTCAAAAACATGTACTAGTGACCGAACAGGCATGCAAGGTCACATACACACAAAAAGATTATGGCTTTGTATGGTACAGATCCTAATAGTTCTCCCATTGAGGTCCATAGGCCTTTACTGTACCTCTGTATGTCCCTGATTTCATAGAAAGGTTTTCTGTCTAATTTGGTATAAATCTATCTGAATCTGAAAAAAATTGTGTCTGACTTATATAGAGTGAGGAATTTAAATCTCGATAGAGGTGAGCGACTTTCTTAAAATTAAATTTGGGTTCAATTTGCATAAATCGGTCATCCACTTTGACCTGAATTGAAAGTGCCCCCTTTTGTATTATCGTGAATTCAGAGATCCGGGAATAAATAGGCTTAACATAGCTTAAATGCACAAAAAGTTTTCTAAACTATGATAAAATACATACAAAAGATAACATACAGAGTAAAGTAAGTAATGGTCACCAAAGCCATGAACAAATGAATGAGCTCTCCCTCTACCAGTTCCCAACATGGCATCTCACCAGCACCTATATATTGCAGAGAGAGGTGGTGGTAGCAAGACACATCTTACCCTGATGAGGTACTCAATGAAGCAGGAGCTCTTTGTTACATGTCTAGGTGTTTTTTAAATTCCTGGCCCCTCTTAGCCCCTTCCAAAAGGTGTTTCAGTTTTCTAGAACCCAGACTTTGGGGGGAAATTAGTAATGTACAGTATTTGATTTGCTTGGACTTAATTACTCTAGAAACAATGATTCTAGGTAAGAATAGCTATATAGCTACAGCACAGGGCAGAGCCTTATGGCAGCACATTAAGGCAGTACCGCTCTATACTATTGTATTGTATGTTGGGTGTAGGATGATGGACGTTTTTCTCTTTAACATGCTATTTTACTTCTAAGGAATCTGCCGTATCTGGTAAAATAGGGTGGTCTTTATATATTTAAGCAGATTATTTATTGATTTAATTTAAACATTGTCACAAAAAACAATTTGTATGTCAGCTGGGTGAATCTAGAGTCTAGTCAGCAGTTAAAATAGTTTCATAAGTCAATTATGTCTGGGAATTGTAGGAGGAAACATGACGTAGCAAAAACGTCTCCTGGATAATACTGAGCAAGCAAGAAAGGGTTTGTTTTTCGTGCAGTCATAAATGAGTTTCATTCTATTTATTTGTTCATTGGGGCAAACTTGGTGACCTTCAGCAGAGAGTCAGGATATGAACAGAAACACATACACTCACTTTTAGCAACACTAATATTCTTCTCATTACCTGTATATTTTCCCACAGCTAAAAGTTGCCAGGCACAAAAAAATGCCAACCACAAACACAAAAAAAATAAAAATTACCCACAAACATTTGTTTTGCTTTCCCTTAATACATTCGCTGAACTTTGAAGACTCTTGAAGAGGAACTTGAACAGAATGCAAATGTGAAAAGAAAGCAGGGAAATGCGCTCATGGATAGGACCGTATGAGTGAAATATCAATAATAGGCAATGTTAATTACCTTGAGTGGTTGTGCAAAAAGGCACAACACTTATCAGGGCAGGAGGAGTGTATATCCTACGGGCTTGCTGCGTGACCTGCTGATCCCAGGATAGGCAAAACCTTCTCAGAACCAGATAGATAAATGAGGAAGGTAAGCGCGCTGCTCGCATGTCACGTTCCGAAGGCCCAAGGCAAACCTTTGGGACTTCTTGCAAACAGGACACAGGCAAAACAGACCAAGGACCAACAGAATACTTATATTACAAATGTAATAAAGGAACATGACAGTAACAGATATGTAGGTTAGGCATTAGTAGTAGCACTACCAAAGAACAAAGTGCACCGGCAGACCAGAGGCAAAACCCAGTGGCGGAGAGCCAGTAAGCCCCGTTCTTCACAGAGCCCCTGGTGGTGGCGATGAACTGGGCCGAGGGCTCACTGGTCGCATCTCCAGGAAGGTCCCAGTACACTTGGCCCCTACCTGAAAAGAACCTTGCTGGTGCAAGCACCAGCGGAACAGACAACAACAGAACTACAGACAAGGGGACTGGAACCCAAACAAACTCAGGACATGGATCAGACAACAAGACAAACGGGAACCAGCACAGAAGCAGATGCCTAGACCTCATGCGGAACAGAAGCATAGTGGTTACAAGCAGAGCTGCACACAGACTAGAGATCCTCCCTCTGGAGAACCCAGGAGCCCTCTCACGAAGGCAAGACAAACACAAGAACAGAAGCAGTAAGGCACTGCAGGACAGACAAGGAACAGACGAGATCAGAAGCAGGCACTGCCAGGCTGGACATAGGACAGGATCAGGCTATCAGACGCAGTTAGAGCACTGCTAGGCTAGACATGGAACAGAGTGGATCCAGACAGAGAACAGTTACAGAAGAGCAGGCAAGGCATGGACAAGGATATAACAACATCAACACAGAACAGGTACATAAGATCAGGCAAGGGAGTAACATCAACAACACCAATGCTTTACAAGGTGACTCCACTCAGAAGGGCAGATCGCAAAACCCCCTGGGTCAGCAGTAAGGGGCTACACCTCCGCCACTCCAACTGTGGTAAAACTACGACTCCCATGATGCCTCCTTGCTTTGCTGTTCTCAGAACTCCATAGAAATGAATGGAGCATGCTGGGAGTCGTAGTTTCAGCACAGCTGGAGTGCCGGAGGTTAGCCATCACTGGGCTACACCCAGCAAGACAAAAGACAGACTGACCACAAGCCCCACAGCTCACAATAACTATATTGAGGGCACCTAATAAGCCACACCCAGGAATAGACCAGGGAAAGTTAACCCCATCAGAACCAGGATTAACAAGAAGCACTAAGGCCGCAGCCAGCACGCATCGCAGAACCAGCATACATGGGAACCCCCACAGCCAGTATGCAAAGCGCATGCAGCCAGCCTGCACGGCACCGGTGACAGGCCACAGTTCATACACAAAACCGCAGCCAGTACGCAGCCCCAAGCAACCAGCATACACAGGAGTCAGCCTGCAGCCAGTATGCGAGAGTGCATGCAGCCAGCCTACACGGCCACAACTTTTTACAGTGAATCGCACCCTGACATCGCATCAGGGATGGCAGAAGGCTGATAGAGGTTGAATTCTTTATTGGATTTAATGACGCGTTACAGAGCAGGACATGCTCCTTTCTCAGATTACATCCAATCATCCTTCCTCATTTAATTCAATACAAGTCTCTCATAAAAAATACTACAGGGAATTTGTTATACAAAAAGGATATACTGTATTATATAAATAAATCAAGTTTTTATGCATATTTTTGGTAATTTTTTTCTTCTATGTCACTATCTATATTTAAAAAATAAATTCCTAAAATCCTGCAAATTTCGCACTAGCCACTAGGCCTAATATGTCAAGATTTCCTGTTTTGTAGAGATCACTTGTCAGTTGTCAACAGCGATCTCATCACAGGCAGGATTACACTGACAGACATCTAGGAGTCATCTCCACCCTATTGTGTCTATGTCCCATGTGGCTGTAAAGCGTATCTCAAAACAAAAAGTCTTAGGCCATATTATTAGGCCTAGTGACCAGTGTGAAAACTGCAGGAATATATACATTTCCTTTAAATATAGATAGTGACATGGAATTTTTTTTTAAAAATAGCAACAAAAACTCTGAAACAAATATGTTTAATACAATAACCTAATTTAAACAATAGGTCATTTTCTGATGACACATTCCCTTAAGGAATGTATTAGCTGATTTCTTGTATGACACAAACAACGTTTGAACTTCAGCCAGATTGTAAATTTAAAATCTAATTAATGGAACTACACAAAGTTAATGGAAGTAAGATTTTTAAATATTCTGGTCAATTTTTAGTTTACAGCCTACGAATACTTTCTTTCTATGTTTAGCATTACCAGAACAAAATCTGCCTTTGCATCTATTAATTAAACTAATTTTTCAGCCAATTCTTAGTACGAACCTCCTACACTAAGAAAGTCGTGTCTTTAGTTTGCAACCAAATAGCACAAATGTGCTTAGACTATTGAAATGAAAATGGATTTTGACATAGTCTGTAATTTGTAGAAAAAGTTACCATGCTTTTTACCGTAATTACGGTATGTCCATTACCTCGCCAGCTGTTCCTGGGTTACATAGAATGAAATAATCTTGCATAGATGTTTGTGAGCCCCAGTTTAGCCAATAAATTTGGTGATGTGATCTACTATCTGCATTTGCATCAATTAAAAGGGTTTATTCCAGTTAGAGGAATGTATCCCTTATCTATCCTTATAGTATAGAGCAGGAATGGGCAAACTGCGGCTCTCCAGCTGTTGCAAAGCTACAAATCCCAGCATGCAAAGACTGCTTACAGCTATCAGCCTACAGAAGGACATGGTGGGAATTGTAGGGCTAAAACAGCTGGAGGGCCAAGTTTGCCCATCCCTGGTATAGGGGATAACTATTTAATTGGTGAAAAGCCAACCAGTGGAACCCCATTGATTATGAGAACGGGGCCCCATGCCTCCAAAATGGAGTGGCTGCTTGAGCATATGCAATGCTGCTTCACTCATTCTTTGTGGGATTACCAGAGATAGCTGAGCGCTGTATCTTCTAACTAGAATACCCTTTTAAGCATCTACTTGTATTTATAAAACTGTGTGCATATATATCTGTATATAGATATACAATCATTTATACAGTAAATATAGCATTAGTTCATATATTCATTGTCTTCATTTTGATCTTGCAGCCTAACACTAACCGCCTATCATTCCCAAGGCTATTTTTAAATACAGCAGTATACAGCTAGATCTTATTTTCCCTGAATATATTTGAGGCCTATTATCACAAGGACAGAAGTTACTATACAGTAGGGCCCCATCTATTCTGTTTATTATATAATGTCTCCCAAATGTAAAGGACAAAGGGTGCAGATTAGTGTTAAGGGAGCATGCTCGGCCGGACACCCGTTCGGCTCGAGCATCGCAATACTCGGCACTCGGTGGTGTTCGGCCGATCACCCCCGTGTGCTTGAGCCCGATGCTCGAGTCTCCTCCCCTACTAGATATCTCAGGTAGTCAACTGTCCCTCCAAGCAGCAAAGCATGAGGTGAAACGCATTCATTGTATCTGAATAACATTCTGAAGAAAAGGTACATCTCAGCCTTTTTACATAATATCTATTTTTATGGACCATGCTGGTATAACCTGGGTATCTCCTGTATATAATTATATATTTACGGCTGGTATAAGTTAGACATCTTCTTGTATATAGTGATATGGACCATGCTGGTATAACCTGGGTATCTCCTGTATGTAATTATATATTTAAGGCTGGTATAAGTTAGACATCTTCTTGTATATAGTGATATGGACCATGCTGGTATAACCTGGCTATCTCCTGTATGTAATTATATATTTACGGCTGGTATAAGTTAGACATCTTCTTGTATATAGCGATTTGGACCATGCTGGTATAACCTGGGTATCTCCTGTATATAATTATATATGTACAGCTGGTATAAGTTATATATCTCCTTGTATATGACCTGGGAGTCCAAGATGCATCCAGACCTCGTCCCCATGCTGTTCCCAAACCATTTCAGTGGTGTTTCCATCAATTTCTGTCCTTTTCCTGTGAACCAGACACCCTCCCCTCTTCATAGCAGGGGGTGCCTGGTTTAATGCTCTGGTTCTCCCATTGACTTCCATTGTACTCGGGTGCTTTGTAGAGCACATGAGCATCCTGATGTGTTCGGCCCAAACACCTGAACACTTGGGTGCTTGATCAACACTAGTGCAGATATATAGTATGTAAGTTTCGCGGCGATATGCTCAAATGGCAACTCCAGAAATAGTCCAAATAACAGTTTTTTTTAATTCGGTCGAAAAGCAGTATAAACAAAAAAATGGCTTACATCCGTCGAGCATGAAGAGGGAGAAAAATGCAGCAACAGCAGAGTCTGTGCTGGAGCTAGGGTTGTTTCGGGTATCGAAATTTCGATACCCAATCGATACTTTTAGCCGGTATCGATACGGGATTTGTCTTTTATCGATACTAGGCTTTGCTACTGCACAGCCTAGAATCAGAGAGCAGCGCGGCCATGTTCCTTCAGTAGCACGGCCGCTGCCAATGAGGAAGGCGGGAGGAGGAGGAGGGGCGGGCGGGAGTATCATGGGCTCAGAGGAAAAAAAATCTAGAATATTCGCGAATACGAATATATGACAATATATTCTAAATATTCGTAAATTCTCGAAGTGGCGATATTCACAATAAAAACTTGCAATTCGAATATTCGCGCCCAACACTAGTGCCCATAGACTAAATTGCCAATTCTTCATCCCTTTCAGGTAAATTGGAGTGAGTTATGGGCTATGGAGAAAGACCACAGGGAAGGAGTGGAAATACTAGATCCACGTGACATAGCATTGCATAAACAGAATTATATACAAATTGCAGCCATCCATCTCTAGCCTCGCACTTGTTGTACACAGGTCTGGGAAATAGGAATGTGACAGTTATGCAGCGTCCACTTTACTAATTACTTAACCAGGGAAGCCTCAGATACAGGCTGATAGTGGGAAACCTGCTCCCTGCACAGTATGCGCAGCCATGCTCGCTGTTACATAAAAGCACTTCTCTCACATGCTCGGTGAGTATGATCCTGGCTTTATACTAACCCAGTGTCTTAAATGTGTCTGCTGACATAAGAGAGTCTGCTAATTGCGGCCAATATTGTTATGTGCAATGACATCGGGCTTTAAAAACGAAAAGCATCAACCATGCCACTTTTTTTGTCAACGTTACTTGCTATTTTTGAATTTTTGTTAAGAGTAAAATCAAAAATACAAACGTCTATTTTTTTACTACTTTTTATATATCATAGATCAAAATAGATTAAAATATCAACCTTTAATCTTTATTTAAAGGTGTTCTGCAGTTTGTTACAACTGATGATCTATCCTCAGGATAGATCATCAGCATCTGATCGGCCGGGGTCTGACACCCGGGACCCCCACCGATCAGCTGTTTGAGAAGGCAGCGGCGTTGCAGGAGCGTCGTGGCCTTCTCACTGGTTACTGCTGCTAGCGCCCCGCCCAGTGACGTCACGAGTCGCAACTTGTATCAAGTGGCGTGGGCAAGGCTAAGCTCTGTCAAACTTCCCTCTTTCTTAACCTATTCTTGACTGCTGCTTCTTTATACCTAAAACGTAACTTTTATTGTGCTCGATTTTCTTGTGCATCTGAACTCATTACATTTAAAAGTAGCCTTTATTGCGCCTATAAGACTGACTCTATATCTATATCGCTATATTGTGACCTTAGGGTAGTGCGCGCTCCTACCCTACAAGGTATTGACTAGTATTGCTATTTACCGGCGCTTTAAATGGAAGTTTAAAATCACATTCCAGCACTGCCCCCCAGGGGGGCAGTGCTGGAATGCGATTTTAAACTGCCATTTAACCAGCTCCGGACCGCTGTACGTACGGATGCGTCCAGGCGGCGGCTGGTTTACTCCTCCTGGACGCATCCGCGCGTCATCTGGCGAGACGCAAGATTTCCTGTGAACGCGCGCGCTCACAGGATCGCATCGGGGAGAACTTTAACTACAGCCTGCCAGCGCTGATCATGCGCTGGCAGGCTGTAGAAGTTAAAAAAAATGGCATATCAGACGCTGTTTTGTTAACAGAGTCTGATATGCCTGCTGCTCGTTCCTCTGGTGGTCCCTTTTGCTTGGGATCACCAAAGGAAACTTATGTAAGTGCACCAATCACCACACAGACCCCCCATTCAACCCCCCACCCCCCAGTCACTGATTAACCCCTGATTAACCCCCGATTAACCCCTGATCACCCCCTGTCATCCCCCCTGTCACTAATCACCACCCTGTAAGGCTCATTCAGATGTCCGTATGTGTTTTGCGGATCCATGGATCCGCGGATCCGCAAAACACAGACACTGGCAATGTGCTTTCTGCATTTTGCAAATCCGCACATTGCCAGAACTATATAGAAAATGACTTTTCTTGTCCGCAATTGCGGACAAAAATAGGACATGCTCTATCTTTTGCGGAGCTGCGGCCGGATGTTTGGGGGCCAAAACCCGGAAGTTTCGCGGTCGCAGCCCTGCAAATGCTAATGCGGCGAGCACATAGTGTGCTCTCCGCATCACCGCCGGCCCCATTCACAGTAAATGGGTCCGCATCTATTCCGCAGAATTGCGGTATACATGCGGACATTTTTGCGGACGTGTGAATGGGGCCTTACTTCTTTTTTTTTTTTTTTGCACATTTTTTGGCAGAGATTTTTTCATCCACGATGATCGATGCGAATGAAGAAATCTGTGCCGTTCATATTTTCTTTCAGCCCAGAGGCTGAACGGAAAAAAAAAATCTCATTACCCGTATGCTCAATATAAGGAGAATCGCAGAAACTCCTAATGCTGGCCATACGTGTAATGATTGCGGAGACCCTCAAATGCCAGGGCAGTACAAACACCTCACATGTGACCCCATTTTAGAAAGAAGACACCCCAAGGTATTCCGTGAGGGGTATGGTGAGTTCATGTAAAATTTTATTTTTTGTCACAAGTTAGTGGAATATGAGACTTTGTAAAAAAAAATATATATATATATCAATTTCTGCTTGTGCCAAAAAAAAAAAAATTCTGTGAACTCGACATGCCCCTCACAGAATACCTTGGGGTGTCTTCTTTCCAAAATGGGGTCACAACGTCACATGTGGGGTATTTATACTGCCCTGGCATTTTAGGGGCCCTAAAGCGTGAGAATCCAAATGCGTAAAAATGCCCTGTGAAATCCTAAAGGTACTCATTGGTTTTAGGGCCCCTTTGCGCATCTTGGCTGCAAAAAAGTGTCACACATGTGGTATCGCCGTACTCAGGAGAAGTAGGGCAATGTGTTTTGGGGTGTATTTTTATATATACCCATACTTTGTGTGAGAAATATCGCTGTAAACGACAACTTTTTAAATTTTTTTATACAAAGTTGTCAATTTACAGAGATATTTCTCTCACCCAACTATGGTATATGTAAAAATACACCCCAAACACATTGCCTCACTTCTCCTGAGTACGCGATACCACATGTTTGACACTTTTTGCAGCCTGAGCTATAGGGGCCCAAATTCCAACGAGTACCTTTAGAGATTTCACATGTTGCTTCACAATTTAGCCTCACCCAAAATGCCAGAACAGTACAAACACCTCACAAGTGACCCCATTTTGGAAAGAAGACACCCCAAGGTATTCGCTGAGGGGTATGGTGAGTCCATGTAAAATTTAACTTTTGTCAAAAGTTAGCAGAAAGTGAGACTTTATGAGAAAAAACAATATAAATATCAATTTCGCTAGCTTGTGCCAAAAAAAAATCTTCTATGAACTCGACATGCCCTCACAGAATACCTTGGGGTGTCTTCTTTCCAAAATGGGGTCACATCATGTGGGGTATTTATACTGCCCTGGCATTTTAGGGGTCCTAAAGCGTGAGAATCCAAATGCGTAAAAATGCCCTGTAAATCCTAAAGGTACTCATTGGATTTTAGGGCCCCTTTGCGCATCTTGGCTGCAAAAAGTGTCACACATGTGGTATCGCCGTACTCAGGAGAAGTAGGGCAATGTGTTTTGGGGTGTATTTTTATATATACCCATACTTTGTGTGAGAAATATCGCTGTAAATCGACAACTTTTATAAATTTTTTATACAAAGTTGTCAATTTACAGAGATATTTCTCTCACTAACATGGGTATATGTAAAAATACACCCCAAACACATTGCCTACTTCTCCAATCTGGCGATACCATGTTGTCACTTTTGCAGCCTGGAATGCAAAGGGGCCTAACCAATGAGTACCTTTAGAGATTTCACATATCTGCTCACAATTAGCCCACCCA
Source organism: Bufotes viridis (assembly GCA_033119425.1). Lineage (NCBI taxonomy): Eukaryota > Metazoa > Chordata > Amphibia > Anura > Bufonidae > Bufotes > Bufotes viridis. The sequence goes on from CM065589.1 coordinate 217,462,237, forward strand.
AAATGCCAGAACAATACAAACACCCCACAAATGACCCCATTTTGGAAAGAAGACACCCCAAGGTATTCGCTGAGGGGCATAGTGAGTCCATGAAAAATTGAACTTTTTGCTAAAAGTTAGCAGAAAGGGAGACTTTATGAGAAAAAACAATAAAAAATCAATTTCCGCTAACTTGTGCCAAAAAAAAAATCTTCTATGAACTCGCCATGCCCCTCACAGAATACCTTGGGGTGTCTTCTTTCCAAAATGGGGTCACTTGTGGGGTATTTATACTGCCCTGGCATTTTAGGGGTCCTAAAGCGTGAGAAGAAGTCTGGAATCCAAATACGAAAAAATGCCCTCCTAAAAGGTACTCATTGGAATTTGGTCCCCTTTGCGCATCTTGGCTGCAAAAAAGTGTCACTCATGTGGTATCGCCGTACTCAGGAGAAGTAGGGCAATGTGGTTTGGGGTGTATTTTTACATATAACCATGCTAAGTGTGAGAAATATCTCAGTAAATTGACAACTTTGTATAAAAATTTTTAAAAAGTTGTCGTTTACAGCGATATTTCTCACACACAGTATGGGTATATATAAAAATACACCCCAAAACACAGTGCCCTACTTCTCCTGAGTACGGCGATACCACATCGCGGCGATTCCCGCAACGCACCCGCACTGTTTGATGGAGTGCACCCGCAACGCCCGTCTGAAAGAGGCCTAATGTGCTCAATTGAGCAATGTAAAGGTTTATCAGTCTCTGAGTGACTCACCAGGCTGCTGTCTCTTGCTGAAGAATCTCATCTTGACCTCTGACACAGTCCTGGGTTCAAAAGTTGTGTAGAGACGTTTAAATATCTGCTCCAGTGTTTTTCTCTCTGAGTCTGGCAAGGATTTCACTTCTCTGAGGACAGCTTCTTCCAATTGTGCAACAAGGATTTCCATTTGCTGTTCTGCTGACACAGGGTACAATCTAAACATAGCCAATATTTTTTCTTTAAAGTCCCTTAAGGTATGAGCTTCCCCAGCATATCGTGGAAACCATGGCGCTCCAAAATAATAAGGCATTGTTAAGGGCATCATGCTTGGTGCTACAGCGGCTGGTGATGCACTAGGACCAGCTGCGGCTGCTGCAGGGGACCTACTGAGGTCAAGCTGCTCACTATCTCCTTGCTCAGACATGGTAGTCTTTCAATAAAATGCAGGTTATGTACAGTTTTACACTCTTGTTGCAATGCGTTGCTATGGGCAACCGTTACTTTGTAGGCATCTGGCCCTTTAACAGTCGTTGTGACAACTTACTATATAGCAGTATGGTGCTCTGTAATGCGGATTATGATCCCAAACAGTCCCGCTTAAAGTTATTTTTCCAGCGGCACTCACTCTGACATCCCCAGAAGGTCCTCAGGTTGCAGGGGAATCGGAACACTATTATATATTTGTTCCATGGAGAAGGGCTGTTGATCTCCCCATGTTCTCCGTTCACCCTCACGTAGTCTCGCGTCTCTTCAGTGTGCACACCCTCACGTAGTCTCGCGTCTCTTCAGTGTGCGCTCTCCTCTCATGCGTGGCCCTCACCCTAGGTCCGATTGCAAGGCAGGAGGGGCGGCTCAGATTCGCAAGCACCAGCAACAGCGTTAGTATTGGTGCAATGGTAAGAAGCTGCTTTACACAAGAGGATCGGCTTCTCTTTTCTTGCTTTATAGGGGGTGCAGCCCAGGGGCATAACTATAGGGGAAGCAGGGGAAGCGGCTGCTTTGGGGCCCTGACCCAGAAGGGGTCCATTCAAGAGGAGGAGAAGTACTAAATGATTTTGTCAGGGCCCCTCAACATTATTACACAATTAAATTATATACAGTGGCAGTATAGACAGTGTAGAAAACGGATGGAACAGCTGCCGGGCCTGGTCTGAGAGAGCGATCTTTAGTAGCCATAGGAAAGGGGGCGGCATGAAAGAAATGGGTTGTGAAAAAATTACTGGGGGAGGGGGCCCCATTAAAAGAATTTCTGTGGGGCCCAGTAATTTCTAGTTACGCCACTGGTGCAGCCTCAAAGCAATGGCGCAGTACAATAATCAAGAAGTCCTCCAGCGGTCATTTTAGGTTCAATGCAACAGTCAAACAGTGGTAGTAACACAGAAACATTCTATTTTTCCACTTTTAACACTGCGATTCTGTAGCAAGTGACTTGTATCATATGTCCATGCAAGTTTAAGCAATTTTGAACAGTTCTGCAGCCCAATAAAATGTATAACAAGCAAAAGTCTATGGCGCACAATTGTGGAATCCTGTTCTTTATATCAATATGACACACAGTCAATTACAATTTTGCATCCTGTTCGTGATTTCTTACAGCAACCGGACACCCTAGGGGATGATGTGCGTGAGCATACTAGTGATGAGGTGCCAAGGATAGTAGTACTCACGGTTAAGTTTTCCCTCGGGGCTGGCGTGCAGTGGATGGGAAGGCAGCATGAAATCCTCCGGGCCACTCTTGGTTGCAGGAAACACCAGCCAGATCTTGGTTGCGGTGCCCTTGATGGTACTTGGTGTTTAGGGTGCTTTGGTGGCTGGGTCCCTGTGTTTGTGACGCCAGCACCGCTAGGTGCAAATGTTGAGAGTGGTAGTAATGATGATATTTAATAAGGAGACTAGAGCTTTTAACACACTCCCGGTACTTTACTGAAGCGGATCCACAGGTAATCAATGTATGCAAAAGTCATTTACATCAAGGCAGCTTTTACAATGATTCAGATCAGTTCCCAGAAGTTGCATAAGGAATAGTTCTCTGTAACAATCAGTCTTTCTCTCTCTTAATTCTCCAGGTAGGAGGGATGAACTATCTCTGTTGTACTGTATGATCATATACTTCTGTATCCTCTCTAGGAATACTATCTTCAGACAAATTGCCTTTTTGTCTTTAAGTATGGTGGGCAGCTTGTAGCTTGAGATCTCTCCACCTAACGGAAAGGAGTCTGGAGTCTGTTAAACGACAGTTACCGTACCTTCCTTTGTCAATATTCTCATTCCCTCTCTGAATTGCCTTGAGATACTGTGATCTTTTCCCTCCTATGGGCTGGTACATGGAATTAACTATGGATGTTTGGTAATTCTCCAAGATGAAGGGCGAGGTGCAGCTTGTCCTCAGAAATCACACACTGACCTCCTTCCTGCTCCCCTGTGCACTGTGTGTAGGGTGGAGTCAGCCTTGGGAGGCTTGTTAGAACCTCCCCCTCCCTATGCAACTTTATGAGAACACATATATAAGCACAATTTACATGAAACACAATCACAACATTAAGCAGTGTGTTTCAGGACACTGTACTTGATTTGTATGAATTAATTCAGAGTTGTTTGATATATATTATACATTATTGGTACGGTCAGTATTGAGATATATATTTTTCATTTTTTTTAATTAATATTCCTTCTTGTTTTTTATTTATTTTTTACCTTTTTTTAAAAAAAAAAAAAAAAATATATATATATATATATATATATATATATATATATATTGAATTATCTACCTGATTGGATGTTTCCAGGCAAAGCTAGATATTTGAGTGCCGTCCAAATTATTGACATTATATTTTATTAATTATATCGGTGGTGGGTGTGCCGAGGAGAGAGCATCTTATCCATACGACAAGTACGGTAGAGCCACTGAAATTTAGAATTGACATGCATGCTCTAAATGGCATAGTATGGTCCACATGTGGTTAATAACTTGGCAAATGGTATTAGGTTGCCAGGAGATGGATCTGGTCCACCCTGGTTAGGTAGTCTAAGTCTAGCTGAGCTACTGTGAAAACCTACATGTGCTAGCCCCTCCACAGCTAGGCCCAAGTTGGGAGAACCCTAATCTCTAAACCTACAATTGCTGTGGATGTAACCCCATTACTAAAGTACTCTAGAGAGAAGAAAAGACCAGACATCTAAGAAGGTCAAGAACTCACAAGGCTGTGAAAGCTTCAAATAGCAATATATTGTGATTGTTTAAAGTAGAATGGCTTTGCTGCTGCAGAAGAAATATTGCTGATGCAACCTTCATACTTTGAGACAGATTGGCGACCCGTTTCTGAATTTCTGCATCCCTCAGTCTGGGGACTGCAGAATGACTTAATAAATACTATATTGTATAACTGAGATTCTACTAAGACACTGCAAAGTGTTGTATAGAGAATGAAGAGTACTATAACCACCATTATTGCTGCTGTCCATATGCGTAAAACGCGACTTTATTCCAACTAACGGGCTGGATCATTGTCTCCACTATCCAACCGTCCTGCCTTGCACCCAGAATATCGTTCAACAATATGTGCACCCCAACTACCACCGGGCAGGACCCCCAGTATCAGGGTATGCCCCGAAGGAAGATATGGTGCACCCTCCAGTCACTACTTGATCTTAGGGAGCTCAAGAGTGGAGATCACGACCGTGATCTGTGGGTACTACTACTACCGTCAGAGCCACAACTACCACTCCCATCTCCTACACACTCCTCCTGGGCCAGGAACGTGTGTGATTTCTTATGCCAATAAGAATGCCCTTGATATGTTCTCTGAACAATACGTTTGCCTTTTTCAGTAAGGTTAAAGTAGAAGTGAATATGAGATAGGGGTATTTATTATAAAGAAAAATAATAACATTATTGATGTGAACTAACTTACAATGTGTTAATGAATGTGACCATAAAAATGGACGTATTAATTTTAATTTTGATTGGCATTTTATGGATTTTGCTATTGTAACATGGCTGATTTGGGGAGAGTGGGCATAAACTATGTAGAACAGCCATTTATGTGCACACATATGACTTTCTATATGAATTCCTGGATATTAATAAGCACAGCAATAAAAAGTGCTGACAGTTGTGGTAGTTTCCATTGCTGATATATGCTGACATCTGTACAGGTAAGTAATAAAGACTGTTTCATATATAAAAGTGCTTTTAATATGACAGCCCTCCAGGTGCAAGAATGAAGACAATGAAAATGTTTTGGTTGGAGAAAAGATAGAATGGGTCAGATTTACTAATCCTCTCTATTTCTTAGGCTACATGCACACAACCATATCCGTTTTTCAGTCTGCAAGCTGCGGATCTGCACAGTACAGATACCCTCTGTGTGCAATCCACATATTTCTAAGTCCCTTTAATAGAAATGGTTATTCTTGTCCGCAAAATAGAAAAGAATAGGACATATTCCATAATTTCCAGGACGGACATATGGATGCGGATAGCACAGGGATGGTGATTTTTTTGGAGGGCCCATAGAATTTAATGAGTCCATATGAAATCCACATAAAATGTGGATCAGACGCAGATCCAAAATATGGTCATATGCGTGAGACCTTAGACAGTGCAAACTTAGACTAGACAGTCTAAAATGTACCAGATATATCACAATTAGAAATGCGCGAATTTTTCAAAAATTTGATTCGGCCGTTTAGCTGAATTTAAAAAAAAATAACTTTATTCGCAGCGAATCGCGTTAAAAAACAGCTATTTTCTGGCTGCAGAGAGCCTTTATAGTGGTGTAGAACACTGTGCCTTGCAGTAACACACATAGGGAGTCTGCTGTGGTAGTGAAACGATACTGTGATTCAGTATGACATTCAGATTCAGAGGTGTGAACTCAGCCTTACAGTTCAATGTTAGCGCTAAGAAGAAGCGTACTCCTTTTACAGCGTCAGCTGATTCCACATAGATGTCTACAGAACCTGTTCTATTAAAAGCTTATACAAGTAGAGTACGCCCGACAGAGAGGGTGTCAGCAGTAAGTTTGTGTTGACGTCACTGATTATTTTGCCCTTCCTCTGATCCATCAGAACAATAACCCCCAATTTTCCCAAAAAAGGCTGTATCACAGACAGATTTCACCACTGAAGGACAATTCACCGCAGAACAGGTAAATAACACATACCGGTACTTATTTTTGCTATTAATACAGCGCAAAAAAGTCTGTATGACAATGTAAATTAACCGCAGAACGGCTAATAACACATACTTATTTTTCCCATTAATACACCCCAACAATAGCTCTTTAACAATGTCGGTTCACTGCAGACCGGCTAATAAGAAGTATTTTTTTTCCAATTTATACACCCCAAAAAAATAAATATAACAATCACAATTCACCACAGAACGGCTAATAGGACGTACGTATCTATCCTATTAATACATCTTGTAAATGTCTGTAGTACAATGGAACTTCACCACTGAACAGCAAATATTTTTTTTTGCCACTAATACACACCAAAAAGGGATGTCATTTTCTCACTTTTTCTTTTTCCCCACTCATACAGGCCAAAAAGGGCTTTAGAACATAACGACAAATGGGCCCTTTTTTTTCTCACTTATACAGGCCACAAAAGATATTAGGACATATAACTGCACCGCTGAATGGCAAATAATATATCTTTTTTTGCCACAAATACACGACAAAAAGGGCTTTAGAACATATAACTGCACTGCTGAACGGCAAATAGGCCCTTATTTTTTTCCACTTATACACTCCACAAAAGGCTTTAGAACATATAACTGCACCACTGAACGGCAAATATATTTTTCTTTTGCACTAATACACAACAAAAAGGGCTTTAGAACATATAACTGCACCGGAGAACGGCCAATAGGCCCTTATTTTTTTCCACTCATACTTGACACAAAAGGCTTTAGAATATATAACTGCACCGCTGAACGGCAAATATATTTTTCTTTTTTCCACTCATACTTGACACAAAAGGCTTTAGAATATATACCTGCACCGCTGAACGGCAAATATATTTTTCTTTTTTCCACTTATACACGACACAAAAGGCTTTAGAATATATAACTGCACTGCTGAAATGGCAAATATATTTTTCTTTTGCACTAATACATGCCAAAAAGGGCTGCAATCTTTTCACTTCATCACACAATAGCTAATAAGCCCTTTTTTCCCACTAACACAAGCCAAAAAATGCTTTAGAACATAACTGCACTGCATAAGGGCAAATAAGACATAGAAATATTTCCTTGTAATAAACCTTGTTAATGGTCGTATCAAACAGCACTTGCACCCCAATATCAATAATGGCTTGCCGGAATTACAGAGCTGTATAATGGCAATTTGGATCCGCAGTCAGTGCAGCAAGGTGTAATGGGATTGTTCCTATTACCCAGGCTGTAGCCTCCACTACTGAACCCTGTTCTACATAAATGCTGTGGAATGATTCCTCCCTATCTTTTCCCTACACCTTGAATAATCTTTCCCTGAGCTTGTAAATCGTTTTTTTAGCACAATTATGTATTTCCTATCACTGTCCCTAGTGCCTGCTGACGTCTCTCCCTGCACTAACTACACTGGAAAATGGCAGAATCCAAGATGGCTTAGGCTATTTATAGGGCTGTGACATCACAGGCTGCTGATTGGCTGCATGCATGGCATTATGGGTGATCCCGCCTTCACAGAGTTCCTTGCTCCATGTCCTCACAATTGCAGCAGTCATTTTAGGAATAAATGTGATTCGTTTCCACGAAGCGTGTGGAAATTCGGATTCGATGTAAATAAAATTTTTCCTGAAAATCGGGATCCAATTCCACTTCGTCAACTTCGATTCGCTCATCTATAATCACAATGACTGATGGTGGAGGATAAATCTGTTGCATCTTTATACTGTCTGGTATATGTTTTTACTATCTAATATGGGGCTTATTTTGTGGCAGAATCATGCACATCAATTTTGGCACCATCTTACTTGCTGCATTTAAATCTTTTTAAATGTCGCAAGTCAAGGTTAAAAGTCATCTGTCAGCAGATTTGTACCTATAAAACAGGCTGACCTGTTGTAAGTGAGCTTGGCAGCTGAAGGCATCTGTGTTCAGGGCCACACCGCCAATTAGGCGAGGTGAGACGATCGCCTCAAATGGAGCAGCCCAGGAGATAAGTGGGGGATGGTGGCAGGCCATGAGAAATAAGCACTTCCATTGTGGAAGCAGTCATCTTTCTATATTCAACTGTTTTGCCATCCTCAGGACAGCGATACAGTTGATTGCTGCGGCGGGTCACGGGAGCGATGTCTTTCTTCCCCATTCTTTCTGATAGGCTACAGGCACTAGGTCTGAAGCCTATAAGAGGCTGGTGTAGGCGGTGTGATAACGTCACATCATCGCCACACCGCCTGAGCCGGTCAGCATACTTCATGGGACACAGGCTTGAAGAGGCCTACACCGCATCGCTGCCACAGGGAGGTAAGTATAATGTGAGTTTTTTTTCTTTCATTTGACACCACGCTCTTTGGCCAATTTGGGGACATCTACTGGGGGCACGATATAGGGACATTATATAGTGGCCCACATTATGGGGGCACTATAGGGAAGGGCGAGAGAGGAAAACCATGGGGCCATCTACTGGGGGCACTATATAGGGGCATTTTATAGTGACACACATTATGGGGGGACTATAGGGAAGGGGGAGAGGAGCAATATGGGAGCATCTAATGGGAGCACTATATAGGGGCATTTTATATTGACACAGATTATGGGGCATTTTTTGAACTGGAACATATACTATCACACATTATAAGGAGAATTATTACTACTGGGGGGTATTATGGTGAACTTTATTACTACTGGGCGATTATGAGGAAAAATGATTACTTGTATGGGCACTAAGGAAGCATTATTACTTCTGGGGTACAGTGGAGACATTAGTACTGTTGGGGGCACTGTAGGGGCACTATTACTACTAAGTGCGCTCTGGCAGAGAATTATTACTGTTGGTGGGACTTTTGGGAGTACTATTACTGTGGGAAGCACACTAGCACAGTATCAGCTTAGCACAATTATTTTTGGGGAACATTATGTTAGTGTTAGGGGCACAATTTGCTTGGCATAGGTATTTTTTAGGGTACCGTGTGTCAATAATTACTGATGGGGACACTACAGTATCTGTGTGGTATTAGTATTTTCAGGTGGACTGTTTCTGCAGTATATTATTAAGGAGCAGAGCGGGCACAGTTTTGGCGGTGGCAGGATGGGGTAGTCAGAAGGTGGGAAGATGATGGAAAAGTAGGAAACTAAGATGTCTGTTTGTCAAACTTGCAGAAATGCAACACGACTGAAAAAGAACATCTACATCAAAGGAGATGTCACTGGATGTAAGAGGTATGTGGCACTGTATTATTCGGTATGTTTGATAGTAATGTATGTAAAGTTAGGGGGGAAGATGTTAAGTTGAGAATTAGCCTTGGGGGGTTCCGTTTCAAATTTTGCCTCAGGCAGCAAAAAGGCTAGTTGCACCCCTGTCTGTGTTGGTCCCATGTTAAAATATGTGCCCACATTGCTGAGAAAAATTAAGCTTTAAAGATGTTTTTCAGGCTTTTAATATTGATGACTTATCCTCAGGATAGGTTATCAATATCAGATCGGCGGGGGTCTGGGCCCGGTACCCCCACCGATTAGCTGTATGAAGAGAAGGCACTCGCTGTGTATGCATGCCGTCTCCTGTCTCTCTTCCTGCTCGATGCTACTATGTCTGTGGCAAGCTGGAAGAGAGACAGAAGACAGCACTTCCACACGGTGCGAGCCTTCTCTTCATGCAGCCGATTGGCGGGGGTGCCGAGTGTTGGACCCCCGCTGATCTGATATTGATGATAGTTCATCAATATTAAAAGGCTGGAAAACCCCTTTAATATATGCAAGTGAGACTCTAGGAGCATTTACAACAGGTCAGCCCAGGGACGTGCACAGATAGGGCTAAAAGGGGGCTTGAGCCCCTGCCCCCTTCTGCCCCTGTCGCTTTAATGCCCTTTTTTTTTTTATTGTCCCCCAAGCCAGGAAACCAGCGGCAGCCTGTCACAGACTGTTTGCACTTTTTTTTAAAATGCGCTGCCGCCCAGCCTCTGTGCCAGGCCGGGCCCGTGCGGCGCATCCACACAGTAGTCACTCTCAGCAGCAAGTCACGTGGTGTGGCGCGCAGAGCTACCTGCAGTGCGAGTGCGACTGCTGCTCATCATCACCGCCGGGCGCCGGTCAATCCGTCCAGTCCAGTCTGGTGTGAAGAGGTGAGACCTGACCTGCACTGCACCGGGGGTGTTATGTTCTGCTGCCACTGATGGGGGGGGAGAGTGGCACTTTACTGGCACATGGGGGAGAGGAGAGAGGCACTTTACTGGCATATGGGGGGAGAGTGGCACTTTACTGGCACATGGGGGAGAGAGTGGCACTTTACTGGCACATGGGGGAGAGAGTGGCACTTTACTGGCACATGGGGGAGAGGAGAGTGGCACTTTACTGGCACATGGGGGAGAGGAGAGAGGCACTTTACTGGCATGGGGGAGAGGGATGCATATGGGGGAGAGTGGCACTTTACTGGCACATGGGGGAGAGTGGCACTTTACTGGCACATGGGGGGAGGAGAGTGGCACTTTACTGGCACATGGGGGGAGAAGAGAGGCACTTTACTGGCATATGGTGGGGAGAGTGGCACTTTACTGGCACATGGGGGAGAGGAGAGTGGCACTTTACTGGCACATGGGGGAGAGAGAGAGGCACTTTACTGGCATATGGGGGAGAGTGGCACTTTACTGGCACATGGGGGGAAGAGAGGCACTTTACTGGCATATGGGGGGGGGAGAGTGGCACTTTACTGGCACATGGGGGGTAAGGAGAGTGGCACTTTACTGGCATATGGGGGGGAGAGGAGAGTGGCACTTTACTGGCACATGGGGGGGAGAGGAGAGAGGCACTTTACTGGCATATGGGGGGGGGGGAAAGTGGCACTTTACTGGCACATGGGGGAGAGGAGAGAGGCACTTTACTGGCATATGGGGGAGAGTGGCACTTTACTGGCACATGGGGGAGAGGAGAGAGGCACTTGTTACTGGCACATGATTGGGGGCACTATGGGGGCTTCTACTAAGGCCACAAAGAAGGGGTATGTTATATGGGGGCTCTGTGTGGTACTAGTATTATCAGGGGGTTTATCTGTTTCTGCAGTATAGTATTGGGGACCAACGCGGCACAGTATTGGGGGTAGTAGGATGATTTGTCCAGAGGATGGGAGGATGATGGAAAAGTAGTAAACTAAGATTATATTTTTTTGTCAAACTGCAGAGAAGAAAAATGGTGGAAAAATGGTGGTCTGGTCTGAAAGGAGAAGACGAGGACAGAGAACATCTACATCAAAGGAGACGTCACCATTGGATGTAAGAGGTATGTGGGGCTGCCAGGCCCATGGACGGGGAGAAATGTGCCGGGGGGAGGGGGGGGGTGGCCTTATTTTTTTTACTTAAGCCCCTGCCCTTCAAAATCTCTGTGCACGTCCCTGGGTCAGCCAGTTTCATAGGTACAAATCTGCTGACAAATGCCCTTTTAAGGAAATTACCTATTGTTTAAATCATCTTAATTTTTTAAAATTATTTTAAAAAGAATCCCTAAATCCTGCAATTTTCACACTTGCCACTAAGCCTAATAATATGCTAGGATTTCCTGTTCTGTAGAGATCACCTTTCAGCAGTCATTACATTATCATCACAGTGAGGCTTACAATGACAGGTAACACCTTTATATTGATAACACAGAATCCATCATTCACAATGGGTTATGGACGAAACTTATATACTCCTCCCTGTACAATGAATTCTTCACAGCTCATATGCCTGGAATCTCAGCCACTGAGTTCAACTCCAATCTATTTTGTTTATGACACAAGTGATTGCTGTACAGCATATCTTAAAGGGAATGTGTCATCAGAAAATGACCTATTGTTGAAATCACGTGTTTATGTTTAAGGCTACTTTCACACTTGCAGAAGCCTTTTCCGGCAGGCTGTTCAGGCGGGGGAACAGCCTGCCGGATCTGTGCTACCGCTAGTCCACTGTGCCACCGGAAGTCCGCTCTGGCCCAATTCACTATAATGGGGGCGGGACAAAGGTCCGGCCACAGCGCGGCAAACATGCCGAGAGTGGTTCAGCTGTCTAGCATGTCTTCTGTATACTGTCCAGGACTCACTTGTATACATCAGGGTGGTTAACGTTACCACCTAGTAGACTTTAAGCTTTGTAGCAAGGCTTATTCCACGGCGGTCCCACACAATGGTCCACAGTCTGCCGAATGCCAAACTTGCCTTTGCAATTCTGCAGTTGACCTCGATGTCGATTGTCACTGCATGGGAGAGGGTACTGCCAAGATACGTATATTGGTCCACAGCATGCAGCTTTTGTCCTATCACTGTGATGGTAGATTCTTGATATTGGGCTTTCGAAGCTGGCTGGTACATCACTTCGGTTTTCTTTGCGTTGATGATGAGGCCAAAGTTGTCACATGCTGCTGCGAATTTGTCCATACTGGCTTGCATTTCCTGCTCTGATTCCGCATTAAAGGCACACTTTCCACTTTCACATGACTTGCCTCCGTAGAATCCTGAGGATCCAATGGCAGGATAAGTTGCCAGATACAGAAGTCCACTCCAGAGTAGGCTTACCATCAGTTTACACCTTATTGATGAAAGCCCAGATGCGCTGGGCAGGCCATGTCTTAGGATGCCAGACCATTGCATCCCTAGACAGATCTTCTATGGTGAGCTGTCCTGGGGTAAGCGATCGCATCGGGGGCAAAAGAAGCAATACAAAGTTACACTGAAAGCCTCTCTCGAGTCCCTTGATATCAACATCCCCTCGTGGGAATCTCTGGCGCATGATCATTATACATGGTGTTCCCTGATCCATCAGGGTTGCCACGATGAGCGGCATAGGCAATATTTGTTTTTGCGATATTTCGCGAATATTTTGCATATTGTTCAGAATAAATTTGCAAATTCTAGAATTCGTGGTCTATATTTTCGCGCAAATCGGCACTAATGATGCGCATATTTTTTGTGCAATACATGCAACCTCATCTTTTATCAGGTCTGAGTAGATATCACGGATTGGTGCACTAAGTATTGTTGTGACATCACAGCACTGTGTCTAACAGAGACACTAATCCCTATCACAGCACAGTAATTTCTATCACACTGCCTAACACCCTGCACTGGAACTACAGCTATACAGCTACAGCTATCAGCTACACTACATCACTATCTTACCTACCCTGACTATCTCCCACCAACTATCTGTATTATATATATATAAGCTAACTAACTAACTATCTAATGTAATGACACAGTAAAGCACAGAGCACAGCAATGACACTGCTGTCTCTCTCAGAACTGTAAAAAAACATAAGAAAATGGCTGCTGGGCAGTTTCTTATATAGTAAAGGGATAGGCAACTTTCCTATAGGTTGCTAGGGATGTTGCTAAGCTCTGACAGATATTGCAACCTTCTCATTGGCCCACAAGCAAGAAGCAGTAGTACCAATGAAAAAAAAATCTAGAATATTCGTGATTACAAATATATAGCACTATATTCTGCATCTCCGTGAATTCTCGAAGTGCAGATATTCGCGAAAAAAATTTGCGATTAGAATATTCACGATCAACACTAGTTGCTAGACATACCAATCCAGAAGGACAATCCTAGCACAGGAGAAGCTTACACTTCATAAACACAGAGCTGCAAATGCAAATGCAGAAACACCTATATTTGTCTGTTCATTATGTAATAAAACATTTAATGCTAACATAGGCCTTATTAGCCACCTAAGGAAACATTGCTAATGGACAAAGATCTATCTATCAGATGTCAAGGTCCTCATCGAAAACGATGGACGAACATAATAGTAAAGTTCTTCTACTTCAACATCCTAGCCAAATGTTTCCTGTATGAACAAGCAGAGATAATTATCCATATTAAGAAAACAATTGGGCATAATTGGATGGATAATAGTTGTCACCTTTAATTGAGGGAAAAGCATAGTTTTCACATAAAAATAGATGATCTTATGATAATTTGCCTAAACTTTAAAAAGGCTGACTATGAAAACCAAGGATAATTTCACAAAGAAAAGGAGAAACAATGGGGGTCATTTACTAAGCTGGAATACGACTTTTCCCTGCTCACGCCAGGTCTAAAAAAAGGAGGCGTGGCATGGGCTAGGATGGGCCAGTAGGCCCATCTCATTTACCATTTTATATATCTGGTTTAGGAGTAGAAAATGGTCGAAATGTAAGACAACTAAGAAGCTGTCTTAAATTTAGAAGCGGCGGTGAATCCGCCAAAGTTATGTAGAGGCCGGCGCCTACACATAACTCCGGCGGATCCACCACCAGCTATAGGTGATATTAAGACAGGGGTCTAAAACGCCAGTCTTAATAAATGACCCACTATGTATTTTGGGTCAAGGTACCTCACAAAAGCATGGTGTATCAGTATATGACATTTGTATGTAGATTACTACTAGCCAAGCAGCAGTTGTAATTTATATGTGCAAGATTGGATTTGCCTAGCTCTGTCTTTACCTATAGATGGCCATGTGCAGTGACCTACTGGGTCACTGCTAAAGTGGTTAATGTTATTGTACTGTGCATTCTGTGACCCAAGAGCTGTATATAGCAGAAAGAGTTAATTGACTGGCCCTGGATTCAATTGCTAGGTGTGGGCTGGTCTCACCTCTCCATTTCTTTTTTTGCAGATGACACTAAGCTTTGTAGTACTGTGCAGTCTTTGGAAAATGTCTATAAACTACAAGCTGACTTTAACATTCTAAGGCCTCTTTCACACGGGCGTCATGTTTGACGCCCTGATAAGGGGCGGGTGCGTTGCGGGAATATGCGCGTTTTTCCCGCGCAGGTGCAAACGTTTGTAACGTGTTTTGCGTGAGAAAAAAACGCCATGTTTGGTACCCAACCCGAAACCGGACTTCATCACTGAAGTCCGGTTTCGGGTCTTCTGGAGAATTGATTATTTTCCCTTATAACATGGTTATAAGGGGAAATAATAGCATTCTTATTAACCTCTCCCGGACCGCCGCACGCAGGATCGCGTTCTCGCGGCGGCCGGGCTCTTCTGATCGGACGCATCTACGCGTGATCTCGCGAGACGCGAGATTTCGCATAGATGCGCCCGCGCATGCGCACATCGCGCATGGCAAAAGGCGCAGGAGGAGTTAGTCATCAGCCTGCCAGCCAATCGGAAGCGCTGGCGGGCTGATGACTTTTAAAAAAACGAATGAGAAGCCATTTAACCCATCATATTTGTAAATATGATGGATTAAATGGCTTCTGTGCTCTCTCCTGGGTCCTTTTCGCCGGTTGGAGCCAGGAGAGAGCACACCTTACTGTGAGTACACCCAAGCACCACACACTAGCCCCTGATCAGCCCCCATCACCCAAATTAACCCCTTGATCACCCCTTTCAGCACCTGTCAATCATCTAGTGAAAGGGAAAAAGTGATCAGTGTAAACTGTCACTTTTTTTTTTCACTAGGATTGACTGTTAGGTTTAGCCTAGTTTAGGCCCCTTTGGTAGGTAGTTAGCGTTAGCGCCCAGCCCACCGCACCGCAGTCACTGGTTCGCTGATTAGCGTAGAGCTAATCAGCGCTTGTACTTTTATAGTATCTGTAAGTGATCAGAACTGATCACGGTCAGATCTATAATAGTACTAGTGTCACTTTAGTTCGCTCTCCACCCCAAACGCAGTGTTTGCCCGATCAGATCTGATCGGTCGCCCACATCTGCGTCTCACCCACGCCCGCCCCGCCGCAGTGACAAAAATTTTTTTTTGTAATCACTGCACAATCCTTCACAAGCGCTGCGGCGATAAAAATCAGTTTTGATCTTTTTATCAATCGCAGCGGCTTCTGTACTTCGCTACACTCTCAATTGTAAGACAGGCTTGCTTTTTTCTTGGGTAGTCTCAGGGAATACCCCTAAATTTAGACGGCCAAATGTCAAACAAGGGGTATTCCTCTGAAGAGGCCTACAGGATTCTGACCCAGTCGGATGAGGAATGGGAACCCTCATCTGACGAATCTAGCGGGTCAGAATACGAACCTGTAGAGAGCAGTGGCTCTCTGACTCAAAGTTCTGACGAGGAGGTGGAGGTCCCTGATAGAAGCAGGCGCACCCGGCCCCGTGTTGCTAGACCGCAGGTTGCGCAGGATCCGCTTCAAGGGCAGCAGAGTGGGGCTGGCGCTGCCGGATTACGTGGTGAGGCATACACCAGCAGCGCAGCCCGCCCTGGACCTTCTACCAGCACTGCCGTACAACATGGTGAAGTGGCGAGCACCAGAAGGGCAGTAGAAGCTGGTACGGTGGCACGTGCAGTAGTTTCCCGTCGCAGCCACCGCGCAGACAGGCCCGTAGAGCCCCTAGAGTCCCTGAGGTGCTGGCAAATCCTGATTGGCAGCCCCCAACTTCAGCCGCACCATTAGTTCCCCTTTCACCGCCCAGTCAGGAGTTCGGGTGGAAACAGCTCAGATAGGATCGGGCGCTGGGGTTTTTTGAGCTGTTTTTCACTGCGGAGCTCTATGACCTAGTCGTGGCAGAAACAAACAGATATGCCACTCAATTTATCGCCGACAACCCGGGAAGCTCTTATGCCCAGCCTTTCCGGTGGAAACCAGTCCAAGTTTCCGAACTTAGAACTTTTCTGGGCCTTCTCCTCAGCATGGGCATAACCAAAAACATGAATTGCGGTCATATTGGTCCACGAACCCAATTCATCACATGCCCATGTACTCTGCTGCCATGTCCAGGACACGTTTTGAGACCATCCTGCGTTTCCTGCACTTTAGTGACAACACCACCTCCCGTCCCAGAGGCCACCCTGCTTTTGACCGGCTCCATAAAATTCGGCCCTCATAGACCATTTCAACCAGAAATTTGCAGATTTGTATACCCCTGCACAAAACATCTGCGTAGACGAGTCCCTAATACATTTTACCGGGCGCCTTGGCTTCAAGCAGTACATCCCAAGCAAGCGCGCCCGGTATGGGGTCAAATTGTATAAGCTCTGTGAAAGGGCCACAGGCTATACGCACAAATTTCGGATCTATGAGGGAAAAGATCAGACCCTGAGCCGGTCGGTTGCCCTGACTACCTGGGGAGCAGTGGGAAGATAGTCTGGGACTTGGTGTCACCCTTATTCGGCAAGGGGTACCATCTTTACGTGGACAACTTTTACACAAGTGTGGCCCTCTTCAGGCATTTGTTCCTAGAACAGATTGGCTGCTGCGGCACCGTGCGACCTAGTCGCCGGGCTTCCCCAACGGCTCATTACCACCAGACTTACAAGGGGGCAGAGGGCTGCACTGTGTAACGAAGAACTGCTCGCGGTGAAATGGAGAGACAAGCGTGACGCTTACATGCTCTCCTCCATTCACGCAGACACGACAGTCCAAATTGAACGGGCAACCAGTGTCGTTGAAAAGCCCCTCTCGGTCCACGACTATAACCTCCACATGGGAGGGGTGGACTTCAACGACCAGATGTTGGCCCCTTATTTGGTTTCCGAAAGACCAGACGCTGGTATAAGAAGGTGTCTGTATATTTGATTCAATTGGCTCTATATAACAGTTACGTTCTCTACAGTAAGGCTGGGAGAACGGGATCCTTCCTCAAATTTCAGGAAGAGATCATCGAGAACCTCCTGTACCCAGGAGGTTCCGTGGCCCCATCCACCAGTGTAGTTAGCCGTCTACACGAGCGGCACTTCCCTAGCGTTGTGCCGGGTACCTCAACCCAACCGCCACCCCGAAAAGATGTCGTGTCTGTAGCAGGAGTGGAATAAGGCGTGACACCCGCTATTTCTGTCCTGACTGTCCTGACCACCCTGCCCTATGCCTTGGAGAGTGTTTCCGGAAGTACCACACTCAGGTACACTTAGGGACCTAGGGACAGCACTACACAGGTAGTTTTTTTCCACTCAGGCTCTAGGGTCTCTCAGGACACTAGGTTTTGAGAGACCCTAACACATAGGGATGGTGCTGGTGTGCTACAGCAGAAGTGTGAAATGGTAGAAACGTCTCCTTTCACTTGGGATAACGCGTATAATGTACTTCGCACCATCTCTGTGTGATTTACACTTTACACATTGTCCCATGGGAAAGGAGAGGTTTCTGCTAGGAAAATAAAGAGTGACATGGAAAACAAAAAAAAAAAATTAAACAGGTAGCAAGAAAAAGAAAATCTTGAGTTAGTTCAGGTTTTTATGTTCATGTTTTATAAAAGTTTTAAAATGTTCTGGTTTTATAAAGTTTGCAACGTTCAAGTCATGTGCCTGCTGCCTGTTTTTTCTTCTTTTTTTTTTTCCCCCATAACCACCCTTTATTTTCCAGGTATACCAACAGACCAACGGACCAACCGACGAAAACGCCGCAGCACTGATGTGAATTCTGAGAGAAGCATTGCTGCTATCAGAAGACACGTGAAGTCAGTGTATGCGGCGCTGCAAGACGAGATTTCTCCTCTGCAGGACAGGCACGCTTTGCCCTGGCATGTGAGCTGAGGAGAGGTGTTGGAGTTCATATGCTTTGGCAAACACTTTGTATCAAAAATCTGGCAAAGATGTCTTCCTCCACACCGATGGATTGATCGATGTGAATGGAGAAATCACGCTTGCCAGGACATAGGAGCTGAGTGGGTATGGATGTTTGGGCGGAGCTCCTATGTCCTGGCAATCGCCAGGCCCCTCTTTTTTTTCTTGCATATTTTTTGGCAGAGATTTTTTCATCCACATCGATCGATGCGAATGAGGAAATCTGTGCCGTTCATTTTTTCTTTCAGCCCAGAGGCTGAACGGAAAAATCTCATTACCCGTATGCTCCATATAAGGAGAATAGCAGAAACTCCTAATGCTGGCCATACGTGTAATGATTATGGAGACCCTCAAATGCCAGGGCAGTACAAAAACCTCACATGTGACCCCATTTTGGAAAGAAGACACCCCAAGGTATTCGCTGAGGGGCATATTGAGTCCATGAAAGATTGAACTTTTGTCACAAGTTAGCGGAAAGGGAGACTTTGTGAAAAAAACAAAAAAAATCAAATTCCGCTAACTTGTGCAAAAAAAATCTTCTATGAACACGACATGCCCCTCACAGAATACCTTGGGGTGTCTTCTTTCCAAAATGGGGTCACATGTGGGGTATTTATACTGCCCTGGCATTTTAGGGGCCCTGAAGCGTGAGAAGAAAAATGCGTAAAAATACCGTCCTAAAAGGTACTCATTGGATTTAGGGCCGATTGCAACTTGGCTGCAAAAGTGGCACACATGTGGTATCTCTGTACTCAGGAGAGGTAGGGCAATGTGTTTTGGGGTGTACTTTTACATATACCATACTGGGTGTGAAAATATCTCTGTAAATGACAACTTTTTAAAAAAAATTATACAAAGTTGTCATTTACAGAGATATTTTTCACACCCAGTAGGGGTATAGGTAAAAATACGCCCTAAAACACATTGCCCTACTTCTCCTGAGTACGGCAATACCCCATGCGTGCCACTTTTTGCAGCCAAGATGTGCAAAGGGCCCTAAATCCAATGAGTACCTTATAGGATTTCACAGGAAATTTTTACGCATTTGGATTCCACACTGCTTCTGACGCTTAGGGGCCCCTAAAATGCCAGGGCAGTAAAAATACCACACAAGTGACCCCATATTAGAAAGAAGACACCCCAAGGTACTCCGTGAGGGGTATGGTGAGTTCATGTAAAATTTTATTTTTGGCACAAGTTAGTGGAATATGAGACTTTGTAAAAAAAAAAAAAAAAAAAAAATATCCATTTCCGCTAACTTGTGCCAAAAATAAAAACTTCCATGAACTCACTATGCCCATTAGCGAATACCTTGGGGTGTCTACTTTCCGAAATGGGGTCACTTGTGTGGTATTTTACTGCCCTGGCATTTTAGGGGCCCCTAAACGTCAGAAGCAGTTTGGAATCCAAATGCGTAAAAATGTCCTGTGAAATCTAAAGGTACTCATTTGATTTAGGGCCTTTGCGCATCTTGGCTGCAAAAAGTGGCACACATGGGTATCGCCGTACTCAGGAGAAGTAGGGCAATGTGTTTTGGGTGTATTTTTACATATACCCATGCTGGGTGAGAGAAATATCTCTGTAAATGACAACTTTTTAAAAATTTTTATACAAAGTTGTCATTTACAGAGATATTTTTCACACCCAGTAGGGGTATATGTAAAAAGACACCCCAAAACTCATTGCCCTACTTCTCCGAGTACGGCGATACCCCATGTGTGCCACTTTTTGCATCCAAGATGCGCAAAGGGGCCCTAAATCCAATGAGTACCTTTAGGATTTTACAGGGCATTTTTACGCATTTGGATTCCAAACTGCTTTTGACGCTTAGGGGCCCCTAAAATGCCAGGGCAGTAAAAATACCACACAAGTGACCCCATATTAGAAAGAAGACACCCCAAGGTATTCCGTGAGGGGTATGGTGAGTTCATGTAAAATTTTATTTTTGGCACAAGTTAGTGGAATATGAGACTTTGTAAAAAAATAAAAAATCAATTTCCGCAAACTTGTGCCAAAAATAAAATCTTCCATGAACTCACTATGCCCATCACCGAATACCTTGGGGTGTCTACTTTCCGAAATGGGGTCACTTGTGTGCTATTTTTACTGCCCTGGCATTTTAGGGGCCCCTAAACGTCAAAGCAGTTTGGAATCAAATGCGTAAATGCTCTGTAAATCTAAAGGTACTCATTGGATTTAGGGCCCTTTGCGCATCTTGGCTGCAAAAGTGGCACACATGGGTATTGCCGTACTCAGGAGAAGTAGGGCAATGTGTTTTGGGGTGTATTTTTACATATACCCATGCTGGGTGAGAGAAATATCTCTGTAAATGGACAACTTTGTATAAAAAATGGAAAAAGTTGTGATTTACAGAGATATTTTTCACACCCAGTATGGGTATAGGTAAAAATACACCCCAAAACACATTGCCCTACTTCTCCTGAGTACGGCAATACCCCATGTGTGCCACTTTTTGCATCCAAGATGCGCAAATGGGCCCTAAAACCAATGAGTACCTTTAGGATTTTACAGGGCATTTTTACGCATTTGGATTCTCACGCTTTAGGGGCCCCTAAAATGCCAGGGCAGTATAAATACCCCACAAGTGACCCCATTTCGAAAGAAGACACCCCAAGGTATTCTATGAGGGGTATGGTGAGTTCATGTAAAATTGTATTTTTGGCACAAGTTAGTAGAATATGAGACTTTGTAAAAAAAAAAAAATCCATTTCCGCTAACTTGTGACAAAAATAAAAACTTCCATGAACTCACTATGCCCCTCAGTGAATACCTTAGGGTGTCTACTTTCGGAAATGGGGTCATTTATGGGGTATTTCTACTGTCTGGGCATTGTAGTACGTCAGGAAACAGGACAGGTGCTCAGAAAGTCAAAGTGCGGAAATTCACTTTTTTGCACTATAGTTTGTAAACGCTATAACTTTTACCCAAACCAATAAATATACACTTATTGCATTTTTTTATCAAAGACATGTAGAACAATAAATTTAGAGAAAATTTTTAGAGAAATGTAGTTTTATTTGACAAATTTTCCAACATAAAGTGAAAAATATCATTTTTTTGCAAAAATTTCATCAAAAAAAGTAAAATATCAAAAAAAGTAAAAATGTCAGCAAGAAAGAAATAGCACCAAATGAAAGCTCTATTAGTGAGAAGAAAAGGAGGTAAAATTCATTTGGGTGGTAAGTTGTATGGCCGAGCAATAAACGGTGAAAGTAGCGTAGTGCAGAATTGAAAAAAGTGGCCTGGTCTTTAAGGGTGTTTAAGCTAGGGGGGCTGATGTGGTTAAGGGGAAATAATAGCATTCTTAATAAAGAATGCTTAGTAAAATGAAGTGGAAGGAGTTAAAAATAATAAAAGTTAACTTACCTTAGCCACTTGATTGCGTAGTCGCGATCTCTCCTCTCTTTCCCTGCATCAGGTAAGATCTAAAGGACCTGTGATGACATCACATGGTCCATGGTAAGATGGACCATGTGATTGGACCATGTGATGTGACATCATCACAGGTCCTGTAGATCTTAGCTGATGCAGGAAAAGAGAGGAGAGATCGCGACTACGCGATCAAGTGGCTAAGGTAAGTTAACTTTTATTATTTTTAACCCCTTCCACTTCATTTTACAATGCATTCTTTATTAAGAATGCTATTATTTCCCCTTATAACCATGTTATAAGGGAAAATAATAGAGATCGGGTCCCGTTGCTAAGCAACCATGCGGGAAAATCGCAACGCATCCGCACTTGCTTGCGGATGCTTGCGATTTTCCCGCAGCCCCATTCACTTCTATGGGGCCTGCGTTGCGTGAAAAACGCACAATATAGAGCATGCTGCGATTTTCACGCAACGCAGAAGTGATGCGTGAAAATCACCGCTCATGTGCACAGACCCATAGAAATGAATGGGTCCGGATTCAGTGCGGGTGCAATGCGTCCTCCTCACGCATTGCACCCGCGCGGAAAACTCGCCCATGTGAAAGGGGCCTAAGTGATTGGGCATCAACTTGGCAAATGAGGTTCAATGTGGATAAATGTAAAGTTATGAATCTTGGTAGTAATAATCTCTGTGCTTCATATGTCCTAGGGGATGTAACACTGGGAGAGTCACTTATAGAGAACGATTTGGGTGCCCTTGTAGATGGTAGATTAAATGACAGCATACAATGTCAATCAGCTGCTTCTAAGGCTACCAGGATATTGTCATGCATTAAGCAAAGCATGGACTCGTGGGGCAGGGTTATACCATTACCACTTTACAAAGCGTTGGTCCGGCCTCATCTGGAATATGCAGTTCAGTTCTGTTCACCAGTCCATAGAAAGGATGCACTGCAGCTGGAAAAAGCACAGAGGAGATCGACTAAATTGATAAGGGGCATAGAGGGTCTTAGTTATGAAGATTAAAAGAATTAAATTTATTTAGTCTTGTAACCTATAAAAATATATAAATGGGTCATACAAAAAACTACGGTGAAAAACTGTTCCATGTCAAATACCCTCAAAAGACAAGGGGCACTGCCTCCGACTGGAGAAGAAAAAGTTCAGTCTCTAGAAGCATCAAAGCTTCTTTACTGTAAGAACTGTAAATCTGTGGAATAGACTTCCTCAGGACGTGGTCACAGCAGGAAAAGTGGACAGTTTTAAAAAGGGTTTAGATAAATTCTTAAAAGTAAAGGACATTAATGCTTATGAAAATGTGTAGAAATCTGAGTCCCACTTCCTTCTGGGATTCACGTCCTCCCCTATCCCTTGGTTGAACTTGATGGACTTATGGTTTTTTTCAACCATATTAACTATATGGGAGCATTAGAGAGTCTGTGAGAGGTGGCTGATCAGTAAGGAGCTGTATTCAGTGTGTGCAGTGAAAACTTGCTAGGAAAAGCAGCAAACAGGGATACAACAGACTGAGAACAGCTATAAAAGTGACTCTAATACAAACCAACCTCTGAGGAAGAGAAGCATTCAACTTTACAGAAGATTGAGGGCCTTTACAAGGGACAGTTCAGGGACAAAACATTTGTGAAGGCAAAGCAGGTATGTCGATTGTGGACTTCACTGCATTTGGCTGGGGTGATAATCTTCAGGTACCATGCCGTATTACTGAGAAAGACTGGCTATCTATTAACCCCTTCACGACCGCCATACAGCTATATACGTCCTATCTGCACATACCCCGTGCAGATAGCACGTGTATAGATGTCATGGCAGTGCTTTAATCCAAGCGCTGCTAGGGCTTGGATTAAAGTTTCTCTCCCTGCTCTGCTGCTGTCACGGACAGCTCAGAGCCCAGTAATGTCTGCAAGGGACCAATCGTAGTGGTCCCTTGCCGAGGATCGCTCCGATTGGTTAGTCTGTGCAGACTAACCAATCAGAGCTCTCTAGTGTTAAAATGCCGGTTTCAGGCTGCAATCTCCACTCTGGAGATCGCAGCCTGAAATGTAGTAAGTGCCCTCAGTGCCCCATATTAAATAAATGCCCCCTCCTGTCTGCTTATTATAAAATGAATGCCCCCATATGCCACCATATGTCCCCTAGATGCCCCCTCTGCGCTACTCGTTGTTCCCCCATTCTGCTCCGCTCCTCATTGTGCTGTCGGCTGTAATGGCAGTGACTCAGGAACAGAGCTGCTGCCATCAGCAAAGAGTGTTAGCTGTAATTTACAGCTAACACTCTGCTGCAACACCCCAGATCGGTTCTGGCACCGATCTGGGGCATTTAACCCCATAGATGCCACGGTCAGCAGCCGCCCGCGGCATCCATGGGGATAAAAGGGATTGAGATCCCTCTCTCATACATCGCGCTGCCGCTGCTGCTAACGCAGCGGTGCAATGGTTGCCATAGCAACCAGACGCCTTACAAAGGCGTCCTGGTTGCCATGTACCTGAGGCTGATGAGACCCTGAGGGTCTGATCAGACTTAGTGTAAATGAAGCAGATGACTATTGCAATGCACTGTATAGTGATCAGGCCCATTGGATCTTCAGGATCCAGATGGGTCTTGAGAAAAAAAAAAAAGTGAAAAACATCCATTAAATTAATGGCATAAAAAAAATTTTGAAAAAAATCTACACATATTATGTATCGCCACGTCCGTAATGGCCGGCTCCTTAAATATATTACATGATCCACTCCATCCGATAAACATCATAAAAATAAAGTAAAAACTGTGTAAAAAAAAATATTTTTGTCACCTTAAATCACAAAAAGTGTTAACACCAAGCGATCAAAAAGGCGTATGTCCCACAGAATGGTGCCAATAAAAACGTCACCTCATCCTGCAAAAAATGAGATCCTACCTAAGACAATCGGTCAAAAAATAAAAAACTATGACTGTCAGACATTGGAGACACTAAAATATGATTTGTTATTATTGTGTTAAAGTTAAATAAATTTTAAAAAGTATACATATAATGTATCGCTGCATCCGTATTACATGACCTAACCCCTCAGGTGAACACCATAAAACAAATAAAATAAAAACAGTACCAAAAAAAGCTATTTTTTTGTCACCTAACATCACATAAAGTGCAACACCAAGCGATCAAAAAAATCATATGCACCCCAAAATAGAATCAATCAAACCGTCACCTCATCCCGCAAAAAATGAGACCCTAACTAAGACAATCGGTCAAAAAAT
The DNA here is from genome assembly GCA_033119425.1 of Bufotes viridis. Classification (NCBI taxonomy): domain Eukaryota; kingdom Metazoa; phylum Chordata; class Amphibia; order Anura; family Bufonidae; genus Bufotes; species Bufotes viridis. The sequence continues at coordinate 217,487,268 of CM065589.1, forward strand.
AAAAAAGCTATGGCTCTCAGACTATGGAGACACTAAAACATCTTTTTTTTGTTTCAAAAATACTATTATTGTGTAAAACTTAAATAAATAAGAAAAAGTACACATATTAGGTATTGCCACGTCCGTAATGATCTGCTTTATGAAAATGACACATGAACTAACTCCTCAGGTGAATTCTCTAAAATAAATAAATAAAAACGGTGCCAAAACAACCATATTTTTGTTACCTTGCCGTAATATAAAGCAATTAAAAATCATATGTACACCAAAATAGTACCAATTAAACCAATCCAGCAAAATCTGCCTTCCAAAAACCATATGGCGTTCCTTTCGTTCTGCGCCCTGACGTTTGCCCTTACATCAGTTTTCAACCACATGTGGGGTGTTTCTGTAAACCGCAGAATCGGGGTAAAAATATTGAGTTTTATTTGGCTGTTAACCCCTTGACGTGGTAAAGAAAAAAATGAAAAAAAGAAAATCTGCCATAAAACTGAAATTTAGAAATGTTATCTCTATTTACTTTAATTCTTGTGGTACACCTAAAGGGTTAACAAAGTTTGTACAATCAGTTTTAAGTAACTTGAGGGGTGTAGTTTCTGAAATGGGGCCCTTTATGGGGGGTTTCCACTATGTAATCCCCACAAAGGTGACTTCAGACCTGAACTGGTCCTGAAAAGGTGGGTTTTGGAAATTTTCTTAAAAATGTTAAGAATTGCTTCTAAAATTTTAAGCCTCCTAACATCCTAAAAAAATAAAATGACACTTAAAAGATGATGGCAACATAAATTAGACATATGAGGAATGTAAAGTAATAAATATTTTATGAGGTATCACTTTCTGTTTTAAAGCAGAGAAATTGAAATTTTGAAATTTGCTATTTTTTCCAAATTTTTTGTAAATTTGGGGTATTTTCATAAATGAGGGTTATATATTGACTTAAATTTATGAGTGTTATGAAGTACAATGTGTCACGAGAAAACAATCTTAGAACGGTTTGGATAAATAAAAGGGTTCCAAAGTTATTACCACATAAAGTGACACGTCAGATTTGCAAAATTAGACGTGGACATGGGGGCATCAATGACCCTTGGTCATGAAAGGGTTAAAGTGTCTCTATTATCCAAATAAACCCTACCCTACCTGGCATATTGGCTGGTAGGGTTGATGACGCTGACAAAAACAACGTTCTTTCTGCTGTCGGTGGTCCGGTGGTGGAGAAAAATTAACTTTGAAAAATATGCAAATGAACTATTCGAGCACCAGTAGGCAGGCTTATGCAGTTCAAGTACCGTGACACCCCTGGTGCTCCATAATGACACCCTTCTGCTGTAGTTCACAACCCCTCCCTTTAGAGTGACAGCGCTAGACACTTTGGTCTAGTGCTCATATCCTGTGCCTGTGCACCCGTGCCTTATACCTTAGGCACCAAATGATCTTTGTCTGCAAATTGCTAAGATATAAATCTAGTACTACACGTCTGTCTACCTTTACATAACCACCTGAATAGCCATAGTTTTCATTGTGTTCATAAAAATCATAGTAAAATAGTAATCTAATAAACCGTGTTAATACGCTGGTGCCACTTTTGCTGTGTATTCCTGATAAGTACTAAACAGCAGGGGCGTCGCTAGGGCTTTTTATCCGGGGCCAGGGCCCTGAATCAAACTGCCACTGCCCCGAACCTCGCCAGGGCAGTCTTTAATGCGGGGCAAAAGGGGCAGCTGCCCCGGGCCCAGTTGCTCCTGGGGGTGCCAAGCAGGGCTGTGGAGTCGGAGTCGGAGTCGAGGAGTCGGAGTCGGAGGCAATTTTGGGTACCTGGAGTCGGAGTCGGCAAAAAATGGACCGACTCCGACTCCGACTCCTACTAGATTTAAATTGGAATAAAAAAAAATTGGAATAAAAAAAAAGCAAGTTTAAATGTCCCAATTCAGATAAAGTTATAATTAATTACTTCTCTACTGTAAGAATAAAGGCCAATGCATGCAGTGCGTCACTTTACCGCTAAACAAAGACGTTAAGTGCCGTGAAGAAGCTTTTCATATGCTTTACTATGCAGTTAAAGGGACACTGACAGGCTGATTTACCGGCTAAAGATATATCTGCTGGTATTCATCAGAGGATTAGGAATACAACTAGACGACTGTTACCCCCAGTTGAGGTTTACTTGTGTACCTTTGTGCCCAAGGGGGCAGGCGCACATGTAGAGTACTGGCAGCACTAGACAGGACTAGGTAGCGAGGAGGAAGAGAGAAAACTGGCACAGCCTCAGCATAGCCAGACGAGGCTGCTGCCAGCACTCTACACGTGCGCCTGCGCAGGAATTCAGCGTTCGGCTAGCCTGAAAAAAAAGGCCAGTGCAGTGAATAATAACGAGGGGAACAGCGCTGGGAAGCTGTACTTCAGGCGCGGCTGGGCACAAAGCCGCAGGAGATGCTGCCCCATTGGGCACAAAGATAGTGAATTTGCATACAGATTAAAATGTTTTTTAAACACAGGTACAGCTTAACTGGGGGTAACATTAGTATAGTTTTATTCCTAATTCTCTGATGAATACCAGTATATATATATATATCTTTAGCTGGAAAATCAGCCTGCCAGTGTCCCTTTAAGGAGCGGCAATACTTACACTTTCCATTGTCTTGTGGTCTGCTGTTACAGGGAACCCATGGTTATCCTCGCCTCTCACTGATAACTGATTAAGGACTGGAGACACTTGTATAAGTTAAGGGAATGGATAGTCAATAGTTCAAGACTGAAGCTGCAAACCATTTGAAAAACTGCTATCATTCAGCTAAGGCTATAAAACATGTAAACTCAGATTGTTAGCTTAAATTTTAAACATGACTATGGGATTCTACTAGGAAAATCATGTTTTAAAATAAATGCCCCTTCCCCTGCCCCTTCCTGGATCCTCCCACTGCTCTATCTTCAGCAGAAGATCAGCACACAAAGGAGAAGGCAGCAGCTTCTGCTCAACTACCTCTCTGTGCTAGAGGAGATTAGAAGAACTTGGTGGAACAGCTTCGTATTTGCATATTAAATACAGAGGAGTCGGAGTCGAGGAGTCGGAGTCGGAGTTGGAAGTTTCAAAATCTGAGGAGTCGGAGTCGGAGTCGGAGTCGGAAAATTTATCTACCGACTCCACAGCCCTGGTGCCAAGGCAGCTGCCTCTCGAGCCCCGCTGGCCAATGCCTACAAATTCAGACTGTAGAGGAACAAGACCGAGCACGGGCGGTGAGGAGTGGCAGGGTCCGGAGCAGGAAAGGTAACTGTTTTTTTAAATTTTACTTACGAGGCTGATGGAGGCACTGGGGGCTGAAGAGAGGCATATGGGGGCTGATGGAGGCATATGGGGGGCTGGAGAGAGGCATATGGGGGCTGATGGAGGGATATGGGGGCTGATGGAGGCATATGGGGGGCTGAAGAGAGGCATATGGGGGCTGATGGAGGCATATGGGGGCTAATGAGAGGCATATGGGGCTGATGGAGGCATATGGGCGCTCATGGAGGCACTGGGGGCTGATGTTAATTCTTATTATGCAAATTTCAACACAGTGGGCTTGTGCCCCGGATGTTTTCAGACCCTAGCCATGCCCCTGCCAAACGGTAAAGCAAATGAGTTACTTTCTGCACATTTTGTTCTGTTCTGAGTGAATTTATTAGCTACAGTTATTCATCCAAAACATTTTTGAGACTGTTCTTGTATTTCATTCCATCACTTGAAATATCTCTTCCACCTACAGCACAGTGTTTAGCCTTGAAGCACCACGCTTTTCTGATGTTTGTATTTTCAAGATGTTATTTTTGATCATGAATGTTAGTCCTGCAGATGGTAATGGGTGGGCATAAAATTACAGGGAGCAAATCTCACATTTGGAGACATATTTCTATTCTTGCATTCTATTATAGGCTCCCAGGCTATATATAGCATTTGTGAAATATTGTTGGAATGTGTGTACTTTATAAAAGGTTGACTTGAAATGGGATTTCCTCATATACATATCAGAAAAAAAAACACAGTGGCTAAAGTAAAGAACTATTTAAAGAAAACTATCAATATGTGTAACATAAATTCCTTGAAATATCTGCTATTTGGTCCATAATACACTATGTCCAGCCAGGACCGTTTAAGGCAGGGTTCTGAGTAGAGATAAGCGAATCTATTCGCAGATTCTTTAGGCACCGAATCGAACCTGAATCTTTTCTCGTTTGATTCGGACAAATCTTGTAAAGCGGTGCCCAGTGCATAAGCAATCAAATGTGTTCTGTCACCACCAGGCAGGAGGTAATTGCAGTCAGTTGTGGCCAAGCAATAACCGCAGTTTGTGGCGGCAATGGTAAAAGTAGATACAGTTACAGCTGACGTTGTATCAGACCAAGGGAACAGGGAAAATTAAAATATGTGTTAAAAATTAATGAAACGATACAGGAGATTTTCATTAAAACATCTGTATTTTAGAGGACTAGAGTGGGTTAAATACCAATGTCCAGGGCAATTGGAGCAATGTTTGTTCAGAACAAATAGATTTGGACTCGAACCAAACTTTTTGAAAAATTCGTCAGATCTGAAACTAACCGAATTTTGGAAGATTTGCTCATCTCTAGGTCTGAGCATGTATTGTTGTACGGCACTTTTGAAGCATACGAAAATCACAAATTGTTTCTCAAGTGCTGTTTTGACTTTTAACGCTTCCCTGCCACACTGACCAGTTTTACAAAAAGTGTTTAAGAGGTGGCAGGACATCCTTCGCCTGATACATTTACCATAATGTACTCCAGATTCTTGCTGTCATAGATAACTTTTTCTGGTGCACAGGGCTTCCTAAAATGCCCCAGAATGATTACATCATAATAATCAAACACACTGGGGTTTGTAATTTAGACTAGCATAAGAAATGCCAGTCTTAATTCATTCCCCCCTTTATTTCTATTTAGTATCCTTGTTTTTCTGTCTAAATATCTGTGTGAGAACTTGTTTTAGGCTAATTACACACTAGCGTTAAAATTATCCGGCATGCTGTACCGGCAGTGGAACATCCTGCCGGAGTTCATCATGTTTGGCATACCGGGATGCTGCCTTTCTTCTCCGGAACTCATTGACTACAATGGGACCTGTTGGGTATCTGGCCGGCGCAAGGCACTAATGCTGGAAACAGACCGGATCCCCTCCCGATCCCCTTTATAGTCAATGGGATCTGGTGGTGATACTAATTCATAATTTTTTTTTGTATTCATTTTTATGTCAAATTGGGAAAGGGTTTTTTTTCATTTTGTAATTCTTTATAAATATCATTATATATATACTTATTTTTTTTAACTTTTTTAGTTTCCTTACTAAAATGGCAGATGCTTTAAAGGGGTTGTCCAACAGTTTTAAAAATCTGCAGGGATGGAAACAGGCTTATAAAACATTAAAAAAAAAAGTGTAACTGACCTACAAGAGGACCTTCCATTCCAGCACTACAGGTCAGGTTTCCGGGGCTTCCAATCCATGACGGGCCAGAAATCACATCTATTGTTCACGTGACTGCCAAGCACTTTGTGGTCACATGTGCTTGAAGAGCATGTGACTACTGAGGCCAGTGACCAGTTAAATGCCCACATGCATGATGGATGTGACATCAACACTTCCAGTCCAACGGGAACTGTAATCCCCGGGGACCTGGCCAGTAGTACTGCAACAGAGAGACATTTAGTAGGTGAGTTACACTATTTTCTTTTCATTATTAGGGTGGGTTCACACTAGCGTTATGGTTTCCTTTATGGCTTTCCGTTAAAACATGGTTATAACGGAAAATAACGGAATCCATAAAACAGGATCCATTCTGGAGCCCGTAGACTTGTATTATGATGGAATGCAAAACAGAATCCTTTATAAGGCATTTCGTTTGCTTTCCGTCCTAATAGAAGTCTATGAGAAAGCATAACAGATCTGTCTGGTTCCCATTATGGAAGACGGAAAACAAAGTTGTGTCGACAGGACTTTGTTTTCCGTCCTGCATAATGGGACCCAGACGGATGCGTTATGCTTTCCCATAGCCTTCTGTTAGGACGGAGCAAAACAGAATGCCTAAAGCTTAAAGGCTTCCGTTTTGCATTCTGCCTTATGGATTCCGTTATTTTCCGTTATAACCATGTTATAATGGAAATCCATAACAGAGACCATAACGCTAGTGTGAACCCACCCTAAGCCTGTTTCGCCCCTGAACATAAAAAAAAAACTGTCAGACAACCCTTTTAAGGCATCTGCCATTCTTACTAACCATGGTCCTAGTCACATGTACTATGTCATAGTGCAGGGCAATACATATAAGGTAACCATCTAAAATGTGTCAAAAGACTGTTGACTTAATGATGTCAGTACTGACCTACGGTGTATTTTCAGACTAGTCCTCAATCCTCATAAAAGTTATAGAAGTAGAGAAGTGAAAAACAAAGCAGATGAATATGTAAGTAGACAGTGAACATAACTCTGGAATGAAAGGAATGTGAATGAGATCAAGAATTTTTCCAGTTAGATTACGAACACCCTATTACTGGCACCCACACTCTCTCAGGCCAGACCTGCATACTCGGGAAGTCTGTAGTGGAATGCTGGAGGGTGGCCAATGCAGTGGAATTTGAATCGCTCAAGTGAACAGTTTGCATAGTGACAGGGAGGCTAAAATATTCTTAACACGCCCTGTCTTTTCCAGAAGCATATTTATCAGATTGTGTTCATTCTAACTGCAGGATCGTTGCTGAGAGGGGCTGAAAAATTCTCAGTCTGTCACTGCCTATAACATATGCTTAAAACAAATCACGATTACAGTAATAAGTACAATATTGCAATCACAGTCACTTGTGATTACATTAACAAATATGCATCACATATCTTCTTAAATGTTGAAGGACATTTCTAATCTGGGTGTTAAAGTAGGTGCTATCTGGAGCAAAGTAATTCTAGCGGTTTAACTAATTCTTACTGGTAGCTATTGGTGACATCACCCTTTCTGCACCTTGGTCTACAGAACACATTTCATGAGTGTCCTGACATGCAGAACTAATTTGTGAACACGATAAATACTGTGAGTAAAGCACTGTCCTTTAAAGGGATTCTGTCACTAGGATTAACGCTATGGCGATATTTATATGTGCCCATCCATCTCCTTGTTGTGTTTAAAATGATCCCACTGTTAGTGCTCTATGTGTCTTAGATTTTTATAAAAATCAATGTTTTTTATATGTAAATTACCTTGGTAAGGTGCCCAAGGGGGTTGTCCCACGATCTGTTGGAGCCCAGCACCGCCTACCACTTAATTTATTCACTTCACTTGCCCTGACGTCAATTCTTCCCAGTGCCGTAATCTCGTGCAGTGGACAATGTAGTCTGCGCCCACGGGCGTAGGAAGCGGGGGGAGACGGGGGGGGGGGATCGTATCCCCCCCAGGAAATAATGCGGGGGGGACAGGTATGCAAAAATCCCCCCCAGCGGCAACAGGGACAATGTGTGCGGCGGTGGCGGGGCACAGGGAGATGAACGCTTCCATTGTGGAAACGTTCATCTTCATGGTCATCTGTATCGCCGTCCTCAGGACAGCAATACAGATGGCTGTGCTGCGGAGCAGGAGAGGGAGAGGCGTCTCCCTTCCCTGCTCCTCTGATAGGCTGCTGGCACTAGGCCGGCAGCCTATCAGATGTTGGTACAGGCAGCGCGATTACATCATCGCGCCGTCTGTGAGCCGTACAGCGCGGGACACAGGCCGGAAGAAGCCTGCATCGCATCGCTGTGACGGATGGAGGTAAGTATAAGTGTCTTGTGGTGTGTGTGTGTGTTTTTTTTTTTTGTTTTTTTTTAAACCGGACCCACTGGCCCATAAGGGCGGGGAGAGATTTTGGCACTTGGGGGGGCAGAGAGATATGTGGGTGTGGCTTGAGGGTGGGCTGGGACACAGGGGCCCCATAAGTGCTGTCCCCCCCAGATTTTTGGGGCTTCCTACGCCCATGTCTGCGCCCGTGTGGACTACTGGCACTGGCTTCGACGAGTCAACTGCGTATGCGTCAGCTCTCACGGGCAGCAGAACATCATCTATTGATGAGTTTATTTTAGCAACTGGTTTTCTACCAGTATTGATACATTCATTCTAGATTTAGTCTTCTTTTAAGCACAGGGCTTTCCAAAAGTTAGATGTAAGGCTGCAGGGAATTTGATGTTCCCTGGATTTGTCCTGCAGACACATCAATAAACTCTACCGATCCAGGCTGGTTTATGACAGTCCGTGTCCACGGTCAAGGACCAGAAAGAGTGGTAGGTAGTATATCAGATGTTGAGTTAGGGCTTTTATGAGAGAGGGCACATTTTTTCAAAAGTTATTGGCCCACCACTGCACCCTGTGGCAAATCGGTTTTGATTCTCGGTTGCTGTTGGTTACATCCTGCTTTGGAGCTGTATAATGTAGGACAGAGTCAGGAAACCTGACCGCTGTACCCTTGAAAAAAGGAGCAATTCATCTGTTACACCAAGTGCTACATGATACACATTATAATAAGCACATGCAAAAACAAAGTTCATCACATTCTGACCCAGCAGACCACGTGTCTATTGTTTGTGTTTCACACAAGTTCTATTAGTCAGACCTGCCATTTCTTTTAGGATCTTGGCTCCTTCTAACCAGTCACATTTCTTCGGAAGGGGAAGTATTTTTATAACACAGTGTTTGGAATGCACTACTCTTCACTGGAATTTGGGCTCTCCCTTATAAGGAAAAGCAAAGTCATTACAAATACTCTTCCTCATACACGTTTGTTTCTCATTAGCTTTTTATTCATTTTGCTTCCAGTAAGAAGAGAATTAATGTGTCTGGGGTGATCTGATACTTCTTACTATCCAAATTTCTAAACAAATTTGACCTGTAATCTATAAAGCAGCAGTGAATATCCATCCTGCATGTTGATAATGCAGAAATATGTACTACAAATCCCAACATGTCATGCATAGCCTTGAATGTACGTTCAGAACATGGAGAGGGCATCAATCCATGAATAATATCTACCCTTCCCCTTTTTGCTGACTTGAAAAGGTACTTCCCACTGAGGTGAAACCATTCACATCAGCGAAACTGAAGGCTTATAGTATGCGCTTTGTTAGGCCGCGTCCAGATCCAGCAGTTCACCCCCAGATCCCCATTGACGGTAATGAGGTCCAGCAGTAATGCTGCTGCTTTCCGGCATAAATGCCATATTTCGGCCGGACAAATACTGTTGTACAGTATGTTTTGTGCTGGAAAAGGCAGCTGGGTCAGCTTTACCACAGATATGAATGCGGCCTAATGTGCAGTTTTCATTTTCCTGCTATGTGCCCTATGGCCCAATAAAACTAATAATAAGTCTGATAACACAAAAAAGAAGCCATTTTGCAAACAAAAATAGTTTGCGATATATCACTGCATTTTAGGATCCACACTTTGAACCAATGTTCCTCAACATTAAAGAGGTTTTCCGAAACTTAGATATTGATGACTTGGCCTGAGGTAAGAGCTCTCCTTAGGGTAGATCATCAATATCAGATTGGTGGGTTTACAATACCCCACACCCTCACAGCTATATTGGGCAGTTGCCTATTGCATACTATGTGGTTTGGCATGATGCAGTTTAGATCCCAGGTGCTGACTCTGAGCTGCAGTACTCGAGCACATCCACTATACAGTTGATGGAACTGTGCAGGTGCCTGAATCACCTGATAGGTGGTGGTATGGGGTGTCACATCCCCACTGATCTGATATTGGTGACTAGTGATGAGCGAAGCGAGTTTTGGATCCTAGATCCAAAGTCGCTTCACTTAAAACTGAAACAGCTGTCTGCAGATGAGATGCTGGCTTATTTATTATCCAAGTCATGTTTCAAGGCCTGTTTAAAAAGGTCGATCATTGACTAATATAAAGGCAGAGCAATCTAGGCAGAGCTTTTTAAGAGCTCATTTGCGTCCGCTCTTACCAGAATTCCAGAGGAGCATGTATGACCTATAAGGCCCCTTTCATACGGGCGTGATTTCTGCATGGGTGCAATGCGTGAGGTGAACGCATTGCACCCGCACTGAATCCAGACCCATTCATTTCTATGGGGCTGTGTACATGAGCGGTGATTATCCCGCATCACTTTTGCGTTGCGTGAAAATCGCAGCATGTTCTATATACTGCGTTTTTCACGCAACGCAGGTCCCATAGAAGTGAATGGGGCTGCGGGAAAATCACAAGCATCCGCAAGCAAGTGCGGATGCGGTGCGATTTTCCTGCATGGTTGCTAAGAGACAATCGGGATGGGGAGCCGATCTTTATTATTTTCCCTTATAACATAGTTATAAAGGAAAATAATAGCATTCTCAATAGAGAATGCAAAGTAAAAAGGGCAATAGAGGGTTAAAAATAATAAAAAAATAAACTCACCTCTTCATGGAAGCAGTTGATTGGCTCATGTGACCCAGTGATGTCACTAAAGGTCCTTCATCCCCCTCCTGCTGAAGACAGAACAGAACACCGGCAGCTACGCGATCAAATGGAAGTGGTGAGTTTATTTTTTAATTTTTTTTAACCCTCTATTGCCCTTTTTACTTTGCATTCTTTTTTGAGAATGCTATTATTTTCCTTTATAACTATGTTATAAGGGAAAATAATAAATTCTCCAGAATACTCAACTCGAAACCGGACTTCAGTGATGAAGTCCAGGTTCGTTTCTGGGTACCAAAGATGCCGATTTTTCGCACACATGTGCAAAATGCATTAAAACGCTTTGCACCAGCGCAGAAAAATCGCGCATTGAAAGAGGACTAAGTCTCCTCACTCCGATTAAGGCTTTCTCTGCAAGGAGAGATAGTATCCCCAAACCCTTACTTAGGCCTCTAACACAGTTAAGCCAGTACTCGCTACTCTGCACTGATGAGGGGCAATCACGCTGAAACAGCTGTCTGCAGATGAGGTGCTGGCTTATTTATTATCCAAGTCATGTTTCAAGGCCTGTTTAAAAGGTCGATCATTGACTTATAGGATAGTAACCTTACATATGGTGGTAATAAAGGCAAAGCTTTTTAAGAGTTCATTTGCATCCCTTCTTACCAGAATTCCAGAGGAGCATGTATGGCCTATAAATCTCCTCACTCCGATTAAGGCGTTCTCTGCAAGGAGGGATAGTACCCCGAAACCCTGACTTAGGCCTCTAATACAGTTAAGCCAGTATTTTCTACTCTCTGAGGGCATACCGTCGTGTGCAAGAGGCTTTAGGCCTTTCACACAGTTAAGCCGGTATTCTCTGCTCTGTACTTAAACAGCTGTCCACAGATGAGATGCTGGCTTATTTATTATCCACGTCATGTTTCAAGGTCTATTTAAAAGGTCGATTATTGACTTATAGGATAGTCAGTTAACTTACATCTAGTGGCATTAGAGGCAGAGCTTGCTAAAAGCTGATTTGCATAACCTTTTCCCAGGGTGCTTTAAGTTATTTAAGTTTATTTTTTAGCGTTTCATCTCCATTTGTAATGTATAATAAAGTCCTGCTTTTCATGTAACACTGTTTGTCCAAGTGGGTGGCCATTGTGGCCTAGCATATAGCAGGACACCCAAAGAGCTGGCAGGGAGACATTAAATAATATTTCTAACTTGGCACTGTGACAAAAAGAATTTAACCCTGTGCACTTCATCAATGGCCGTATGAAGAGAACAAAGATTATGAAAAAATACTATACCCTATGAGCATTCACAACCTGCAGAAAACAAGGCTGTGTACAGGAGCAGATAGTAGAATCATTCCTAGAGTAATAGCTTGTGTATATTTTTTAGGACTTAATCAGTTTATTTTGCAGGAAACTTGCCAAAAATGTGGCTCCTGTGTTTGCTTCGTCTAGGTTCCTCTGCTGTTTATTTGCTGAAATAAACGCGTAACTTGCTCAACACATTTTATGAAAAGATTATTTTCTGATTTTAAGTGGCTGTTCTTGTATCACAAACACTCCAGCTTGCTGATTATGCACACTTCTCAGAGTCCCAACCACAGGATTAAACCGTGTTGACTTGCAGCAAGGGTCACCTAAGGTAAGCGTCTGCTGAACAAAGTAAAGGCTCAGTGCAAAGCATGTTGTAAGCATGTATAACAGATCTCTTTGTAGGGCCACAGCGCCAGCACATAAGCTATACTCTGAGAACAAAAAAGACAGTTTTATGCAAACTATACCATAGTTCATGTGCTGTCTACATTTAATGATTACATTAGACGGTTGTGCCGCCATCGGCAGTAATAGGGTTCACACCAGTCTCATTTAAAGAAGAACCTCCTGCACTGTTACAATAAAAAACTCATTAAATACTCTTGGAAAATGTAAGTTGATATCACAGATCTGATGCTGCTTTTTTGTCTTGAAACTCCATGACAATATTTCTCATTCTGTGTCTTGCTAGTTCTGCCTCGTCATAAGGATATTGTGGAGACCAAATCAATTCTCTTAGTGACTCTCACAAGACTAAGGCCTCTTGCACACAAATTTATTTTTTTCCGTTTCCGTTCTGTTTTTGCGGATTCCGTTTGCGGTCCGTATGCGAAACCATTCATTTCAATGGTTCTGCAAAAAAACGGAATGTACTCCGTATCCATTCCGTTTCCGTTTCCGTATTTCCATATAGAACTTGTCCTATTATTGCCCGCAAATAACGATCCGTGGCTCCATTCAAGTTAATGGGTCCACAAAAAATACGGAATGCACGGGAACACATCCGTATGTCATCCATTTTTTGCGGATCCATGCCCACTTTGCCCATGTGTATACTGCTAAAACACATTACTGTACATTACATTATTGATTAAAAATTTTATGTTTCTGTTTGCGATCCGCAAACAACGGATTGCATAAGGAAACCATACAGTGATTTTTTGCGTAACTAAGGAACAGAAACGGAAACACAATGGAAACAAAAAACGGTACAACGGATCCGTTAAAGACGGACCGCAAAATACACAAAAAGCCATTTGGTTGGGTGGAAGAGGCCCAAAACTGACAGTAAACATTAGATTATTGACATGACTAGCTGATGACTAATGTGTATGGAGGCCTCCCAACTTTCCCCAATAGCAGATGTCAGGGGAAAGAAGCATCAGGCTGTTGGATTTCAACATGTCCAATCCTTTGGTTCTAAGAACAGATAAGCCTCCACCAGAGGTGTCTGGCAGGAGCTTTTTCCCCTCTCCCCATTCAGAATACACATATGCTCAGCCAAGCATTCATGTTGGGTGATAAAGCGGTTTGATTTCTTAGTTGTGGGAAAGGTTTAAAGAAAAGCACTGGGTAGAATGGCACAAAAATATTATTATTTTATATACGCTTTCCATTGTAACAGCAGGTTGGAAATTTTGAAGTGAGGCACAGATCATGAAAATTTAGCCCATAGTCTTAGCCTCAAAAAGGTAATGTTGGATTGACCCCAGGAATGTATGGCAGGGACACCTGTCGAAAGGGGAACATGGAATGGAGTGGCAAGTCTCTATTATCGGCATGATATAGTTGTGAAAACTGGTCAGGTGGCCTGCTGTGTGCAGATGAGGTCCCAGTTGGTTTGAGGAGGTGGGCAGTCGAGCAGATGTGTCCATTTAAATATTTGACAGGGTGGGAGGTAGGCATGCGCCCATAAAGTTAGTCTTGTCTTGCCACGTGCCAGATTCACTTACATGAAAAGTTATACCAGTGGTTCTCCCACAGTTTGGGAACAGTCTCTGGGGGGAATTTATCATGCCTTCACTCCAGAGTTCTGGCTTTAAAAAAAAAAAAAAAAAAAACACAAAATAGGGGCTTTGTGAAATTTTGAGGTTGCACACAAAAATTTGCCTTTTTTGTTTTTAGTTTACATTTTTACACTTGCTCCAGTTTTAAAAATGGGCAGTAAAGTGGGCCTAGTTGGTTATGTCAATGAGCTTCACAACAGATTTATCACTGACACTTTTTAAAAAGTCACAATAAAGTACCATTTCTAAACAAAAGTGTTAGGTTTAAAGATGCACCAAATTTAGCAAACACCTTGCGGCAGGTGATGAATTTGGGGCAAAGTTCACCAACACAGTTAGGAAAACTAACTTAAAATATTTCCCCCTCACAATAAATTACCCAGTGTGTGTCTGGGAAGCAATGCGAAATTACTGAAGCTTGTGCTGTATGTCACATATTTCTGGGGCAACTGTTGTATCCCTGATTGATGAGATGCTTTTTTCTTACAAAAGTAAAGTATATGAAAAGTTATACCTGAAAGAAACATCTAGGAAGAGTGATAATAATGCATTTTAAAGGTTACCTAAACCTTCACACAAAGCATGGAAGGGCACCGGCGCTTCTCAGAGTGAACGGCATCTTCCGCTAGCGTCTGCTCTGCTTTTGCAGCATGCGGAGTATGGGTCCACAGAAAGTATACTGGATCCATGGTCCGCATGCGTCAAAAGTGGAGTGGAGCCGATGCAAGAGGAAGGTACAGAGCACTTTGAAAAGTGCTTCTGCCCCACCCATGCTTTGCATTAAAGTTTAGGTAACTTTTAAACGCATCAAAGTTTACTTCAAAGACATTACTGAATAACATTTTTATGGTGATATATGAGCCCCATTGAATACATAACTAATAATACTCAATGGAAATACCTGGTTCATATTAAAATGGCAGATTTGGACACCATAATGATAGATGTTTATTGGGCCTTGGTTGCGCTGCAGGGTTCACTTAGGGCTCTTTCCCACTGGCTTTTTTGTTTTCCGGCATAGAGATCCGTCGTCGGGTCTCTATGCCGGAAAAATCCTGATCAGGATCATCCCCATCCCCCCTCTTCTGAATGGAGAGAAATCCGTTCAGGATGCATCAGGATGTCTTCAGTTCAGGACCGGAACGTTTTTTGGACGCAGCAAATACCGCAGCATGCTGCGCTTTTTGTTCCGTCCAAAAATCCGGAACACTTGCCGCAAGGCCGGATCCGGAATTAATGCCCATTGAAAGGCATTAATCTGGATCCGGCCTTAAGCTAAACGTCGTTTCGGCGCATCGCCGGATCCGACGCTTAGCTTTTCTCAATTGTTACCATGACAGCCAGGACGCTAAAGTCCTGGTTGCCATGGTAAAATGTAGTGAGGAGCGGGGAGCAGTATACTTACCATCCGTGCGGCTCCGGGCGCTCCAGAGTGACGCCAGGGCGCCCCACACGCATGGATCACGTGATCGCATGGATCACGTGATCCATGGGCATGGGGCGCTCTGACGTCATTCAGGAGCGCCCCGGGAGCCGCACGGACTGTAAGTATACCGCTCCCCCGCTCTCCACTACTACTATGGCAACCAGGACTTTAATAGCGTCCTGGCTGCCATAGTAACCTGAAACAATTCGAAGACTGATCAGGATCCTGATCAGTCTTCTAATGCTTCAGGCGACTTGCGGTCTGACGGATCCGGCGGGACGGAAGTGCTTGCCGGATCCTCAGAACGCAAGTGTGAAAGGACCATTAGGTAAGGACTTATTAGTCAGTCACCAATTTGCATACATCCCTGTCATCCCTTTATCAACAGCAGCTTCTGCCATGTTTAGCAACCAGAGGATTGCTCTGAAAATGCTCTACGTCCAAGTCTGACCAGGCTCCTTTCTGTCTCTCTCAAAAAGTCTCTGTCCTTTGCCTAAGGCCTCTTGCACACAAAGGTTTTTTTTTCCGTTAATGTTCCGTTTTTTGCGTTCCATATATGGACCGTATACGGAACCATTCATTTCAATGGATCCACAAAAAAAACTGAAGGTACTCCGTATGCCTTCCGTTTCCGTATTTCAGTTCCGTTCAAAGATAGATCATGTCCTATTATTGTCCGCATAATGGACAAGGATAGTACTGTTCTATCAGGGACCGGCTGTTCCATTACGCAAAAAACGTAATGCACACGGACGTCATCTGTATTTTTGCGGATCCGTTTTTTGCGGACCACAAAATACTGAAAAAGCCATACGGTCAAGTGCAAGAGGTCTAACAGTGTCAATATCTTCTGGCAACTCCTCTACTAGCTTCCAAAGCTGGCCAACATGCATACACTCCTCCCCCACCAAAGGAAGAGTGCAACACGCCATTACAGCATCCACACGCTGAAGACATGACAGCCTCTGTCACAATGTAATAGTGTTACACAGTCATAATCCTCACCAGTAATTTAAAGGCACAGTGCAGTGTAGCATAAGTGTTGTATTAGAACAGGGATGCCCTGTGGCCCTCCAGCTGTTGCAAAACTTCAACTCCTAGCATACCCTGACAGCTGTAGGCTGTCTGAGCATGATGGAAGTTGTAGTTTGGCAACAGCTGGAGGGCCACAGGTTGGGCATCCCTGCATTAGAACATGCTGTGTAAACGGTGCAATACACAGAAATGGCACAATGCAAACATAACATATGCCCTGGGCACACCTTACAACAACACTGGGCTGAGCTGTTGGGCCAACTCCTTATATCTTGAAATTCTTCACTTGCAGAGTGGCTTCATGTAACATAGGTTTATAGAGGTAAAATTGCAGACAAATCTTCTGAGGTAGACACCTGGACTGAGTACCGCTTACTTTAATGTCTTGCGCTCCATCTTTTGAACTTTTTCCCATATTTATTTATTTTGTGAGGTTGCTGTCCAGAGGAGATTCCTTATTCCCCTTTCATCGGTAACTGGAGGACACATGAAAGTACTAACTCTTCTGTGCGCTTCTCCAAAACACCTGCATGGTGGACAGCAAAAAAAAGATCTAGACATAAAAGGAACAAAAACTTTCAAGCATCTAAACAAAACAAGCAAAAAAAAAAAAAAGAAAAAAGAAACTCAAACTCAACCACAAGGATATTTTGCTTCTCATGTGGGAGAGATTTGTGAAGAACTGCCAACTTGCAGAAAAACCTTCACCAGCGGTTTTCTTCTTTCTAAAAACATAAAAACATGAACATTTGAAAGGAATCAGCACGTTGTACATAAAGGACAGATGTTTGAGCTCCCAGAGCAGTCAGCGCCGTGACTCTGTTAGCCTACAAAGACCCTGACTCTCTTTAATCTATTTATTTTGCCCACTGGAGCAGAATAGTAACACTAGTCCAAATTTAGAATCAACCAGAGTTAAAAAAAGAAGTCAGATGATATATTTTTAGCCCTCACGTTATTGCATTGTACTGTAGTTTCTTTAAACCAACAATCTGCGGTCATGAAGGATGGGAGTATTAGGAAATGTTTCCCTTTAATCAAGATCAAACATTGTGAATGCACAGTGCCAGGCAAATCATTTTACCAGTGTGTCCTCAAGGCTATTTATAAGGGTCCATACTCACATTGAATGTTTTTATTTTTATTTTTTACCAGAATAAGCACAAGCAGTTTGTTTTTTGTTTTTTTGCCCCTTTTGTCTTTCTGGCCTTTTTCCCAAACATTGGGGCAGATATATTAAGCTAGGCTTATTTTCGGCATGTGCCTGTGCCATTTTTAGTTTCCGTCAAATTTGTTGAAAGTGTCCAAATGTGT
This sequence comes from Bufotes viridis, assembly GCA_033119425.1. Classification (NCBI taxonomy): domain Eukaryota; kingdom Metazoa; phylum Chordata; class Amphibia; order Anura; family Bufonidae; genus Bufotes; species Bufotes viridis. The sequence continues at coordinate 217,504,783 of CM065589.1, forward strand.
GATGTTTTAGTGGTGAAGGGAAGATGCGAAACAATGTGCCGCAAAAACTTCATAGGGTTTTACACTGTCAGAATGTTAATTCCACTTTTTATACCACCTTGGAGCCGCCATTGTTTTTGTCCAAAACATCAGCAAAAGACTGTCTAAGGCCTCTTTCACACTAGCGTTGTTTCTTTCCGTCCTAGAGTTCAGTCCTCGGGGCTCTAGGACGGAAAGATACTGATCAGGATTATCCCAATGCATTCTGAATGGAGAGAAATCCGTTCAGGATGCATCAGGATGTCTTCAGTTCAGTATTCAAACGTTTTTTGGACGTCGACGAAACCGTAGCATGCTGCGGATTTGTCTCCGTCCAAAAATCCGCAAGACATGCCGTAACGCCGGATCCGGAATTAATGCCCATTGAAGTGCATTAATCCGGATCCGGCATTAAGCTAAACGTCGTTTCGGCGCATCGCCGGATGTTTAGCTCTGCGCATGCGCAGGAGCAGTTCCGATCGGGACCCCAGCGTAAGCTGGGGCTCCAATCGGTTACTATGGCAGCCAAGACGCTACTGAATTCCTGACTGCCATGGTAAGTACTCCGCAGCAGTGTACTTACCTGCGCTGCGGTCTCCGGGTGCTCCTTAATGACGTCACATGTCCGGGCGGCGCATTGATCTATGCGCCGCGGGGAACTGTGACGTCATGAAGGAGCGCCTGGCGGCCGCAGCGCAGGTGAGTACACTGCTGCGGAGTACTTACCATGGCAGCCAGGACTTCAGTAACGTCCTGGCTGCCATGGTAACCTGAAAGGATCAGGATCCTGATCAGTCTTCAAATGCTTTCAGGCGACTTGCATTCTGACGGATCCGGTGGGACGGAAGTGCCCGCCGGATTCTCAGAACGCAAGTGTGAAAGAGCCCTAAGGCTAGTTTCACATATATACGATAAGACATCCGACAGGCTGTTCCGGCAGAGAACCACTTGCTGGAGCTCTCTGAATCTGACATTGCTGGACGGTACTAGAATGCCCGCCGGCCCCATTAACGATAATGTTGTCCAGCAGAGATCAGGCTGCAACCCAGCAAAAATGCAGAGAATCGGCCAGATCTCCACCGGACCCCATTATAGTTAATAGAGCAAGCGGGCATTCCCGTACCGTGTGGCAATATTGGATCCAGAGAGCTCCGGCAGGTTCTGTTCCAGAACAGCCTGCCGGACCTCTTACAGGGTACGTGAAACTGGCTTAAGACTGTTCCAAAGCAAGGCACCAAATAAGGCTAGAAAAAATTTGGCTCAAAAATTGTCTAAAAGAACCTTGTGTCTAGCAAGTAAATGAAACAGAATTGTGGCGCATACACTTCATATATTTGGAAATACCCACAGCTACTGCATCCTGCTGTTTTGGAAAGACAGATAGAAAGATAAAACAATGCCACCTAATGAACAAAATCAGAAGTAGCAAAAAATAAAAATAAAAAAGTCCTTTGTTTAATTTTATTTATTTTATGCACTTATATAGCGCAACTATATTCCGCAGCGCTTTACAGACATTAGCATCTCCAATGTGGCTCACAATCTAAGGTCCCTATCAGTATGTCTTTGGAGTGTGGGAGGAAACTGGAGTACCCAGAGGAAACACGGGGAGAACATACAAACTCCATGCAGATGTTGTCCATATTTCCTATAGACTATCAGCTAACACCTGGAGCTGGCATTTTTACCTTAAAAAAAACCCAAAATAAACCACTATGCATGAAGGCACCCTAATCCATTGTTCTGGGGTGGAGGGGACATGTAAAGGCAAGGTGTTTTTGCCTTTAGCTTGCATCTTCATAAATTAAGTGCCAAACGTGCCATAGGTTTTATCATGTAGTTACCACCATATTATGTACCAGGCACCAATTCCCTGGTCTCCCAGTGGCCTGCATGAATTTTTTGACTCATGCGTCTTGTCATCCAGAGTAATTTTATTAAATGCACTTCACCTCTGGAGATTGTCTTCCTTAGCTGCTGGAACCAAAAGGATCTGCTATCTCTGCTACACTGGATGTTATACTGATGCGTATTTTTGTCCAGCAGTTTTTTGCCCCCTTATGTGCGGGGACTGTGCTCCTGAAAAATGCGCCACAGCACAAATAGGTTAGTATAGTAACCCGCCTGAACTGAGACCACCTTGTCGCCGGTGGGTGGGCTTAGATGTATTTTGATCAAAATGTATTGACCAAGTGTCTCAGATTTTATCTAGTGAGGGCTTAGTTCATATGTTATGCTTGCATCCATTTGTAGAGTGCATTACTTTCTGTGATGTCCCCCAAAAAACCTGCTTAATAAGTGTATGCTAAAGCATGTAATGTAATTTCCTATTATGTCTCTTAAAGGCCTCATGCACATGACTGTATGTGTTTTGCGGTCTGCACGTTGCGGATCCTCAAAAAAACGGATGATGTTCCGTATGGATCCGTTATTTTTGCGGATCTATTGTAATAATGCCTATCCTTGTCCGCAAACTAGAAAAAATAGGACATGCTCAATTTTTTTGCGGAACGGAAAAACTGACATATGGAAACGGAATGCTCACGGAGTACCTTCCGTTTTTTTTGGGCGGACCCATTGGAATGAATGGTTCTGCATATGGTCCGCAAAAAAACGGAACGGACACGGAAAGAAAATACATTTGTGTGAATGAGGCCAAAGGATGTATCACAGGGCCCAGGGGTGAACATCAGTGGCGTAACTAGAACTGACTACGCCCCACAGGAAATTTTTGAATGGGGCCCCACCCCCTAATACAATACCCTTAATACAGACCTCAAACCAGACCAAAAAAAAAAATGCCCACCTCTTTTCTTCTCCTGCGGGCACCTCCACTTTTCATGTAGCAATGCGTGTAGGCACGCAATACACTGTGACCTGATGTCGCACAGCGTCAGTTCATAGTGCACTTCTATGAACACTACGTCCCATCCTGAAGATGTGTGCTGCCAGGACCTAGTGCAGTGCAGACACCCAAAGAAGCAGACAAAGGAGCAGTGAGTAAGCACCAGTACTAGTGCTAAGACCGGGAGCACTGCTCCCTGGGCTCATCCAGTCACTGCACCCTCCCAGGGATCGCCAGAGTGAGAACTGCCAACATGAACTGTTCATTGCACTAAAGTTATAATATTCATGTGCACCATCTAACTTAAGATATGATCCCACGGAGCAGAATTGGGAAACCGAGACATGCAACATGCAATACCAACATGCAACAGTTTTCAAAATGTTTTAATGTTTGTTGATTGTTAATGGTCATGTGGTTACCCACAAAATCACGTGTCCATTGACAATTAATATTTGCTAAACAATTTTTAATAATCAATTTGAAAACCGCCATGCAATTTGACAAGGTTTTGGGCCTCATCAGGGCTGTGTCTCAACTGCCCAACTTCCTCTCTGAGGGACCATACCTTCAGCCGTCTTGGCTAATCAGATGTTCTGAGTGGGCTACAGTAGTGAGAGCTTAGCCTGAGTAGACTGATTTCTAAAATAACATCTATCTATGTGCACCTGACTGGCCAATGTGTATGAAATATTGAGTTGCACAATTGCAGTAATTTGGGATCCAGGAGCATTTGTTGTGTGTTTGTACCTTATTAATTTATATTAGGTAACTTATATGTAGATAACCTAATATAATCTGTTCTGGAATATTTTTTCTTTCTTTCACATGAGCGCGATGGATTAGGTCCGGATGCGTTCAGTGAAACTCGCACAATTTTGCAAGCAAGTTCAGTCAGTTTTGTCTGCGATTGCGTTCAGTTGTTCAGTTTTTTCCACCTAAGGCCCTCTTTCATACGAGCGAGTTTTCCATGCGGGTGCAATGCGTGACGTGAACGCATTGCACCCGCACTGAATCCTGACCGGTTCGTTTCAATGGGTCTGTGTACATGGCCGTTGTTTTTCACGCATCACTTCGGTGTTGAGTGAAAATCGCAGCATGTTCTATATTCTGCGTTTTTCACGCAGCCCTGGCCCCATAGAAGTGAACTGGGCTGCGTAAAAAACGCATTGTATCCGGAAGCAAGTGCGGATGCAATGCGTTTTTCACTGATGGTTGCTAGGAGATGTTGTTTGTAAACCTTCAGTTTTTTATCACTCCCGTGAAAAATGCATTAAAATGCATTGCACCCGCGCGGAAAAAACTGAACGCAATCGCAGACCAAACTGACTGAACTTACTTGCAAAATGGTGCGAATTTTCTTGAACACACCCTGAATGCATCCGGAGACAATCCGTCACACTCGTGTGAAAGAGTCCTTATACGTTTTTGTCCCTATTTTGTATCATTTTCAAATATTCTGAGCAGCAAATCTAAAGCAAAATGTATGTAGAATCAGGTTTCCTTTAGCCACTTCAATATCTTTTGCTGTGACCCTTTAAAGCTGAGGTCACTATGCCCTCAAAATCCTTATACAAGTTCAGAGAAGATATTTAAGTAGGTCAGAGACCAAGAACTCAAACACCTTAGCTCTCAAGTAAACCTCGCTTTTGATCTTGTGTCAAATGCCCTTGAAATTTTCGTTTTGACACTTTTAAAGAATTGGTTGCATTTTAGAGAAATGAAACTGGAGCGGAGTACTGACCATGGACACGGATGTGAGTACAGCTTGGACAGATCTGTCCTGCATGTTTTTTACAGACTACCACCAGGTGTACAAGTACTTTAGGAAGCATCCAATGTGGTTTTGCCATAGTTTTGCAATCTAAGGATGCACACAAAACCCACACAACCAGGACATGTAAGGCTGAGTTCACACTTCAGTTATTTGGTCAATTATTTCCATCAGTTATATTTCCATCAAAACTAGGTGCAGGTCCAATGCACAGAACAGGTGAATATCCTTCCATTATATCTTCTCCCTGTATAGGCTTCACTATGGGTTTTGGCTCACAATAACCAATGGAAATAACTGACAAAATAACTGAAGTGTCAACACAGCCTTAGAGCACCCTAAGGGTAAACCTACATTTTATTATAATGCTATTGTCATCCTTATTTCTTCTAGCTGTGAGAACAATCTGGCAAGAATTTCATATTTCCAGAAGAATCTCTGAGGATCTGTCAGCATATGACATTGAGTGAACCAGAAGACAAGTCGCTATGTTCTCCAAAAGAGCTGTAGTTAATGTTACATTTAGGCCTCTTGCACACGACCGTATGGCTTTTTCAGTATTTTAAATTACTCACCATCAGACTGAATTCATCAAGAGGTGTGCATTTTTTCAAATAAATTTGTTTCAAATGACTCCAGCTTGATTAGGCTGGAATCACATTTTTAAGCCAAGAGTAGGTTTTTTAAGCCAAGAGCAGGTTCAAAGGGCCACTGCTGGATCCACTTCTGGCTTTGCATCAAAAACTAGACCTCAAACCATATGTGTGATTCAAGTCTAAGCCCTACCAAAATGCCAGTTGCAGCAAATGTGGGTCAATGTGCTGTGTGCCATTATGATAGCGGTATTTTAGAATTGAAGCCCCAATAATAAGGTGGGTTGCACAGCACTGGTGTATAGTTTTCTGGACAGATGACTTTCGATTGTTCATGTACTGAGATATGAACAGAAAGTAGAGCATACTAGGTGTACCATGAGTAAAGCAGGGCAACCCATGAGAAAAATAAAGTAGAAAAAAATAGAAAACTAAGAAGAAATGTATCCCTGACCAAAAGTTGCAAAACTTTGTTTTCCCAAAAGTACCTGTAGACAGTCCGTTTGGTTGCGACAGCTGGCAGGGAAGGATGTGGTTTCTGTTTTTGCACACTATCAAGCAAAAGAAACATTGACAGTAATGAAGCCTTTTAACTGCTGGCCAAAGCTTACAAATATCCACCTTGAAGGATGTTTTTCTCAAGAGTCAATACTAAATTTGTAACAGGACTAGACTACCTGATTCCGTTCCCATAAAAGCAAGTAAACCTATATTTCAAGGACAGATGAGATCATAAGCAAATAAGACTGGATACCAGCTTTTACTCACTCTTTCTATACCATGTATCCTGTTTTCCTGCAAGCTGAGAAGTGATAGGTGTACAATATATGCATACATGGCTTTTTCAATTATGATTTAATAGGTTTTTCAGAGATATTTTTACTGATGACCTATCTTCTGTATAGATCATTAGTATCTGCTCGCCGCTTCCTTCTGCTCACCACTGCCTTCTCCTAGCTTACCAATCACGGCTCCGTACATAGTATAGCAGCTGTGCTTGATATCGCAGTTCAACCTCAACCACTTCAATGTGCCTAGGCCATGTGACAAATGAAACTGACGTCACATGGCCTAGGAAAAGCTGTGAGAAGGCTGCAACGCTACTATTAGCACCAGTGCCTTCTAAAGAGGCTTATTGGCAGTGGTCCCGGGTGTCGGACCCCCACTGATCAGATACTGATGACCTATCTGGGAATAAAACGTTAAGGAACAAGAAAAAAACAATGTGGATAAATAGAATTGTAAAGAAAGCAGTGAATGACAAAACGAAAGCATTTAAATCACTAAAACAGGAGGGGAGTGAGGAAGCATTAAATACTATAAGGAAAAAAAATAGAATATTTAAAAGACAAATAAAAGCAGCCAAACTAGAGAACGAAAGAATAATTGCCAAAGAGAGTAAAACTAACCCTAAAATGTTCTTCAATTATGTAAATGGTATAAAGTAGAAATCTGAAGGTGTCAGCCCTGTACAGATTAATGAGGGGGGAGTTGCAGAGAACGATGAGGAGAAAGGAAAGCTATTAAATATTTTTCTCTCCAATGTATTCACTGAGGAAAATAAACTATCAGATGAAATGCAGAATGTAAAAGTAAATTCCCCATTAAAAGTGCCCTGTCTGACCCAGGAAGAAGTACAGCGGCGTCTTAAATTAAAATAGACAAATCGCCATGACTAGATGGCATACACCCCCGTATCCTGAGGGAATTAAGTGATGTCATAGCCAGACCCTTATTTCTGATATTTAAGGAATCTACATGGTAACATGGTTTATAAGGCGAAAAAATTACATCTGTCAATCCGGTTCAGCCTGTTATCCTGCAAGTTGATCCAGAGGAAGGCAGAAAAACCCCTGTGAGGTAGAAGCCAATTTTCCTCACTTTAGGGGAATAAAAAATTCCTTCCCGACTCCAATGAGGCAATCAGAATAACTCCCTGGATCAACGACCCATCTCTAGTAGCTATAGCCTGCAATATTATTACACTCCAGAAATACATCCAGGCCCCTCTTGAATTCCTTTATTGTACTCACCATCACCACCTCCTCAGGCAGAGAGTTCCATAGTCTCACTGCTCTTACCGTAAAGAATCCTTTTCTATGTTTGTGTACAAACCTTCTTTCCTCCAGACGCAGAGGATGTCCCCTCGTCACAGTCACAGTGCTGGGGATAAATAGATGATGGGACAGATCTCTGTACTGACCCCTGATATGTTTATACATAGTTATTAGATCTCCCCTCAGTCGTCTTTTTTCTAAGGTGAATAACCATAATTTTGATAATCTTTCAGGGTACTGTAGTTGCCCCATTCCAGTTATTACTTTAGTTGCCCTCCTCTGAACCCTCTCCAGCTCTGCTATGTCTGCCTTGTTCACAGGAGCCCAGAACTGTACACAGTACTCCATGTGTGGTCTGACTAGTGATTTGACTCTATAATGACAGGGAATGTACCACAGGATTGGCGCATAGCAAATGTGGTGCCAATATTCAAAAAAGGTCCAAAAACAGAGCCCGGAAACTATAGGTCAGTAAGTTTATCATCTGTTGTTGGTAAACTGTTTGAAGGGTTTCTAAGAGATGCTATTTTGGAGTATCTCAATAAGAATTAGCAAATAACGCCATATCAGCATGGCTTCATGAGGGATCGGTCATGTTAAACTAATTTAATCAGTTACTACGAGGAGGTAAGTTCTAGACATGACAGCGGCGAATCAATGGATGTTGTATATCTGGACTTCTCCAAAGCATTTGACACCGTACTTCATAAAAGGTTAGTATATAAAATTAGGATGCTCGGTCTGGGAGAAAAGGTCTGTATGTGGGTAAGTAACTGGCTGAGTGACAGAAAACAGAGGGTGGTTATTAACGGTAGATACGCAGATCGGGTCACTGTAACTAGTGGGGTACCTCAGGGGTCAGTATTGGGCCCTATTCTCTTCAATATATTTATTAATGATCTTGTAGAAGGCCTGCACAGTAAAATATCTATTTTTGCAGATGACACTAAACTGTGTAAAGTAATTAACACTGAAGAGGACAGTTTTCTGCTACAGAGGGATCTGGATGGATTGGAGGCTGGGGCAGAAAAATGGCAGATGAGGTTTAACACTGACAAATGTAAAGTTATGCACATGGGAAGGAATAATGCAAGTCACCCGTACATATTAAATGGTAAAACACTGGGTAACACTGACATGGAAAAGGACCTAGGAATTTTGGTGAACCACAAACTAAGCTGTAGAAACCAGTGTCAGGCAGCTACTGCCAAGGCCAATAAGATAATGGGTTGCATCAAAAGGGGCATAGACGCCCGTGATGAGAACATAGTCCTACCACTTTACAAATCACTAGTCAGACCACACATAGAGTACTGTGTACAGTTCTGGGCTCCTGTGAACAAGGCAGACATAGCAGTGCTGGAGAGGGTTCAGAGGAGGGCAACTAAAGTAATAACTGGAATGGGTGGACTAAAGATTAAAGTGTATAGGGGCGTATTTCAGTACAACAAGAAAAATATACACGCACTGCACTGTTGCAGTTATTTCTGTTAAAAGTGTATAGGGGCATATTACAGTAAAAAAAGAAATATATATATACGCACTGCACTGTTGCAGCTATTTCTGTTGAAAGCGTATAGGGGCGTATTTCAGTCCAACAAGAAAAATATATTCTCAGGTAGTTTCTGCAGTTATTTCTGGTAAAAGAGTATACGGGCCTATTTCAGTACTACAAGAAAAATATATTCTCAGTTCACTTCTGCAGTTATTTCTGGTGAAAGTGTATAGGGGTGTATATCAGTCCAACCAGAAAAATATATTCTCTGGTCACTGCTGCAGTTATTTCTGTTGAAAGTGTATAGTGGCCTATTTCAGACTAACTAGAAAATATATATATGCTGTTCCCACCCTCTCCACCTCATGATTGGTCCACTATTTTGGCTTTCGGCCTGGCTGACATCATCATTTATTTGACACTCCTTCTGATCTGTCGGAAGGAAGGAAAAACGAGACGCACTGACCACTGATAGGAGATGCTGTGGAAATTCATTTAAAGGGAACCTGTCACAATGTTTTCACATATAAAACTGAGTGTACCTTCAAGTTTGTCTACCTTGATAGTTACCAGCGATCCATCCATAACCTTCTCAGGACTAACATGTCCTATTATATCACCCTCTAAAGCTTTGCCGCCATTATGCTCATTTGCATAAATAATTCCTTCCCCTCACACCATCAGAGCCTATTTCCCTCCCCTAGACTTTGATTGACAGAGAATCTGCTAGATTTTATCTATAGGGGCGTTTCTTAGGCGATGCTGAGGAGCTTGACTCAGAGAAAATATGACTCTTCTCTGGTCACACAAGTAAGATATGACTCTTTTATGTTAATTTGCATAAAAGGCGGGAAGTACAAAATGCATCATACTTATTTAATTTGGCTGCAGATGAAATTAAAAGTATAATTTATATGTTTAGGGCAACACAATGAACATTAAGAAATGCTCAGTGAGGGTAGCATAATAGAGGTGACAGGTTCCCTTTAAAGCTGAGCAGCATCTGTGGAACATGGATGACACATGGAGGGTAAAAGACGGACACATAGACCAAACACGGATGCTTCACGGACATTTTCACTGATGTAACATAGACTGATTTTTTCACAGATGTGATTTTTTTTATCTAAATTGGTTGCATATTATAAACTTTATATTTTTTTAGTTAATCTGTCTAGCAGTCAGATTTGCTTTTCTGATACAGAGATCAAAAACTATGCATAGACATAAAGCTAATAGGAATGTATAACCTATATTTATTTTCACAAATTAAAACCAGATAATGAAACATATTCTTTTTCTCAAATCATTCTGATTCTAGATTGTTTTCTGTACATGATTATGGGGGCCACAGTGACCACAGAAAACTATAGTCTGCAGAAGACTTATTTACTTCTGCACATCATTTATGACCTATGCAGCGGACACTGTGCTTGGATGGGTGGAGGTAAGCTGTATACATCAACTTTTGTTATGGGTGTGATCCTATGATAGAGGTGCTGCCTTTCTTTGTAATCCTGACTGTGATGATAATGAGATGTCTGCTGGGAAGTGATCTCTACATGACAGGAAGTGTCAGCCTATTATTAAGTTCAAAGGTCAGTGTGAGAGATTTAAGATTTCAGGATTATTTTATGTAGATAATGATATGGCAAACTAAGCCACAAACAACTTATAAAAAATGCATTTAGCATAAAGCATGTGTTAAAAAATAGTGTTTTTTTTCCTGGTAACATATTTCCTTTAGATGACATGCTGGCAGTTTGAAGCCATAACAATCTCTGAGATTTTTTTATACATTAAACTCCATAATAATACAGTATCTAGTTAAGAACTTATCCAGTGCAGTATTGGGGACCAACAATCACATGGTGTTGAAAGGTGGACACGACTTTTGATAGGAGACAAGTTGCCTCTGATTTGTTGCCACAGTGGAGAAGATTTACTAATCCTAAAAACGGCATAATCAGACAGAGTGTCCAGACCTGCACCAGATTTGTCACAGGGACTAGGCTGGATAATGAATCGAGTGCAGACACTTTCATCAAACTCTCTACCATCTGCTGGTTGAGTTAGTTTGAGACAGAATTTTATTCCAGAATGATAATACAATGTCACATATTAGGTCATGCCCTTCTCCAACTACGTCATGTCCCATTTCAAATAACCCAGGCCCCTTGTCGGACCAGGTGCAGATCATTTTTCTAAACCACATTTTGGCACAATTTACACCACATCTAGGTGCACTGACTTTAGTCAATGTGGGCCATGGTGTTATTATCTTGTGTTCTGTTCCAATTATAACATGAATAATACAGGACTTTTTGTCGCATTATATATCTCCATTTGTATGTACAGCTATGTGAATTATCCTCATACTGTGAAATAATGAATAGAGATAAATAATTGCATAAACAGTACATCTCTAATTTTCCAGGGAAACATCACACGCATAAGGAATAAAAAGATTAGCCTTGAAAATCTTTAAGTCTGAACATGTGTAGCAAGCACACTTTTATATTATGCAGCTGTCTGACCTACTATAATCTCTCTGTGCTCCACGCTACATTTATAGCAGTGCATAACAGGTCAATGCAAATGTTCCCTCACAATACAGAACATAGAAATTGTTTTCACAACACGACTATATGCTCATGAAAGCTTCATATTCTTGTATGATAAATTTAGAGTTGTAGGTCCTTTGGGTTAGAAAAATATCTATAGAACACTATGTTGAAACATTTCCTACAAACAATATATTTAATGTTAAGTTTTATAAAAAAAACAAACAAACAAGGTATTTAACCCCTTTACAGCAGGTTATTTGCTTTAATCCTGTAAATCACCTTCATGTAAATCAGAGTTGCCGGCAGTGCGACGTCTGACAGCGGCAAAGGGTCCCTTTAAGAAATATTTGTGACGCCAGTAAAGCAACAACGGGACAGAGTCCCTTTTAAGACAAGGTGTTGGTCGTGGTTACCCAGGTGTGGGAATGGCCAAGTGGTATAGGGTGGCCTACAATGTCCCTTAATGTTTTGTGTCACGGTGCTCCTACCTGGATAGGCTGGACCCCAGGCATTGTCTTCCGAAGCAGTGAAAGGGTAAAAGTTAACTTGGGGATGAAGAATAAATTGAGTCCAGACCTTGTGATAAAGTTGAAAAGCAGCTTTAATTTGCATAAACGTTTCTCCAAATAATTTACAGACTTTATCTTGGTCCCATCAGGCTTTAGCATGAAACTGTGGCAAGCAAACTCCTCCCTACTACATCTGTTGCTCTCTGACTCTGCTGTACTGACAGGCTTACAAAGAATCTTTGCTTCTTTTTTAGGCTGTACTTCACTTTGTAGTCTGGTCTGTCACTAAATTTGTCTAGGGAAAACTCCTCCTGGCTCCCGAGGCTTTAAGCTGTCTCCTCCATGTCCAGCAGAGCTAAAGGTGCTCTAGCTGGCTTGCTTTGCTTAGCTGGGCACGTCTGATGGCGACATGCCCAGCCCTTGCTACCTTCCTCTAGCTGGGGGTAAGCTAGACTGACCTCTAACTAACTAGTCCCCTCCCCTCCTTAGAGGGAGAGTTAGAATGGAAAGAAGGGTTCCATTTTCTCTAACTGTAGCTCTGCCATGCTTGCTGCCATCTACTGGTGAACCAGGTAAATTACATTTGAACATAACAGTTACAAACAGTAGAAATGCACATTGTGAAGGACCTGCAATAAATACATTAGATGACATGGTGTTCACCACTAAAGACAGTAGCGGGGTGCAGAAGTGGTAATGCCACTCTGGGGAAATACAGCAGCACAAATAATGGTGCAGCCCCAATGGACCAAATTGTCGATAGAATTGGTGGCAGTAAAGATCTAATTTTCGTGCCACACATCTTCTAAAGGACTGAACAAATGTAGTCAGGGATAGGGGGTATGATCACAACATGCAGACAAGGTCTCTTTGTCTCTTTTTCCATTGAACAAAAAAATGGTGGTCCATATCATACTTTCAAGTTGTGCTCTGTTTATTAATATCCCATTTGCACTGCATGATATATGCAATGTTTGCATTATACACCACTATGACTTTAGTTATATATCACTGTACCTTTAAAAATGATGATGTTGATGTATACGAACTTTACTATAATATTTGCTATTGCCACTAAATGTCTCTTTAGTAGCAGACAACAGGGAAAAGATAGATAAGGTGCTGGTAGCAACAGATAGGAGTAGTATGTGGCTGCAGCCACATGGTGTGCTAAGGGAGCTGATATATAAGAAGTGCTTATCACCAGCAGAGCAGTGGGCATTGGCAAATCTTACTAGGACACTGAGCTACCACAGCAGAGCCTGGCTGAGGAGAGAGGCCACGTCCCCATGGTAAGCAAATTGCAATAGAGTTTTCTAGTGCATTTTATGACATGGTCTAGGTGCAATCACATTAATAAATGTGGGCCACTGCTGTTTCCAAACTTCATAGGAGACCAAAGTCTCCCCCCTTAGTTAATAAGGCCCATGTTTCTGCCAGGAAAAGGGGAATTAGGAGAAAATATCCCAAACTATCTTCTGCAAAAATATTCTGTCTGTCCGCTTCTGAAGAATGCCGAAGACCCTACAGGCTTCTGTTTACCTTCATCACTATTCTAGGTCTATGTCGAAACATTGTTTCACCTTCTTTGCGGCTTTTCTGGAAAATCTAAAGTTTTCAGTATATATCACTAAGGTATAATTTAAAAACATTAAAAAAACAACAACAAAAAACAAAGACTAGAGGACTGCAAACACTAGAGGGTGCAGTGGGCTGTAGTGCCGCTTTTCTACATGGTGCAATGGCAATGCTGACTTTATAAACAGGCTTAATTTCAATATACTGTATCATACCAGCTATGTAAACAAGCGTGCTCATGGCTGGAATTAAATGTGTTATGCTGCTGCTGCCCATAAAACATCCTGTTCCACATTCACTACTTGAACACGTGTTTGGAAAATGCACAACAGAAACACATGAAGCGCCATGACCTAAGGGACTATCTATCACACGGGTAGCAAATGAGATAATGACTGGGTTATGCGTGATTGTCTTTGCTGTTGATTAATTGGGGACTTAATTTGAATTTATTCTCTAATGTTCATATCTCTGTGATTCTCTCCAAACCTCAATGCCGGTGAATCAATTATATAATTATATGACCAATGTGTGAACTGCAAGAAAATAAAATCACAATCCTACAAGGGTATTGCCTATCACTACCTTTACATCACTCTTTATGAAGGCTCTGTTGGAGTTTCCACCTTAATAAAACAACACGGACCCCATTGTCAGTGGGCTCTATCGAGTGGCATCTGTCACAGGAGGGATCTGGCACTGCATCTTGTCTTCTATTAAAAATGAAATCCATGATGCTTAAGGCTACGTTCACACGACATTTGTCTAGGGCACAACTTCACAGCAACATTTGTCGCGCGACATTTTGTCGCACTATTGTCGCACTACAATTTTTATAATGGGAGTCTATGGTGTCGCATTGCAACATGCGACATGCTGCGACTGGAACGCGACAGTCGCAGAAAAACCCATCTTGAATGGATTTTTTGCGACTATCGCGTCGCAGTCGCAGCATGTCGCATGTCGCAATGCGACACCATAGACTCCCATTATAAAAATTGTAGCGCGACAATAGTGCGACAAATGTCGTCGTGTGAACGTAGACTAAATCTTCCAAATATAGATGATTTGTTAAATACCCTGCCCTAGTATTGCCTCATCCGGCCTAAAAACACAAATTTTTAACTTTTTTTGATTGAATTGACTGCATGTAACAATAGTGGTTAAAATTTCAAAGACGTGCCCAAGTCCTTGCTCTGATCGGACACATAGTATAATCATTGTGCGCTTTTGATGTGAACACATAATCAGTGCAGAAAGTCAGCACAGTTATTGAGAGCACAAACAATACTTAGAAATCAGCTGGACTTTGTGACTTAAGGATCTCTGTGCCTTATCTATGTGACAAGTCATAGTGGACTCTGAAGGCATCTCTTCATCAGTTGCTTTTATGGTTATATACAGGGGCGTAGCTATAGGGGGTGCAGAGGTAGCAGTCGCTACCGGGCCCAGGAGCCTGAGGGGGCCCAAAGACACTTGTGCCACATAAGAAGACACTGGTATTATAGAAAGTGCATGCTGGGAGGGCATTGTTACAGAGTTTGCACTGGGGCCCAGAATTTTCTCTAGCTAGAGGGAAGGGGTTAGGTCAAGAATTTGGCATGGGGGGTGCCTTTTCAATTTTTGCCTCAGGCAGCACAAGGGCTATGTGCTTCTCTGCCCCTGACCACTAAGCATTGAGGGAAGGGGGCCCAAGCTGAAATCTTGCACCAGGGCCCATGAGCCTTTAGCTACTCCCCTGGTTATATATTTACCATAACTTAATATTTAATTTATGTAGTTATATATTCTACTTTATTTGTCATATGCTGAATGCCTCTCTCACTTGAAACGGTAGAAATAAAGATTCCTTCTAGTCTAGATTTTTATTGTCCCTTTTGTGCCCTTTTCCAGGAATTTTGTGATGGCAATGTGATACCACCTTACTTTACAGAATTCTGAGAAACTGATGTCTCCTACAGGAGAAAAAGATTTATTAACCGCTTAGACAAGGCCTATTTTCATGTTTGCATTTTGGATTTTTTCTCACTACATTCCAATAACCTTAACCTATGAGAGCGTATTTTTTAATGCCATCCATTAACTTACCATGTCTTGTATTGTTTTTGTGTCGCAAAATTGAAAAGAAAAAACAAAGACAGGGAATTCTGTAAGGGTTTTTGGAGTTTTGACATCCAACGTTCCATGTGTGCTAAAAATGACCTGACATCCTTATTCTGCAGCTCAATACGAATGTGGCAATACCATACTTGTATAGGGTTTTTTTTGTTTGTTTTACACATTTAAAAAAATTAAAAACCTTTGAAATAATTAACATTTTCTTTGCATTGCCATATTCTGACAGCCATAACTTTTTTATATTTCAGGCTACAGAGTTGTGTGAGGGTTTGTTTTTTGTGCAACGAACTGTTTGTTTTATTGGTACCATTTTTGTGGTATGTACGACTTTTTGATCACCATTATTCAATTTTATTGAGGGGACTAGATGAAAATGGCGAATCAGACATTTTCAGACTCGGCAATACCTAATATGTTTATTTTTTATTGTTTATATTATATGTAAAATTGGGAAAGGGTGGTGATTTAAACTTTTAATATATAGGGTTTTTTTATTTATTTTTTATTTATTTTTTTTCCCTGTTTTAAATTTTTTTTTTTTACTATTAGCCCCATAGGGTGCTACTACATGGGATCTTTTGATTCCCTCTCCAATTCACCCTAATAGGGTGAATAGGATTTTTACACTCTCCAATCTGAGCTATGACTCGTGCATAGCTTAGTATGGAGAAAGCCATTGCAGGCCTGGATCGCTTCAGCAGGGTCCAGGCTGCCATGGCAACCAATCGGAGCCCCGCAATTTGACTGTGGGGGCTCCAATCGGAATCCAGAGGGAACCGCATCCCTCTGCCTTCGCTCACAGGTTGTACAGGAATACTGCTATGGAAGATCCAGTCTTGAAATGCTATGTCCCCATTAAAATATTCTTAAAAATTCATAACTATTCAGAAGCAGTTAAAAGAAACTGGTTTCTCTCACCCCTAGATGCAGTATTACATGTGGACCATTAAAGGGGTTGTCCTATAATTAATGTTAATAATTAAAATAAGGCATTATATAGTACATGGCAATCTCTTTCTAACAAAGCTAGAACCAGCCCCGTACCTCACATGGATCCAGAGACCTCCACATTCATTGCTCCAATAGCTCTGCTAGATTTATATCAAGCTGGCAGCTCAAGGGGAGTGTCTATTCTGCTGCAGCTCAAGAGGTGTGTCCTTTCTGCTGCAGCTTTCTTCCTTTCACAGCTCAGGAGGCCGTTGAAGGATGAAACTGAGCATGTGCGGCCATCTTAGTAAGTCGGACAAAGAGATAAGAAAAAACAAATAGTATGTGACGCTATACATATAGTTTTCAGTGGCTATGCTAAATTATTCATTTCATGCAATTACAAATGTATTCACATCCAGGTGCTGGTTTGAAAACTGTAGAATATTTTTCTTTGGACAACCCCTTTAAATGAAATGGTTGTCCATATAATGCAGGGAAGCATTGGATTTTCCAGAGCAGAAGCCAGTCTTAAAAAGCGTCTTCCATTTTGGCGCATGGAGAGGCATCCTGTGTAAGAGACACCCCCTTCCCCCCTCTATTATGTCCCTTGTTTTCTGCCCAGGGAAACCAATGCGATTTGTGTAAACTATATTTTGCTGAGAACACATGCTGACATAATGATGCTACCAAAATATCACCAAGAGGTCCTTCGGGTCACTTTCTGTCCCTTAGGAATCATGCACACGACCGTTGTGCATAACGGTCCGTTTTTTACGGATCCTTGGTTCAGTTGTTAAATTCCGCTGTGTTTTAGTATATATTCAGTTTCCGTTCCGTTTTTTCGGAAAAGCATGTCCGGATTGTTTCCGTAGGTGATCCGTTTTTTTAAGGGATGGCAAACGGATACTGTACATTTGTAATCATTAATGTAATGTTTGTAAACAGCAAACACATGCATTTCTACAATATGGATCCGCAAAATACGGAAGACATACGGATGTGTTCAGTATGCATTCAGTATTTTTTGCGGACCCATTGACTTGAATGGAGCCAAGCACCGTGATTTGCGGGTAATAATAGGACATGTTCTATCTTATCTACGGAAATACTGAAACGGAGTGCACACGGAGACACTTCAGTTTTTTTGCTGAACCATGGAAATGAATGGTTCAGTATATGTACCACATACTGAACGCAAAAAACGGCCAGTATACTAAACTGGCTAAACCCCCCCCCTCCTCCCCCCACCCAAAAGCTGTGCCAAGAAATGATGTTTACCATTTAACTTTTTCAATAATAATAATTATTTTATAATAATATAAAATGGCTGTCGTTGATGTATCAAATGTTACACAATATATTCTGATGTAACAGATTTTTTCCAATTTTTTTGTTTCTTTTTATTTTGCTTTTTTTTTCTTAAGCTTTCTTAGTTTTTTGTTACGTAATTGCCAGATATAAAATATTAGGTATCAAAGCTTTTTACAATGCTCAGATCTCCTTATAAGCAATGTTTGAGTCCACCTGGACAAAAAGTTAGAAACCTGCAGGTGGTGACCATGTCAATGAAACTAGCAGATACCGGCCATAATTCTTAAACCAGGTGTAGAATATATATGCAAAACAATGAAACATACTTCACAAAACTTCAAATGGTGTATGTATGAAAAGAACACGGATCCAAAGGAGACCACATGTATCAGTCTTCTGTGAGTGCATAAAGGCTATATATCGCTCAAAGCTCATGACTGACTCCATTCTTGGACAAAGGGAAGAGTAGTAGTATGTTGTGCGTTCATGGTCCTCCTATGTATACAAACAAACACACAAGCATTTAGACAACAGGACAATAAAGATTCTTGCCCAAACTAGAAAACATGGAAAACAAAGTGCATTTGACAAGTTTGTGGTGGATTTTGGTGAATAACTTAACCCCTTAAGGACTCGGCCCTATTTCACCTTAAGGACCAGGCTATTTTTTGCAAATCTGACCAGTGTCACTTTATGTGGTGATAACTTTAAAACGCTTTTTCTTATCCAGGCCATTCTGAGATAGTTTTTTCGTCACATATTGTACTTCATGAAACTGGTAACATTTTGTCAAAAAAGTTAATTTTTTTTGTATAAAAAAATACTAAATTTACCCAAAATTTTCAAAAAAATTGGAAATTTTTCAAGTTTCAATTTCTCCACTTTTATAATACATAGTAATACCTCCAAAAATAGTTATTACTTTACTTTCCCCAAATGTCTACTTCATGTTTGGATCATTTTGGGAACGCCATTTTATTTTTTGCAAACGTTACAAGGCTTTGAAGTTTTGAAGTAAATCTTGAAAATTTTCTGAAAATTTCGAAAACCCAATTTTTAAGGACCAGTTCAGGTGTGAAGTCACTTTGTGAGGCTTACATAAAAGAAACCACCCATTATGACCCCATTCTAGAAACTACACCCCTCAAGGTATTCAAAACTGATTTTACAAATGTCATTAACCCTTTAGGTGTTCCACAAGAGTTCATGGCAAATGGACATAAAATTTCAGAATTTCGATTTTTTTGGGCAAATTTTCCATTTGAATCCATTTTTTCCAGGAACAAAACAAGGGTTAACAGCCAAACATAACACAACATCTGTGGTGAGCCTTAGGGTACTTTCACACTGGTGTTTTTGTTTTCCGTCATAGAGTTCCGTCGTCGGGGCTCTATGCCAGAAAGAAACGCTTCAGTTACAGATAATACAACCGCATGCATCCGTTTGAATGGAATCCGCTTGTATTAACTTTAACTATTTTTTATCATTGTCAAAACTTATCCGTTTTGAATTCCATTGAAAGTCAATGAAGGACGGATCCGTTTTCTATTGTGGCAGAATGTGCCAGAGAAAATGGATCCATCCCTATTGACTTACCTTGGGGGTCATGACAGAAAGAAAACCGTAGCATGCTCTGTCCAAAAAAGAATGGATGGGCAAAAATCCCGTTGGTAAGATGTGGCAAGCTCATAGAGACTTGGAGCTGTGATTGCCGCAAAAGGTGGCTCTACAAAGTATTGACTTTAGGGGGGTGAATAGTTATGCACATTGACTTTTTCTGTTATTTTGTCCTCTTTGTTGTTTGCTTCACAATAAAAAAAAAAAAAACATCTTTAAAGTTGTGGGCATGTTCTGTAAATTAAATGATGCAAATCCTTAAGCAATCCATGTGAGGCACCGGAACAGGAAAAAGTCAGGGGGGTGAATACTTTTGCAAGCGCTGGGGTTCTATGTTTCAATCCGACCAGGGACAACATCTGCATGGAGTTTGTATGTTCTCCCCGTGCTTGTGTGGGTTTCCTTTGGGTGCTCCGGTTTCCTCCCACACGCCAAAGACATACTGATAGGGAACTTAGGCCCCATTCACACGTCCGCAATTCTGTTCCGCATTTTGCGGAACGGAACTGCGGACCCATTCTTTCATATGGGAACACACTTTGTCCCTTCCGGATCCGGAATTGCGGATCCCTACTTCCGCACTTCCGTTCCGCAAAAAAAGAGAACATGACCTATTCTTGGCCTAAGATTGTGAGCTCCACCGGGGAGAGCTTGACGCTAATTTTTGTAAAGCGCTGCAGAAAAAAGTAGTTCTATATAAGTGCTTAGGATAAATATATATAGATAAGTAGTCCATTGAGAGTTGTGAGGGGAAGGTATCTACGAGTAGAATCGAAGCTGTAGAGTTTTGGTATGACAACTCTTGTTCTCCTGATACTGTGGGTCTAGATAAAGGTGTCCACAGAAGACCACTGCATTTATCAGTGTAATTTGTGATGCTCTAAATCAGAGGTCAGCAACCTCCGGCACTCCAGCTGTGGTGAAACTACATCTCCCAGCATGCACATTTGCTTGGCTTTGCTCTAAACTCCCACACAAGTGGAAGGAGCATGCTGGGAGTTGTAGTTGCACAGCAGCTGGAGTGCCAAAGATTGCTGATCCCTGCTCTAAGTCAATCATGCCATTCCCCTTTCCTGGCCGCAGTTAATGGTCTGACTGGAAAAAGTCAAGCGAAGCTGTTTGCAGTGATAAAAGTCCAAATAAAAGAAGGATGTTAAGAGCCAGGAAATCCAGAAAACAAAGAATACATAGAATAGTCACATACAGGCTGTTAGGCCTCATGCACAAGACCGTATGTTTTGCAGTCTGAAAACCGCAGATCCACAAAACACAGATACTGGTCTTGTGCATGCCGCCATTTTTACAGTTCTGTAGAAATATCATATGTCTGTAAAACGGAAAAGTATAGGACATGTTCTATTTTTTTTGCAGAAAAATCGATATACGAATGCAGACAGCACACCTTGTGTTGTCTGCATTTTATGTGGCCGCACTGAATTGAATGGGTTCATATCCGATCCACAAAAAATGCTGATCAGACATCAAAAAAATATGCAGTTGTGTGCATGGGGTCTTAATAAATGAGTTTAAAAAGAAATTTGGATTTATAAAATCCATTATGTTAATAAACCATTACCTCTTCCTTGTTTCTAACACTTCACAAAACATTATATTATTATTATTATTATTATTATTGTTAGTGTTGAATGAATCAAAGTTCACAAAATGGACTTCAATCCGAATTTCAGGGAAAATTGTTTCGCCATGAAGCCTACCGTAATTTTTTTCGTGCTTCGTGGTAATGAATCAATTTCCCGAAAACAAAACAAAAAATACTCACCTCATCCATTTGCACGCATTTGCACACTAATATTCTTCCGCGGCCATCTTAATTGAAGATCCCACACAAAATATTGTGATGTTAATATGCCGGCCAGCGTGATGCCGCGGCGGGATGTTGCTAAGCTCTGACAAAGATATTTCAGCCTTCTCATTGGCCCACAAGCAAGAAGTAGTAGTACCGATGATGGATGGAAAAAAAAAAAAAAAAGAATATTTTTGATAACGAATATATAGCACTATATTCTAGATATTCGCGAATTCTCGAAGTGCCGATATTCGCGATAAAAATTTGCGATTAGAATATTCGCGATCAACACTACTCACAAAGAAATGTGCTTTGTGATGAAGTAATTCATCACAAAGCGGCCAAATCAAATTCTTGTTATTATAATAATAATATTATTATTATTACTATAATCATGTTACAACATTTAGGACACTCTGTTTCAGAGACTCTGTTTCCCTTTTCCCCTGGTTACACATCTTCAAAAAACAAGTTGGTAAAAGTTCATCCTGAAATGGGATGTTGATCACATGGCTGTTTTATATGGATCACAATGCCAAACCATCCAGTGCAAGTATGAGCAAGTGAATAGAAACTGTGGAGCCTATTTAGGGGAAAAAAGCAGATGTGTTGCCTATAGCACAATAAATTTCCTGCAAGTCACTGTCCTGGGAATATTATGGGTAGTGGGGTCTTAAACCTTAAGAAACATTTCCATTATAAACTCATCTGTACAGGGATGTCTCCATAGAAATATAGCATTTGAGGGGATTTTAAAAGCTTCATAAGTTCTTAAAGCAAACGTCTAGCTAATGTTTGGCATGTTACGCTGTTAATATACATGGTTGTCCAGCGTCATGCACCATTTGTCTACATTTTTAAAAGTACAGCTTGCTTTAAAATAATAAACTAATGCCTGGAAGTAAAGGACACCAATGGGAACAGTAAGCACCAGGGGGGACAAATGGAGGAATATTGGTTATTTGATTACTGTTTAAAAATGATTTACTTAACAATCCCCTTAAATCTATGTACAGTATGCTATGCAAATACCGTAGACATGCTAAGATATCATGGTAGCATGGTGAACCTGGGCCGGTCGTTATGGGGCTTGCTACATCTGTATCAGTCAGCTTTCATAGGCGAAGTCATTCTTCACCAAGCGGACAAATCAAATTCTTGTTATTACAATAATGATAATAATATTATTATTACTATAATCATGTTACAACATTTAGGACACTCTGTTTCAGAGACTCTGTTTCCCTTTTCCCCTGGTTAAACATCTTCATAAAACAAGTTGGTAAAAGTTCATCCTGAAATGGGATGTTGATCATATGGCTGTTTTATATGGATCACAATGCCAAACCATCCAGTGCAAGTATGAGCAAGTGAATAGAAACTATTTAGGGGGAAAAAAGCAGATGTGTTGCCTATAGCACATTAAATTTCCTGCAAGTCACTGTCCTGGGAATATTATGGGCAGTGGGGTCTTAAACCTTAAGAAACATTTCCATTATAAACTCATCTGAACAGGGATGTCTCTATAGAAATATAGCATTTGAGGGGATTTTAAAGGAAATGTCTAGCTAATGTTTGGCATGTTATGCAGGCAATTCGGATCTAAGATATGCACCCTATAGCTGGGAGCTGCAGAAATAGATAATGAAAATGGATTTGCATGCCTGTGGTTATTTGGAGAGACTCCATAGTCTACTTAAAGAGAGAGACAGGGAGTACTATTATTACCATCATTGCTGCCTGTAGCTATAATATACTGTGCCTATTGCTACTCATTGTACTACTACTCCCATCATCAATTCAGTAAGGAGAGACTTTATTATAAACAATGTTCCTGGTCATGGACTCCACCATCCATCCACCGGTCTCTACATCTGCCCTCCTGCTTTGCACCCATGTACCTAATGGTTCTTTCACACCTCAGGCCAGGTGTTCGGTACGGCAGATTCGTCAGACAATGTTGGGAAACAGCCAGACAAAAACAGCTGCGTGTATCCGTCTTTGTCTGGCCAATTCTCTTCATATTTGTCGCCTCTGCCAGACCCCATTATAGTCAATGGAGTCTAGCATAAAGGCGGTAGTTTTAGGCAATGCAGGATTCGAAGAACTCCGGCAGGCTGTTCTCTATCCAAAAAGCCTGCCTGCGTTTTCTGCCCCAAGTGTGAAACCAGCCTAACTAGAAGGCCACTCCAACTAACACCAGGCAGGAGCTACCCAAAGGTCCAGGGTGTGCCCCATTTACTGCACAGCCCCAGGGAGTGTTGGAGTAAGAACAGCCACTGTGAATCAACTACTACTCCTATGAGTGCCATACGTACCACTTCCCTTCTCCCAGCTCTTCCTCTGCGGGTTGCTGCAGATTTCTCTGATCCCTCCCAGAAGACTTGGCCACCAGAGTGTGTGTAGTACTGCCTGGTCCATGCTGTATGGTTCTTATGGCCTCCCTGCCTGTTGTCTTCTATTCTCTGTTTCTGTACGCGCTCTCTCTGGCTTAAAGGGCCAGAGTGCATAGCCTATTCAGTCCCCAGCCAATGGTGGCCTTCCCTGCGTTTTTTAAGGTGCCTTCCTCTATGGGAAGATACCTGGGTAATAGGTTCTTTACTTATCTAGTCCGGTGAAGGCGTGCTATGGTCTTGTCCTGACCTCAGATGCCGGACCTCTGCCTGTTTACTAGACTCATCCTGTGTTGCCTGCGCTGACTTACTGCCTGTTTACTGGATTAAATAACCTCTGCCTGCCATGACCTTGGCTTGTCCTCTGACCTTACTCTAAGTATAACTGGGGGCTGGAAGCTTCTAACCCAGCCAAAGTTGTGGAGTCCCTCTTTAAGGCTGCTCTACCATCCAGAAATGAACTATTCATCTTTGTTTCTCAGTGGATGCCACCTGGTAATTTCTCATAAAGTTCATTTTAGCCATCTGTTCTGTGCAATTAACAGAGCTGATTCAGCTACTTGCTTCAGCACCTCACCTTGCACTGCACTCTTTCACACAGACTTAAACAACAGGATAGGACCAAGCCAAAGAGTTTGGACTTTACTCTTCCCTGGTTACAGTTACTAGAAAGAGAATATAACCCCATATACCCAGCCTTCAGGACTGCAATAAGTAAATCAGCAGCACATTCATAATGAGATACAACTATAAAAATAGCAGCAATTCAACACATCACACGTTTCTCATTTTAGCAGTCATCCACTGGGTCACTGCACCATGCACCAGTGTTTCTTGACCTGCCTCTTTCAGCTTTCACCGATCAGACACTACTTCAGGAAGCAATCTTGTGGATTCCCCTCAGCAGAGTCAAGTACCCTTAGGGCTCATTCATACGAACGTACGTGTTCCGTTACGTGCAATGGGGAGAACGTTTGTGAAGCCTCTGGAACGGATCCAGACCCATTCAACTTGAATGGGTCCGCATCCCTCGGTTCCACAAAAAGATAGGAAATATTCAATTTTTTTGCAGTACGGAAGTACGTAATGGAACCCCAAAGAAGCACTCCGTAGTGCTTCCGTAAGGTTCCATTACGTGCTTCCGTTCCTCACCGCTCCACATCTTCTGATTTGCGGACCCATTGAAGTGAATGGGTCCGCATCCGTGATGCGGAATACACACAGAGTGGTGTCCATTTATTGTGGATCCGCATATGCGGTCCGCAATACGGAAACGGAACCCATACGTTCGTGTGAATGAGCCCCTAGGAGTAGTCCTAAGTCATATCTATTCAGTGACAGTGGTCCACACCTGCTGCATGACATGTGGTATCAGGTTGTTATGTAGAACACATAAAATGGTGTTTGGAAAGCAAATCAATAACACGTGCATGTATGGGGCCATGAGTATATGACTCTGATGGTGCAGGCATTGTAGGGTAGGTGATAGTGTACGTGCTTTGAGAAGTAGTAAAACTGATGATAGGAACCAGTCAGATAGTGGGAGCACCCGGTTCCCCAGAGCTAAGGTCTCTATAGTTTCAAAGTAAAAAATAAATGTGGAGGCTAATAAACCAAAACTTCTGAGTCCCCTGGACTATTTTACCTGATTGCCACTTCATTACTGTAGGGTAGGTAAAGCCACAGAGCCTACATGGAGTTTGAGATGATCTGAAACATACAAGGAAGGTACAGCAAGAATAAAATAATTATAAACGAACACCCATCAACGTATTTACCGTCAACCAATTTTCATGCTGAACATCAGACAATGTAATTGTACCCTTAGTAAGGTGGAGCCTGGAGAAATTACATATGTAGCCTATTACTCTATCACGACATAAGGACCATGAAGTTAGCCTTAAAGATATGATGATAAACCATAATTTTCCCACATACAATCTTCTTTTTCTCACGAAACCCCTAAAGAGGTTGTGTACCCCAGGGGCATTTTGGGCAGATCCTCCAGCATGGTTGGACCTTCGATCCCCTGGCGCTGCTCCCGCTGACCAGTCTCTCCCTGTCAACATCCTGGTTGACAAAGGTCAAGTGCCCTTGTAGCCAATGACTGGCTGCAGTGGTGACATGTCCCCTATGCATCATTTCATGTCATTTTTCAAAGGCAGAGATAGAAATGCTAGATAGACAGAATCTAATGCACAAAATGTGCTCATAGTATTAGGGCTCATGCTGAACACGGAACCATTTTAATAGAGCCGCAAAAAAAACGGTCTGTATGCCTTCCGTTTCTGTTTTTCAATTTTTCCATTACATTCAAATATAGAACATGTCCTATTATTGTCCGCATAACGGACAAGGATAGTACTGTTCTATCAGGGGCCAGCCATTCCGTTCCGCAAAAAAACGGAATGCACATGGATGTCATCCGTATTTTATGCAGATCCGTTTTTTTGCGGACTACAAAATACTGAAAAAGCCATACAGTGGTGTGCATGAGCCCTTATAGTGGACAAACCTCTGTGGCATAAATCTCTGCCTTAACCAACCATGATGCAAAGTCTGCCATAGCGCCTCGTAAACAGAAATACCCATCAGGGGAAAAATGTCATTCACAGATAAAAGCATGCTTTATAATAGAAAATAAGGGGTCGGAATGTTCCATTATTAGTGATAACAAGCTCCCTGTGCAGCACAATCATGTGGAGATCAGCGGTGCAGATTGCTTCCTCTCACAGCTTCCTGTTTAAATGCTCTGCGTCTACAGCCAGTGTCGTTACTGTCTTTGAAGTGCTACCAAACAGGAAATTCATAGTAAACTTTCTATGATATATATTTGTTCACACTCAGGCGGAATGGAACATAGATCCAGATAATCTCCCTCCTAGCAGCTAATGGAAATGTGTTAATTACTGTATGGACTGGAAAATTCCTTTGAACGTTTGTTAAGTAGAAGAAGATAGTAAATTGAATATCAAATATTGCATTGTGGAACATTACAGAGAACCTTTCATCAAGGCAAAAATAGAAAGGCATCTGTAAGGGTGTCTTCACACACAGCAGATTTTATTGCAAAACATTCTGCAACTGAAATTCTTTCCCATTCATTTGATTGGGTTGTTTTGGTAACAAATGGATTTCTGCAAGTTGTACTAAACTAAACTGATTTGCAGTTGCAGAAATTTTGTGCAGCAACATTTGCTGTGTGGGAAGACACCCTAAGGCTGCCGCCCTCCAGCTGTTGCAAAACTAAAACTCCCAACATTCCCTGATATCTGTAGGCTGGGAGTTGTAGTTTTGCAACAGCTGGAGGGCAGCAGGTTGGGCACCTCTGGTACAAGTGCAAACAATGTTCATCAGTGCTTGGTCAGCACTAACAAATGCATTTTGCCACCCTGGTACATAATGATCTGACACTCCCAATGTTGATACCATGCCCCGCCGTTCACCCTTATGTGCCACAGGACACCTGGCCTGAAGTCTATGAGGCAGTAAACCAGCACAGGTGGTCTTAAAGCAATGTCACCATTGAAAAGGCCAGCAATACCATACTGCTGCACAGAGTGTCAAAATCCCAGCAAAATCGGGACTGTCAGCAACTATGGGTAAGGCACAGTAGGTGATGACAAAGAGGTACTTACCCTATAAATTGAGCACTGAGACCCACATCTGAGAGCAGGTTCAGTGATGTTGTACTGGAGGTGTAGTAAATGTGACCTCACAAATGTGGTTGGCCATAAAGACACCAGGATATGTAGCTACAAGACAGCTACAGTGGCTCCTCCTAGGAGTAGTGGTGAAATATCCCTTTGGTGTTTCCCAGTTTGAGCTTTATAGTGAGTGATCATGTAGTAGGCAAGAATTCACTGTCTTGACAATGTCACTCCTGACGACATCTTCAGAGGACATTGTTAGGGACATGGGCTGGTGGGTCTCCTGTAGGCATGTAGGTACAGTATGTCATTCTAAGAGTGATGATGTCATAATGGGTGATGGCAGGCAGATGTGGCATCATAAATAGTGCCAGTAACTGCAGCCGCCAGACAGAATGGACCAGATCAGAAACAAAGAGTGTCTTATGTCAGAGGCATAATGCTGACCTTAGGACCTTACTTTGGTTGATGCCATGAAGGCAAGGTGACTGAGGCTGATGAAGTCATTTGGGGGGTTGTCAGGAACAATCTTATGCTTACACTGTAAGCCATTGCATGATAAATTCAGAAGAATGTGGACATTTTCTCGGACATGTCAAGCCCTAATTTGAAAAACCAGATCCATACATGGGCTCTTTGAAGGGCTCCAAAACCTCTGCTCTATACCATGGAAACTTGATTTGGTACTGGATAGGAGAAGTAATATACTGTACAAACCTTTTTCACGATGCCACAATATCTGATTTAGGCATGCAATGGTCTCCATTTTTGTTTATTTTATTGCTATAGTGGGATTCTCTGGATGGTGGCACCCCCATTGAAAAAGATTGTGAAGCCCTAGTATACCTTACTTTAAAGGGTTTGACCAATTTCTATTCTATTTGTTATGTTACATACATCTACATGTCATATCTTATCTTACCTGCACTATGCAGCAGAAGGGCCCTGAATCTCCATCTGTGGTCTATGGTAGGGTGCAAAATGGTGGCACTAACATGATTCACCCATGTCAACCATGTCACAGCTTTCTTTGCTGTCCCTGGAAGGATCCTTTTCTGTGCTGGTGCTGATTATGTTCATTTTCTGTTCAATGCATTCACAGAAGTCAATCTATCCAGAGAAAGTGTTGACATGGCTGAATCACCAATACCATCTTTTACCCTACGGACACAGCTGCCAATGTGTGCAGGTGTTTCTAAAACTCATAGATGGGGGCCTTCAACTGTCACACATTAAATAGATCAGGAGCTACTGCCAAATACTTTTAGAAATCGGCCACTATGACTGTTGAAGACATTTTTGGCACCTTCAATAAAAGGGAAAATTGTTCTCAAGAGAATGCTTAGAGTTATGAAATAAAAAGCTCCTCCAGGTCTTACAAAATATATGTTTTAAGATATTTCTCACAGTAAACGCTATTTTACAATGATCCCATGCTGCTTGCAGAACATCAAGAGTTCCTCATTCTGTTTGAGTATATTTACAAGAAATTACCACTGAAAAAAGTCCAGAGCATAAATCTGCAACTACACAGTGGTATGGAAAGACATTGAACACTTGTCATGGAATTTCATTATTATGTTCAAGGGAGTAAATACTATACATGGCAGCCCATGTAAAGGTAGTTGCTATGAGGCCCATGGAGAGGAGTACAGTTTAGGGTAACCCAATATGCACTGCCAATCGGGGGTATGAACTAACCCCAATAGGCACTACACAGTTATTAAACACAAGAAGAGAAAATAGCTTATCCATACCATCTTCCTACAACCATCGGTTCGAATACAGAAGGATTTGCATTTTTTCATAGGATGGTGTGATAAATTGCGCCAATGCCTGAATGTGGGCTTATTTCAACCTATGCTTTAGTGCTATCTCTTCTATATGTACACCTACTGGAGGCGCGAAGGTTGGATATCCCCTGAAAAGTATGGTATGCTTAATAAAATTCATTTCTTCAATTACATTTTTCTACATTTGTCAATAATAATAATAATAGGAGGCAATAATAATAAAAGTAAACAGGAGATACTTTTATCACACTGTCTGCAGGATTTTTTGCATGTTTTTGAAGCAAACTAGAAGAAATCCTGCAGAAAATACATAAAGTAATCTCCTGCCAATCTCTTTTATTTTTGGCAAACAGGTGCTTGACCAGTGGGACTTAACAGTCCCAGTCCTTCTCTGTGAACAGAGCAGTAGGGGGAGGCTCCTACTGTGGCTAGTTGCCTTACAGCCAGACACCGCAGTTGATGCAGTAATATGAAGTGGTGGCTGAGTAAGAGCCTCATCCTCATCATTCGTTGTAGACTTGTTCACTTGAAAATGTGTTCTGTTTATTCCATATTCATATGAATACACCACATGTAAAGAAAAAGCACGAGAATATGAATACTGTGGGGAAATCCTACCTATAAAGGACTGGTTTGAAATCATGAGAAATTGGTCATTTGTAAGAAAACCCAGTGCCCTTTTAGTGCTCATCATTGTAAAATTTGATTATCCAAACAGTACCTTGCCCCTCCACCCCTTCTATGCATGTTCCAAATTTTTCGTTTACTAAGAAATGTAGTCAATGTTTTGTCTAAGTTCATGACAGAATTTTGGCAAAATGTCATTATACAGGGGTGTCCACATTATTGTTGGGGAAATCCATGTGGGGGCGTAGGTATGATACCACGAAAAGGTTAGTAAAAGCATCACTCCAGTTAGTTCTCTCTTTTTTCTTTCGGTCTTCACAGAATTTCTATCAAGTTAAAGGTCAGGTCAGTTTCATTTTGCTCTATAACTTATTGCCAGGAATCGGAGGCCAGTTTCATTTCTCTCTACCCGACCTTGGTTTTCTGATTCTTTTTCACTTATTTTACTACAGCCTTGGACATGTAAGACATGCTTACATATACTACAAAGTGAAAGAAAAATGTAAGTGCAAAACACAGACGTAAAAGATGACTTGCACCCTACACAGGGCATGCATGCCTTGTATTCTGAACTGCCTTGGCATGTGTACTTGGCCCATTATGCCTGGCCCGACGTTAGCTAACAGACATTGAACTTTTTCCATGATGCAAGTCTTGTAGGCATGTTGTTTTACAAGTAGACAAAAAAGATATGTGTGCAAAAACTACGCACGCACTTGTAATTAATACAGGTATAATGCATTGTACTTTATGAACTGAAGAGTGGAGAAAGAAACGAGCTCATGTTTCACTGTTAAAAGGTCACTGAGTTTTCAGAAAATGTTTGATATGTCACAGAGACATATGAAAAGTTTTGATCGATGGGAGTCCCCATAAAGGGGTAATCTCATCTGAGACAATGGGGGCATACGCTAGGATATGCCCCCATTGTCTGATAGGTGTGGGTCCCACTGCTGGGACCCGTACCTACAACGAGAACGCAGCGGGGATAGCTGTGGCTGGAGGACCCTGGATTTCCCGGGGTCCATCCACAACCACCGCTGCTCCCCGCTGTTCCCATAGAAGTGAATGGGAGCGCACTGCACACGCGCGGCCCCTGCTCCCATTCATTTCTATGGGGCAAACGGAAATAGCTGAGCCAGCGCTCGGCTACATTCCCAGCCCCATAGAAATGAATGGAGGACGTCTCCGCATGCGCAGTGCATGTCCCCACTCCATTCTCATTGTAGGTGTGGGTCTCAGAGGTGTAACCCGCACCTAACAGACAATGGGGGCATATCCTAGCGATATGCCTCCATTGTCTGAGATGGGAAAACCCCTATAAGGCACATAGATGTCATAGAGTTAGGTACCAAAATAGAAAAACTCTCTATAAGAGCAGCTCCCAGTCTACTCCACTGTGTCTACATGGGCAACCGTTCTGTTAAACCTTCGCAAAGGAATATCACATTTTCTCTGCAGTAGCCTCTATGATCAGCTGATCACTGTCTTCATGAGGCATTTCCCCTCCACTTGCAGCTGTGATCTTGTGGGA
The DNA here is from genome assembly GCA_033119425.1 of Bufotes viridis. NCBI lineage: Eukaryota > Metazoa > Chordata > Amphibia > Anura > Bufonidae > Bufotes > Bufotes viridis. The sequence continues at coordinate 217,535,999 of CM065589.1, forward strand.
CAACTCCTTTGTTATCAACGCTCCAGATACATACATTTGGGAATCACTTAAAGAGTAACTAAACTTTTATAATAATTTTTAATATGTTGTCCCTAATCCCTTCAATATACTTTTTTTTTAATTCATTTTCTATTTTTACTACACTTTTACATCCCTAAAGCGCACCATTCAGTGTGCGCTTAAAACTCAGTTCTCACTACACTGCTGAGAGCTCAGCGATGTATGGAATACGGAGTATTAATTTTATGAATGGGGCCACAGCAGTGCAGTAAGGTCAGGAGCGCTCATTGCTGTGCCTGCCGTTCTCCCCGGACAAATTAATAAATAAATGAAGTATATTAGAAAAAAAATTTTTAGGGGATTAGGGACAACATATAAAAAATTATGAAAGTTTATAATTTTAAAAAATTATGAAAGTTTAGTTTCTCTTTAATCAACAGTTTTAATAGAAGAAAATTAGTAGCTATAAGGTGATCAGGGATAGCAGTCACACCATCCATGTCAGGATGAAGGTCGCCTGTGTTTTCCAGCAACATTATGACCTGTTGACTCCAGGGCTCCTTTAAGCTCTGCTTCCTGACAGCTGCTCCAGTATCTGGACAGTGATAACACTCTGCTGCCGATAATTTGCACCAGGACCATTATGCTATGGCTTCAGATCCTCTGTTTCTAGTTTTACATGGCTACTTTGGTACCAAGACCCTGGCTGTGACTGAGCTACACAACTGATCTCTGCACACACATGCAGACACTGGAGCAGTATTCCCCGCACCCTTCCTGTCAGAACCAAGTCTCCTTTTGAGGATCTCGTGGCCTCTGCTGGACTCATATGTTGCCAAATACCAGAAAGTTACTGCACTGTCAGTAACAATTTGCAGACTGAGAGCTAGTCATTTAAATGGGTTTTCTGAGTTTTTTTTTTACCTGATGACCCCCGTGCAGATCAGCAGTTTGAGAAGGAACTGGCGCTTGCAGTAGCGATGTGGCCTTCTTGCAACTTTGCCTAGGCCATGTGACGTCATGTTAATCAGTCGCATGGTGTAGACAGAGCTCAGCCCCATTGAAGTGAACAGAGCTGAGCTGGGATACCAACCACAGCCACTATATATATATAATGTACGCCGCTGTGCCTGGTGAGCTGAGAGAAGGCCACAGTCCTAGTTGTTGGTCTCCCACTGAACAGGTTATTTTCATTATTTATTTATTTTAAAGCATCATTAATTCCATGGCACAGTACATCCAGATGGGTTACACAAATATAAAAATACAATAAACAGACTGGTACAGAGGGGTAGAGGACTCTGCCCTCAAGAGCTTACAATCTATAATTACTGATGACCTATCCAGAGGACAGGATATCAGGTAAAAAGATCTTGGAAAACCTCTTTAACTACACAGTGTTCAATTCACTGCTTCTGCTTGGATGTACGGCTGGGCATGACCTCTTTGATTATGCTATGGTCCTACTGTGCATTGCTACCTTTGACCACTGTGTTTTCACATTTTCTAAAACACACCAGGCATTAACCTACGCCCAGGTAATCACCTGCATATGGTAAGCTTTTTCTCTCTTTCTTCTTGTAAGCTTTTCTTCACCTTTCACTTCTCAAAAACATACTTAGGCCTCATGCACATGGCTTTATTACAGCTCTGTGTTATACGGAGCATTAAGAGGGCATCCATAGAGGTGAATGGGGCCTTCATACGCATACTGATTTTTCAACTGAATGGTGACATCATGCTCTGTTATAGAAATACAGAATCATTGATCCTAGGAATATCTCCAACGAACAGCACCCAGTGGGGGACAGAAAACAATATACATGCCAACAGTCCGGATTTTGACCAGACAATCCCAGGAACCACAATGTAAATCCACCTATCAATGGCTATTTTTTTTTCCAGCTAATATCAAGTAAAAAACAGCTAGTCTTAAATAATTAGTGCCAAGGCAGTAAATATGGCAATTTACAGTCAACCTTACTTTCTGTTAACAAGGCCGTCTAATCAGAAGCCACTTATAGATAGAGAGGCAATCTTCTCAGATGAGCAGTAGAGTTCTTTAACGTTACGAACAATCCAACTAACAACAGGACAAAAACGGCAAATAGCAGTAGTGGTTCTCTTCCCTGATATAGTAGTATATTTCAGAACCTCCTTAATTCCTGCTTTGTAGTCTGGAATTACACCACAGCCTTCTTCTTCTCCTTCTCCTCCTTCAGTCATTGATTGGATAATGCTACTATAATAACCACAGTAGTATCCAACCGAACAGACTGTACCTGAAGCTCCAGCTGTCAGCACCCTGAAAGTTTTCTCAAAGGCAACAGCCTGTACCAGAACCTGGGCACAGTACCCAATATGAGCACAAACCCTGATCTCCCAAAGCGGAAAGGGCAGCCACTAGCCCACATGAGGAACACACAGCATCCCTACGCTTATAGACTACAGGGACAACTGACATGAATTTTCTGACTACTCATGGCTTTTGGCTCCATATTTTATCCAACGATCCTATTGAAAAGGGCACGGCCAGTAATAGAAAGTTGTATGTGAACATCAACACACTGTTCATACAGAGCATAACCAGTATAGCATGGTGTTATATTGGCCACTGCTGCCAACAGCTCTGACAATTGTCAGCCTAATAGTTCAAGCCACCCTGTAGAATACATAACACTAAAAAAATACATAACTATAAAATAAATCACTTATATCACAAGCTTCTTAGAGTATTATATGATTCTCAGTATACAATATAGTTCTGACTTACTGGTCAATATAGACCTAGAAGCGAATGCAGTCAATTTTCTAGACTTTGCTTTTGTAAGTTAATGCTTTTCCAGAGATTGAACATTCAGAGTAGAGATGAGCGAATCAAAGCTGACGAAGTGGAATTCGATCCTCACACTTCGTGGTAACCAATCCTAAAGTGGCTGCTGCACGTGTGAGGACATGGAGCAAGGAACTCTGTGAAGGGGGAATCACCCATAATGCCATGCATGCAGCCAATCAGCAGCCTGCCAGGCCTGTGATGTCACAGCCCTATAAATAGCCTCAGCCATCTTGGATTCTGTCATTTTCCAGAGTACTTAGTGCAGGGAGAGACGTCAGCATGCACTAGGGACAGTGCTAGAAAAAACTTAATTGTGCTAAAAAAAAACTATTTACAATTTCAGGGAAAGATTATTCAAGGTGTATGGAAAGGATAGGGAGGAATCATTCCACAGCATTTATGTTGAACAGGTTATAGCCTGGGTAATAGGAACAATCCTATTACACCTTGCTGCACTGACTGGGGACCCAAATTGCCATTATACAGCTCTGTAATTCCAGCAAACCGTTCTTGTTATTGGGGTGCAAGTGCTGTTTGATACAGCCATTAACAGGGTTTATTACAAGGAAATATTTCTACGTCTTATTTGCCCTTGTGCGGTGCAGTTACTGTATATGTTCTAAAGCATTTTTTGTCTTGTATTACTGGGACAAAAAGGGCTTATTAGCCATTATGTGATGAAGTGCAAAAATTAGAGCCCTTTTTATCGTGTACTAGTGGCAAAAGAAAAATATATTTGCGATTCAGCGGTGCAGTTATATGTTTTAAAGCCCATTTTTGTTGTGTATTAGTGGCAAAAGTAAAATATATTTGCCGTTCAGTGGTGCAGTTATATGTTCTAAAGCCTTTTGTGTCGTGTATTAGTGGAAAAAAGAAAAATATATTTGCCGTTCAGCGGTGCAGTTATATATTCTAAAGCCTTTTGTGTCATGTATAAGTGGAAAAAAGAAAAATATATTTGCCGTTCAGCAGTGCAGTTACATGTTCTAAAGCCTTTTGTGGCTTGTATAAGTGGAAAAAAAGAAATATATATTTGCCGTTCAGCAGTGCAGTTATATGATCTAAAGCCTTTTGTGGCGTGTATAAGTGGAAAAAAGAAAAATATATTTGCCGTTCAGCAGTGCAGTAATATGTTCTAAAGCCCTTTTTGGCGTGTATTAGTGGCAAATAAATATATATATTTGCCGTTTAGCGAATATGTTCTAAAGCCCTTTTTGGCGTGTACTAGTTGGGAAAAAGAAAAAGGGCTTATGAGCCATTCTGTGTTGAAGTGAGAAAATTATCGCCTTTTCTGGTGTGTATTAGTGGCAAAAAAATATATTTGCCGTTCAGCGGTGAAGTTCCATTGTACTACAGAGATTTAAAGGGTGTATTAATAGGATAGATACGTACGTCTTATTAGCTGTTCTGCGGTGAATTGTGATTGTTATATTTATTTTTTGGGGTTGTATTAATAGGAAAAAGAGTATGGGAAAATTGATGGGTGCTTGTAGACTTTCTTCTGTATGAACCGAATTAAGTCGATTAGCCATTCAGTGGTGAAATTTGTTTGTGATACAGACTTTTTTGGGAAAATTGGTCAGCTGCTGTAACTATGGTCAAGGACAATATATGTCCTTTACGGCCCACTGGGTGAATGTGGTTCCTGCACAGCCACACTAGCAACTTTGCCAGGTGACGCCGCTTCCACCTCCACGTTCTCACGCCATTGGTCCTGCGACAATGTCTGCCTCTGCCTCCTCATCCTACACTGTATCCTCAGCCTCCACTGCAGGGACAATTCACAGTGTCCCTCCAGCATAACACATGTGCAGGGCATGGCTGTTCTGCAGCACATTTGCCTGGGCGAACGGAGTCACACAGGGGAGAAACTGCTCTGTTTCCTTCATCAAGAAATCGAATCCTGTTTCTCAGCAACAACTCAAAATCGGAACCATGGTGACTGACAACGGGAAGAACATGGTGTCGGCTCTGCGTCAAGGAGGGCTGAGCCATGCGCCCTGCATGGCACACGTGTTTAATCAGGTTCTCAAGCAGTTCCTGAAGTCTTACACCCATCTGCAAGACATCCTAAAAATGGCCAGGAAACTTTGCATGCACTTCAGCCACTCGTACATCGCAAAGCACACCCTCCTTGAGCTGCAGCGGCAGAACAATATACCCCAACATAGGCTGATATGTGACGTTTCCACCCATTGGAATTCCACCCTCCATATGTTGGACCGACTATACGAACAGAGAAAGGCCATAAACGATTACTTGATGATACAAGCGGACAGGTGTACTCCTCTGTGTAACTTCCATGTCAGCCAGTGGCAGCTCATGCATGACACCTACCGTTTGCTCAGGCCCTTTGAGGCCAAGTAATTTGTCAGTCGCCAGAACTACGGGATGAACAAAGTCATTCCACTGCTTCATGTCCTGGAACAGATGCTGGTAAATCTGGCTGGTCAGGGGACTGGAGACTTGGCGCCTAGATCTCATGGCCACATGAGCCTTGTGGGTGCTGAACTGGAGGAGGAGGAAATTGGAGCACAAGCAATGTGTTGCGAAATTGGTGGTTTTCTACACAGGTGACAGGAGAGGAGGAGCAGGAGCAGCTAGAGGAGCTATAGGGCGATGAGGAAGATGAGGCAGAGGACCCAGACACACTGTGGCAGTATGCAGTAGAGATGGAGGCAGGGAGTCCCTCCGAGTCACTTGCACAAATGGCCTGATGCATGCTCACTTGCTTGCGTAGTGACAGCCGAATTGTCACCATTCGGCAGAGTGATGACTTCTGGCTCTCCACCTTGTTGGACCCTCACTACCGGTCCAAAATAGGGGCCTTTTTTACACCCACTGAGAGGGTGGACAAACTGAACTACTATAGAAACATCCTAAGTAGTCAGTTGGCCGCTGCCTATCTGCGCCATCGTCCATCCTCTCACAGGTCTGACCGGGGGGGGCCCTCTGTGCTCACGTTCCTCTGCTATGGCTGTTGTTGCAGGGTGGGAGGGTAGGAGAAGCTCCAGCTCCATCTGCAGCAACTTGAGCCTAGAGTTGCTGATGAGCAGCTTTCTTTACCCGCCTAGCGAAGAAACTACTCACCAGCAGCAGCTAGACCTGGAGCAGAAGCTGAATCAGCAGGTTGTGGTATACTTGGACAGTACCCTGCCACCCCACATTAAAGATCCACTGGACTACTGGGCAGAAAACCGGATTTTTGGCCGCAACTCGCAGAGTTTGCCCTGGAAAAGCTGTCCTGGCCGTCCAGTAGTGTGACATCAGAAAGGGTGTTTAGTGCGGCGGGGGCCATAAATACCCCAAGAAGAACTTGCCTGTCCACCCAAAATGTGGAGAGACTGACCTTTGTCAAGATGAATCAGGCTTGGATCAGCCAGGATTTCCACCCACCAATGTCTGATGCATCAGACTAGATCATCCATGGTGCCACACAAACACTTTAACAAAATAGACTGGTTTCTTCTGGCTACCTGCCTCAGCTACTATTCTGATGCTGCAACACGCCTGATGCGACACATCTGATGCCAAGTGCTCCTTCTTTCACCTACCATCTTCAGCTGGTATTCGTATTGCCACCCACCTCTCCACTCTGTCAACGGGTCACTTTGTGTTCTCCTGATGCTGCTGCCACCTCCTCACTATGTCACCTTGCCACTTTGTAGTCTCCTGATGCTGCTGCCACTTCTCCACTCTGTCAATGGGTCACTCTGTGGTCTCCTGATGCTGCTGCCACCTCCACACTATGTCACCTTTCCACTCTGTGGTCTCCTGATGCTGCTGACACCTTCACACTATGTCACCTTGCCACTCTGTGGTCTCCTGATGCTGCTGCCACCTCCACACTATGTCATCTTACCACTCTGTGGCCTCCTGATGCTGCCGCCACCTCCACACTATCATTCTACCACTCTGTGGCCTCCTCCTGATGCTGCTACCACCTCCAGACTCTGTCATTGGGCCACTTTGTGGTCTATTCACATGTCATCTCTGTTTTGGATCCACTGCTGTTTTTTTTTTTTGGCCCTAGCAATACTGATGGATTATTGACCAAATGCTGACCGAGTGAAGGCAGATGCTCAACAGACAGGATCCGTTTTTTGGGGGTTATTGTTCTGACGGATCAGAGAAAGGGCAAAATAATTAGTGACGTCAACACAAACTTACTGCGGACAGCCTGTCCACTCTGTTGGGGAGCTCTACTTGTATAAGCATTTAATAGAACAGGTTCTGTAGACATCTATGTGGAATCAGCTGACGACGGTGTAAAAGGAGTGCGCTTCTTCTTGACGCTAATTAATTTTAATGGGTCCGCAAAAAAAACGAAAGTTACTCCGAGTGCATTCCATTTCCATATGTCCGTATTTCAGTTCCGCAAAAAAAATAGAACATTTCCTATTATTGTCCGCATTACGGACAAGGATAGTACTATCAGGGGCCAGCTGTTCCGTTCCGCAAAATACGGGATACACATGGACTTCATCATTTTTTATGGATCCGTTTTTTGCGGACCTCAAAATACATACGGTCGAGTTCATAATTGAGTTATTTGGTCAGTTTTGGTCTCATGACTGCCCAAAAAAGGGAAGTGTGCAGTGATTTTAATAGCGATGCCTGTCACCTGCATTATTTCACTACCACAGCAGACTCCCTATGCGTGTTAATGCAAGGCACAGTGTTCTACACCATTATAAAGGCTCTCTGAAGCCCAGAAATAGCGAACCGAATTTTTGAAAAATTCTAATTTATAATTCAGAGGATTCTAGCTCTTCTGAGAAATTCTGCAGTAACGGCAGACCCGGTGAAAAGTGCAGAAAAGCTAAAGGCTTCAACAATCACATTTTTCTAAGGTCATTGCCCTAAACATTGACTGCTTGGAAGATAAAATAGCACTTCATATGGATTACCTATCTGCTACATATAAAGATTTGACACAATGACACAGATTTTAGAACAAGTATGTAAACTAATCTTGTAGGTAATATGATTCAGCCAATGTTTTAAATATGCAGCACATTTTTTACATATTGATTATGTCTCTCTTCATTTTTAAGTAGATTTTCACAACATATAGATTTTTACAGGCAGATGTTGGTGCACTTCGCAGTAAACTTTGAATAAATCTATTTAATTTAACAAGTATGAGAAGATACGGGTGGGGACACAGAGGAATGTAGGCCAGATTATAACCTAAAAGCTGACATGCTGTGAGGTTCATGAAACAAAAAAAAATTGTAAAAAAAAAAAAATGAAAGGCAAAAATACGGCAACGTGAGGGCTATGGCACCAATATGAAAACAGGCCTGCAAATAGATGGGATTTGCAGGCAAAAGCTGCACAGGTGGGCATGGACATAGAGCGTTAGTTCAGAATAAAATAAAATTGGTCAGAAATCAGTGGACAGGAACCTACAGTTATAAGGGATGTCTATGTTTCTGTTCTACAGTGTTCAAGCCTTATAATCAATGGTGCCTTACAGCAGAGCATCAACATAGCATCAATCTACCATTATGCATGACTAGTAATTTCTGTTAATTTTATGTTTGGTCCAAGTATATTTTCGTATGTATTTTAAAAACCTTTCCACCACGACTGCAGATGAAAGTTCATGACGTTTGCCAGCAGTTGGTACCACCCTAGTCTATTTTTTCATTTATTTCCACCTAATTTCACTTGCATTATCAGCTTAGGCACTCTCCTGAGCAAACACACCCGTCAGCAGGGACTGTTGGACTTTCAGCATTTGCTATGCATGCAGCCCACTTTTGTAAATCTATCTTTAGAGACAAATTAGTCATACTGATAAGAATATATAAGAAAAGCAATGATTAAATTTATTCTTATATAATTGCATGAATAACGATGGTCTAAGGTTATGTCCACTGTTTAATGACTGGAGCAATCAGGGGTGGACTGGGAATTTAAAGTGACCCTGGAAAAAAATAAAAAATAAAAGTGGCCCAAAGTTGTAGACGGGTAAGTAGGGAGGAACAACATAAGTAGACGTGGCCAGCAATTCTGTAGTGCAGCACAAAATACTGACCCAGCAGAACCAAATACTACAGTGCAGCACAAAATACTGCTGCCCCCACCACAGAATTCCATTCTATCACCGTCCTGTGGATGCCAATACAGTTGAATGCAGGAGGGCACTTTCTTCTGCCAGCCAGGTGCATAAGCACCAGATGCTCCTAGTAATAATTAATGCTAAGAGCATCAGATCACAATGTAACTGACCGGCGGCCATGAAGAGGGCTTGGGCTGCCCCCTGTGGAAGGGTCTACTAGGAAATTTCCTGTAGGGTCTATGGCTAGTCCATCCCTGGGAGCAATCTGAGAAGGAGTTTAGTTCTTTATGGTTTCCCTGCTGATTTTAGACTGTTTTCTGACAATATTGTATCCCATACCTGATAGATTAGCTTAAAGATATTGATGACCTATCCTTTAAAGGGAACCTGTCACTAGGAAATTCCCTGATAAACCAGGCATGCTGCCTTGTAGGGCTCACTCTGATGAATATAATGATATTTTTAATCCATATGCTAATGAGCTGATTTGAGTCCAGTGAATAATTTGAGTCCAGCATTTTTTCTATTCAGAGCTGTAGCCCCTCCCCTATTCACTTCTATAGATCAATAAGTAAATAAACCACGCCCCTTTAACAACTGAAGAAGTGAATAGGGGAGTGGCTACAGCTCTGAATAAAAGTACTATTTCTCCACAATAAAGCAACAGATCACCAAGTGAAAGGTATCATTATATTCAGCAGTGAGCCCTACAAGGCAATATGCCTGGTTTATCAGTGAATTACATGGTGAGAGGTTCCCTTTAAATAGTTCAACAATATCAGATTGGTGGTGGTCTAAAACCTGGCACTCCCACTTATGAAACTGTGCTCCGTACACTGTATAGTCAATGGAAGCTGAGTGTCAGCACACTGGTGCCCAAAACTACACAGTGTGCGGAGCCTTCTGCTTCTGCTCCGTACACTGGTACGTTATGGTGGCTCCACAGCAGCTAAAAACAGCTGATTGGTGGGGGGCCAGGTTTCAGACCCCCACCAATCTGAAATTGAATTTGTGATCTATCCTGAGGACAGGTCTTCAATATATATATATCAATATCAGTATAGCTGATTGGTGGGGGGCCAGGTTTCAGACCCCCACCAATCTAAAATTGTGATGTATCCTGAGGACAGGTCTTCAATATATATATCAATATCAGTATAGCATGAAGATCCCCGTTAAAATCTGTGGATTACATTTTTCCAGCTCTATAATCTTAAATTTGGGGGACTGGCTGACTATACGCCTACTAGAAAACATGGTCAACCTGTCTCAACTAAACTGATAAATGATCATTCAGCACTTAACGCCAGTTATAGAACCTTGCCAATAAATCCTTGAGACATATTTATCCAGTTACCCTCCTGTCCTTATTTGTTCTTGCATAAAGCTAAATTCTACCAAAAATATATGCAGTAATATAACTTAATTTCTGAAATGAGTTGATTGTAACGCATACATTATATTACATGGGCACATGGAATGATCAACAGAATTGAGCTGTTCAGATATGACGTATATCTACTTTTTCCAGTTTAAATTTTGCGCTATGATGCAGACATTCAAGTATGATGTCATGACTGTGGTTTGCATACACCATATTCGTCAGCAGAAATCAAAGGTCTCTTTCATCTAGATCAGCCAAATACTCATGAAGGAGACTTTCCTTACTGATCAAAAACTCCCGCCATTCCCTGTGCATTACTCATCATGTAATGAGAAGGGTTTGACATCTTTATGCCAGGTAATGAGTTTTACTATGTCATCTAGTTCCAAGAAGCTTTGAAGTGTACTGGAGGCTCATACAACTACTCCACGGCTCTTGGATTCCTTCAGTTATTCTGTGGTGAGATACATCAGAGCCTTTTTACTGATGTGTCTTGGAAGACCACATTTGCATGGGATACCAAGCTTTTACTCTACCACACATAGTTCTCCATTCATATTTCATGCTGGCCACACATGTTGAGGAACATGCAGCAGAATCCAGTTACTGGTCTAACACTGAAGGCTGTGTAAAGATAATATACCATGAACCACATTATAATCACAGAATAACCATAATATCATTATTATTTGTATTATTCAGATAATTTTTAAGATTGACTTTAATTATTGCATTGAGTTATTGCTTCTTGTTCTAATTACTTGTAATGTTTTTTTCTATGATTGTTTGAGTTACTGTTTTTAAATATTTAGGGCGAGATTTCTGAACGCAGGTCTAGATACCCCCTATACTGCTAGAGGATGCGCCAAATTTAGGCAGAGGCGTACGCTTCTCATATATTTGGCCGTGCTGTGTGACACCCTTAAATCTACAACAGCCTCCTAGCTGTCATAGATTTGAGTTTTTATTCACGAAAGATGAATGAGGTGGGCCTGTGGCACAGATTAGTAGATTACTAAATGTCCTCTTTAGTGTGTTGAAAGATAAATGATATTGTTTTAAAGGTGGTTTCTAGGCTAACGTTATTGATGACCTTTACTCAGAGTAGGTCATCAATATCAGATCAGTGGGTATCCGACACCTCACACCCTCGCCGATCAGCTGTTACCTGCAGCCAGAGTGACCATTGAGAATCGAGCTGGAAGCGCAGCTCCTTTCAAAGTGTGGCGGTCATGGTGGGTTACTGAACTTTACCATCTGCTTGAATGGGAGCTGAACTGTAATAGTCAGCACGGCCACTACACTTTAAATGAAGCTGTGCTTCCAGCTCCATTCTCAGTGTACAGCTGAACGGTGGGGATACTGGGTGTCGGATACCCACTGATCTGATATTGATGACCTATATTGAGGATAGGTCATCAGCATCGTTAGCCTGGAAAACCCCCTTTAAGAATCAGACTGAATGGATGAATGACAGTAAGGCTTAAAGCTGATTTCCTGAGATCATGACAATATTTCGTTCTTGGTATTTGTGATAACATCTGCTATAGTTTGCAGTGGTTGTTATTAAATATCCCTCCTCCTACAATTTTTTTTTGTTCTAATGAACTAGGCTACTTTGACATTATGCAGAAAAATATCTGCATTCAGTCGCTTCCACTTTGAACCACAAGTATTAGCAGAATAGGGAATAGATTTAATCAGGCATGTTATAGGGATTCCCTTTATAACACAAATTTTGGAAAAACTATTCTCAGAACTTTGTATTGTGGAATTCCTCAGTTATTCCACCTGACAAAGTAAGAATGAATTGAAAACTTGGTGTTACCAGTATTCATGCCAATAGGGTGTTTCGCTATGTACTAAAATGCTGTAACTTTAAGGGTGCCTTCACAAACAGCAGGTTTCATTGCAGAAATGTAGTGGTGGCAAGCATGCAGATTTTTGTTAAGCCCCATTCAGATGAATTGAAATTTCTGCATCTAAGTCTGTCTTGAGTGAAGGGACATACAACACACCATAGGCAAGGAGAATGGTAGCAGCCATTTATCAATTTATTTGTACTTTGCCAGGAAGAATTACAGTGTAAGGGTCCTTACACACATGAATTTGGCACTGGTGTTTTTTTACCACTAAAAAGAGACCATAATCACAACTCCCAACTATCCCGGATCCAGTGGTGCAGTCCTGGATTTCGGTGGCTTTGCCGTGGCCCTAGAACGGCTCAGGTATGTGCTGCTCTCAGCTATATGTAATGGTGAAGTGGGGCAAGCCGTCCACTCCATGCTTCATCATTCAGCTCAGCTGCCGGCGCTCCCCAGCAGGCATGATGCGGTCACACAGCGCACTGCTGGTCTGTGTAGGAGGAGCGTGCAAGACACAGAATCATTTATTTATTTATTTAACTTTATTAAGAAAAGGGGCACTACTTAAGAGGATGCAAATTGGGCACACAACTACTGTGAAGGGGGCACGGTGTGGGCATACCTACTGTGACGGGGCACAGTGTGGGCATAACTACTGCGACAGGGCACAGTGTGGGCATAACTACTGCGACGGGGCACAGCATGGGCATAAGTACTGCGACGGGGCAGTGTGGGCATAACTACTGCGACTGGGCACAGCATGTGCATAAGTACTGCGACTGGGCACAGTGTGGACATAACCACTGCGACGGGGCACAGTGTGTGCATATCTACTTTGACGGGGCACAGTCTGGGCATAACTAGTGTGATGAGGCACAGTGTGGGCATAACTACTGTGACGGGGCACAGTGTGGGCATAACTACTTGGACGGGGCACAATGTGGACATAATTACTGTGAAAGCAACACAATGTGGGCATATTTGGTGTGTGGTGGCACAAAGCGGGAATAATTACTATGTGGGAGCATTAAGTGGACTGGATGGGATTGGGTGTGTAAAGTTATGCATTGGGTGGAGTTAGAGGTGTGGTTTAGCATGAAAACATTTACTGCACGGCTGCTACATACCACAACAGCCACACACGTTTTTTGTTTTTTTTAGCCACCCGCAGTTCTGTTGCCTTTTTTGCTTTTTTTTCACACAGTTTCTTACCTCCAGGGGCGTAACTCCCATAGCAGCATACCATGTGACTGCTATGGGGCCCAGGGCAAGAGGGGCCCATTCTTAGTTGGGATTATCGCCTCTTATACTGGAGGTGAAAACTTGGTCAGGACTCTACCCTCTGAAGGAACAACTTTTAGCAACGAAAGCAGTGGAAAAATGGCCCGAGGGTCATTGAAAGGCGTTTAGGCAGAAACCCTTCTGTCCTGTGGGGGTCCTGGTTTGAGCCTTGCTACAGGGCCCTTACTTCTCTATGTACACCATTGCTTACCTCTAGCATTTTCTATACTTTTCTCCTATGGAGAAGGTGTTGGCAAAACGCCAAGAGAACTCCAAGTGAAAAAAAACTTGTGAGCCCTGCTTTCATATTTCCCATAACGTCTGGAGATGTCATTTTTACTGGAAAAAAAACACACCAAAAACCAGCAAAAATTCATCAAAATGCCAGAAAAAAACTGTTAAAGTAGCCTAACTGCATAATGCAGAGTTCTAAATAATTGCTACAGAAATGTTATTTCACAGATTCACTATAAAAGATGTCAGAAGAGAGGACTCTTTAATCAGTGTCTGCAGCTTTCTAATACCTTCTGTGCCTCACATTCTCTCCACTTGCTCTGCAGTGCATAATGAACCCTATTTTAGTATCACAGATAACATTAAAGATGCATGATATGCTCCACTTGTATTGTAGACCACTGTCAGAAATACCTGCCAGCATTATCTCGCATTAGCATCTTCTGCTAACAGGTTCCGCTATCTTGCTAAAATATGGATCACATGCATATGTCGATCTTTTTATAGTAGCCCCAATGCAGGACAAACTGCACGACCAATGCCTCATTCAGACGTCTGTGGAGAACATGGATCCATCGTTTTTATTCACACATCCTTGTTTTTCCACTGATAGTGGGTCAGTGAAAGAACAATAAAGACAAGTACTATTTTGGCCTGTGATGAAGACCAAACATACTCAGTAAATGCTATAGGGGGGATTTATATTTCCCCCATACAAGTTTTCTGGCGTAAAAAAAAGTCACAAAGCTTTTTAAACACCACTGAGCCTAAATCTAAATCTTTTTAAAACCACCCTTGCCACTTTCCTGAAAAGGGGGTGTGGTGAGGGTGGGGATGGAGCCAGTGGGCCCCGCACATTTATCTTCTTTTACTCCAGTTTTCTCATTATAGATTTGGCGCATTCTACAGCAGTGCAGGGAATATCATAGACAAATGTGAAACTCTAATCTGTGATAAATTCACCTCTATCGGTCCATGAAAAACACTGACCGAACACAGGTGGCCTCCATGTACTGTGTCAGTGGTTTCCAGTGGTAGAAGATGCTCTGGAATTCTTTTTTTTCAGCCTAACAGTGCATGTAAAATATGGAAGACACATGGACACATAGGGCAAAAAACAGATACACAGAGCATTAACACAGATCATCACGGACAAGCCCAAGGAGGGAAAAGCGGTGCATGTAGCAAGCAGTGGCAATTTTTTTTCACCATAAACCACACTTCTAACTCTGCCCAATCTATGTGCGCCCAATCCTGCCCAATACCCTTGGTACCCCCACACAGTAGTTCAGCCCTCTTAGTATCCCCACACAGTAGTTATGGCTCCTTAGTGCACCTACACAGCAGTTATGTCCCCTTTGTATGGGGTGCCATTTGTGCGCAATGTATTTTGTCACATAGAATGTCATTTCGTCGCACAGAATTCATTTTGTTGCACAGAATGTCATTTTGTGACACAGGGAAATAACCTTGTCACACAAAATTTTACTTTGTGGTACAAAATGTCATTTTTTGACACAAAATGTTATTTTGCAACATACAATTCTACAAAATGAATCTTGTCTATCCAAAATACATTGTGTCACAAAATTCACTGTGAACAAATGGCACCCGATACCGTAGTGCTCCCACACAGTAGTTATCACCTTTTAGTCCTCCCACACAGAGGTTATGCCCCCTTAGTGCCCCCACACAGTAGTTATTCTCCCATACTAACTTCAGCTTTAATTTTTTCCTGAATTTCACATAGTACAAAAAAGTTTGCCGACTCCTGGTATAGTTTACTTTATATACAGGATGCAAAATATTACAAAAGTCTTACTTTATTAAGTCTTAATATATCTGAAACTATTAGAAACAATAGAGATGCACTTAAATAATCCAGGCTTCTATTTTTATCAGCCATTAATATAATTTCCACAGTATCGATTGCACCTGTAAAAGATTGTTCTCAATAATATCCTGAAACCACTTATTCATCATTTCAAAGACAACCAATCTTGTTGTTTTTGCCTCCGCAGAAGTCTTTTATGTAAGGATTACCTGCACAAAGAGATCTTTTCTCTTTGGAGTTCAGTAGAAACTCCTAGGCCTACGTCTAGGAGGAGAATCTTATTCTCCATGTAAAGTTATGACTCCTGTGAATCTGATTGAAAGGTTATTCTCATAAAGAATTCACCTTCAAGATTAGGAGCATTGTTTCTTTTTGGCTTTACACTGTTTGCCAAACTTGTCTTATTATTCATACATTGGCAAAGGGCTCTACAAACAGGGAGAGCTGTTCTCACGATAGCAAAGGGCTGTCAGTTATGTAATATGTGTCTGAACCAATGCTAGTTATGCAAGACAGCTAGCGTGCAGAATGATATACAATAAAGATGAGCAAATAGATTCAGCACAAGCTGAATTTGTTATGAATTTCCCAAAAGTTTTGAATTTGGCGAATCCAGAATCCGAAACTTTTAGGATTCATCCTGAACCAATTTCTGGCATCTTATAGTTCAGAAGACAAGGAAGAAGGATTCTGCCACCAACAGGGGATACTTTTTGGACTGTTTTTAATTTTAAAAAGCATAAAAAATCAGCTAGTGCAATGTGTTCTTATACAGGCTGTATGTTACTGCCAGCTACCATCCGTTTACCCGTAGCTTTGACTTACAAATTCCGTCTTGAAAGGGATTGAATACAGTCCTAGGAAAACCCAGAGTTTCAAACACAACTTTGGGGCACTTTTGATTGGGATTGAATTTATTGACTGAATCAAATCAGACAGCTGATTCAACTGAAGCAGACCAAAAGCAAATTTTGATATATTTGCTTATTTCTAATATATAGATGAGACATTGATCCGATAAATAGAATTATCCTTTAAGTGAAGATCCACCTATTAAACTATACATGTTTTTAACCCCTTAAGGACCGGGGGTTTTGGGATTTTTGCGTTTTTGTTTTGCGCTCCCTGCCTTCCAAAAGCCATAACATTTTTATATTTCCGCTCACATAGCCATATGACGGCTTATTTTTTGCGGGACAAGTTGTACTTTTTAACGCTACCATTTATTTTTGCATGTGATGTAGTGGGAAACGGGAAAAAAATTCCAAATGGGGTGAAATTGCAAAAAAAAAGCAATTTCACCACAGTTTTACGGGTTTTTAAATTTTTTGCGGGGCAATCTGAACTTTTAATTGATACCATTATGGGGTGCGTATGATGTTTTGATCACTTTTTATTCATTTTTTTTTAGGAAATGAAGCGTCCAAAAATGGCGAATTAGCCATTTGGACGCTTTCTTTCCGTTTTATGTTTACCGTATGGTGAATATTTTTAATATTATTATTATAGTATGGGCGTTTTCGCACATTGCGACACCATTATGTGTAATTTTTTATTTTTTATTTATTTTATTTTCATTTTGGGGAAAGGGGGTGATTTGAATTTTTATATTTTTTATTTAATTTTTATTTTTAAACTTTTTTTTTTTTTTACCACTTTCTTATAGTTCCCATAGGGAACTATAAGATACAATCATCAGATTGCTATTCTCATATATTCCAATGCAATAGCATTGGAATATATGAGAAAATCACATATTTCCTATGGAGCCTATTACAGTCATAGGCTCCATAGGAATACTATGTAGTACCCTAGGTTTCATTCACAGAAACCTAGGGTACTACATGCATGCTCCGGCTCCCCCTTGTGGCCATCAGGAGCCGGAGACCGCAAGTGAAACTTTCGGTTTTTGCGTGATCAGATGCCGTGGTCAGGATTGACCACGGCATCTGAGGTTAAATGTCCGCGATCGGCATCGCTGCCGGTCGCGGACATGAGCTGCGGGTGTCAGCTTGATGAATCAAGCTTTTACCCGCAGCTCGGGCGCCCGCTCCGTGCGGGAGCGGGCGCCATCTTTAAAGTGCGGACGAAGGGCGTACATGTACGCCCTTCGTCCTTAAGAGGTTAAGGCCCATAATGTGTTTGTTTTTTAATTTCTTAAGTTCTTCATAGCAATTGTAAACTCCATTTTTTCTGTTAGAGAGCTCTAAATCTCCAACAAAAACATACAATTCAAAGATAATATCTGGAGTCACCACTAGGGGAACCTTAAGGTAACACCCCAGAGTGGTGTTACTACTACTGCACCCTGCTACTATCTCTAATAGGCTAATATAATGTCATCTTATTCATCTTATGTATGTCTTTCCAGGTCCTCCACAATGTGCATTCAGAATCTTGTTATGTAACTGTTTATTATATTCAATGTGCCTGGATCACCAGCAGGTGGCAGCATAAATGGCAGAGCTATCCTTAGAGAGAATGGAACTTACCATTCCATTCTCCTACCTTTGAGCAGAAGTGGGTTAGCCCTGCTTCCTACCAGAAGGAGGTGTGGCAGTTCTGGTTTGTTCTGGTTGAGACTCCATGTTGGAGCTGCCAGGATTCTAACCTACTTTTTGGCTTAACATAAGTCCGACTACACGAGTGAAGTGCAGCATAAAGAGGAAACAAAGACACCAAGTAAGCTTGTCAGTACAGCAGAATGAGAGAAAAATATAGCAGAGTTGAGTTTGCCTGCCAGTGTAATGCTAAAGCCTGCTGGAACCAAGACAAAGCCTGAAACTGTTTGGAGAAACATCTATTCAAGTAAAGCTGCCAATGAACTTCATCTCAAGTTATTTCTTCAAATCCCTCAATTATTCCCCCTATATATTGCTTTAGAGCCAAAGCTTTGGGTCCAGCCGTATCCAGGCAGGAGCACCGTGATACACAGAAAGAGACATTTAGGCCGCTCTACACCACTAGGCATTCCTACCAAACCTGGGACGCAATATAGAGGTCCCTGGGGGGATGCCACTCGTTGCACTTACTGCATACTGATACTGATTATATATTGAAGGGTAGAGTTGCTAAATGAGTGCCTCTTGCTCTAGCATACCCATTACATCCATGTATTTCATACATTGATGGGCACAGATTTGATCAGCTGAAAATTAAACTGAAAATGAAATACAAAATATTACTCCTCTGTAGCAGACAGTAGACAAAGAAAAAACTCCTATGTAGATAAGTAACCCACTGTTTACTGCTGCTGTGAGGGAAAACATTACCTGAAAGGTAATCCTCAAAATTATTGTAGGTATGGTATTGATATAACAGTATGGCAGCTCTACTGTTCTCTTGGCAGGTCTAGATAAATATGCCCACTGGAAAGTATTGCACTTATCAGTGTAATGTGTGATGCTTTAATTCAGTCGCTCATTTCCAATTCCTCTCTGGTCAAACTGAATGACCTAAGTGAGAAGGTGTGCAAGGCTATTTGCCACGCTAAAGATGCAAACAAAGAGGAAGTTAAAGTGATTGTCTCACTTCAGTAAATTGCAATTATTATGTAGTGTAAGAGGGTGCAAGGTGTCATATTCGATGGCAGGTACGTGTCACCGAGGTTGCTGGCCTCGGTGAGGTAAGAGCCGGGTTTTTTTGGTCTGCAGCAGCTAGTGCTGCTGGACTCTGTTACTTAGTTTGGCTGAAAAGCTAATCCGGGCCGGCTCTTACTGGGAGTAGGCAAAGAGTTGGGTGGGTGCCTACTCCCCACGGTCCAGGCCGGACTTTATCCGGGCCTTTAAAAGGCAGCCTCCTTAGCAGCTGAGGGTGGTGATTATCCTGGAGCCTGATAACAGGGCTGTGGAGTTCTCTGTCCGGGAGGAAAGAGCTCAGCAAGGAGGTGGCTTTTGTTCCTGGCTACCTGAATGTGGATTCTCCTGCGGCTAGGCCGACAGCCTGGTGCGAACCTGCACCTACACCTCCCAGGTGACTGAACCTGTGTTGGCCTGTTTTTGTTTTGCCTCCTTGTTTCTGACATGTGTGAATTACCACCAAAAGACTGTTTGCTGTTTATTTTTGTGTCAGTGTGAATAAAACACTGTTTATTGCACATCCTGGACTCTTTGTTTTGCCTCGGTACTGCACCCGCACCGCTGTCTACCAGAGCGACTCCCCACATTTGGTGTCGGATGCGGGCATGCGCAGTGAGGCTGGCAGGAACGCCGAAGTTTTCTTTTGCTAAAGTGCATGGAATATATTAAGCCAGCAAAGTTGCAAGCAGGAATTTCTGGCAACATGGAGGCTGCTGTGAAGGCTCTCATAGAGGCTAACGTGCAGCAGCGGAGACCAACCAGCTACTGCTACAACATGTGATGGCGTTACAGGCGGCAGGAGCGTCCCACCACGTCCATGATGCCCGGAAGCGGTCCGTGCGGCGATCCCAAAAATGACCCCCGCAGACGACGTTGAGACATACCTGGCGGTCTTTGAGAAGGTCGCCGTGAGGGAAAAGTTACCCGTGACCAGTGGGCTGAGGTGGTCGCTCCGTTCCTGGCTTCCGGACCCCAGCAGGTGTTTTTCGACTTGTCGGACGACCAAGCGGCAGATTATGACACCGTGAAAGGAGAGATCCTAGCCAGACTGGGGGTGAACGTGCTGGTCCGCGCTCAAAGAGTCCACCAGTGGGACTTTAAAACGACTGATCCCGCTAGGCCGCAGTACTACGACCTGCTGCACAGGCTGCAAAAGTGGCTGCAGCCCGATCTACTAAGTCCCACTGCCATGCTGGATCGACTGTTGGCGGACATCTTTTGGAGGGCCCTGCCTTATCCCCTCCAGCACTGGATCGGCCAGGTATCGCCCACCAATGCCCTGGAGATGGTCGACCTGGTGGAGCGTTACGAGGCCACCAGAAACCTGCAGGGAGTCTTGCTGGGAAGGGGTCAGTCAAACCCCGGAGGCCTCTGCCCCAGTTCCGACGTCCGGCGACAGAGCGGCCTGCACGGAATATACCCCCTGCGAGTCCGCCTCCCGTGGTATGCTGGAGGTGTCAGGAGCCAGGCCACATCAGGGCCGACTGTCCGCATCGGGATGAGCCGATGGAGGTGAACTACGGGGGTCGCCACTCCTTGTACGCCCGGAGACTGTGTGCGACCGGCACCCCGAGACAATAGACAATCGTCATCTGTGCCGGGTGCAGGTCGAGGATAACCTGGCAGTGGCGCTGTTGGACTCAGGGAGCCTGGTAACCCTGATAAGTGCTGCCCTGGTACAGCCCACCCAGTATACGGGCCGGAAAGTGGGTGTGGTGTGCATTCACGGAGACTTAAAGGACTATCCCACTGCTGTAATGTCTCTGTCCACGGCGGCCGGCACCTGGACTTGTGAAGTGGCGATCTCCACAAAGCTACCCTATGAACTGATAATTGGGAGAGACTTCCCTGGTTTTCCGTCACTGTGGCCTGAGGTGAAAGTGTCTAATAGCCCTGAGACAGGGGTAACCCTAGCAGAGTGGCCTGATACCACTGGAAGGCCAGAACCCTGGGAGCCCGAGTCTGAAGGGCCAGCGGTAGGGGTGACCACTGCTGCAGCGGTAGTGGGGAGACAACCCCACTGAGTGTAATGGTGGGAGACACGGAGGACTTGCCACCGGGACCTGAGTTGGCAGACCTCAATGTCTCCGGGGAAAATTTTGGGACCGCACAACACCGGGACCAAACCCTAACCAGGGCCTGGGAGAATGTGCTGGAAATTGATGGTAAACCCCAGAAACCAGGGGCTGAATTAATGTTCCCACGATTTATTGTTCTGCAGGATATGTTGTATCGGGTGAACCAAATCCGAGGTGAACCTGTTGAACAGTTGGTGGTGCCCACAGCGTATCGCAAGCTTGTCATGGAGCTTGCCCACCAACATGTTCTTGGGGACACCTGGGGTGGCAGAAAACCCAGGACCGCATTCTGCAGCGGTTTTATTGGCCCAGTGTGTTCAAGGAGGTAGAAAATTATTGTAAGTCCTGTCCAACCTGTCAGATAACTAGCCCCCAGCCACATTTCCGTAGTCCTCTGGTACCTCTGCCAATTATTGAAGTACCGTTTGAGCGAATCGCTATGGATTTAGTTGGGCCTGTACCAAAGTCTGCCAGGGGCCACCAACACATTCTGGTAGTTCTCGACTATGCCACTCGGTATCCGGAGGCGGTGCCTCTGCGACATACCTCAGCTAAGCTCATTGCCAAAGAGTTATTGGAGATGTTTTCCCGTGTGGGCCTGCCAAAAGAGGTTCTGACAGACCAAGGGACCCCTTTTATGTCCAAAGTAATGAGGGAACTGTGTAAATTGTTGCGTATAAAGCAGTTACGGACGTCCGTTTACCATCCGCAAACAGACGGTCTTGTGGAGAGGTTTAACCAAACTCTAAAAAATATGTTAAAGAGGGTGGTGTCTAGAGATGGGAAGGACTGGGATCTGCTTCTGCCCTATCTCATGTTCGCAGTGCGAGAGGTGCCCCAGGCCTCTACTGGGTTCTCGCCCTTCGAACTGCTTTATGGCAGACACCCTCGGGGCCTGTTGGATATCGCCAAGGAAGCATGGGAACAACAGCCTGTCCCCCCACAAAAGTGTCATTGAGTATGTCGCCCAGATGCAGGAACGGATGGAAAGGGTGTTGCCTTTGGTCCGGGAGCATATGGAGGCAGCGCAACAGGCCCAGAGTAGGGTGTACAATCGTCAGGCTCGGGTGCGGGACTTCAATCCGGGAGATCGGGTTTTGGTTCTGGTACCCACCCTTGACAGCAAATTCCTAGCTAGGTGGCAGGGCCCCTATGAGGTGATCGAGAAGGTAGGGAAGTAAATTACAAAGTACACCAGCCAGGGCGGCGCAAGCCGGAGCAGGTGTACCACGTGAATTTACTTAAGCCGTGGAAAGATAGGGACGCGGCCGACGACCACAGCCCCGGCCAGGGCTTCTAGGTGAAAAGGGTCCAGCCCCACAGTTCGAGGCCTGTGAAGCCGTAACCACGGTAAAAATTGCAGACAGCCTGTCTTCCAAACAAGTTCAGGAAGTCAGGGAGTTCCTCAGTCGGAACACGGATGTGTTCTCGGACCTCCCTGGCCGCACGTCTCTCATCCGACATGACATCGTCACTGAGCCTCAGGCCAAGGTCCGGTTAAAACCATACCGGGTACCCGAGGCTCGGCGGCGGGCCATCGCGGAGGAAGTGCAGTTAATGTTGAAGCTCGATGTCATTGAGGAGTCGAAAAGTGAGTGGGCCAGTCCCATAGTCCTAATACCCAAGCCGGATGGGACGTTGCGGTTCTGCAACGACTTTCGCAAGTTAAATGAAGTATCCAAGTTTGACGCGTATCCCATGCCCCGAGTAGACGAGCTTGTTGAAAATTTAGGACAAGCCCGTTATTTTACTGTGCTGGACCTCACTAAAGGGTACTGGCAGGTACCCTTAACGGAGTCGGCTAAGGAAAAAACGCGTTTGTTACCCCGCAGGGCCTGTATCACTACAAGGTGTTACCCTTTGGCCTGCATGGCGCCCCCGCCACTTTCCAAAGGTTAATGGACATAGTGCTGCGACCACATCGTCGGTGCGCCTCGGCCTACTTAGATGATGTAGTCATCCACAGCACCGACTGGGAAAGCCATTTACCCAAGGTGCAGGCGGTAGTGGATGCCCTGAGGAAAGCTGGACTAACCACCAATCCAAAAAGTGTGCGATTGGGTTGGAAGAGACCAAATATCTGGGATATGTAATCGGGCGGGAGTCATCAAACCTCAGGTAACTAAGGTAGAGGCCATTCGTAACTGGCCCCGACCGGTCACCACCAGGCAGGTAAAGTCGTTCCTGGGGATTGTAGGATACTACATGAGGTTTGTGCCCCACTTTGCCACAATAGCAGCGCCATTGACAGACCTGTTGAAGGGACGAAAGTCTGGGAGGGTTAGCTGGAGTGAGAAGGCGGAGGAGGCTTTCGCCGCGTTGAAGTCGGCCCTGTGTGGGTCCCCGGTTTTGGTGACACCCGACTTCAACAAGGAGTTTGTCGTACAGACCGACGCCTCGGAGGTAGGCCTCGGTGCGGTACTGTCTCAGGAGGTCAACGGGGAAGAACATCCCGTTGTCTTCCTGAGCCGTAAGCTCAGTCCCGCCGAGTCCAGGTATAGTATAGTGGAGAGGGAGTGCCTGGCTATCAAGTGGGCACTCGAATCTCTCCGCTACTACCTGTTAGGGAGGAGGTTCCGTCTGGTGACCGACCATTCCCCTCTCAAGTGGATGAGTCAGGCCAAGGAGAGGAATGCTCGGGTCACCAGGTGGTTCCTATCCCTTCAAAATTTCAAATTCTCCGTGGAACACAGGGCAGGCCGCTTGCAGGGTAACGCAGATGCCCTGTCCCGCGTCCACTGCCTCACGTGTGTTCACCCCCTCAGGGTTGAACAAAGGGGGTGTGTAAGAGGGTGCAAGGTGTCATATTCGATGGCAGGTACGTGTCACCGAGGTTGCTGGCCTCGGTGAGGTAAGAGCCGGGTTTTTGGTCTGCAGCAGCTAGTGCTGCTGGACTCTGTTACTTAGTTTGGCTGCAAAAGCTAATCCAGGCCAGCTCTTACTGGGAGTAGGCAAAGAGTTGGGTGGGTGCCTACTCCCCACGGTCCAGGCCGGACTTTATCCGGGCCTTTAAAGGCAGCCTCCTTAGCAGCTGAGGGTGGTGATTATCCTGGAGCCTGATAACAGGGCTGTGGAGTTCTCTGTCCGGGAGGAAAGAGCTCAGCAAGGAGGTGGCTTTTGTTCCTGGCTACCTGAAGGTGGATTCTCCTGCGGCTGGGCCGACAGCCTGGTGCGAACCTGCACCTACACCTCCCAGGTGACTGAACCTGTGTTGGCCTGTTTTTGTTTTGCCTCCTTGTTTCTGACATGTGTGAATTACCACCAAAAGACTGTTTGCTGTTTATTTTTGTGTCAGTGTGAATAAAACACTGTTTATTGCACATCCTGGACTCTTTGTTTTGCCTCGGTACTGCACCCGCACCGCTGTCTACCAGAGCGACTCCCCACAGTAGACAAAGTTAATACAAGGCACTTACTAATGGATTGTGCTTATCCACATTGCTTCCTTTGTTGGCTTAAATAATTTTCTATTGCATTATACACTTTTCTATGATTACGACCCCTCTGTAATCCAGTAGCAGTGGCAATGCTTGCATACTATAGGAAAAAGTGTTGACCTGTGTGCTCTCCCATGGTACCAGCCACCAGAGAGGCTGGCACTTTTTTCTATAGTGTGCAAGCATGACCACCACTGATTGATTGCAGGGTGGTCGTAACCATGGAAATGAGCAGTGTATAATGTGATGGAAAGATGAGTCCCACTAGCAAAGGAGGCAATATGGACAATCATAATACATTAGAAAGTGCCTTGTATTAACTTTCTCTATATGATAAATGATATGGTTGGCTGAAGTAATATAACCCCTTTAAAGAGCCAGGACAGGAAGTGGAGTACATGAGTGACTTAAAAATATATGCTGAAAACAATCCACATATAATAATCCCATATAGGCTGTTAATATTTGATTAAAAATTTTGATGGCAGTGTCCCTTTATTTGAGATAAAAGTTGTCAAGACAAGGTAACCACCTTTAAACTCATTAAAGCAACTTTCCGGGACTTAATTATTGATGGTCATCAGGATAGGTCATCAACATCTGATAGGTGGGGGTCCAACTCCAAGCACCCCCACGATCACCTGTTGAATGGAGCTGTGGCACAGCAACGTCACGTCCACCAATCATATGGTCTTTGTACAGTTCAGTCCCATTTAAGTGAATCAGATTGAGCTGCAATATCTAGCATATCCACTACACAGGGTATGTCAGCTATACAATGTACTGGGCTGTAATTGGTACACTATGAAGAGACCGCATCGCTCATCTGAACGTCGCGGCCCCTTCAAACAGCTGATCTGCATGCTGGGAGTCGACCCTCCAGTCTCAATGACCTATCCGAAGTCCTGGACATCCCCTTTAACAGTATATTATACAGTAAGCTCCCTCTAGTGGAATCTGCAGGCAGTTAGGATTTTATATTATCACACTATATCTATGCAAGGGATTTATGATACGAAAAAGGACCATTAGTGAATAAGAAAGGAGATTGGTCTCATCCAGTCGGAAATGGATCTGACCTGCTGGGAATATTTCCAGTCACCATTTCTCCATGGCACAGCATTTTCTAGGGAAATAACTGGGTGTAACTGAATGGGTCAGACAAGTCCTATAAATGGACCATTGTCCGATTGGGGCACAATTATGTATATGCCAGACAACCTCAGCCCTGCCCATAAATCCACTCTGAACGGGCACGTTAAACAGTAAATAATGAGGTTCAGCTCCGGGATAAGTGACACGGACAGATGCTATTATAAAGTTGAAACGAAATGTGTTTTTCTGAATTGGTTACTTATGCAGCCATTAAATATGAGCTGATCATGCATGATTTACAGCCATTTCTCTAATGCAAGAGTCAACACGGGAGAAAAAATAAGCCATTGGTTCAGGAAGGGATTTCCGGGAACATTGATGCCAGGCTCTGATCAGGTGAGGTGTACAGTATGAAACCAGTTGTAATATGCATCGGTGAGTTTGTGATAGGTATCGTACACCTAGGTGCTCATGTTAGGACAAGTGCTATTACTTAATAACACCTCAGTCATGCACAGTATTAGACATTAGACTGGCACATGATGGAAAGCTTTAAATAGATCATGACATAAGCATAATTGTGCGTGCTAATTCCCAGTTATTAATGGAAAGGAGATACCAAAACCTGTATAGTTCACTGTGTAGCAAAATATAGGCTCATAAATGAAGTCCTTCCTTCATCTAATATATCAGTAGTCATGTGCTGCGCCAGTTTCCAAGCATCAATGCGGGTCATTTCTGCCATAGAATCAATTAGTTGGCACTAAGTTACCACTCTCTGTTTTCACGGCACCCTGCAAGACATTGCTCGGTATATGCTATGCAGTGCTTGAAACAGAACTCTAGATCTCCCTTTACTGACGCTCATTTGGCTCAGGATAAGGCCCCTTTTACACGAGTGAGTTTTCTGCGCGGGTGCAATGCGTGATGTGAACGCATAGCACCCGCACTGAATCCTGACCTATTCATTTCAATGCGATGCATGGAAAACGCAGCATGTTCTATATTCTGCGTTTTTTACGCAGCCCTGGCCCCAGAAGAGAATGGGCTTCAGTGAAAAACGCATTGCATCCGGAAGCAAGTGCGGATGCAATGCGTTTTTCACTGATAGTTGCTAAGAGATGTTGTTTGTAAACCTTCAGTTTTTTATCACGCGGGTGAAAAAAGCATCAAAATGCATTGCACCCGGGCATGAAAAAACTGGATAACTGAACGCAATTGCAGGCAAAACTGACTGACCTTGCTTGCAAAATGTTGCACCCTGAATGCATCTGGTGCCAATCCGCCAGGCTCGTGTGAAAGGAGCCTAAGGCCTCTTTCAGGCGGGCGTCGCGGGTAAGGGCCGGATGTGTTCAGGGTGCATTGCGGGAAATTTCAGTCAGTTTTGTCTGCGATTGCGTTCCATTGTTCAGTTTTTTCCGTACGCGTGCAATGCGATTTGCATGTGCGTGATGAAAAACTGAATGTGGTATCCAGACCCGAACCCGGACTTCTTCACTGTCTGTGTTCGGTGTTGTGCAGATTTTATTATTTTTATTATATTAAAGAGTGAGTACCTAAGTACCTAAATGGACTTATTAATGACTGTGTTTTTTTATGTGTGTGAATATAGTAGCGCTATATAAGTGCATAAAATAAATAAATGGTATGAGATAGGGAGGGTAGGTGGAAGAGATAGCTGTTGTTTGATGACTATATATACATAGATATATACAGTTAGGTCCATATATATTTGGACACTGATACAAATTATGTATTTTTTTACCTGTTTACTAAAATATGTTCAAGTGACAGTTATATAATGGAGATAGACATAAAGTCCAGACTTTTAGCTTTCATTTGAGGGTATCCACATTAAAATTGGATGAAGGGTTTAGGAGTTTAAGCTCCTTTACATGTGGCACCCTGTTTTTAAAGAGACCAAAAGCAATTGGACAATTGACTAAAAGGCTGTTAAGGGGCAGGTGTGGGCAATTCCTTCATTATTTCATTCTCAATTAAGCACATAAAAGGCCTGGAGTTGATCTGAGGTATGGTGCTTGCATTTTGAAGATTTTGCTGAGAAGTAAACATGCGGTTAAAGGAGCTCTCTCAATGCAGGTGAAACAAGCCATCCTTCATCAGCGAAAACAGAAAAAACTATTGCTACACTATTAGGAGTGTCAAAATTTTCAGTTTGGTACATCCTAAGAATGAAAGCACTGGTGACCTCAACAATGAAAAAAGACCTGGACGCCCAGGGAAGACAACAGTGGTGGATGATCGCAGAATAATTGCCATGGTGAAAAGAATATAACAGAATTTTAAGATATGGCACTCATAGTTTGGAGTTTAAAATATTTAAACATTTATTAAGCTATAAATAATATAACAGTTGTCACTGTATCTTACCACTGATTAAGAAGCTAAAAAGGAGTCCATATATATGAAATTTATATATACGTAGTTACCATTTTTATTCTGAATAACCATTGCCTACATAAGAATACGTATCCATTACAGGACATCCAAATAGGATCCAAATTTTACGGTGATGGAGGATATGCATGATTAACTTTATTTGAAACTACCTATCTTGCTCTTTATTAACCACATTTATTGATATCCTGTATTGATAACTTATGTTTGATTTATATTGTTTGGAGTCGATATGTATGAGGTTTAGGAGGGCTCTTAGAGTCAAACAACTATACTAGCTTTAGTAGCTACGTATATATAAATTTCATATATATGGACTCCTTTTTAGCTTCTTAATCAGTAGTAAGATACAGTGACAATTGTTATATAATTTATAGCTTAATAAATGTTTAAATATTCTCCAAACTATGAGTGCCATATCTTAAAATTCTATTATATTTTTTATTTGGGTGTGTGGAGCATACACCAATCCGATATTGAGCACCATTATTTCCACCTTTTGATGGTAGAGCCACCTCTTTTGTTATTTCTTGGTTCATGGTGAAAAAAAAACCTAAAAAAACATCTTAAAAACCCAGCACACTTCTGGAAGAACATTCTTTAGACAACCTCTACCAGAAAGATGGAAAGAAAAAGTATGGCGAAAGCATGGTACAGATCATGATCCAAAGCATACCACATCATCTGTAAAACACGGCGGAGGCAGTGTAATGGCTTGGGCTGCTAGTGGCACTGGGGCCCTAGTGTTTATTGATGACAGAAGCAGCCAGATGACTTCTGGGGTTTTCAGAGACATACTGTGTGCTCAAATCCAGCCAAATGCAGCCAAACTGATTGGTTGGCGTTTCGTAATAAAGGTGGACAATGACCCAAAACATAAAGCCAAAGCAACCCAGGAGTTTATTAAAGTAAAGAAGTGGAATATTCTTGAATGGCCAAGTCAGTCACCTGATTTGAACCCAATAGAGCATGCATTTCACTCGTTAAAGACTAAACTTCAGACAGAAAGGCCCACAAACAAACAGCAACTGAAAACCGCTGCAGTAAAGGCCTGCTAGAGCATTAAAAAGGAGGAAACACAGCGTCTGGTGATGTCCATGAGTTCAAGACTTCAGGCAGTCATTGTCAACAAAGGGTTTTCAACCAAGTATTAGAAATTATTACTTTATTTACAATTATTTAATTTGTCCAATTACTTTTGAGCCCCTACATGCTTTAGGAGCAGAGAGGTTGAACAGCACTCCTCTTTGATGCAGATGGTGCTCAGTGTTATTGGTGAGGTCATATGATAGAAGATAGACCACAGCACTTTAGTTTTTGATTTATCAAAAGTTGTTTTTTATTTAGTTAATTATTTTATAGCATTCATTCATCCAGAGGGTGAGTATGTAAATAAATATTGGCCAACGTTTCGGTCTAATCAAGACCTTGATCACGGCCTTTATATAATTGTATGGAGGTTTCCCTGGATGGTGTCCAAAATGCTTTAGTTCCTCATGTTTTTATGCAATCATTTTGTTCAACCCACTGAATTAAAGCTGAAAGTCTGAACTTCAACTGCATCTGAATTGTTTTGTTCAAAATCCATTGTGGTAATGTACAGAACAAAAATTTGAAAAATGCTGTCTCTGTCCAAATATATATGGACCTAACTGTGTGTGTGTGTATATATATATATATATATATATATATCTATATATTAATGTTCATTTATGTGCAATCATTTCCAAACCACTTTTTGACCATTCCTGTATGATCACTGTGGGAAAAGCCTTCCTATTACAATTGTATTCGTTGTTTCGCACAGTCATTGTGCTTGGTATCACGTTCATTATCCATAGAGAGCTAGCTTGTACTATTTTTAGTGCGGATTTGCAGTCAAGCAATTAGTAATCTTTTGTCTTTATTTTCCCATTGGTACTTCTTTCCATAAGCCTGAGCTCTCCGCTGACATGATGATTCATTTATGCATCATAGTATGCAAATATGGGTTATTAATAGCTGTGGTTGGGAATGGGCAGGTGTGCCTGCTCTCCAAGGTAAGGCAAGGAACATATCTCTGGCATGCCTCATGACTTTTCTACTTTAACATTCCAGTATGATGAAAAATGTATGACGTGATGAAGAGGTATATCTCAGTCCCTGGGAGCAGCACATGCACAAAAACATTGAGAGCATATAGTACATATAACATTAAGGGGACTTCACATACAGCCCTAAAGGCCGATCACCGTTGCAGCCTTTTCCTAGGCCAGTGACGTTATGTTCATTGATCATATAGCCTCCTATGTAGTTCTGTCCCATTCAAGTGAATAAGCCTGGGCTGCAATACCAAGCACAGCCACTATATAATGTACGGTGCTATGTTAGGTATGTTGTGAGGAGGTCTCAGCAATCAGACTCTTCAAACAACTGATTGATGGTGATGCTGGGAGTCAGCCCGCCACCGATAGGTCATCAATAGTCAACTCCCAGAAAAAACCCTTTAAAGTCCTTTTAGATGGGCCAAGGATTGGGGCAATTATCAGGAACGAATGTTCCTAGGAAAGCTGGTTCCAGATAAATGTCCCCTGTAAATGTGGCACCAGGAAACATCTCTAGTACTGAAGAATATTGCAGATAATTCAATATATAAATTGAGGAGGGGTATACAAAGTCTTTGCTGCCTTTTCAACTGATTCAGTAAGAAGGTGAAAACTGTGTATACCTCTAAAGTGCAGTTTAGTGGGCTGCAAAAATCTGAGGACCAGATGTGTGAAAAAGAAGGGGAATCCAGCTCACCTGCTCTGCAAATACTCAGCCGTCAGGCTCCTCCTGTGCACGAATTGTAAGGTGAGACCTTGCATGTAGCATATACAGGGCCGGACTGGGGATAAAAACCAGCCCTGGAAAAAGTTGCATACCAGACCCGGAAAAAGTTGCATACCAGCCCCAAACACACACGCCGCGAGCGTGTGTATGTATGTGTGTATATATATATATATATATATATATATATAATTATATACACACACACAGGCCGGGCCTTACCCTAGCGTTGCCGTGACTTGGCCTCTGCGCAGTGGCAACTCTAGGAACAATATATAAGAGGCACATAAGATACCACAGTCAAAATGGGGGGGGGGGGCACTAATAATTTTCCCCACTTAAATTCATACAACTGAAAAAAAACGAAATAAGTATATATAAA
Organism: Bufotes viridis; assembly: GCA_033119425.1. Lineage (NCBI taxonomy): Eukaryota > Metazoa > Chordata > Amphibia > Anura > Bufonidae > Bufotes > Bufotes viridis. The sequence goes on from CM065589.1 coordinate 217,567,299, forward strand.
TTCAAAATACGAGAGTATTGCGGTATGCAGGGATACATTTATAATAAAATAATTTACTTACAAAAGAACCTATTCCATCTTCTGCTGTGCTGTCCTCTGCTTGCTTCCACGGATCTTCCCCTCTTTTCAATCTGTCCTCAGTGCGCAGGGCAGGCACACTGCTATGGGGATCTGTGGATGACACACTGTTATGGGGGATCTGTGGATGACACACTGTTATGGGGGATCTGTGGATGATACACTGCTATGGGGATCTGTGGATGACACACTTTTATGGGGGATCTGTGGATGACACACTGTTGTGGGGATCTGTGGATGACACACTTTTATGGGGATCTGTGGATGACACACTGTTATGGGGATCTGTGGATGACACTGTTATGGGGGATCTGTGGATGACACACTGTTATGGGGATCTGTGGATGACACACTTATGGGGATCTGTGGATGACACACTTATGGGGGATCTGTGGATGACACACTTATGGGGGATCTGTGGATGACACTGTTATGGCGGAATCTATGGATGACACTGTTATGGGGAATCTGTGGATGACATACTGTTATGGGGGTACTTTTACACCTGCGGCATGGCTATCCGACCTATCCGGGCTGTTCACCCTCCTGATCCGCCATGCCGCAAGTACCCGTGCACTGCCGTGCTGCTGCTCTGTCCCCATTGACTATAATAGGGGCAGGGGCGGAGCTATGGTGCAGCATGGCAGAGATCGCCGGACTAAAAGTCGGACATGCAGTACTTTTAGTCCGGCGATCTCTGCCGTGCTGCGCCATAGCTCCGTCACCTGCCCCTATTATAGTCAATGGGGACAGAGCTGCAGCACGGCAGTGCACGGGTACTGCGGCATGGCGGATCAGGAGGGTGAACAGCCCGGATAGGTCGGATAGCCATGCCGCATGTGTGAACAGTATCCCCATAACAGTATGTCATCCACAGCATCCCCATAACAGTGACATCCACAGCGCCCCATAACAGTGACATCCACAGATTCACCCATAACAGTGTCATCCACAGATTCCCCATAACAGTGTCATCCATAGATTCTGCCATAACAGTGTCATCCACAGATCCCCCATAGCAGTGACATCCACAGTGCCCCATAACAGTGTGCCAGTAACCGATCCCTTTAGTGCCAGTAGCCCCTTTATGTGCCAGTAGCCCCCTTTAGTACCAGTAGCCGTCCCTTTATGTGCCAGTAGCCGCCCCTTTATGTGCCAGTAGCCGCCCCTTTATGTGCCAGTAGCCGTCCCCTTTAGTGCCAGTAGCCTCCTTTATGTGCCAGTAGCCCCTTTATGTGCCAGTAGCCCCTTTAGTGCCAGTAGCCCCTTTTATGTGCCAGTAGCCTCCTTTATGTGCCAGTAGCCCCTTTATGTGCCAGTAGCCCCTTTAGTGCCAGTAGCCCCTTTATGTGCCAGTAGCCCCTTTAGTGCCAGTAGCCCCTTTATGTGCCAGTAGCCCCCTTTAGTGCCAGTAGCCCCTTTATGTGCCAGTAGCCCCCTTTTTGTGCCAGTAGCCCCTTTATGTGCCAGTAGCCCCTTTATGTGTCAGTAGCCCCTTTATGTGCCAGTAGCCCCTTTATGTGCCAGTAGCCCCTTTGGTGCCAGTAGCCCCTTTAGTGCCAGTAGCACCCTTTATGTGCCAGTAGCCCCCGTTTGGTGCCAGTAGCTCCCTTTAAGTGGCAGTAGCCCCCTTTAAGTGGCAGTAGCCCCCTTTAAGTGGCAGTAGCCCGCTTTAAGTGGCAGTAGCCCCTTTATCTGCCAGTAGCCCTTTTATCTGCCAGTAGCCCCTTTATCTGCCAGTAGCCCCCTTTAGTGCTGCCAGTAGCCCCTTTAGTGCTGCCAGTAGCCCCTTTAGTGCTGCCAGTAGCCCCTTTAGTGCTGCCAGTAGCCCCCTTTAGTGCTGCCAGTAGCCCCTTTATCTGCCAGTAGCCCCTTTAGTGATGCCAGTAGCCCCTTTAGTGCTGCCAGTAGCCCCTTTAGTGCTGCCAGTAGCCCCTTTAGTGCTGCCAGTAGCCCCAAGAAAAAAAAAAAAAGAACACTTATACTTACCTCCAGCGATGCGATGCAGGCCTCTTCCGGCCTGTGTCTCGAGCTGTGCGGCTCCGGCGGCGCGATGATGTCATCGCGCCGCCGGGCTCGGCCTCTGATAGGCTGCCAGCCTAGTGCTGGCAGCCTATCAGAGGAACAGGGAGAGGTCACGCCTCTCCCTCCTCTGCTGCTGCTCCGCACGGAGATGAGCGCAATGCAAGCGCTCATCTCCGTCGCCACTGGAGCCCAGTGTGCCTGCGGCCGCCGGCCGGCCGTGCGGCAGTCAGGGCTACCGGCCTACCGGGAATTTTCCCGGTATCCCGGTAGGCCAGTCCGGCCCTGAGCATATACCAAAAGGAAAGAAAAATCCAGCACTTTCAATGTTCTTTTCAAGCCGTAACTTCTTTATTCCGGTGGGTACAAATATTACAGCTGTTCACATCACAAGCGGTAAAAACAAGCGGTCTTGTGTCAGTCGACGTGTTTCAAACTGTACAGTTCTTATTTAAGACTTCACCAGATGTGCGGTGAGCCACAGAAACGCAAGGTCACAGAGCATAAGAAAGATGGTTGCGGCCCTGAGAGGGGTAGAGAGAGAGAGCACCTAGTACAGAAAAATGTGTTTCTCAACAATATATATGCGTTGTCTAAGGGGTACTTTTTTCATTATGGAGATTCCATGGTACACCACGTACGCGTGCGCAGTATTGTAGACCAGGCGACGCCAACCACATGTGCATAGTATTGTAGGCCAGGCAATGCGTCTGGTACTCTGAGTACACGTGCGTAGTATTGTAGACCAGGCGATGCCTCTCTGGTTTGCTGTGAAAGATATTCAAATTAGCTTTCCTAAATCTATCTGACGCTGCCAGATAATTTGCATATATTTTGCCAGAAAACCCAGAGAAGCATTGTCTAGCCTACAATAGTTGTCACATATCAACTGGTCTCCATAATAGAAGTAGTACACATCCAAAGTTTCCTCATAAGGCTGGGCAACTAGAAATGTTCTAATCTACTTTTCTCTGATTAAGGTTTTTTTTTCCTGAACGAACTACTTTCAGGTGTGAAGCTGGCTTAGCGATTTGTCTAGGTTTGCTAAATAAGCCTGTTTAAAAGACAGGAAAGCATCTATGCCAATTTGCTATCTTAAATTAGGCAATGCTCATATTGCTGCTGTGTTCTTCTTAAGCCTCATTCACACATCAGTGTTTTGGTTAGTGATTTCCATCAGTGATTGTGAGCCCAAACCAGTAGTGAAGCCTACACAGAGATAAGGTATAAGGCCTCATGCACACGACCATAGGTGTTTTGCAGTCCGTTTTTCACGGATCCGTTGTTCAGTATCTGAGTTTTTTCCCCCTCTAATTTAAGTCCTCTTCCGTTCTGTTATTGCACAAAACATATCCGTATTGTTTTGGTATTTGATCCGTTTTTTGCGGATCGTATACTGAAACAGTAACTTATTAATCACCAAACACATGAGCAATATGCCCAGACACATGCCCAGCACGGGCATAGCATTTCTACAGTATGAATCCGCAAAATACGGGTGAAATACGGATGGCATACGGATGTGTTCCGTGTGCGTTCCGTATTTTTTGCGGACCCATTGACTTGAATGGGGCCTCGGACCGTGATTTGCGGACAATATTAGGACATGCGCTACTTTTTTGCGGAACAGCCATACGGACAAGCGGAAACGGAATGCACACGGATTAACTTCCGTATATTCTACAGCCCCATTGAAGTGAATGGTTCCGCATACGGTCTGCAAAAAAAAGTAAAGGAAGCGGAAAGAAAATATGGTCGTGTGCATGAGCCCTAAGGGAAAGATCTGCACCTGGTTTTGGCTCAAAATCACTGATGGAAATCACTGACCGAACACTGACAGCAAGTAGGTAAAATAATTGTTCTCTCCTGTTCACCTGAGCATGCATCACCTGTATAGCAAAAACAGACAACACTTTTAGCAATTTAATTTCCCCATTTTGATTCAATTAATAAAGTCTTTCTTTACTGAGCTGATGATAGGAGCAGTAGTTCAGCAGCAAAAGGCACAGTTCCAAGGTAGACCACAGTGCAATACTCTCGAAATAAGAATGTAGAAGCAACAATGATGGTAACTGCAGAACTCCCTTGCTCTTTTTCTAAAGAACTCTTTCAAATCTCTCCTCAGAACCACAGATATGAAATGAGGTTCTAATTAACTTTTTCTGAAGTTCCCAGACTGGGGGGGTGAAGAACTTAGATATAGTGTTGAGCGCGAATATTCGAAAAGCGAATTTTTTTAGCGAATATCAGCACTTCGCTAATTCGCGAATATTTCGAATATAGCGCTATAAATTCGCTATTTCGAATATTAGTTTTTTTTTTTATTTTTTTTAGTTATATTTTTTTCTTTCCTACTTCCCAAAAGTAGTTCTTACCTGTCCTGAGGATTCCTGGCTTCCTGGCTGCTCTAGTCAGTGCCCGTTGCCGCTTCTGCCGACTTCCGTGCTCATGTGGAGCGTCCCCATCCATGGGAGAATCTCCATATACTAAAATGTACTGTCGGATTTGAGGAATTACGTTGAAATCGCAATGCGATTAATTCAAGTTATATTAATCGCATTGCGATTACAACTTAGCACTGCTATCTTACATAGGCTAGAATTAACGAATATGGAGTATAGCTAATAGCTATGCACTAGCAGTGCTAAGTTGAAATCGCAATGCGAATACTTTAAGTTAAATTAATCGCATTGCGATTTCAACTTAGCACTGCTGCTATATTCCATATTCGTTAACTTCGTTAATTCTAGCAAGCTGACCCATTATAAACCCAGCTCTAAGTTGAAATCGCAATGCGATTAATATAACTTGAATTAATCGCATTGCGATTTCAACGTAATTCCTCAAATCCGACAGTACATTTTAGTATATGGAGACGTTCCCATGGTGATGGGGACGCTCCATGAGCACAGAAGTTATGGTTGGCTTGGTAGAATTAGCGAATAGCGAATATGACGAATGTATTCGTCATATTCCTCAAAACGAAGATAATGAAGTATTCTACATCTTCGTTTTAGCTACCTATTCGTCTCGTCATCGTCAACTTCGCTATTCGCTAATTCTAGCAATCAAATAGGAAGGTTGACTTACCAGACAGCTGTGTTAAATTCGCTATGCGATTTTATTTATTTTTTAATACAATAATTATATTACTTGATAAAATTATTATAAGTATTCTATTTATTAAAAAAAAATAAAATAAAAAAAAATCGCATAGCGAATTTAACACAGCTGTCTCTATAGTCAACCTTCCTATTTGATTGCTAGAATTAGCGAGGTTGACGAATAGGTAGCTAAAACGAAGATGTAGAATACTTCGTTATCTTCGTTTTGAGGAATAGACGAATACATTCGTCATATTCGTCATCCTCGCTAATTCTAGATATGAAACCAATAGGAAAGTAGCCTTAAGTACAAATCGCAATATGCGATTATTTAAATCGCATGTTAATCGCGATAACTAGAAAAAATGACGAATATTCAATTTCGACGAATATGAAACGAATATTCATTCGAATATTCGCGAATTTCGTCGAAATCGAATATGGCACCTGCCGCTCATCACTACTTAGATATGGGTGGCCAATCCGTCTCGGGGGATGCTTTATCAGGATTCTCCCTTCACAGCAGCAAAGTCTTTCTGCCATAAATGTGCACAATACTTTGCTGTCTGAGACCAATGCACAGCCTTGTGGTTTGTAGACCTTCTAAGATGCCTGGTTTCTTTCCTTCAGGGTTACTTTAGTAGCAGTGTTGCTTCTTTAGTAGCTGTAAACTTAGAGAGAAGGGTTCTCTGAGCTTGAGCCTAGTCCATGCAGGAGCTCTAAACACACACGTCTACCCTGTAGCTTCTCATCAGACTAGACTCTACTAACTACTAACAAGAGGGGCAAAACTAGTCTATCATCTGGCATCCTAAACAGTCTGCCAATTAATTAACAGTTAGTTTTTCAATACATTGTGAGTTCACATCTACACAATAAATCATAATATTTAATTTAAGAACATTACATTAACTCTTTCTGTATTAGTTAACCCTTTGCAGTCATGCTCTGGGGTACTGCAGAAGCTCTGTATAACAATGGCTTTAGAGACACACCTGTGAAAGCAGCACAGTTCTCACAGGTAAGGAACATACAGTTTCATTGTGGAGAATATTGCGTTAACCTATGCAAACCACAATTACTGTGCATTGGGAGTGTCTGGTCTGCAGAGAAACCACATACCATTTACATAAAGTAACAAAGAAGGTCACAAGTAAAATGTGTGGACAGGGGGGTGTAAACTGATTGTACACGTTTAGTAGAAAAACGTGAACAGTGAGCGTCACAGAGCTGTGGCTGGTGGAATGAAACCAATTCTTCTATGTCAACCACAGTATGGAGAGGTGGATGACACAAGAGGTCTCTGTGGGTGAAATATCAGACTGAAGCTATGACATTCGCATCAGAAGCCTACATCAATAAGGCTGCAGAATTACAAAGGTGTTTTTGCACAGAATCACATAAAACACACCATAATGTGGTATGAAGTCATTATTAATGGCTATCTTAAAGGGGTTAAACCCCAACAAGGAAAATTGAGCAGGCCAAGATATAAAAATATCACATGTTTTATTAATCCAAAAATCACAAATAAATAAAGAAAAATGTATATCTTAAAACATGCTGAATATTATAGGAGATAATCCCAACAAAACAGAGTGCACATAGCGGTGCTATCTACAATCAATGTCAAGGCAGGTAGTATAAAACAAAAGGCGAAATAATCAAAAAATAATGAAGAATAATAATAAAGTCAGGGGGCCAAAGGACGTGCAAAATCATAAAACTGATAAATGGGGAAAACCATCCAAAGTACTTGATGTATGATAACAGTAAATATATGGTATATAGATTACCCAATTTGAATAAACGTAAAACCATTGACCAATTACTGATGACAACCAGAAAATCCCTGAAGTCCACAGATGTATAAATGAAAACAAAATAAACTAATCCAAATAACCATTGTCAACGATACATACCCTGTGACATGATGGAGAACGCACCCTTAGACTGAAAAGTCCACCTCGACGCGCGTTTCATCTACTGGCTTCGTCTTAAAGGGGTGCCTCATTTCAGCAAATGGCATTTATCATGTAGACAAAGTTAATACAAGGCCCCTACTAATAGATTGTGATTGTCCATATTGCTTCCTTTGCTGATTTAATTCATTTCTCGATCACATTATACACTGCTCATACCCAGGGGATATGACCGTCCTGTAGACTGGCATTGGTGATCGTGCTTGCACATTGTAGGAAAAAGCACTGGCCGCTCTGGTGGTCGGGACTGTGGGAGACCATGGAAAATTCACAGTTAAACCAGGCAAAAAGCCTTGTAGTGCCAGGTCAGCTGAACATATTGATCCTTGTTACGTAGCAATACATTGCTATATTCTGTCAGAAAAGTACTTGTTATCCATATGCAAATGAGCAGTTAAGTGCACTGAGGGCAGGCCCAAGCTACTCTGTGCACTCTTGCTCCTCCTGCTTCTTCTGCTAGCACCTCCCTCTCCTTTCTGATTGACAGGAAAAGATGAGAAGTCCATGCAGAATGGATTTGAATTAAAAATACCTTTTCTGCAGGATGAAGCAGTGGATCTCTAAGTGAAAGGTACATTCAGGCAGCGCATGTGAATATTCTCCTGAAGGATCCTGTGGCATACCCATGGTAAATTAGAAATTTCCTACAACCCTTGGTGCTATTTTCACTTTAGAAGGGCGAAATTCAAACAGTAACATTGCATTAGGGAATTTATATTTCTGAAATTCTCTAGAATAATCTTTATAGGGAACCTGTTACCATGAAATGCAGTGCAAGCAATCTGCAGGCAGCATGTTATAGAGCAGAAGGAACTGAACTGATACATATATAGTTTCATGGTGAAGGATTCTGTATAACTTGTCATTTTGATACATTTTTGATTAATTTTTTAAATATTGATTTAAATCTCTGCTTATTTTATGCTGAGGAATAATGTTGGCAGTCCTATTTAGGTATGGACCAGTGTGGCCAGTGTGTAAACTGCAGGATTTTATTATTATTTTTATTTTTTTAAATAATCAGCTTCACTCAGCCATAGTGTACTCTGGGCATTTTTTCTTTGCCCATTTTTGTATACTACATGAGGTAAAAGGTAGTGCAGATGGTCTTCTTATTGGCTGCTGTTTTTGCATTGCAATTGCAATTATTAGCTCTGTTCGGGGAACATGAGCCACACACTGACTACCCAACTACAGAAGTGGGTATCTCTTTGCATACCTATGAGAATTTCAATTTGTGTCATAGGCTTGCATAGATAGACTGACTTCTGGTCCTTGCGGCAGGCACTGTAGGATTCGGGTAGTGTGGGTATGAGTCATGTGATTAGCAGCCGACACGAACAGAGCTCGTAATTCTGCAATAAAGCTGCTGGTAAGATGATTGCCTGCACTACCTTTTACTTCGTATAGTTTAACGATAAGACAAAGAAAAAAATTCTGGCAAGATATAGCCACCACTAGAGGGAGCTTTTCACACCCAGATTTACACAGTTTTAAATTATCTGAAAAGTAAATGTGCTTCCAAGCCATAACTTTTCCTGAGAGCAGGTGCTTAGTTACATTTCAAGAGGTTGTCTCACTTCAGCAAATGGCATTTATCATGTAGAGAAAGTTAATTTATTATTACCCATATTGCCTCCTTTGCTGGCTTGGTTCATTTTTCCATCACATTATATACTGCTCCTTTCCATGGTTACGAGCAGCCTGCAATCCATCAGTGATGTTCGTGCTTGCACAATATAGGAAAAAGCACCTCTCTAGTGGCCGGGCCCGAAGGAGCGCACATAGGCTGGTGCTTTTTTCTATAGTGTGCAAGCACGACCAAAACTGATGGATTACAGGGTGGTCATAACCATGGAAACGAGCAGTGTATAATGTTATGGAAAAATTGAACCAGCCAGCAAAGGAGGCAATATGGACAATCACTACATAATAAATGCTATTTGCTGAAGTGAGACAACCCCTTTAAGGTTTCACACTACTGTTACAGCCTTTAGGTAGGTTGTTCCAGCATAGAAATCAGGAAATCGGCCAGACAAAAACCATTGCACGCAGCCATATTTGTCCGGTCGATCCTCTGCAAATTTGCTGGGTTGCTGCCGGATCTTCGCCAGACCCCATGTGGCCTGCGGGCATTCAGGCAGTGTTTGGCAATGCCGGATAAAGCAGGCGGTTCCCATCCGGTATAGTCTGCTGGATCTGGGAACGCTAGTGTGAAACTAGCCAAACTCTGTTGTTCACACCCTCTAGATTCTGAAAGTTATCACCACCGAATTTTGGATCTATGGATTATGGATTATGTTCATAGTTGGATGTACATTTTAATTATTAAAATCACATTTACATAAGTCACAGTCACCACATTTTTATGGATTTTTTCCCATTAAATAAAGTATTGTATGTATAAAGTATGTGCCACCACTATTGCTGTTCTCTATAGATATATGGTGTAATTTATTAAACTCGTAGTAGAACTGCCTTAGTTGCCCATAGCAACCAATCAGATTCTGTTTTTCATTTTGGAAAGCTCCTTTGGAAAATTAAAAGTGTAATCTGATTGGTTGCTATGGACAAGTAACCCAGTTCTACGTTACGCCAGTATGATAAATGACCCTCTTTCAGGGATCTCAAGTCTCCCTGACGTTCAGGGAGTCGCCTGCATGTAAAACAATATATCCTGGAAATGGAGAGGCACTGGGGGCTGATGAGAGGCACCGGGGGGCTGATGAGAGGCACTGGGGGGCTGATAAATGTAATAAAAAGTTCATAAAAAAAAAAAGAAAAAGAAAAAAAAAGAAAACCTCCCTGAAATGAGAAGTGCACCCCCCATATAGTTTAGCATAGTTCAATAAATACAATCCCAATTTCAGAACATCCTGAACTTGCACTGTAAATTATGTATATACAGATTATTATAGAATCATATTATCATTATTGTATGCATTGAAACAAATAAGCCAGTTCTAATGCTTAAAATCAACCCAAAGGGATTAATGTTGGCACTATAAAAGTACAAATAGTTAGATATTAGTAAAAAATAATAATAATAACATCAAAATGACACCCATTCCTTGACAGAATGCTAATAAATGATGTATACACCAAATAAAAACCCTGGCAGAGGTCAACAGGAATCAGATGGCTGCATTCCACCTGCTCCCCATGAAAGGGGCAGACAACAAAAGAACCCCTAGGCTGACCTACTGGTGATGTGGAAGAGGAGTGGCCTCTCCTGATGGCACGGTGTCACTATTCACAAATGTCACCAGTGAAATGTGGTTCGTCCTCAGTGTATTGTGCTAAAACGCTCTTAATTAACAGGCCTTGAGCTGAGGTCGCCTTCCACATCAATAGATCCAGGGCAGCAGCTGCCATCTGTATCATCCTCTAATTCTACTGCAAGGTGCTTCTGAATGACGCCCTCCTGGAATGTGATGAAAGTAGAGTCAAATACTCTACATATTCTGCAGATATGTATGCCTGATGCGGGCCATACATAAATGCCACTTATACATCTTTCTTTTGCCTTCTGTATTGTGCTATGTTTCTAATAAAAGATGTTTGGGGGGAGGGAGGTTCCGAAATAAGGATCATTGATCTCTATAGCTCTGTAATGTAGTGCATACTGATAGGCCATGAACTCAGAAAGTGCCATACATGGTCCATCGTGCTTTGAGAAAATTGCCATTATATACAGACACTGCGCTTTTTTTTACTGAGACCAAAGCACTCTGTCACCTGATCATACAGTAAGCCAAGGTAAGGGCACCATACACAATATATATCTGTCTGGCTTAGGGTCCATTCACATCACTGTATGTGTTTTACAGTCCGCATTTTACGGAACGTAGACGGCCAGCCCCATGATAGAATCGCCTATTCTTGTCCGCCCTTGCTCTATCTTTTTCGCAGGGCCATTGAAAGGAACTACGGATGCAGACAGGAGGCGGTGTGCTGTCTGCATCTTTTGTGGCCCCATTATTATGAATGGGTCTGCACCCGTCCGCAAAATTGCGGAATGGATGCAGACCCAGAAATACAGTCATGTGAGTGGACCCGAACACTCATTTGGCCAGCAGCTATCTCTTTCAACCCCCCATACAAATGCACACTGAGGAAAGTCCATGTGTTATATGTAGGCACTAGGCAGTGGAGTGTGGCCATAGGTTATCTCCTGAAAACAAAAGGACCTGGCTTGTTGAAATCCAACTGCAGTTTTTGGAGGAGAGTTAAAGGCGTTATGCCATGGTTGATGTAAAAAATAAAAATCAGACATTATACAATGCATGGCAATACATTTCTAACAAAGCTAGAATCAGCCCTGTACCTCACATAGATCCAGAGATCTCCCCATTCATTGCTCCAATTGCTCTGCTAGATTATCTTCAACCTGGCAGCTCAGCGGGTGTATCCTTTCTGCTGCAGCTCTATCTCTCTTTGTAACGATCACCGCTTCTAACAGAAGATATGGCTGCTGGCAGTTAAACATTTTAACTGAGCATGTGCGGCCTTCTCAGTGAGCCGGACAAAAAATAAGGAAAAGAGCGAACAGCAGGTGGCGCTAAACGGATACATTTTATTAAATAGCTCACTGGCTATGCTACATTTTTAATTACATGCAATTACAAAAGTATTCAGATCCAGATGCTGGTTTGAAAAATGTAGAATATGTTTCATGACACAACACCTTTAAGGGCCTATAAGACTGCATGTCTATCAGCAAATTATCACTGACATATCTCTATACATACCCCTACCACATATTACACGAACGAACAAATAATAAACAGGACGCGGCCGCACAGGAATTAGTTAGCGTTCATGCTGTTCACTTTTATAGACAATCGGCATGTGCGATTCATGTTTCATTAACCATATGAAAACTGGATTTCCCACTGAGATGTTTCCATATCATTATATCCCCCTATTTTCATTGCTGCGACAAGCACTCGCTGCTATAAACCAGCCATGAAAAGTGTCAGCAAACACTTCTTGTCTGATCAGACATCTTTGTGTTGATGTTTCTAGTGGTCATGAATGCCAGAAACACAGGTAAGCTATAGTGCTCCTGTATAAAAAGCTCCAGTTCCAGCTACGTCTGGTTAGGCCCCAACAAGGTGCCATTTACAAAAGTGAGATAAGGACCGGCAGAGACCAAGCCGCATCCAGAACTTTTCATACAAGGGAAGGTGTTTTGGCACCATATGGATTGTGTATACAGTCAACACTGGGTAGCATGCGGGCTGACTTTCATTTATTTGTGTGGCGTTCTGCAAGTGAAAACAGCAGTGTATTCTCTGTCAACATACATCAAGCTATAGGTATTATAATGGTAGGTGCACAGGTGACCGTAAACAGGCTGAGCCCGTCTGCCGTCCTGTTTCTAGATAACGTAAGGTACTACTTAGAATGAAGCACCTAGGTCGTGCTTAGAGCAGCACATTACATAAAGCAACATTGCTTTCTTTGTATTATAATAGGGCACAATTTCTGGTCATGAGTAAGGATCTAACGTGTATGGTCTAAAATGCGTAGACGAGACTTGCCTGTGTGGTTTTTTCGCCATAATGAAGTTTTTCTCTTTGGATTTGATGAGCTGGATTTTATTTTTTTGTTAAATTTTCAAGGCACAATTTCTGTATAAGCCATGGTGGAATACTGCCAGATACATGCACTTCTATATAGATACCGGTATTCATGCATACTTCCTAGAAACTCAAATAAATCAAGAAATACAAAGGGCGATGTTCTGGAACAAACATTTGCATAGAGATCACTGGTCCATCAAAACACCTACCAATCAGCAGAAAAACGAGCAAAAGATATTAAGCAGACACAAAAAAAAACATGTAAACGGGGGATCTCCGGACAAAATGCAAACTGTATGAGGACCAAACAATCGTTTGACCCCCCCCCCCCCCCATACAGTCATCAATTTCTCTTTATCTGAAAAGGTGAATCTTACTTTTTAGCTCTACTGTGGTATGTGGTTCTGCTTCGGCGGTATTTAGTGCTGCACTGTGGCATTTAGTTCTGCTGGGGCAGAATTGTGTGCTGCGCCACAGTATTGCTTTTAGCTTTTTTTCAATGACCACTTTAGGTTCCCAGTCCCTGGTCCTGGCATTAGTTCCCCTTAGCAGAAAATTCCTCCAGAAAATACATAGCATAAAGATTTCCCCCATGTTATCCTATGTCAATCCCTGCCCTGTTTTCTCCTTCGCAATAGCACTCAGCAGAATAAATAATGATGTGTTGCAGCTTTTCTAAAACAGAATGTCTCCAGCCTAATCCTAATCTGCATATAAAAATCAGCACCACTATGTTTTCTGGCACATTTTTCCGCCACGTGTGAAGGCACCCTAAAAGGTCCTTTAAACTGTGTTCACATATGACAAATTCACTGCCGCCTGCAGATTGTCAGTGGGAACTTTGCCCTGAAAAACCCACAGCAAGGTACAATACAATACAAGTGAACAGGGTATTACAAAAACCTCATTTACATTGCACGAAATCCACCTGCTACAGATCTATTCTGCTTTCAGTTTACAGATTACACAGCGAGTAAAATCCAGAATTACTATGCAAAAAAATCTTTGTTGTGGATTCACTGGCCTGTTCTGAAATGGAAGTTACTCTTCTCCATAGGCGCTTCTGGAGAAAGCTATGCCTCTGTGTAGAGTCAAGCACAATGAGTTCCTGAATCAGCAGCTCCTTGCTTCTACATGATGTAATATAGGTATACTTTCACTGGATGGAAAGTGATGCTGCATATTCAGTACCCCAGAACAGGGTAACTGCAAAAGGGTAACTGCTGTAATATTATATTGTTAAGTGAAATATTCTGGTTTATTGTATTGGTATAACAAATAGCATTGTATGGACAGTTTAGGGTTAACCACTTTGGCGCATCCACTTAAGTTGCCAGGGGATGGATCTGGTTCTGCCTCCTGGTGGGTGAGAGAGATTCTAGTTCAGCCTGAGGAACAGTGAGGACCTACATGTGCAGTGAGCCCGCGTGAGAGCCGGTGTAGAGGATGGGAGTGGTAGTGGACCTGATGTAGTGTAGTGTACTTGGTTAGGGGTATTACACCAGTGCAAGCTCCTCACAGCTAGACTCAAACTCAGAGATCTGTTATCTCTGAGACTTCTACAGTCAAGGAAGCAACTTTACCTTCAAAATGTTTCCAGAGGGATGGAAATCAGAAGGTCCAAAATCTACAAGCCCGTGTATTAGAGTCAGTCAGCAAGGTACTGTGCATGTCTAGGGCAGCGAGACCTTACTGCTGTGAGAGAGAATATTGCTAACACACCCTGCCACACTTTGAGACAGTCTGGCCAACCATATCGTAAATCCGTTCCCCTCAACCAGGGAAATTTCAAAAACAGTTACCAAGAAACTCATTGTTGTTCTGCTGGGAGACTTTAGAGACACAGAGAGAAAGAGTACTACAACCTCCATCAGTGCTACTGTCTATATGTTGCTTTTGGGGAGGAACTGCACTGTGATCTGCGCCTTGTTACTTCCTATCCTGCACTCGCAAATGGCCTTGTGCTCCGCCATTCTCCGCCCATTGCACCTGCCCTCCTGCCTGGCACTCAGACCAGCACCTAACATCAAGGGCACCCCAACTACCACCAGGCAAGAGCTCCAACACCAGGGTATGCCCTGAGGGAAGAAAGGGTGCACCTCCCAGTCACTGCACTGCCCCAGGGAGCACAAGAGGGATAGATTGCCACTGTGAACTGCAACTACTTCTAACCTCAAGACCACAACTACCACTTCCATCCTCCTTTACCTACTCCTGGGTTCGCTGAACGTACATAGTGCCTATCAGTTTAGCATCACTTGTTATGTAGACCTCATGCACAGGAGAGGATGACAGCTCTCAATGTGGCTTGTGCCCTGCACATCAGACGATCTCCTAGTTTGACTAATGGTTGTTTTACTATTTCAGATCCAAATGCTTAAGATAGCCAGAGCTCCCTTTTCATTTGCAAACGATTCATTATTGCCAAAAGTGTGCAGCCCCTCTCCCCCCATCCTTTCTGCGGCCTGTTGTATTTGTGAAGGGACCGTTTCAAATTTCATGTGCTGGAGCAGCTGTTGTGGGGCCGAGCCGCCCCTTTCAGAGTTGCACTGAGCACCCTTTTCACTTGTCTCTTGTACAGCTTTTGTCTTTGTCAATGCAAAGTCCCCTTTGACCCCCGATGCAAAGTGGAGTCTACCTCTTTTGTGAGCCTCTGCAGACAAGTTCCAGCCTAAATCAAGTATTGTCTCCAGAAGCCAGCACGTGCCCACATCCCCTTAATCTTTTAATTTCTCCCCAGCAAGAGACAGCTGCTACTGATACACGCAACTCCCAGCTGTCGCCTGTGGCCTGCTGCCTGCATTCTGAAAGCCGCAATAAAAAGGAGAAAAAGGAGTAAAGTGTGTGTGTGTGTTTTTTTTTCCTTTTTGAAACTGTAGACAGCACGTGTGTCTTAATTCTACATTGTCATGAAAACCACTATCCTCCTTTAACCTCACATTAAAACTCCCTGGAAGAGTCTTAACTGAATTTGAGATAGAAACCACTTCCAGCTTCAAAGAACAGGCCTCATGGCTCGCTTTACTATGGATTAGCTATGAAATGATCTACAGCTAAATTATAGGGGTCGGGGGAAATGGAAACACATGAACAGATGACGCTACATTTCTAGATATGGCAGGATGAAAAAAAACGGCGTGCCGCAAGCGGAATAAATTGAGCATTGAATGGTCGCAGACTATGCAAATTAGTCTGAAAAAAATGTAAAAAACTGCACAATTGTTGTATCACAAAGCATGCTACAAATCCATGAAAAAAAATAAACTTGCTATGCCTACATACAATACAGACCCATAATATGTGTGGGCATGAGGACTAAAGTCTTTGGTAAATGCAATGATTGTATATCAAGGAATTGCATATTATGTTAATTTACTGACCGCATGTATTCTACAGAGCTAGAGGGACAATGCGTCTCCATATGGTGCTTCATTCGGGTCTGTATGTGACCCTCTAGGGGGGAATAACTTCATCATATGCATTCTGATGAAGCATGGGATCAGCTAAGAAAAAATATGCATGAAATGAGACATATGCAGAGATACAGACTCATATATTCTTACAGGCAGGGTTCCAAAGATTGTTATGGACTGAATTTAAAGAGGGCCTCTCCTGACATGTCTGTCTCTCACCTCTCCTGACATGTCTGTTTTAGTAACCATATCCGTTTTTGCAGTCCGCAAATCACAGATCCACAAAACATGGATACCGGCCGAATGCATGCCACCACGGTTTTGTTTTTTTTCTCCTCCAGAAATGTCCTATCCCTGTCCGCAAAATAGGACATGTTCTATTTTTTTGCAGGGCTGCGGATGAATGGGTCCTCATCTGATCCACAAAAAATGTGGATCAGTGGCGGAATAAAACTATGGCCGTGTGCATGAGCCCTTAATCAATCGATTGCTGTAGGAACATTGTCCGGATGTGTAGGGACGCACTCCCAACTGGTAACACCCAAAGGGATAGTACAACACAGAGGTATGAGAAACGATGCCCCAGAATTGTTATTTCACGAGGAGTGTACTTATTTACTCTTAGGGGTGGTGACAGGCACTCTTTAAATAAAGTATGCAGCAACCTCTAAGGTTATATCCCACAGCTAAATTTTAATATCATAAATACTAGTGTGAACTCCAGGCACTGTATTAGTTTAGTTAATGCAGGTGACCACTATGATCAGTGACTGGCTGAGCAGCCATCTTCTGACATTTCCTTCCAGGACCAGGATGTGGACAGCAGGGTTCGGGGCAGCGTCAGGAGATCGATGAGGGTCAGTATGGCTTCTTATTTAATTTTAAATTATGAATACCGCTGGACAACCCCTTTAAGCTGCTGTAACTTAAAGTGTCACTAAACTGTCAAAATACTTTTGACATATGATAGCGACATATCAAAGGTTTTGATCAGTAAAGGTCTCATCACTCAGACCATCACAGATCATTAGAACAAGGAAAGAAAGGCGCTTGTTCTAGCAATAGGTGGAAGTATCATGCACTCAGACCACCACAGATCATTAGAACAAGGAGAGAGAGGCACTCGTTCTAGCGATAGGTGGGAGTCTCAGCACTCAGACCACCACAGATCATTAGAACAAGGAGAGAGAGGCACTCGTTCTAGCGATAGGTGGGAGTCTCAGCACTCAGACCACCACAGATCATTAGAACAAGAAGAGTGAGGCACTCGTTCTGGCGATAGGTGGGAGTCTCAGCACTCAGACCACCACAGATCATTAGAATAAGGAGAGAGAGGAACTCGTTCTAGCGGTAGGTGGGAGTCTCAGCACTCAGACCACCACAGATCATTAGAATAAGGAGAGAGAGGAACTTGTTCTAGCGGTAGGTGGGAGTCTCAGCACTCGGACCTCCACCGATAAAAACCTTTGATACGTCACTATAATATGTCAAAAGTATTTTGACAGTTCAATGACACTTTAATTAGTATGATGACTTAAAGAATATGATTCAAAACTGGCAAATACAAAGAGTCTGGTCTACAGCCCATAGTTTTATAAAATGAATAGGTTGACTGAACTGCAGATGCATACAAACGCAATGGAAAGTACAGGCGCATGCATCAAGGCATATGTGGCTACCTCATACCTCAGCATCTGTATTAGCAATAGAGCTCCTGTTTTCCTTATGGCATGCTCTACAAGGATAGTTCTGTACGTATGCTTTGAGAAGGAGCCAGTGTGGCAGCACAAGAAGTAGGTATGGCATCACTCCCATGCACTGTTGAACAGGCTTCATACATATAGCTCTGCCATGAGCATATTGTCTTAGGGGCCTACTACACTGCCGATGTACGGAACTGCGAGCACCAATGGATGAATCCATCAGAACTCGTTTGCACCGTCCTGATTACACAGGAAGATATGCTGCCAACAGGGGTGTAACTACCATAGCGGCAAACCATGCAACTGATATGGGGCCCAGAGCAAGAGGGAGTCCAGTCTTAGTTGGGATTATACAAAAAAAGAAAAAGAACTGGGTCGCACATCCACATGCTATGCTTTGATCTCATCCCTGCTACTTAGCAGAAGACAGCGCATGTGTACCGCCTTCTATGCTACATGCTGACTGAGGCATTAGTGTATATTTTGATCAAAAGGCATAAGCCCACTCACCACGCCAAGGTTGTCTCTATGAGTGGGTCCTACTGTAAATTTGGCGCCGCACTGCGCGGGTCCCTCTGCCTGCCGGGTCGCCACAGTGTCCTTGCGCTGCGCAGTGCCGCGCCAAATTTAGAGTAGAACCCACTACATGCCTAAGTCAGCATGTAGCATAGGAGGCGGAACACATGCACTAAGTAGCGCTGTCTTCTGCTAAGTAGCAAGGATGAGATCAAAGCATAGCATGTGGATGTGCGATCCAGTTCTTTTTCTTGTTTTGTATATGTATAGAGAATCTGTCCTTTCTTTATTCTGGTATCAGCACTCCTCCCATTCGGCCCAGGTGATTTTAATTAGCAACAAGTGAACCTACCATGCTCTTAGTTGGCGTTCCTGAGAGCTTTGGCTAAGGTGAGCTTTGACAACTGTTCACATGGTGCTGTGCTGCACAGTGGCCATTGTTGCTGCTCTGGTGGGTTGGGGGGGGCAGCAACAGGGGTGCTGTTTGGCTGCTAGGTCCCACCACCTGCCGGGTTGGTGCCCCAGTGTCGGTGGTCACTGCGCAGTGCTGTGCCAAATTTAGAGTAGGACCCGCTCATAGAGGTAACCTTGGCGTGGTGAGTGGGCTTATTCCTTTTGATCAAAATGTACACTAATGCCTCAGTCAGCATGTAGCATAGGAGGCGATACACATGTGTCAAGTAGCGCTGTCTTCTGCTAAGTCGCAGGGATGAGATCAAAGCATAGCATGTGGATGTGCAATCCAGTTCTTTTTCTTTTTTTGTACTTAGTTGGGATTATCTCCTCTTCTACTGGAGATGAAAACTTGGTCAGGACTTTACCCTCTAAAGCAGGGGTAGGGAACCTCCGGCTCTCCAGCTGCTGTGAAACTACAATTCCTAACATGCTCCATTCATTTTTATGGGAGTTCAGAGAAGAGCAGAGTAAGTATGCATGCTGGGAGTTGTAGTTTCACAAGAACTGGAAAGCCGGAGGTTCCCTACCCCTGCTCTAAAGGAGCAACTTTTTAGCAAATGAAGCACTAGAAAAATGACCCAAGGGTCATGTGGGGGGGGGGGTGTTTGATCCTTGCTATGGGATCCTTACTTCTCTATGTACGCCACTGGGGCTTCTTTTATCCTGATGAAGGATGCCCATCAGATCGTCTGCTCGATTATACAGGCCAATTATTTGGAATGCTTACTCCTCATAATTGGCCCTAAAATTGTGCAGGGTAATAGGACCCATTGCTAGTTATAGCTGTTTTTGATCTATTTTATCTATATCATGCACCAAACTAGGTCCAGAATTGGGGTAAGTCCTTGTCATACGGAAATATTGGTGTTGGAACCAAAGTTAGTGCAGTGCAGTATGAGCAACATACAATGTAATCAAGATCAATGGAAATAGCAGCATTGCAAGGTAAATAATTACATATGTATCCACGTATCTTGCAACAGGCTTTGTACTTTTCTTTGCATATGCATTTGCAAAATTTTGAAAGTTGCATACTAATGTACATTATTTTATTTGAATGTATTGCAGTTGCTTACGTGCAGTAAATAAAATATTATAAAATCTACCAAAAGAATAACTTTATATCAGACCTTTATGTGTTTTCACGAAAAGGAAAACAATCGTAGGAGGTGAAACCCTCGGGTTTTTCCCGTTAACATTTTATGTGACATTATACTAGGGTGAGCACAGGTTGGTGTATGATTCAGAATTTGACATGTCTGTGGTTTTTGCTACATGAGATAAACGCTGCATGTAGGTGTTATCATACTGTGCAATCTGGCAGTGCTATAAAATAAAGTGAATTCAAACTGTACAAGTAAATAAAATACTAATTTCCCTGCTAGAGCAATTTATGTGTGGGCTAAATATACAAATAAACTGAATGTCATAACCATGAAGCCTGATTCATATCTTTTAGGTTAGCCCCAATTTTTTATAGAACATGCATAAAAGTAAAAAAAAAAAAAAAGCCATAGTAACGAAATATCTTTTTACAGTAATGCTGAAGACATACATGTCTATGTCCATGTCTACCTCATATGCAGGATGTAATTCAGTTATACCAGGATCAAGGTGCCAAACATTGGTGTGCAAAGTGAAAGGGTAGGTAACTATTTCATATTGCTCTAATAAAACTAAAATACAACATAAAGAAACATAATATTCATTGAAAACATCCAATAGTTTTGTGGATATGACCCTTATGCAGATCTATGTGTCTCCATGGTTACAGACTACAAACAAACCCTGTGTAGTCTGATCCTTTTACTGCTCTACACCCTCAGCCTCTTTCTTTGCTAACAGTAGTAGTAGTGAGATCAAATGAAAGAGTATTACATGACTGTGGGATCAGACTACACCAGGGGTCAGCAACCTCTATGAAACTACAACTCCCAGCATGCTCCATTCACTTCTACAGGAGGTTTGAGAACAGTTGAAACAAGTGTGCATGCAGGGAGTTGTAGTTTTGCCGCAGCTGAAGTGCTGGAGGTTCCTGATCCCTGGACTAGATTGTAGCCTGTAAGGCATCGTTCATATTTGACACACGTCCATGAAAAAATCCATTCCTGCTTCATCCATGAAGTTGTCCGTGAAGTATACATGTTTGGTCCATGTGTTTTTTTCCCTCCGTGTGTCATTTGTATTCCACAGACACTGCTCAGCTGAAAATTTATTTCCAAAGCATCTCCTATCATCAGTGGTCAGTGAAAAACGGCCCAAACCTGGCCAAACATGAATGCCATCCGTGTTGTGTCTGTGATTTCAATGGGTGTGTTTGGTCTGCATCATGGACCAAAGTAGTGCATGTCTCTGTGATTGACCCACGGTCAGTAAAAAAATACCGATGTGTGAACAAACACATTAAAATCAATTGGAAAGTGTGCTGTCATGTGAAAAAGGAAAATGTGAACAAGGCCTAAACATGGAAACCTAAAGGTCTGCAGATAAGCAGTAGACAAAAATGGGGTAATTTATCAAACTGGTGTAAAGTAGAACTGGCTTAGTTACCCATAGCAACCAATCAGATTCCACCTGTCATTTTTGACAACTCCTTTAGAAAATGAAATGCGGAATCTAATTGGTTGCTATGGGCAACTAAACCAGTTCTACTTTACACCAGTTTGATAAATGTCTGTTTTAGTAACCATATCCGTTTTTGCAGTCCGCAAATCACAGATCCACAAAACATGGATACTGGCCGAATGCATGCCACCATGTTTTTTTTTTTTTCTCTTGCAGAAATGTCCTATCCTTGTCCGCAAAATAGGCCATGTTCTATTTTTTTTGCAGGGCCGCGGATGGATAGGTCCGCATCTGATCCACATCTTTATTCGGATGCAGAATAAAACTACGGCCGTGTGCACGAGCCCTTAATCAATCGATTGCTGTAGTAACATTGTACGGATGTGTAGGGACACACTCCCAACTGGTAACACCCAGTTGTCAATTTTTTCAATACATTTCTAGTAGTAATGACAAAGGGATAGTACAACACAGAGGTATGAGAAACGATGCCCCAGAATTGTTATTTCACGAGGAGTGTACTTATTTACTCTCAGGGGTGGTGACAGGCACTCTTTAAATAAAGTATGCAGCAACCTCTAAGGTTATATCCCACAGCTACATTTTAATATCATAAATACTAGTGTGAACTCCAGGCACTGTATTAGTTTAGTTAATGCAGGTGACCACTATGATCAGTGACTGGCTGAGCAGCCATCTTCTGACATTCCCTTCCATGACCAGGATGTGGACAGCAGGGTTCGGGGCAGCGTCAGGAGATCGATGAAGGTCAGTATGGCTTCTTATTTAATTTCCAAAGCATCTCCTATCATCAGTGGTCAGTGAAAAACGGCCCAAACCCGGCCAAACATGAATGCCATCCGTGTTGTGTCTGTGATTTTCACAAACCCATAGACTTCAATAGGTGTTTTTGGTCTGCATCATGGACCAAAGTAGTGCATGTCTCTGTGATTTTTATTTTTATTATCCACAGTCAGTAAAAAAATACTGATGTGTGAACAAACACATTAAAATCAATTGGAAAGTGTGCTGTCATGTGAAAAACGAAAATGTGAACAAGACCTAAACATGGAAACCTAAGGCCCCTTTCACACGGGCGAGTTTTCCGTGCGGGTGCAATGCGTGATGTGAACGCATTGCACCCGCACTGAATCCGGACCCATTCACTTCTATGGGGCTGTGCACATGACAGTTGATTTTCACGCATCACTTTTGCGATGCGTGAAAATCGCAGCATGCTCTATCTTCTGCGTTTTTAACGGAACGCAGGCCCCATAGAAATGAATGGGGCTGCGGGAAAATCGCCAGCATCCACAAGCAAGTGCGGATGCTTTGGAATGTTCCTGCATGGTTGCTATGCAACCATCGGGATGTGTAACCGGTTCTGTATTATTTCAAATTATAACATAGTTATAATGTAAAATAATACCCTTGGCCATCTTCCTAATGTTTAAACAGGTGCAGAATGGGTTAAAAATAATAAACTAATATTAACATACCTGTTCCATTTGATCGCGAAGCCCGGCCTCCTCTCCGTTAGCTTGCTAGTAGGAAAAGGACCTGTGATGATGTCACAGCATCACATGGCCCAATCACCTGCTCCATCACTATGGTGATGGAGCATGTGATTGGTCCATGTGACCATGTGACATCATCACGGGTCCTCTCCTACTAGCAAGCTAACGGAGAGACCGGCTTCACGATCAAATGGAACAGGTATGTTAATATTAGTTTATTATTTTTAACCCATTCTGCACCTGTTTAAACATTAGGAAGATGGCCAAGGGTATTATTTTACATTATAACTATGTTATAATGTGAAATAATACCAGCGGGACAATTTCTGACCCAAACATGCACTTCTGTGAAGAAGTGCAGGTTCGGGTCTGGGTACCAAAAGTGCCAATTTTTCTCCCGCGCGTGCAAAACGCATGACAGCGCTTTGCACTCGCAGGGAAAAATCGCGGCGATTCCCGCAACGCACCCGCACTGTTTGACGGAGTGCACCCGCAACGCCCGTGTGAAAGGGGCCTAAAGGTCTGCGGATAAGCAGTAGACACAAATGGGGTCATTTATCAAACTGGTGCAAAGTAGAACTGGCTTAGTTACCCATAGCAACCAACCAGATTCCGCCTGTCATTTTTGACAGCTCCTTTGGAAAATGAAAGGTGGAATCTCATTGGTTGCTATGGGCAACTAAACCAGTTCTACTTTATACGAGTTTGATAAATGACCCCAAAAATGGTAAACGATTTCCAATCAGGTCTATTTTCAAAGTTGGTTTTTGATATATATATATATCTATATATTAGATGAATTGGAAGAATTAAAAAATATGACAAAAAGTATATTTTAAGGAAAACAGGGTGACCTTACACATTGCATGCAGAACAACCGTAACAGCATGTGGATTATTGCTAATTGCTGTGCTTCACCTCTTGCTGCTGTTCCCTGGCAAGTATACAGGAAAAAGGGCAATTTGGCTGCTTTTCCAGTTGCTCAGCAGCAAGTTGCATGTGAACCCTTCAGCCTTAGGACTGGACCTTTGTGACTTTGCCACAGATCTGTTGATGGGCCCCAGTGTTGCCGTTATTGCTTCAGTTACCAGGCTCCAAAAATGTCCAGTGCATTTGGCCAAAGTTGCAATTTTTAATCTGCACATGAAGACATTTACTTTTTTTTGTACTGGAAACGATAAGAAAAGCAGCCACTATATGGGAATTGTGTACTTATCAGATATTTTAGTTATGAAACCTAATCGGTATAGTGTGATCTGCTAAAGTGCATTCATGTAGAACCTATTTTGGCTATAAGAAATGGTAACTTGCTGAATTAGTCTCTACAAAATTCTTATAAATGTGAAGACACAATATATTCAGAGCTCGCATGACAAGTAGTTTTACCCTCGGATTTGATTTGTCTATTGCTAGCTGAGTGCGTATACATACAGTAATGTGAAAATGTCGCCCAATGTAAAGGTTTTCATTTTGTTAACACATGAACATATTAGTATTCCATCTTCAGTCAAACAGTATAGAAAATATAAAGGTGATGTAGTTCTATAAAGCAATACTCATAATCGGCGAGTGCTATTAAACCAGGCATACCGTGTGGTGGGTTTGATCATGATAAATAAAATGAACCTTCTACTGCTGCAAATGGATATGCCATTGCAGAATAATTATTACTTTTATGCAGATTAGGTGATCAGAGCCCCAAGGGGCTGGCCTAGCTCCCCGGAGCACTGCTTCACCTCCTTCTCTCCCACATGCTCCCCCTTATGGCCTAGTCTTGGTAGCGCATGCAGAAGATTTCAGAGCCAGGCATTTGAACACTGAGGATACCTGACCCTGTCAATCAGACCATAAGGGTGGTTGGCAACAGGGAAGAGGAGGGGATGAAGTGGTGCCCCAAGGCTCTAGGCCAGCCCCTCAGTAACAATAATAATTATGCTACAGTGGTACATCCAATTGTAGCTGATTTTATTCACCATGATCAACCCTACCAAGCAGTATGCCTAGTTTAATTGATCATGGTGACAAATGCTCTATTAATAGCATTCTTTGTATGCCTAGCGTTTTTTTTTTTTTTTTGGGGGGGGGGGGGGCCTTTATGGTGTGTACCCACCTGTAAAGTCACTTCCTCCGCAGAGCTGTAAGGAAAGAATGCACTGGGAAAAGAAAAAAAAGCCATTAAAAATACACCTGTTTGTCCTGATTTTAATATTTCCTATAGATGTTCATGCAACAACTGGAAATGCCATTTTTTGGCCTAAAAAGTGGCAAAGAATGTGAAATATTTTCACCTAAATGATACCATAACTGATGATTAGTACAGGGGTCCCAAGTCTCCCAGAACTCATATAAAGAAGAATTTGTCTGGAGAGGTAGTTGAGCATGCATGCTGCTGCCCCGACATACACTACTGCACTCACCTATTTTCAGAAGTCCCATAGAAGCATAGTCACCGCTCCATTCACTTCTACAGGACTGCCACACATGTACAGTTGTTCCCCAGTCACTTCGGGTATCCTGTTCTGGAGATAGGAGTCTGGGACCTGCACCTGTCTGACATTAGTGGCATATCTTAGCAATATGCCACTAATGTCTGAGGTGAGATAACTCATTTAAAGGTAAATGTTAGAAAATGGCCTATTGTTTAAATCTGGACTTTGTTTCAAATATATTTTAGTGCATTGTTTTCTTTTTGTTTGTTTTTTCACGTTACTACATGCATTAAAAGTAAAATTCTGAAATCTTGAAGTTTTCACTTTCGCCACTGAAGGCTGACACTTCCTGTGCTGTAGAGATCACATTTCTGTTATCACAGATAGGGTTAAAGTGAAAGTTATTAAAAGATTTGTATAATATAACACAGGATCCACCATTCACAATAGGTGATGATCACAGTTAACCTCCTTCCCCTCCCTGCACAATGACCTCTGCACAGGTCACAGACCAAGCCTAGAATACCCTAGAAGTCAATGAACATCTCCAGTCTACAGGTTCTTATGGTCCATGTGGCTGCTTTAAAGCACATTTCTGAATGCTGCTAAAAGCTGCTCAACAAGCTGGCCGCCCATAATCATGTACAGAAAATAAAAAAATTAGAGATGATACATTCCTTTTAAGGCTTTTGTAAATGTTTTTGTCAGGCAGCATGTTCTTAGCAACCAGCCTACCTCATATTATTTAGGCACAAGGTCAGATTGGCATTGAGCTCAGGGCAGAGAAGTGGTTTGGCAGTGACTGAACTATGCTACTCACTGGCATATTAATCATATAGAAAAAAAAAAAAAAGTTTAGCTGAATAACATTTTAAGCATATTTTCTTCTTCTAGGTCACGTTCATCTACCGAAATAGGATTTGGACATGAGATAGTGAGATCCATGAATTACACGTAAAGACCCTGCAGTCGGGGGTGGATGAGGGTGAGATGAACTATGAACATCGATGAGGGGAATGCATAGTTTATGGATTATTTTTTTTTTTTACAAAAGCAATGTTATCTTTACATTTTATACCAATCAGTGTTTTCCTCTATTAATAAGAATGTTAGAGATTGGTGGGTAGAGGAGCATCAGGGGACAATTGAATGTGTTTTAGGAATTCAGACGGCACTCCAAATGTATTTTAAAATGCAGTTGTTGTTTTATTGCCGGACTTAGTAATTGGTACAATATAGGTACAATATTACAACGTTTCGGGCGTTTTATGAACCGCCCTTCATCAGGCCACAGTAGTGGTAGAATGTGTCTGACCGCCGGCGCCAGCGGTCAGACACATTCTACCACTACTGTGGCTGATGAAGGGCGGTTCATAAAACGCCCGAAACGTTGTAATATTGTACCTATATTGTACCAATTACTAAGTCCGGCAATAAAACAACAACTGCATTTTAAAATACATTTGGAGTGCCGTCTGAATTCCTAAAATATGTACATGTACCCTCTGACGTGCACCCTCCAGCCTAAAAGTGACGGAAGTGCCGTGGCTATAAAGTCTAGATAGGGGACAATTGAATGAATCCAGGCATTATGATGCTGAACATCGCTGGTGAGGGTGGCACCAGAAGAGCCTGTCCCATCGGATTGTAGTTTCCTTTAATAATCTTGTGTTGAAGGAAATCTAATAGTACTATTGGGGTGATAAGATACCTGCATATTTCTGCAGTCTAGATTTGCACTGCAGATGACATACATCTTACCATTGTAAAAATCTTTCATTTTGTCACCCAGTTGTCCTAGAAATGCCAGGTTATGTAAACCATTCCTTAAAG
Organism: Bufotes viridis; assembly: GCA_033119425.1. Taxonomy (NCBI): domain Eukaryota; kingdom Metazoa; phylum Chordata; class Amphibia; order Anura; family Bufonidae; genus Bufotes; species Bufotes viridis. Next base: position 217,594,505 of record CM065589.1, read on the forward strand.
AATAAGGTAAGGAAAATAACCCGTAGAATAGGTCGTCGTGTACTTTTTTTTATTTTTATAAAGACTAATACTAATATCTGGTTTGTATTAAAGTTTAAGGGGTTTTCTGGGATTACTATGCTTTTAACAGATATGTTTATGTAGGCGCTTACCTCATCTACATTTTCCCCATGCTTTTTTTCAGGTCTCCTGACCTGTTTTCTCCATGTAAACAGATCACTCATCTTGTATGCAGCACTTCCTGTTGCTCTATCCAACCAAACCCATGATGCACTTCTCCTTTCTCTGACACAACTTCAGCACCGCCCCTAACAATGCCCAGCTAGTTTATAGCTCCTCCCACCCAACTAGTTACATAGACACTCCCCTATCACTGACACGCCCATGGACATAACACCTCAGGAAATAAGGCTACATGCACACGACCGTTGGTGTTTTGCGGTCCGCAAATCGCGGATCCGCAAAACACGGAAGCTGTTCCGCGTTCCGTTCCGCATTTTGCGGAACGGAACGCAGCCCATTATAGAAATGCCTATTCTTGTCCGCAAAACGGACAAGAATAGGACATGCTATATTTTTTTTGCGGGGGCACGGAACGGAGCAACGGATGCGGACAGCACACGGAGTGCTGTCCGCATCTTTTGCGGCCCCATTGAAATGAATGGGTCCGCGGCCGAGCCGCGAAATATGCGGCTCGGACGCGGACCCGAACAACGGTCGTGTGCATGGGGCCTAAGGAAGAGCTGCATGGACATGGTCATGTGAACAAAAGATAGCAATAAAGGTAAAAAAAACTACATTACAAAATTACAGCTACCATCATAAATGATTATTTTAAAGGGTGTTGATGCAAACTGGAAAAGCCCTTTAAAGGCAGGCTTTGGAACTTTTTATTTTATTTATTGAACATTTTTCACTTAGGTTTCTGGGTGTATGAAATAGTACATAATGACACATAATAAAATAGTGCACTAGTTCGTGAGTTGTATTTGTCATCCTATAGATGTAGCAGGTGAGGGGAGAAGATAACAGAGCTTTTGATCACAATGAGTCCTCTTTGAAATCCTAAATCTGAATAATCCCTTATTTGTCGGGTGTTTTTTCATGTTGAGAAGAAGCGCACGGCAGCCAGCAGTCAGATAGGGAGCTTCTACTTGTCCGGACTGGTGTTATGTGTAAAGTGTCATTATATTTGGAGACATCCTTCTGTAGAGAAGACATATGGTAAGCGCTACACCTGTCCTGTACTCCACACCTGCTTGTAGACAGAGCGCCTGCTGTACATCACAAGCCAGGGGGCAAAGACATGGCTATTTACATACTGGACATCAGCCACGTGCTTTCACCATTTTCAATCCTCATCAAGATTAAAAGGTCTGCAGGAGGCAGAGGATGTAGGAACAAAACAAGGTTATCTACCCCTATCCCCTTCAGGGAGGCAAGCGCTATCAGCAACCTTCCTGACAAAGATTTGCATTAGGAGAACAAACAGAATCAGACACAATTGATTGAAATGCACTCATATAGTGTCAAATGTTGAGAGATTAAAAGAAGTTCACAATTCATGAAAATATATGCTGTGCATTCCTTACCATAGTCACTGCCTATATTGGAGGCCACAGACATTCCCCAGATCAGGGAAAGGGGCTTTCCAAGACTTACAGTATTTTTTGCTTTATAAGATGTACTTTTTTCCCCCCAAAAGGGGGGGAAATGGCAGTGCGTCTTATAAAACGAACACTGATACTTCGCCGGCCCCTATGTTGCACAGCATGGCCTGCGAAGTATCACTGTGGAGGGAGGAGGCGGGGACACTGGTGGCGGGGCCCGGTGGAGTGACTCTACTCTAATAGATCAGGCCCCCCAGCTGTAAAGTGCATAGGTGCATTCATGTAATGCTTATTCTATCTTAATGTAGCCCAAACCCTTGCTGTACTTACTATCTACTGTAACTACATATGACATGCAGACTCGCCGACCCGGCAGCTTAACATCACTACCTCCGTCATGCGCTGCCTGCCCCGCATCCCTGCTTCATTCATAAATTACAGGCGGGACAGGCGGCGCATGACGGAGAGAGTGATGTTAAGCTGCCGGGCCGGCGAGTCTGCATGCCATATGTAGTTACAGTAGATAGTAAGTACAGCAGGGGTTTGGGCTACATTAAGATAGAATAAGCATTACATGAATGCACCTATGCACTTTACAGCTGGGGGGCCCGGTGTATTAGAGTAGAGTCACTCCACCAGGCCCCGCCACCAGTTTCCCCGCCTCCTCCCTCCACACTGATACTTCACAGGCCGGTGATGTATCAGTGTATCAGAGTGTTGGGGGTAACTACATGACACGTTGGGGATATGTGGATGACACTTATGAGGATCTGTGGATGACACATATATAGCATAAGATGCTATATATGTGTCATCCACAGATATCCCCATAACAGTGTCATCCACAGATCCCCATAAGTGTCATCCACAGATCCCCCATCAGTGTCATCCACAGATCCCCCATCAGTGTCATCCACAGATCCCCCATCAGTGTCATCCACAGATCCCCCATCAGTGTCATCCACAGATCCCCCATCAGTGTCATCCACAGATCCCCCATCAGTGTCATCCACAGATCCCCCATAATAGTGTCATCCACAGATCCCCCATAACAGTGCGTCATCCACAGATCCCCCATAACAGTGCGTCATCCACAGATCCCCCATCAGTGTCATCCACAGATCCCCCATCAGTGTCATCCACAGATCTCCCATCAGTGTCATCCACAGATCCCCCATAACAGTGACATCCACAGTGCTCCCATAACAGTGTCATCCACAGATCCCCCATAACAGTGTCATCCACAGATCCCCCATAACAGTGCGTCATCCACAGATCCCCCATAACAGTGCGTCATCCACAGATCCCCCATCAGTGTCATCCACAGATCCCCCATCAGTGTCATCCACAGATCCCCCATCAGTGTCATCCACAGATCCCCCATAATAGTGTCATCCACAGATCCCCCATACCAGTGACATCCACAGATCCCCCATACTAGTGTCATCCACAGATCCCCATAACAGTGTCATCCACAGTTCCCCCATCAGTGTCATCCACAGATCCCCCATCAGTGTCATCCACAGATCCCCCATAACAGTGACATCCACAGATCCCCATAACAGTGTCATCCACAGATCCCCCATCAGTGTCATCCACAGATCCCCCATCAGTGTCATCCACAGATCCCCCATAATAGTGTCATCCACAGATCCCCCATAACAGTGTCATCCACAGATCCCCCATAACAGTGACATCCACAGATCCCCTCTAGTGTCCTCCACAGATCGATAACATTGTCATCCTGATCCCCATCAGTGTAATCCTAGGTCCCCATAATGTATCATCACAGATCCCCATAACAGTGACATCACAGATCCCCATAAGTGTCCACAGATCCCGCATCAATCTCATCCTAGATCCCCATCGTAATCCACAGATCCCCCATAATAGTGTCATCCACAGATCCCCCATAACAGTGACATCCACAGATCCCCCATAAGTGTCATCCACAGATCCCCCATCAGTGTCATCCACAGATCCCCCATCAGTGCCATCCACAGATCCCCCATAATAGTGTCATCCACAGATCCCCCATAATAGTGTCATCCACAGATCCCCCATAATAGTGTCATCCACAGATCCCCCATAACAGTGTCATCCACAGATCCCCCATAACAGTGTCATCCACAGATCCCCCATAACAGTGCGTCATCCACAGATCCCCCATCAGTGTCATCCACAGATCCCCCATCAGTGTCATCCACAGATCCCCCATCAGTGTCATCCACAGATCCCCCATCAGTGTCATCCACAGATCTCCCATCAGTGTCATCCACAGATCCCCCATAATAGTGTAATCCACAGATCCCCCATAACAGTGACATCCACAGATCCCCCATAACAGTGTCATCCACAGTGCTCCCATAACAGTGTCATCCACAGATCCCCCATAACAGTGTCATCCACAGATCCCCCATAACAGTGCGTCATCCACAGATCCCCCATCAGTGTCATCCACAGATCCCCCATAATAGTGTCATCCACAGATCCCCCATCAGTGTCATCCACAGATCCCCCATCAGTGTCATCCACAGATCCCCCATAATAGTGTCATCAACAGATCCCCCATACTAGTGTCATCAACAGATCCCCCATACTAGTGTCATCCACAGATGACCATTCGTTCAAAACCCACCAAAAGCACACCTTTTGGTTCAAAATATTATTTTTCTTATCTTCCTCCTCAAAAATCTAGGTGCGTCTTATCATCTGGTGCGTCTTATAAAGTGAAAAATACGGTAAATACTGATGACCTATCCTTTGACACCCGGGACCCTCGCCGATCAGCTGTTTGTGAAGGCAGCAGTGCTTGCAGTAGCGCCATGGCCTTCTCTCTGCTTTTCCTGGGCCAGTGACGAAACGTTCATCTGTCACGCAACCTAGGAGCAGCTCAGCCCCATAGATGTGAATGGAGCTGAGCTGCGATACCAAGCACAGCCGCTATACAATGTACGGGCACTGTGCTTGGTAAGCTGCGAGAAGTCTGCAGCACTCACAGGAGCGCCGCTGCCTTCTCAAAACAGCTGATCGGTGGGGTCCTGGGTGTTGGACAACCACCAATCAGATACTGATGACCTAACCAGAGGATAAATCATCAGTATTTAAGTCTCGTAAAAATCATTTTAATACACACTACAGTTTATTACTAATTATTAGCATTAGATAGTAAATATTTTATATTGATTAGAAGCAGTACTAGTAATCATAGTGCTTTATAACTAGTATTTTTAATTGTTAATAATGTATGTATTATGGTCACCAAAACTGTATATCCTTTATAATGAGTTTTGTTGAAAACTGTAATGATAAAATAATAGTTTCTTCTTTAAAAGTCTTCCATTCCTGCTTTTAGAATAGGTTTATATATTGTTTTTACTTTGAAAAGTGGAAGGGAAATATTAAAAAAAAAATAGTCCAAAAAGTTCATCTCCTTCTGCCTTTTCTCGTTTATTGGTGCGGGCTAAGCTGAACCAGGCTATTAGTGTGTGCCCTGAGGCTGCACGCTAGACTCAGACAAACTCAGTCCCATCTGTCACTATATCTGGGGCATCTTGGCTGCATAATTGGGCAAGGCTTGAAAAGACTATAGACAGGGCCATGTGGTAACCCTGCAGAGTGAAGAGAGGGTGAGGACAGGAGGGGAATACTTACTGGAGGATGGAGAATGCAATAGAGTGACATGACACTCCAAGCCTAGTTAATCACAGCAGCTGACGGCAGGAGAGAGCTATACATCCACTTATACCAGAGCTGCTATCCTGTCCGGCCTACAGCTGCAATTACAAATTCAGAGAAGTAGCTTTAATTTGCAGCAGGGATTAAGGCTTTCCTCATTTGGCCCTGCCGTGGTCACAAAGGAAATAGGCAGGGCCTTTGTAAGACCATTAGTAAAGAACAATGAAACGCTGACAGGATAATCAGAGTGAAAAGGCGAGTAAAACTTGGCATGTGCCGGAGATCGGGTTCTAGCTCATTATGCATGACAGCAGATGGACTATGGCCTAGTTACCAGGCAGAACTCAAACCTCTCCAGGGGGATGGGTGTCTGATACTACAACTACTGTCACTACTAGAACTCACACTATTACAGCACTCTATCCTGCTGATCATTAGGGATCATCAACAGGTCGGTTTCCTGAAACCAACAAGTCTTATTATTGCCCAACATTCTCTATCTGTAGAATTATAAAGACATGCCCCAAATATTAGATGTCCAATGCAAAAGAGTTAAAAACATATAAGCGGGACTACACCCTCTACACACTAGGTTTCTTGAACCATCAGTGCACTTGTAGTCCACCAAGCATTAATATGAAGGCGCTCTATACTTCAAACAGCATACAAAAAGCCAATATTGCACATCCAAAAAAAATAAAAAATAGTTGGTATGGCACTCACCATTAAAATTCACTTCTTACTTTATTTCATGAAATACATAAAAGTTCACACAGGCACATGGGGTTAGGTAGCAGTGTTCCACCATGCACGGGTCAGTCTATGAGGGAACACTGCTACCTAGCCAGGGGTGCACCACCATTGAGGTCAGGTGAGGCGATCACCTCAGGCAGCACCCGGTAGGGGCAAGAGAGGGGCAGCGGAAGGGCCATGGGCAAAGAGCACTTTTATTGTGGCGAGGGGTTAGGTTAAGAAATTGGCACTGTGGGGGGGCTCTGTTTCAGTTTTCGCCTGTATGAACATTTATGTATTTATCTCAATAAGGTAAGTAGTGGATTTTATTGGTGAGTGCCATGCAAACTTTCTTTCTTTCGGATGTGCAAATATTAGATGTATTTCAGATGTTATGGACGGCATGTATACCGCTATCATTTAACTATACTATTTATGGGTATAAAAAGTTGATTTCAAATCCATGCTTCACCAAAGACATATATAACGTAGAAGTATAGAAGTAGTCCATTCAGCTGCAGTGTGGGAATGAGATGGCTGAGGAACCCCAACAAAGTTTTCTTTTTACGCACACTTTGTAATGTTAACCAGATAGGAAAGGGGTAATAGGCTCTTTATTGTGCCACATTTATCTCTTTCAATATTTGGAAAGGGGGCAAGGAAAAGAAGTACTGAGTCCTTTTGCAAGGTCAGAGTGGCCAACCAGAGTACCACAGGATCCTCTCTAACAGAATAATGTGCACTAAAGTTTCAGCAGAAGACAAACCTATCGGAATCTGACCATGGAGCCAGTAACTTGTCACTAGAACTTATTTTTAAAGCCTCATGCACATAGCCTAGTGTACAAACCACGGATACCTTCCGTGCAGGGGCGAAACTACCATAGCGATAGACCATGCGACTGCTATGTGGCCCAGGGCAAGAGGGGGCCTAGTCTTAGTTGGGATTATCTCCTCTTTTACTGGAGGTGAAAACTTGGTCAGGACTCTACCCTCTAAAGGAACAAGTTTTAGCAAATGAGACAGTGGAAAAATGGCCCAAGGGTCATTAAAAAGTGTTTAGGCAGAAACCCTTCTGTCCTGTGTGGGGGGCCTGGTTTCATCCATGCTATGGGGCCCTTGCTTCTCTATGTACGCCACTGATTCCATGTACAATTTTCTGACTCCCGTCAATAGAAAGGGCTATTCTTGTCCACAATATGGACCAGAATAGGACAAGTTCTATAATGTGCAGAATGACCACATGGATCCGCAGAAGATACCAATGAAGGATATAGTCTAAGGAGCTGTTTTGGGTACACAGCAGAATTGAATCACAGAAAAAACTATATATAAACCATCCTGCACGATATGGTATTAAATGTGCAGATGTATATGGCTGCATTTACAAAATAACAGAAAATAATGCACTATAAAATTAGATGCAAGCATAACATATGGACTAGGCCCTCACTCTTGATAAAAATTGAGACACTTGGTCAATACATTTTAATCAAAATACATCTAAGCCCACCTACCGGTGACAAGGTGGTCTCAGTTCAAGGTGGCCTGAACTGAGACCACCTTGTCGCCGGTAGGTGGGCTTAGATGTATTTTGATCAAAATGTATTGACCAAGTGTCTCAATTTTTATCAAGAGTGAGGGCCTAGTCCATATGTTATGCTTGCATCTAATTTTATAGTGCATTATTTTCTGTTATTTTACACAGCAGAAATGCACACAAGATTTGTTTGGGACTACAGTCCAGTACTGGAAAACACAAGCCCTGGATCAGTAAAGTGAGAAGCCGAGGTGACATTGTGTCGGAGAACCGTACCACTTAAAGAGGAAAAAGTTTGGCTGGATCACGTCCATTCCATTACTCCTAGTTCTGTAAGGTTGAATGGGTTTTCTGAGCGTTTTATACTGATGACCTATACACTGGATGGGTCATCAGTATCTGACCAGTGGGGGTCCAACCCCTGCCGATCAGCTGTTTGAGAAGGCATCGGTCCTATCAGTAACGTTACGGCCTTCTAGCAGTTTGTCTAAGCCATGTGACCAATAAACATGATGCCTAGGCGCAGCTCAGCCCCATTGAAGTGAAATCGGGCTGAGCTGGCATACCAAGCACAGCCACTACACAATGTACGGCATTGTGCTTGGTGAGCTGAGAGAAATCCTCGGCACTACAGTGAACACCGGTGCCTTCTCAAACAACCGATCCCTGCCGGTCATATACTGATGACCAGAGGATAAAAGACTGGGCAACTGTGGCCAGTAATAGTGAATGCCACATAAAAGAAAGAGCCGATATTGGCCTTGTGTGTCCTTCCCTCCATGTAACACAAACTTCCTACCATGTAGAACTTTACACTATTAGACTTTAAATATGCTATGTGTCATTATAACAATGAAAAATATGATAAAAGTACATGCACACATGTTCTGTATAGATGTAAGTCTTCCAGAATTCACCATTGCCTCCATGGCTGAAAGATGGATGAGGTCTGAATGTGGACTTCCCCACCACCAGTAGAGGGATTCATTTTGTTTTATCCCTATGGAGCCCCATCTCAATATATGCACATGTGAACTGCTAGTGTGAAAAGTAAAAAAAATCCCTTACTATGCAGAGTGGGAAAGAATATTGGTCGTAACCATGTGCAGTGAAATGTTTTTCATATGCAAACATAGCATCAAGGTTAATGTGACATTTATGAGAAGTCAATATGATATGTCATAAGTGAGCTGATTTGTGAGAAACAATACAGTTTTAAAAAAAATCCTTTCATTTCAATACAGAGGAACCACAAGATAGTAAGGAATACTGACAAAAATCTGCAGAGATCCTTTGTAGATTGTAAGCGCTTATCGACAGGGCCCCCTCTCCTTCTGTATCCGTTTGTAACTCGTCTTCTTCGTGCTTATTGTACTTATTTTTATTATGTATGTATACCCCTTTTCGGGTATTAGGTTCTGCTTGGGCTGAATTTTTTGCTGCACTGTGGTATTTGCTTCTGCTTGGGCGGTATTTTTTGCTGCACTGCAGTATTTGGTTCTGCTGGGGCCGGATTTTGTGCTGCACTGTGGTATTTGCTTCTGCCTGGGCGGTATTTTCTGCTGCACTGCGGTATTTGGTTCTGCTGGGGCCGGATTTTGTGCTGCACTGTGGTATTAGGTTCTGCCTGGGCGGTATTTTCTGCTGCACTGTGGTATTTGCTTCTGCTTGGGCAGTATTTTTTGCTGCACTGCAGTATTTGGTTCTGCTGGGGCCGGATTTTGTGCTGCACTGTGGTATTAGGTTCTGCTTGGGCAGTATTTTTTGCTGCACTGCAGTATTTGGTTCTGCTGGGGCCGGATTTTGTGCTGCACTGTGTTATTAGGTTCTGCCTGGGCGGTATTTTTTGCTGCACTGCAGTATTTGGTTCTGCTGGGGCCGGATTTTGTGCTGCACTGTGGTATTAGGTTCTGCTTGGGCGGTATTTTTTGCTGCACTGCAGTATTTGGTTCTGCTGGGGCCGGATTTTGTGCTGCACTGTGTTATTAGGTTCTGCCTGGGCGGTATTTTTTGCTGCACTGCAGTATTTGGTTCTGCTGGGGCCGGATTTTGTGCTGCACTGTGGTATTAGGTTCTGCTTGGGCGGTATTTTTTGCTGCACTGCGGTATTTGGTTCTGCTGGGGCCGGATTTTGTGCTGCACTGTAATATGAGGTTCTGCTGCCACTTTAGGTTCCCAGTCCGGCCCTTATAATACATGCATATTACATGATTATATGATGATGATTACATGTAAGAACATTATGATTAGAGATGAGCGAATTTCCGGTTATGAAGTTTGTTTGCAATTCGTTTACTGGTAAAAGGTGAATTGCGTTATGGATTCCGTTACCACGGACCATAACGTAATTCTATGATGGAATGCATAACGGAATGCCTATAGATGCATTCCGTTATTTATTCCGTCATAATAGAAGTCTATAGGCTGCAAAACGGATCCGTCCCGTTTCGTTATGCAGGGGAGTCCTCTCCTGCATAAATGAAACGGGACGGATCCGTTATGCAGCCCATAGACTTCTATTATGACAGAATGAATAACGCCGTTATGCATTCCGTCATAGAATTGAATTATCGTCCGTGGTAACGGAATCCATAACGAAATTCACCTTTTACTAGTAAACAAATCGCAAACGAATTTCATGACCGGAAATTCGCTCATCTCTAATTATAGTCATTTCTCCCCCTGTGACAGGCATTTTAGATTAGATCACCCTGTAGTTGAATGCTCACACACACTGACATGTACATTGTATTTGGCAGTCTGCAGCTCAGCTTCAGTCCGTTCAGCAGTGGCATGAACTTCATTCAGCAGCGGGTGACACTAGACATGTGACTGGCCAAAATTAGCTTGCATCATGTTGTGCTATAAGTCAGCTGACCGTGACCTGGCATTTTCAGGAATATAGTGATTACAACAGTTCCCAGATATTACATCAGAATTTCCCTTTCACTGACGAGAAAGCAATGGGACATGTTTTCATGTTGTTGTGCTCGCAGGAAAGAATTCAGCACATGGTTGCAGAGCAGAAAACATGTTTCTCCCCACTTTCTCACTTCTACGTGTTCTTTTTTTTCCCCATTTCCTATGTGAATAACTATCGGCCTGCAGAGAAACCGAAGGAGGAGATTTTTCCAAAGGAAAAGTTGAGCAGTTGCCCATAGCAACCAATCAAATTCCTTCTCTCATTTGCCTGAGGGCTTTTAGAAAATGAAAGCAACAATCTGATTGGTTGCTATCGACAACTGCTCCACTTGCCATTTACACTTGCTTTGATAACTCTCCTCCATAGCCTTCACTATACATTCTTGAATAACATTTTGAATTCAAGCTTTGCACACAGGAGTGCATATAACTATGTCTCCTTTTGTAGGTGTGCTTGTCATTTACAATGGGGCATGTGTACTAAAGCAGTACGCATGTACGTAATGCTAGCATAGCATGAACAGTAATGCTGCAGAGCCCTATGTCTAATTCGAAACAGGGCTGACATTTGTCTGAACTGAAAAATGGCTGAAAACCTTAATAATTCAGTGAAATAAGGCGGGAGTGAACTGAAAAACACATTATTAGGCCTCTTTCACACGAGCCTGACGAATTCGGTCTGGAATGCGTTCAGGGTGCGTTCAGTGAAACTCGCACTATTTTGTAAGCAAGTTCAGTCAGTTTTGTCTGCAATTGCCTTCAGCTGTTCAGTTTTTTCCGAACAGAAAAAACTGAACAATGGAACTCAATCGCAGACAAAACTGACTGAAATTTTGTCCCTACTCGCATGGGTTTCCCGCAATGCACCCTGAACACATCCGGCCCTTACCCGCGACGCCCGTCTGAAAGAGGCCTTAGGCCCCTTTCACACGAGCCTGGCGGATTGGCACCAGATGCGTTCAGAGTGCACCATTTTGCAAGCAAGTTCAGTCAGTTTTGTCTGCAATTGCGTCCAGTTGTTCAGTTTTTACCGCGCAAGTGCAATGCGTTTTGATGCGTTTTTCACACGCGTGATAAAAAACTGAAGGTTTACAAACAACATCTCTTAGCAACCATCAGTGAAAAACGCATTGCATCAGCACGTGTTTCCGCATTCAATCAGTTTTTTACTGAAGCCCCATTCACTTCTATGGGGCCAGGGCTGCGTGAATAACGCAGAATATAGAACATGCTGCGTTTTTTACGCAACGTAGAACTGATGCATGAAAAAAAAACGCTCATGTACACAGACCCATTGAAATGAACGGTTCAGGATTTAGTGCGGGTGCTGTGCGTTCACATCACACATTGCACCCGCGCGGAAAACTCGCTCGTGTGAAAGGGGCCTTATAGTTGGTAAATTTGGGGCATGTAAGTCCCACCTGGAAATACCACATACACAACTGGAGTCAAATGCTTATGGGTGGGACTTACATAATTTTGGCCCGTGACAGCCAGAATTTGCTGGGACTGTCCCTGAAAGTTAGGGACAACTATTGTTAACTATGCTCTTTCTGAGCTATTATTTTCCATGCAATTACACCACCTTTTTCTACTATGGGGCTGATTTACTAAACCTGTCTAAAATGTAAACAGTGTTAAAGTGAACTAGACAGATGCGCCAGATTCATCACAGCTTGACACTTTTGTCTAACTTTTTACCACCTATTGGGTGGCCTACACTGCGACTAAATTTGGCACCAAAATTGTGGTGCAAATTGTCACATCTTAAGCCACACCTATTTCCTGCTAAAATACACCCCTTTCCATCCAAGCCACACCCTTCCACAAGTGTTATGCAGTGCATTTTTAAAAATGTAGATATGCCAGATTGCACCAAAAATGTGCAAATGAATGTATAATGTCGCCCAGTGTTTCTAGTTATGCTCCTTGTTGTGAAGATTCTCGATAAAAGAGCTTTTAGAGGGGTTTATGTCGGCCCTCTTGGATCAAAAAAATCTCTATATTTTTCCTTTGATCCTTTTTTTTTCCTTTTAATATAAAGCATTTGCTTTATATCCCCGACAGTTGGCATGCTCAGCCGTCCGCTTGTGTATTCGGCGCAGGCGCAGTGAGCTGAGGACAGCAGGCACCAGCGTCCTCAGCTCACTGCGCCTGTGCTGAATACACAAGCGGACGGCGCAAGCACGGGATTTTGGCTGGAGACAGGGTCGGAGGCAGGAGAGCTGCGCTGCCCGGCACTGTCAATCAGAAGAAGAGGGGCGTGGCCGCAGGTGGGAACACGGAGCCTCTAGGAGCAGGGGCAACGCCCTCCCTGCTCCTAGAGGCTAATTTGCATATGATATAAAATCGTTTTTTAGCGTTATGACAGGTTAGAGGGGCATTTACATTATTAGGTTGGTCTAACATTGGCACATAGCTAATATCAGAAAGCTTAGGAGGCCTAAATATGGTGAAAGAAACTCTTTAAAGTGGCCCTGGAAAAAAAACTAAAACTGGCCCCATGTTGTAAGTGGTCCAAATTGATAGAAGGAAGGGCAAGAGAAGTAGGCAGAGTTAGCAATACCATAGTGCAAAATACCGTCCCATCAGAGCCATATATCACAGTGCAGCACAATATATTGCCCCCAAATCTGCCCCTTTCTGGTATCCTTCAATAGATGCCATTTTCTGTCCTTTTCCACCAGTTGTCTCTGATTCAGATGTGGAGCAGGGGGCTAGGGGTTGAGGTGTGGACCACAGCATTTGAATTCAGGAGGACATGTGCAGTCACTGGTCGGATATATGAGTACCTGATTCTCACAGTGTTAATTACTGTTGACCTGAGAGGTCATTATGTATCCAGCCAGCGGCAGAGAGGAGGGCTGGGGCGGCCCCCTGGACATCGGCCCACCGAGAAATTTCCCTGTAAGGTCTAGGGCCAGTCCGCCGCTGATTCCAGCTTCCATTACAGAACTCTTTGACATGCCATTCGTGTTGCAGTGCCCCTTTGCAGCCGGCGGGGTGTGCTATCACATGTCAATGGCAGAATGTGGTCTAAGAACAATCTGTGGCTCCCAGCTGTTGTTGCATTCCAGCTCAGATTGTACAGAAGGCTGGGAGGACATGCTAGGAGTGGTAGTTTCACAGCAACGGACTGGACTGCAAACCACACTACACTAGAATATCCCACGGTTTATCCTTGTTCTTAGGCTCATCCTATATTTTGTGGTATATACAGTATATATATTTGAGTGCCAGTTAATACCGTCCATTACCAATCAGATTCCTCCTTTCATCTTCCAAAGGAGCTGTCAAAAATGAAAGCTGGAATCTGATTGGTTGCTATGGCCAACTTAGCCAGTTCTACTTTACACCAGTTTGATAAATGACCCCATTTGATTACATTTTTTTTTTTTTAAATAGACCATTACATTTGTAAAATAAAGGCATTTAAAGGGCATCTGTCGGCAGATTTGTACCTAGGAAATGACCTGTTACATGTGCACTTGGCAGCTGAAAGCATCTGTGTTGGTCCCAAGAAGTTTTAATATATGCAAATGAGCCTTTAACAGCAATTAGCAGCAACCCATATGGATGTTTGTCTTTCCATTCAAACAGGGGAACATGTGCCACCATTCCCTTGATCATCAGGGGCCCCATCCGTTGTAAGGCTAGATGCAGACGTCCGTCAAACCCGGACGTGAGCAGTCAGTGGTAGTGTGGGCTGGATTTCTTCTTTACAGCCAGAGCGCACGGCGTTATTGGTAGCTATGACGCCGTGCGCTCCCTGCCGCCGCTGCACTACAGTAATACACTGGTATGATCTATTCCAGTGTATTACTTTCCTGCAGCGGCGTCAGGGAGCGTAGGGCGTCATAGCAACCAATGACGCTGTGTGCTCTGGCTGTAAAGAAGAAATCCAGCCTGCATTACCACGGACTGCTCACGTCCGGGTGTAACGGACGTCTGCATCTAGCCTAACCCTGCTGATTAGACAAATATGCCCTATCGTCAGGTAAGTTGATATCAAGGGGCAACTTCTTTAAATGACAACCATTTAGATTAATGGCCTTCCATATAATAAATAGATTGGTTCTGCCAAATTCCTCTCCTCGGGTCGTGGTGACTCCCCCTCTATGATATATTTATGCCCTAGCAGGGCATATGGAAAGGGGGGAGTCTGAACGAGACACTACAATTCTTTTATTGTAATAATATATTATTATTAACAGTACCTACCCTTATATAACCACAATGCGCTACAGTTACTGACCTGACATGGAGAACTTACCGTAATCTAGGACAATTAGTCACAAGAGACAGCTAAATAGATAATTTTCAGGAGGCCACCTACATGGTATTGTCTTAACCAATTTGGGAGATGCTTGGAATGCCTTGCTACTGTGAACTTCTTAAATGGAATGTCGAGACACTTTGAGATTCTAAGGTGGAAAGTAGAGACACACTGAGAGTTTGCTGTCCAATCTGCAGAGGAATGCTTAGTAATTAGGACTTTCTCTAACTTTTATTACCTTCCACATCCGGTAACTAATATAACCAATATAGGCTTAATTGCTAATATGCACTGTAGACGGCAATGCAATGCCTGCTAGTTATACTCATTTGCATTAATGAAGTGTGTAAAGTTACAGTCTAACATAGGAATGATCAAATGTTTACATAAGTAGCACTCTTTTCTGCTGTGTCATACTCACTCAGTAACAGTAAGTTATGCAACTCAATGTGTTAAAAGGGTTGTCCGAGATTTTGTTATAGATGACCTATCCGCAGCATAGACCATTAATATCTGATCCTGGGGGTCTGACTCCTGACATCCCCGCCGATCAGCTGTTTGTAGAGGCTGTGGCGCGCTGTGAGCACTCGGGCCTCTTCGTAGGGCATGTGACGTCACGGTCATCGGTCATATGGCCTAGGAGCAGTGCAGTCCCATTCAAGTGAATGGGGCTGAGCTGCAATACCAAACACAACCACTATCCAAAGGATAGCACTGTGCTTTGTAAGCTGCAATGAGGTTGTCATGTGTCCGGACCCTGCCGAACTGATACAGAGGACATATACTAAGGAAATGTCATCAATATCAGAATGAAATACTCCATAGTGACATCACAAACTTACAGCACTTTTCACTATTAGTTTTATGGGGAGTATTGACATTTGTGGATGAAGATCAGTGAGGGATTATCCAAATAAGAGATGGGGTGTAAGGTACTCCCAGTCTCCACTTTCCTCAGATAACTCCCTGTTATATATATGATGATATGCCTATTGAGAGACCCATCTTTTAAAATACACCCAATATTAAAATATTAAAATACTAGCAGAAGGACCCGGCTTCGCACAGGTATATCTCATTGATTTCATTTAATGTTTGTGTGTGTCGTTAAAAGAAATCAACAGTATCCCCCATAACAGTGACCTCTACAGCACCCCGCACCTTTAACAGTGAACTCCACAGTCCACCACCCCTTAACACTGACCCCCCCAGTGCCCCGCCACTTTAAAATGGGACCCCCACAGCAGCCCATCCCCTTAACGTTGACCTTCACAGCAGCCTGCCCCTTCAACATTGAGTTTCACAGCACCCCACTCACTTGACGATGACCTCCTCAGTTGTCCTCCCCCTTAACAGTGACCCCCACAGTACCCCTCTGCCTTAACAGTGACCTCACAGTTTCCTGCTGACTTAGCAGTGACCTCTACAGCAGTTGCCCCTTTAATGGTGGCCCCTGCCCTCTTAACAATGACCTCTGCAATGTCCGCCCCTTTAACAGTGACCTCCACAGCGGCCTGCCCCCTTTATAATAACATCCACAGTGAATGCCTCTTTAACAGTGACCTCCACAGCGCCCTGCCTCTTTAGTGCTAGGGCTACATTTTGTCTCAACATTTGTCTCACATTTATGATAGGCTATGGTGTCACACTGTGACATGTGTGATATTGTCTGCTGAGCTGTGTATCTAATCTTATGTTGTGTGATACTGTCTGCTGAGCTGTGTATCTAACCCTATCCTGTGTGATACTGTCTGCTAAGCTGTGTATCTAATCCTATCCTGTGTGATATTGTCTGCTGAGCTTTGTATCTAACCCTATCCTGTGTGATACTGTCTGCTAAGCTGTGTATCTAATCCTATCCTGTGTGATATTGTCTGCTGAGCTTTGTATCTAATCCTATCCTGTGTGATACTGTCTGCTGAGCTGTGCATCTAATCCTATCATGTGTAACTGTGTATCTAATCTCATGTTGTATGATACTGTCTGCTGAGCTGTGTATCTAATCCTATCCTGTGTGATACTGTCTCCTGAGCTGTGCATCTAATCCTATCATGTGTAACTGTGTATCTAATCTCATGTTGTATGATACTGTCTGCTGAGCTGTGTATCTAATCCTATCCTGTGTGATACTGTCTCCTGAGCTGTGTATCTAATATCCTGTCCTGTGTGATACTGGCTGCTGAGATGTATATCTAATATCCTATCCTGTGTGATACTGTCTGCTGAGCTGTGTATGTAATCCTATCCTGTGGGATACTGTCTGCTGAGCTGTGTATCTAATCCTATCGCGTGTGATACTGTTATGCTGAGCTGTGTATCTAATATCCTATCCTGTGTGATATTGCCTGCCGAGCTTTGTATCTACTGCTGAGATGTATATCTAATATCCTATCCTGTGGGATACTGTCTACTGAGCTGTGCATCTAATCCTATCGCGTGTGATACTGTATGCTGAGCTGTGTATCTAATATCCTATCCTGTGTGATATTGCCTGCCGAGCTTTGTATCTAATCCTGTCATGTGTGATACTGTCTGCTGAGCTTTGTATCTAATCTTATCCTGTGTGATACTGTCTGCTGAGCTGTAAATCTAATCTTATCCTGTGTGATACTGTCTGCTGAGCTGTGTTCCCGAAAAAAATAGAACATGTCCTATTCTTGTCCGCAATTGCGGACAAGAAAAGGCATTTTCTATGAGAGTGCCGGCGATGTGCGGTCCGCAAATTGCGGAACGCACATCGCCGGTGTCCGTGTTTTGCGGATCCGCGAATCCGTGGATCCGCAAAACACGACGGACGTGTGAATAAGGCCTTAAAGATGTTACTCCAGGGTTTTTGCCACCCCACTGGAGGGAACATTTGTGCAACTTTATAATTTCTTAAATCTATCCATTAACATAGGTAAAGATGCCCACTGTTCAAAAGTTGCAAGTGTGGTGTAAAATCACAAAACGTTGCAAATGTTTGCGCAAATATGCCCACAAATTTGCAAAAGCCTTATTCTGTAGCCTTTAGAAACCGTAATTCTGCAGTGCAGGGCTTGGTGCACTGTTTGTGGATAGCGAGGTTTGTGGCATATTTTACAAATTGCAGTATGCCGTGGATATGAAGTTTCACTAGCATTTCTTCCATAGGCTTTTCTATAGGATATGAAAAATGCCAGAAAACTTGTTTGAAATGTTTAAAGATAAACTAAATGCAAATTTTAAAAAATTGCGTGTAAAATGACATTAGGAACACTTGAACACTGCAAAAAAAATGGATGTATGTGTAAGAAAGTGTAGGGTGTCATGCAGATTTGTGTGCATAAAATCCGTATGAATGCTACACCGAATCCTCCGAAAATAGCACAGAAGTAAGCACTATTTATTGTGGTTTTGGTGTGTTTTTTGTACGGTTTTTATGTGGGTTTTGTTGCAGATTTTTGGCGGATTGGGGAAAACCACTGCATATAAGGTGCAGGATCGCGCAAACAATTGACATGCTGCACGGAAGAAAAAGGCAAGGTGTCCATGAGATTTGTCAAATCTCATTCACTTTGGTTGTACTGTAATACGTAGAAGGGCATCTGTCTACTACATTTTTGACACTTGCGTTCTATTTGTGATGTACAGCCGCATTCCGATTTTGTGTTTTATTGCTCATTGGTATCTTGTACTGTAATACGTTGCAGTTTTTCTGCACAAACATCCACGCTGAAAACACACATGATCCACATTGTGTGCAGGAACCCTTACTGAGTATGCGGCATTTTTAACTGATTGCATACAATTATGTCATATTGCATCAGTCTTTCAATCTTGGATCTGGTTCAGATCTAAATCTAGCACCCAAAACCATACTGTAGTAGTCTGATCCTGTAAAAACAGACAGTTCCTGTCTGAACTAATACAAAGAAAATGCAAGCAGATGTATTTATATCAATTTGCACCCTAGAAAAGAATGCTCCCCTGTCTTTATATACATTCTCCCACAAAAGACAGGCTGTCTAGACCTGAACCAGATTCATCACAGGGGCTCGGGCTGGATGATACATGTGGCGCAGGGATAGACACTTTTCCCTCACTCTGCACAAACTATTGGTTAGCTCGCTTTAGGAAAGAGACATATTTACAGGTTCAGCACGGGGGAAAGGGAGAGCCTTGGGGGGTTAAGAGATATCTGAGCGGGCCCCAACCCAGGTAATGCCATGCTATGACCACTACCAATACCACTATATTGGTAGTAACTGAATAATATTACAGCCACTCTGGATCCGAACATTATACATTACACAGAAATGGATATTATCACCACACAGTGACTTGTGACCACAAATTGTCTGTAACAAAGATATATTTGACTCCTCACTTTTACAGTATCCACTCTACCTCTCCCAAACCTACCCACAATTCACATCCTACTGATACCCCCAATTCTCTGCCTGTTTCTGCCCCATCTGCTGTATCATTAGACCTGCTGTGCGGTACGATTCCGCCAAATACTATAGTTCACCCTGAAACCAATAGTGGCAGATAGTAGGCCCAAAAATAATAATACCAGAAACACAGTGCCCTATATAGTGCCCCAGATTATAGTGCACTACGCAATAAAAGTGCCATCTTTTGCAACCCATAAAGTACTACTGATTCTCAATGTCCCCACAAAGATATGAAGGATAGGAGTGGTAGTTTCTCCCTAGGGTCATGTCATGACTGGACGGTGTACCCTTTCTTTCTTAGGGGCACACCATGAGGGATGATGGAGTCAATAACCAGGTTGAAATAAATAAAGTCTTTCTTTACCGAACTGAAGATAAAAATAGTAGTAGTAGTAGTAGTAGTAGTAGTAGTAGTAGTAAATAGTAGTAGAAGTACATATGGCAGCAAAAAGCAAAGTTCCAAAGTATATCACAGTGTAATCTTCCCCACAGTAGCGGCATATAGGCAGAAACAATGACAGTAGTTGTAGTACTCCCTGGCTCTCTCTGTTTCTGTAAACTTTTAAGTCTCTTCAAAACAACCACAGGCATGCAATTAGATTCTTATGAACTCCTTCTACAGGTCCTGGACTGAGGGCTGCAGATTTAGGATACAGATGGCCAGTCTATCTGTCTGTCTCAAAATATGGTACGTGCCGAAGCAATATATCTTTTCCACAGCAGCCTCTTAAGTCTCTTATGCCATGAACAAGTGAATACCGTGCTGTCCGAAGCTTGCACAGTCTGTTAGGTTCTAGACCTTCTTATCTGAGATTCTCTGAGCTTGGTCCTGGTCTGTAGGAACTCTCTCACATACATTCCTTCCTTTGCTCTGCTCAGACTAGACTCCTTAACACTATCCAAGAGGCAGACCAAGTCCATCACCCCGTTAACCTAAACAGTCTGCTGATTTGCTAACCATTTGGTTTCCTTCACATAAAGCACAATAAATCACAACTTTTAACTCAGTAACAGTGCATTAATCCTTTTAGCTTTAGTTAACCCTCTGCAGTAGTCCTACTAGGGTACTGCCCCAATAACGGCAGGTTTGTTCTGCTTTATTCATTCCCTCTAAGAAGTAATAATGTCCCTTATGCCTCCTAGAAAGTAATAATGCCCTAGAAAGTAACAATGACCATTAGAAAGTAATACTTCCCTTTTTTGTCTTCTAGGCCGTAATAATTCCCCCTGAGTGCCAGATATAAAGTAATAATGTCTAGTGCACCCTTAGGCCCCTTTTACACGAGCGTAACGGATTAGGTCCGGATGCGTTCACTGAAACTCGCACCATTTTGCAAGCAAGTTCAGTCAGTTTTGTCTGCGATTGTGTTCAGTTGTTCAGTTTTTTCCTTGCGGGTGCAATGCGTTTTGATGCATTTTTCACGAGTGTGCTAAAAAACTGAAGGATTACAAACAACATCTCCTAGCAACCATCAGTGAAAAACGCATTGCACCCGCACTTGCTTCCGGATGCAATGCGTTTTTCACTGAAGCCCCATTCACTTCTGTGGGGCCAGGGCTGCGTGAAAAATGCAAAATATAGAACATGCTGTGTTTTTCACGCAACGCAGAACTGATGCGTGAAAAAAAAATGCTCATGTACACAGACCTAATGAAGTGAATTGGTCAGGATTCAGTGCGGGTGCTATGCGTTCACGTCACACATTGCACCCATGCGGAAAACTCGCTCGTGTAAAAGGGCCCTTAGGCCCTAAGAGATGTTGTTTGCAAACCTTCAGTTTTTTATCACGCACTTGAAAAACGCATCAAAACGCATTGTATCCGCCAGAAAAAACTGTACGACGGAACGCAATCGCAAACAAAACTGACTGCACACGCAAGCAAAATCGTGCGATTATCACTGAACGCACCCTGAACCCATCCGGACCTAATCCGTCACGCTAGTCTGCAGGAGGCCTTAGAGTCATGATGCCCCTTAGTGCCCCAAAAGTAATATTGCTCTTAAGTGCCCTCTTAAAAAGCTCTAATGCCCCCTAAGTGCCCCCTTAATAAATAACCTCCTTAATAAGTAATAAAGCCAATTCCTAAGAAGTAACGATGCCCCCTAAAGTGCTATTATTTCCAGCGTTGTACTCACCGCACCTGATGAGCGCAACATCCAGATGCCTGCACAGTTAGCGCCGTGGCACACCAAGCTAAATGAGGTGACGTCATTGCGCTGCCTGTATCTGGACACTTGCATCATCTGCTTGGTCAAGCTGCCTGCGGCCTACAAGATGTCAAATAGTAGAGCAAGGAGCATATTGCTCTCTGTCAAAGACTTCAACTATATTGTCCCATGGACAGTTGAAAGAGGGGATCGCCAATCCTCCCCCTCCTTTGTAAGATTTTCCAAATTCTTAAATGAAGTGGAGAAGAGAATACTGTAGGTATATTGTAATTGCACAATTGAGGAGATGCAGATTTTTGCTGTTGCAAGCAGCCTTAAAGACGCCTTATGGCTTTAACATGGATTTACACATACAGTATAATTACTTGTGGCTTAATAGAAACCATTATACCCTGCTTCTTTTGTATAATTCATAAATAAGATGTATTTAGGCAACAAGTATTCAATGAGCTGCATACATATAGAATTCTGTACGCTAGGTAATGTGGTTAGACAATTAATCAGAATGGAAAAACATGTCAATGTGGAGCCACCAGAACTATGCAAGTTTGAAAACAAAGACTTCTTCTCTTCGTAGAGATGTAAATATATACATCCAGGCTGTACATGCTCAGCCGCCCGGAATCCCCTCTGCTACGGTGCCAGGAAGCATGTCTCTACCGTGGCTCTCTGCCGGGTCCAGGACAGTACTACATCTATTTATTTCACTGCACTCACATTCTTTCTTCCCATCCTCATTCCAGCAATATATTCTGGAGAGCATAGATAGCAATTAGTGTCCTCAACGTTCAAATTATTATTGCATTGTGGTCAATGAGGTGAAATTGGTTTCTGTTAATGATTATAAAGGTAGCAAAGACCATAATCTATGTGGCATAGATGCAGTAAAAGTTCTACTGGCCACACACAGAAATATTTTACGCTTTGTGTGGCTGCACATAAAAGTTCAAAATGTCCAAAGCAATTGATTTCATGGGTAGAAAAGACCACCAAGGTTGCCATGTGTACAGTCAGCCATGTGTACAGTCACCATTGTCTTCTGCTTATGCAGACATGTTTCCCAACAGTATATGAACAAATCAGGAGTTAAACATTAATTTAAAGGGGATATCCACAGTCTAACACATGCCCACCAATGTCCAGCCTCTACATATAGATTATACTTACCCCGCTCGCCGGTACCCATGTAACTCCTGATCCCCGCATAGCCGCTGCTGCATCTCCCCGTTACGTCAATCAAAACATCCAACAATATGAGGGGTGCAGCCAATAGCAGTCCACGACAGGGACGAGCCTCCCTAGCTGGTTAGGTGGGGGCACAATAAGCATATTATTGCTATTGATATCCTCCTTTTCCACATCATCTAATTTCGATGAGAATGTCATCAGGAACATCCAGCTCCTCCTCTCTCTGCATCTTGCTGACTTTTCTAAGACATAGAGACTTTGAAAGAAGGAACTAAAGCCAGCAAAAGATATGGATGGTTATCATTAGGACCTGGCCCCGCTAAGGGGTGCAGACTGGATGGTATTGCTTGGCACGCTGGTATTGGAATAATAAAGGCATCCATCTTATTGGTGTTAAATTACATATCTTAGTTTATGGCTCATGTAGGTATAAGTAAATGTAGGAATAAATGAATAAAACTGACGCAGAATAAGTCTCCCTGCACTCTCCTTGCAGTCTCCCTACACTGTCCCTGCACTCTCCCTCTTCAATATTCTTCTATTAATCATTTTCAGAAACACTGTCCATAGCGCATGAGCACTTGCCATGTCTCCCCTTTATTCCTAAATTTACTTAGCCCTATATCAGCTGTAAACTATGATATGTAATCCAACACCAATAAAATAGAAGCCTTTATTATTCCAATGCCGGCGTGCCAAGCAATACCATCTAGTCTGCACCCTATAGGGGGGCCAGGTCTTAATGATGACCGTCCTCATCTTTTGCTCACAGAACAATGGTGGAGAACCCATGGGATGAGGGTTTTATAGGGCTGTGACATCACAGAGGATGGCTATCTGCGGATTGGCTGGCTGCCCTGCATTATGGGTGATTTTGCATTCCCAGGATTCTTACTTTTACTTTGAGCCACATGCAGCTGTCATTTTAGGAAAAATGGATTCATTACCACAAATCATGAGGAAATTGGCAAATTGAAATTTTCCTAAACTTCGGACTAAAATCCGCTTCGAATGCTTTGCTTCACTCAACACTATTTGTGATTTGACAAAATGTATGCCTTTTTGTTTTCTATAAAATTGTACTATGTGCAAATAGTAATGTAGTAACAATAAAAACAACATTCTTCCTGAAATATTCAGGACTAGGGGCTACATTATAATGTCCGAGGCCCATAGGAATCCCAGCTGCTTTGCAGTGTTAATGCATCTTAGACAAGAAACCAGTAGCATACCTAACTGCACAGATCATCACTTCTCTGCCTGTCAACTACTTACTGATGACCTCTCCAGCTATGCACAAGAGACTGCTCAAAAATTCTAAATATGAAAGAAATAACTTTGTATAAAGTAAAAAAGAACAAGACAAACAGGATTGAAGGGAAGACCCAAATCAGGAATAATTACCGTAAGTGGACAACATGTCATGGTAAATATGACCTAAATTTGTCTAGTCCTCATGCTAGAAAGTCTGCATGGTTTTCAGTGCACAACAGGGTAACTGGAACGAACCGAAAAAAAAGGAAGAAAATAAAAGACGCTATTTTTCTCTTATGCTATTGCCCTAGAACAGTGTTGTCCTAGATTTGTCCTTTACAAGTCATATATGGTAGATATAGTTCTTTGCAAAGTGTTACATAACAGGTTAAAAAAAATGATGATGAAAAAACATGAAACAAAATCTGTGTTGTACAATTTGTCATGAAATAATCCAGGAGGGGTCGCATAATAATGTACTTTGTGATGGTGTGAAAATGCAGTTTCATGCCATTTTCTTTTTCATAAAAAAAAATAATAATAATAGTGGACCCTAAAGGAGAAGTCAAAATTATTAATTTGTAGCATAGAAATAAAATGCATCAAAAACTTCATCAGAGCTGCATTTTGTGAACTAGATATAACCAGCAAAAGGTTTTTCGGCATTAGCATATTGATAGCTGATAGAGAACACCACACCCCCTGGTCTCGCAACAGCATCCTTAGCAACAGTATGCAATGCTCCTTCTCCACACAGTGGACGTGTGGTAGAGAAGATTAGTAGTGAGCTGATTGCTCAGAAGCTCTATTTCTGTGTACTAGTACTTCTGACTAATGGACCGCAGAGTCGTGACCTATCAGGTTCTGATCCTGGGATTGGTGCTCCATTTAAACCCATTCCTGGCCATATACTGGTACCAGTGATAGTCTTACATAGTAACATAGTAACATAGTATATAAGACCGAAAAAAGACATTTGTCCATCCAGTTCGGCCTGTTTCCTACAAGTTGATCCAGAGGAAGGCAAAAAAAAACCTGTGAGACAGAAGCCAATTTTCCCCACTTAAGTCTTGTTTGGGCTTACTAACTAAGTTCCTAGTTTTTTGATTAATTTGGATTTGTTTGTGCTTTGGACCTCGGCTTGATTTGTACCTCACTTGATTTGTACTGTGTACCACTATTCCTTTGTGTTGTTTCTTTCTCCTGGTGTTTGTTTGTCTCTGCACCGTAGGGACCGTCAACTAGTTGTGGTCTTGCTACCTAGGGCTTGAACTGCAAATAGGTAGGGAAAGTGGGTGGGGTTCCAGGTCAGGGCTCACTGTCTGTGGTTTTTCTTTTCTGCAAGCATTACAATATCACTTCAGGATCAGACTACACACAGGATTTATCTGTAGTCTGTGACAAGGGAGGCTCATATATCTGCATTGGAAAACAAAAATTGGTTACAAAAACAGTTTATTAGTAATGTTTGATTTTTTTTATTTTACGTGCTTTCATTCAATAAAAAATTAATGCAAAAAAAATGCAGGACTTTTAGTCCGGCGATCTCCGGCAGTGTAATGCCGTGCTGCCATCCCATTATAGTCAATGAGGAAGGAGCGGCAGCACGGCAGTGCACGGGCACTTGCAGCAGGACGGATCCGGCAGGCTGAATAGTCTGCCGGATCCGTCCTGCCGCATGTGTAAAAGTATCTGATCATGTTGACCATTTGCAGTCCTGCTCCAGGCAAATCTGGTAAATTTGTCAGCTTCAGTCCTAGCGCTGAGCGCCCGCTGTATCTCTTCCTTTTTCTTTTCTTTCTTTAATCCTGTAGCTTTTAACACCCCTTTAATATCTTCCAGGGCCTGCAAGGTAAAGAGATAAAAGAATACATGAAGATGCTTCCTAGCAACCGCAGCTCTCAGACCAGATGGGCAAATGACTGATTGTCTAGATATGAGAGAGATTAGAAAAAGCTGAAAAGCCGAGAAAAACACACTGGATTAGGAGACTGATGATTTGATCTGGTAATTTAGAACTCTTAATTTAAACTCTGGTAACCCAGGAACATAAGAGAAGGCAACAACTTATTTTTCTCTTCTGGTCAGCAGACTATGTTATGATCAATATTCCAAGAAGAGTAGCAAACATCAAGGTAAATTGTGCAACTTGCATAGTTGTCCAAGGGAAAGCTGCTCTCCTGGAGTGTCTTTCTTGAACTGCCCCCTTCAGGATATCCATGTCTTTATCTGCAGAGGGCCTTTCAACCACTGAGAACAACACGCCATATTTAGCACATAAACACGGCTGGATAACAAGTAAGTGCACAGCACACAGGAATACAGCATTATCTGGCAGCTAGATCTTGCTGAAGTTTTCAATTAACCAGAAGAGACAGCCCTGTAACGCTGGTGGAGACTGTTCTGAAATGTGTTTATGAGAACTTTGTGCTAAGACCCGGGACGTCTGAGACTCAAATGTTCTGATGTCAGATGATTTCATAGGAATATGTTGCGAACCCTGGTGGAGCTTTTGCCTTGAGCTTTCTTGGCAGAGGTCCCTACAGGATCTTTTTTTTTTTTGAGTACTGGACAGCAGCCAGAGAGAATTGTGTCACCCTGAGAAAGTCAAATGGGTTTGTTCCTTGCAGGCTTCTCAGTCATAATGCGTGACCTTAACATGTGCAAACAGAATATTAACATCCCTTCATGGAATAGCAAATATAAACTCATCTCACCTTATTAAACTATAACGTGATAGCAAAATGAGTGCAATAGAAAGTCTTAAAACACAACGTTCTGCCAGAAGCACAAAAAAATCTAGAGCAGATACCTTGGCACAAAACATTCATATAAACAATAGGAACTTTTAGCAACTTCAAGATAATCGTTGAGGAAAAGAAATGTACCACCATTGTCTCAGTGTGTACATGCAGTGAAATAACAGTCCCTAGAATTATACTATTTGAAGAGAAGTATAATTAAAGAAGAACATGGTGTTCCAGACATCAGGCACTCTCACTTAACCTTTAGTGGAAGTGGAATCAATTTACAAATGGAATGTATATTGCAACATGATGGATGGCTCTCACCTTCAGAGCAGAAGAAGAAGCCATAGCCCATGATTACGAAGCTGCAACTTCTTCTGATAATAAACTCAAAGATGATAAACCATGGAGCGCTCAGCATGGAGACCCAAAATGCACCAGGACTTCCTATGCACGTGGTAGGTAATGTGTCATCAACATGTGGCAGCAATGCTCCTGCTGCTAGGTAAGTGACTACATTGGTCTTGATAGAAGCATGGAGAGCCAGTATAGTCACCCACTGACCACTGTAAAGGATTCCCTAAAAAATAATTACAGTAATGAACTGTTGCCACTGAGGGCATCTGGCTAAAGAGTTGAGCTTGCTTCCATTGCATCCTTGCAGCTACTTGATAGGATGTGCCTGGAGCTTCTCTAAAGGTTCACTCCTCTCCTAGTCTTTTTGTCATGCAACATTTTAATATAATGCACATTACAAATTGTTAGCACTTCATTTATTTGTGTGCAAAACCCTTTAAAGCCAGATGGCAACATCCATCTTCTTGGCTGTATGTCTTCAGGCTGCGGATTGGATAGGGATCAGATGTTAGGAACGGCCTTAGTTAGGTTATACGATCCTAAACTGTGTGCCCATTCTCCCTCTTTGGACCACTTGCAGCCTAATTTTTTCACAACCCAACCTCCCGCCACAGTCATTTGGCGTATTATATATGTTTCATTTTGGTCATTTCTGCTTTCACTTTTGTTTTGTTTGTGCTTATGGTTTACTGGTTTCTGTTATTTGATACAGCTGGCAGTTTAGGAGGATCTTGTCCCGTTCTTTCATGATGTCACCTGGAAGATCATGGATCACATGCACACTGCTGCTGCAATGACCTAGCATTTGGGATAGTGAATTATAAATTGGTAGTTCATGACTTAGTGTTAATAAAGCTGTGGTCGCCCGCTACATTACCCATACATTGGAGTTGTGTCAAATTTATGATCATGATTATTTAGTAAGAGGTTTATCCTAGTAGGTTGCAGGGAAGGGTGTGCCCCCTACTTTCTTTTAAAGTATCGCTAATCTGACTTGGAAGTTGGTTAGCATGTCTATGTGATGCAATTAGGATGTAAGGTAGAGGAAAACTTGGAATTTAATCCAGAGAAATACAATGTGTACATGCTTACATCATATAATTAGGGGTGCGCGAACTTGTGTTTCAAGTTCAGAGTACAAGGTTCGGGTTATCTAAGAATTCCGTTATGGATTCTGCTACCACGGACCATAAGTTATAGTCCGTGGTAGCGGAATGCATAAAGGAATTCTTAGATAACCTGAACCATATACGCCAAACTTGAAACACAAGTTCGCTCATCACTACATATAATGTGTCACATGAGAGTTTGATAAAAACCCCTCTAGACCAACTTAACCCTAAAAAGATCCTTTCCACTTCTATATTTTCACATAACCCCTTCCCTACTACTATATAAAGCGAAACCTGTCCAAAAGTCTTCCCTTTTTATCCAGACCTGATTTCCTCGTCTGGAAACATATATTATGGATACTGATCAACACAGAATAATAAATCGTGTATTTAGCTAAAGCCTAACGAAAGGACAAGTACATGTCATTCCATTATGGTTCTGCACTCTGCACATATATTAAAATCCATTTAAAATCCTCTTACATCATAAGATGTCCCTGGCAGTGCTACCAGTGTATTGGCCACGGTCATGGAAATTCTAATGAGTAGATAACTCATCTGAATGAGCTTGCCCCAGCTCTACCCAACAGATGATCATCTTTATTAGTGACAGACGCCACTGTAAAGCCGTGTTATTCCTTTCCATAGATCTCTTTTCATCTGCTTGTATTATCTGTAACCTACTAAGGAATGACATAAAATACTAAGTTAATATTAAATATATAATGTGCAACAGTGTTCACACCTAGTTGGTACGTCCATGCAAAACTGAGTTGACACTTGAGAAATGTTCTCGGTGTTTAAGAAATGTAGGTGCCTAGAGATATACTGTGTAAGGTGCTGAGGCCCTTGCAGGTCATTTATTATCCGTCATAACCTATTTTTGATAAAAATGTACACATTCCGTACTCACTGCTTTGAATGTACGCAGTATTATTGCAGTGTAGACATCATGTATTGCTTAAATACTGCAATACAAATGGGGGTGTGGAGCCTTCATGTGATAACTAGTAGCATGTCAGGGGAACATATAACCCTGCCCTGTCGCCTCTAATACTACTTTAGTAATGACTTGCATTCCCCAGGTAATAAAAATTCTGGAGCATCTATTCTTATTACTCTATGTTGCGCCATTTCTCTGTTATGCCTACTATAAGTTTATGCATGAACAGCCAGCAGTGTGCTATAAAGGTCCAGATAGGTGTTTCTAGTTGGGTGTCCCCCCTGCACAGTCTGAATTTGCTGACACTGCTTGGATAGTTTAAACTTTGCACCCCATAACTGGTAGCACCTGGATAGACCTTTATTGCAGTCTGCCGACAATTCATTCATGGACTTCTAGCAGGAATAATAGAAGAATGGTACCACGTAGCATAAGAATAGCTGGTCCGGTATTATTATTACATAGGGAATGCAAGTAGTTTCTAGAGCAGACGTGTCAGGAGTCGGACAGGTCCTCTTTAAAGGAGTTGTCCATGTATTATGAATTGTGCACTATTTTTTCCAAAAACGGCTTCACTTTGGCCCATGAGATTAGTTTGGTATTGCTAGTCGGGCGCATTCACTTCAATGGGATTAAGCTGCAATACCAGACACGGCCTATGGACAAGCACGCTGCTATTTCTGGAAAATTAAAACTGATCCTTTTTACTAATTGTGGACAACTATCTCATTCATCAAAAAGTCAGATTGAATTCACAACATTTGGAATTCCTGCAAATATACAATAAATATGAAATATGACCATATTATCACCTGAACTCTTGTGCCCATAATAATTTCACCAGATGGAACCGTTATCCCTCAGGAGAACAAAGAACCAGGAATGTTAAAACCTCAGTGGCAGATGCTGGGATACAATTATCTGATGTGTGCAACCAGCTTTAGGACCCCTTTCGGCCTCGTGCACACGACCGTATGTATTTTTCGGTCCACAAAAAACGGATCCGCAAAAAATACAGATGACGTCCGCGTGCATTCCGTATTTTGCGGAACGGAACAGCTAGCCCCTGATAGAATAGCACTATCCTTGTCCGTAATGCGGACAATAATAGGACATGTTCTATTTTTTGCAGAATGGAAATACGGACAAACGGAATGTACACGGAGTAACTTAGTTTTTTTTTTGAGGACCCATTGAAATCAATGGTTTCGTTACGGTCTGCAAAAAAAACGGAGCGTACACGGAAAGAATATAAGTTCGTGTGCATGAGGCCTTACACCGACCAGTGCTCATAGGAACGCTCGTTAGCGATTATCTGCCAGTGTAAAGATGCCACCAAATACCAGATGATTGAGCAAAGCGCTCATTCATCAGGTAACACGATCATTTGTGTGGTCTTCAAAATCATAATTTGCAGGCAGCAGATTTGTAATCCACAGTTCCCCTTACACCAACTTTTGGGAGGGCATCATACGCGTCAGATGGTCCAACAGGGGCAGACTGGACATAGACCCTAGAGGGAAATTTCCAAGTGGGCCAATACCCAGGGAGCTGCCCTTTCCTCACAGCTCCTAGATGAGTACAGTACATAACGATGTGAAGGTCTCAGCATTAATTAAAGCTAGAAGCATTAGGTACTTATGTATCTGGCTGGCAGCCATAGGTCCCCTTCTGAATTCAACCATATCGCCATCCTCAGGACAGTGATACTGTTGAATACTGCAGCGAGGGCAGCAGTATTTTGTGCTACACTGTGGTATTGTGTTGGGGTGGTATTTTGTGCCTCACTAATGTATTGCTGGCCCGGCCTACTTACGTTTCCCCGCCTTCTGTTAATTTGGACCCTCCTACAACATAAGGGCCACTTTTATTTTTTTTTCCAGGGCCACTTTAAGTTCCCAGTCGTACAATTGATAGACATAGTATGTGTATGTACGGCTTTAGAGTGGGGAAATAGAAGAATTGCAATCCTGCGGTTGCAATCTATAGTCCTGCCATGTTGATCCACAGCAAGACAAAAATCCCTTTGAGGCGAATGTCAATTGCCCCCATATTAGGAACAAAAGATTCTTCCTGACTCCAGATATGTCAGAATGAATCACTGGATTAGGTTGTCAGTAGTCTTGCACAGCACCATTCACCTCATTACAGTTGAGCTGCAATACCAGACACAACCTGTACACAGGTTTGGCGCTGTTTCCAAAAAGTGGACCTCTTTTTCCTAATCTTGGACAATCCCATTAATCTGCACTGCCTCTCAATCGGGATTTTTAAACTAGGTTAGCTAGTCTGCAAAAGAAAAAATGTACCACGGGCTGAAATCAATCCTCTTCCTAGTTTGGGTTACAGGTTATTTGTAGGCAATAAAGTCACACAATGTTCCCGAGTTTCCTAATTTCAGGGAATACTTATGACATTGCAAAGGAGGTGCCAAAGCTTGTTATTTACTAAAAGGGATTGATGAATCTCTTTTCTGAGAACAATGCAGAAATTCTAGCAGAAAATGCCCCGCTATTATTATTCTCATATTATTATAGCAAGTGAAATATGTGTGTACAGAACGGCAGAGCGACCAAAGTAACATACCCCAAATAACATGCCGCCTGGTAAAAACATTTCATGCCGGTACACACAGCCGTGCTTTATTTTGCACCTTCAAACATTGGCGTCTGCTCCTGTGTTTAGCTGTATATATTTATCAAGGAAAATACATATTTAACTAGTTATAAAGCCAGATGTTTAAAGGAGCCAGTAAACCAAAACTACAGTGTACAGAGAGACATATGTAAATGTGAACGAGGGGGAAAATACCAGCTAACAGTCTAAAAAAATAGTACAAAGTGTATGTGAATGTTCAAAACTGAGGATATTTCCGTGTAATTATGTGAATATATTTTCCCATTCTATGGAGCACCATATGTCACTTAGTGCATCTGCCCTACCCTAGTAAGAGCTAAAAACACTTGCCCACCTTTATTTACTAAGGTGAAACATGTCTATGGCTCGTCATTGATAGCTATCCCTCCTGATCCCTCATATGTACAGTATGCATGCTTGGCTTGGTGAACATACATGTCTTCTCAATAGGGAGAGCAGAGGAAGTCAGACTTTCCTGGAAGGTGGAGTATCTCCCGATAACTAAATCATTTCACGTGTTGAAATAAAACATGCTCAACCCTTCTCTCCACCGACATCTGACATCTTGGAAGAGCCTGGAGGCCCTCATACACATAAGATGAGTGGGCAGTTAGACTGAAATTGGTGGATTCAGCCAGGGACGGATTGGGAACTAAAAGTGGCCCTGGAAAAAAAGGTAAAAGTGGCCCCATGTTACAGGTGGGTCCAAATTGACAAAAGATGGGGCAACATATGTAGGCTGGGACAACAGAAGTAGGTAGGGCCAGCAATACCATAATGCAGAACAATATACTGCCCCAACTGAACCAAATACCAAAGTGCAGTACAAAATACTGCAACCTGTGTCACAGTATTCAACTATATCGCTGTCCTGAGGACGTCGATACAGTTGAATTCAGGCGGGCACCTGCGGCTGCTGGCCAGGTGCATAAGAGAGAATCAGATATCCGGCTAGCGGCCCACCAGGTAATTTCCTCCAAGGCATCGGCCCACCAGGTAATTTCCCTGTAGGGTCAATGGACAATTCATCCCTGAATTCAGCCAACATGCATCTAATGTGCATAGCCAGCTTAAGGGATGACCAGCTTGAGAACCAGTACTAACTAGGGCCAGGACAGCTCCATTCCAAGAGTTCAGTCAGGTCACATGTCCCCCTGGTCTCAGGAGTAACATATCCCCAAGCATCGTGTTATTGCTGGGTCAAGTGCTGCTTGGGGAGACATCACCACTGAGCGAGTTATTGGCTGCAGTGGAAGAGCCGAGTCCATCTGGAAGGTTACACGCTGGAATCGGCACTGGAATGGAGGGGCAGGAAGCAGGTTAGTGCCTTTTTTTTTACTTTACAGCATTGTCCTGGCCCCAGCTAAAATTGGGGTTGAAGATGGACAACCTCTTTAAGGCCCAACTGAGCTACTCTCAGCCATTTAATGCTACTATGCATTTTGTTTGGTCAGTGTCACTAGCTTTAGGCTTTCTGGTTCCGAAGATTACTTTTTGTAATCAGTTATAACAGTTTCATTATTAACATTATATCAGACACCAAGCATTTCAAATTATATGCTTCCATATTAAATCCATATACATATTTTGGCGCAACTCATTTTAGCAGGTCTGACTACATATTAGTGATTGGTGCCCTAAGTATTGCTGTGAACTTGCCTGTAGCATGTATGTATGGACAGCAGACCCTATCACACTACCTAACACCCTGCACTGGAACGGATCAGCTACACTATATCATGATCTAACCTACACTGACTATCTCCCACTAACTATCTGTATTATATATATGTGCTAACTATTTAATGTAATGTGACACAGTAAAGCACAGAGACAGCAATGACACTGCTGTCTCTCTCAGAACTGAAAACAAACTGCAGAAAATGGCTGCTGGGGAGGTTCTTATATAGTAAGGGGTATGCAACTTTCCTATTGGTTGCTAGGGAAGCTCAGGCAAAGACATTGCAGCCTTCTCATTGGCTCACAAGCAAGAAGCAGGGAGGGATCATGGGTTCAGAGGAAAATAAAATCTAGAATATTCTCGAATAAGAATATATAACACTATATTCTAAATCTTCGCGAATTCTCGAAGTGGTGATATTCGTGATTGAAATTCGCGATTCGAATATTCGCGCCCAACACTAATAGCAGTTTCCAACGTGTGAAAATCTCATTGTGCACGGCCAACTATCACTTTTCACACGTGAAAAATTTGTGATAAAATAAATTCCATAATTTCCTGGTACCTTTCTATCTGAATGTAGCAATTATTATCTATATCGTATATTCATTCTCACGCTACAGTTCTTAGGTTTGCTTCTTGCTTCTATCGTTTGGCCTCATCTGTCCCAACTTGCATATTCAGAAACTATATGAACCGGTAAAGCGCCACCTGTTAAACTATCGGTAACCTAGATGAAAATTTGGATTGTCTTTCCACATTGAAGTGGCAGTTGTACCAGCTGTTCCTTTTACTCCAAGGAATTTAGTGAATGGAACATACTGTGACTACAGGGAGAGAAGTAAAAATTATTTGTTTCTGTTTAAAGGATCCTTATTTTACCTTGAAAATCTCAGTAAAATATAATAGTAAATAGGAGATTGTATAAGTACTGTATTAGGGGGCTGCTAAAAAAGAGAACCTATACTGATTGCAGGGAAAATAATGTTACATATTTATGCTGGTCTCCAAAGAAATAAGTAAATAAGTGTACACATTAGGCCAAGATCACACAATGGTCAGTCATCATGTTCAGTGGGTATATGTGACTGTATGGTGTGGATATATGAAGCGTTTTGCCATAGAGACATCTTAAAGCAGTATGTCATAGAGACATATCAAAAGTAATGATCGGTAGGGGGTCTGAGTGCTGAGACCCTCACTGATCACTAGAACGAGAAAAAAGCTCTAGCACAGTGATGGCTTACCTCCTGCCAGGGGCGGACTGGGAACTTAAAGTGGCCCTGGGAAAAAAACTAAAAGTGGCCCCAGATACCACAGTGCAGAACAAAATACTACCTCATTAGAACCAGATACCACAGTGCAGCACAAAATACTGCCCAGGGCCCTGGAAGATTGTTTGTCGTGGCAATCAGGGCCGTCTTTAACGCGGTACTAATGAAGTGCTTCCATTATGGAAGCGCTTCATTAGTACCGGAGGACCCGGAAGCGGTGAAGGATCTGTACTCACCGCTTCCTGGTCCTCAGCTCGGCTGTCGGTTGTGCAGGGCTGCGCAGTGCGTGAGAGCGCACTGTGACCTTACACTGTGTGACGGGCCCGCGATACACAGCCGACAGCAGGATGAAGAGGATCGCGATGGTAAGGAGGCGTGCAGGAGAGGTAAGTGTTTTTTTTTTATTTTATTTGCACTGATGGCTGGCTGACATGGGGGCTGATGGCTGAGATGGCTTGCTGATGGCTGGCTGATAGGGGGGTTGATGGCTAGCTGACATGGGGGGCTGATGGCTGACATGGAGGCTAATGGCTGGCTGACATGGGGGGCTGATGGCTGGCTGACATGGGGGGCTGATGGCTGGCTGACATGGGGGCTGATGGCTGGCTTACATGGGGGCTGATGGATGACATGGGGGCTGATGGCTGACATGGGGGCTGATGGCTGGCTGACATGGGGGCTCATGGCTGGCTGACATGGGGGCTGATGGCTGGCTGACATGGGGGCTGATGGCTGGCTGACATGGGGCGCTGATGGCTGGCTGACATGGGGGCTGATGGCTGGCTGACATGGGGGCTGATGGCTGGCTGACATGGGGGCTGATGGCTGGCTGACATGGGCGCTGATGGCTGGCTGACATGTGGGGCTGATGGCTGGCTGACATGGGGGCTGATGGCTGGCTGACATGGGGGCTGATGGCTGGCTGACATGGGGGTGATGGCTGGCTGACATGGGGGCTGATGGATGGCTGACATGGGAGGGCTGATGGCTGGCTGACATGGGGGCTGATGGCTGGCTGACATGGCGACTGATAGATGGCTGACATGGGGGCTGATGGCTGGCTGACATGGGGGGGCTGATGGCTGGCTGACATGGGGGGGCTGATGGCTGGCTGACATGGGGGGGCTGATGGCTGGCTGACATGGGGGCTGATGGCTGGCTGACATGGGGGCTGATGGCTGGCTGAAATGGGGGCTGATGGCTGGCTGACATGGGGGCTGATGGCTGGCTGACATGGGGGGCTGATGGCTGGCTGACATGGGGGGGCTGATGGCTGGCTGACATGGGGGCTGATAGCTGGCTGACATGGGGGGCTGATGGCTGGCTGACATGGGGGCTGATGGCTGGCTGACATGGGGGGGCTGATGGCTGGCTGACACGGGGGGCTAATGGCTGGCTGACATGGGGACTGATAGATGGCTGAAGGTTGGGGGATTGATTTGAGGCATTGGGAGTTATATAGTGTTATATATTTTAATATGCACCTTGTGTTTTGTTATGCACGTGAATCAGTTAGCGCTGACCAGCACCCCTTAAGCCCCACCCACCCCCTAAGCCCTGTCCCAGAACCCCCCACCCCACCCGGGGCCCTGGGGAAATTGTCTGGGGACCACTGGCCTATAGGAACATATATACACCAAACGTGGTGCCTAAATGCAGTGTGAACCTGGTCTTATTTACACCATTTCAGTTGCTGTAGCCCTTGTTTGTGAAATACATAATACATGATCAGGACAAATATCTAAAAGAAATAAAAACATGCACCAATAAAGACATGCAGTGTTATTCACTGTAGCACAATGTTGTCCCTGGTTCTTTCTAGGTAATTATTTTGTTCGCTATTGTATTTATGACTTAGTTAATTCATGAACAAAGAGTAAAAGCCGAGGCTAATGGCAATGCTTTATTTTCCTCGCATCCAGGTCGGCAGAAGACAATGTGCTGAGACATATTTTGCGTGTGTTTTTATGCAATGCTTTTTTGTGTTGCTGATTCCTGAGCAGCTTATCTTTCAAAACAATGACCTGTAACATTTACCTGTCCAGGTTCGAAAGGACACATGCTCATGTGGGGGTGTATTTACAGATGACGCACTGACTTACTGTTCTGTCCTAGGAATGGCACATTATATTACTACAAAACAATAAGCATGCTTCGCTGGTTGGAAAATAACAGAAATACACGGAGTGATGCATGCAATGAAATAAGGTCAACGTTAGAAATTGATATCATGGTCTGTTTTATAAGGACAATAACAATTTGCATAAGGGAAGTCATTAGAAAATGCTTTTGTAGGGACATTTTCATAATCCAGATCACTGGAATAAGTTTAAAGGGATTCTCTGAGAAAGTCATCAACCTTTTCAAGAGTTTGAGGAGAACTGGTTGCCCCCACTTGCAGAGCTGCCTGGGCAAATGGGGGAGAGGGGGCAAGGCCTCCCTACACACTACATGGCTCTAAAATAGACAATAATGATGTGATCCTGCCTATGATATGCCATTATGGCTGAGCAGCCTGACAGGAACACTCACCAATGTATAGTATAGGCAAGTGCCAGAGAGTAGTGACTAGTGAGGTCCCTCACCCTCTAAGGCAGCTCTGCAAATGGAGGCAAACAGTCCTGCCCACATTCTAGAACAGGTTTCTGGTGGTCATTTTACATCATTCATGCAGAACCCCTTTAATACTCAAAGAAGAAACAATATCTTCAGCCATAGAGATAACCTTAGAAGTCTGTTGCAGTTAACAGTTCCGCCTCAATGCTTGCCTTATTCCAAATTTTTAGATAGCGGTTGGAAACATGCTGTGGATTCGATTTTGCCCCAGTGGCCAATTATACATTCAGGACTGTATATTACAGTTTATTACAAATACCGCCTAAAAGCGGCTTCTGTATATACTCCATAATTCATGAACTTGTGTTTTCTTACAAGGTTAATAGTATGTTTAGAGACTTGATCTGCCATGCACGTATTAAACTCCAAACCTTGCAACTAACAAATCATGAGGTTGGACTTGCAGTTTCCTAGTCAGGGCTATTTTATCTGGCTTTCCAGATGCAACATCTGAGAGGGTGGGGTATGGAGAGTTCGGCAATACGGAATGAGTCAGGGTCTATTCGGGGAAAAACTGATTTTCTGCATGCAAGTTCAATAAGTTTGTCTGTGATTGCATTCAGTGTTTCACTGTTTATAATGCCAATGCAATTAGTTATTGAAGAGTTTTTCACGTGCGTGAAGAAAAACTGAAGAATAACAATCTCCTACAAACTATCAGTATAAGGCCTCATGCACACGATCGTATGTTTGGTCCGCGTCAGAGCCGCACATGGACCCATTCACTTCAATAGGGGCCGCAAAAGACTCCGGACA
Organism: Bufotes viridis; assembly: GCA_033119425.1. Taxonomy (NCBI): domain Eukaryota; kingdom Metazoa; phylum Chordata; class Amphibia; order Anura; family Bufonidae; genus Bufotes; species Bufotes viridis. The sequence continues at coordinate 217,632,415 of CM065589.1, forward strand.
AGGATAGGCATCTCTATAATGGGCCGTCCGTTCTGCAAATTGCGTAAGGCACACGGAGCGGCTTCCGTGTTTTGCGGATCCGGGATTTGCGGATCCACAAAACACACACGGTCGTGTACATGAGGCCTAAAACTTATTCAATCCCGACTCTTTCCGTTTTTCACGCAAACCTTATTCATTTCTATGGAGCCAGAGCTGTGTGAAAAATGCACAATACAAAACAAGCTAACATTTTTCCTGAACGCAGAGATGGTCGGTGATCAACAATGCTCATGTACACAGATCCAAGTGAAATAAATGGGTCAGGATTCAGTCCCGATGCTATGCATTCACTATATGCAACTCATCAGGATGAAAAACTAGCTTGTGTGTAAGAGGCCTAATGGTCATGCAGTCCAACTATTTCCCAAGGCCTACTCCATACAGCAGTGGTTTCCATTTCCAGGTAGAGTAAAAAGGTCAATATTTTTGGACTGTACAGTATTTGCATTATAAACCAGAGGTTTTGGTTCCATAATTTCCCCAAGAAACAACAAGGAATACTTGGCTCTACCCAACTATTCTAAACCTGCATTAATGTAAAGTACATGTGTGTGTACTCTGCAACCCACAAAATAATCCTATGTTCACAAAATAAAGATGAATTATATACTTAGTCCAAAATTTGGAGGTCAGTTGAAACAATTCCAGTTTCAAACAGAATACCAGCTCAGTGCTACAAAGTACTAGTTACATTAGGGGATTTATCACGCCCTGAACTCCATAATTCTGGGTGGGAAAGTGGGCATGTTAATCGCTTTCACTCCAGATTTTTTACTTTAAAAAAAAATCACAAAAAAGAGTCCTAAAGTTACTCTAGTAGGAGGGTGAAATGGGAAAACTGGAGTGGCATTTCTAGACAGAAGTGTTAGGTTTAAAAATGAACTGGATTTATCAAACGCTATGCCACATTTGATACATTTGGTGCAAGGTACACCATCGTAGACTACTGCGAAACTGACATCAAATATTCACCCTATGATAAAATCACACCATTGGCGGAGAGTTTTCAAGACCGACATTACCATATGCCAGTCTTGATCTCCCTCCTCTTGAGTAAGATGTGCCTAATTCACTAAGAGGCACGCAGTCATGTAAAATGTGATGCGAAAATGAATCAAGTCACCAGTTTCTGGTGCAAGTTATGGTAAATCCACCAGGAAGTGTGAAGCTCCAACCCTCTCGCTAAGCCCCATTTTTTGCCACCTCAGAAAAGTGGTAAGAAGCTGTAAAAGTTGCAAATTATGGAGCAAATATGGCATGCACCATAACCTGTGATTGTGAACACCACAATAGTCGCTTTAGTAAATGTCTACCTGCAGACAATGTAGTGATATGAAATGCTTATAGTCCCCAGACTGATAATGAATGCACTAGATTTTCTTACAGGGGTTAGCATACCGCGGCAGTATTCAAGTTCTGTATTAGTTGAGTCACTTCACCTATGGTGCATAGTAGGATAATTTTGTGAGAATATCGTCAATAATTCAGAAAATGAGCTGACTCTGGTAGAAGGACAAAGGTTAGAGCCGGAGAACTTCGCCAGAAGTGCATAACATAGTTTTCTCTTCCAGCACCCATGAGAACTTTGTCAACTCATTTCCCCTTTTCAATATTAAAACCTCTCAGTACAACATCACGAGGGGGGGCGTTCCCTGCTGTAGCCACCTGAATGACCAAATCACGCACAATATAATGTGACAAAAGGGCAGCTGAGCTAAGATTTCCCAACAGCAAAGAACATTACAAGTTCAAAGTGAATATATTTATTGTATGTTGCCACTGTTTGTGTATTTCCCCATTTGCTACATGGTAACTAGAATTTTTATAGAGCCAAGCTGGTCTGCAAATCTTAAATGTTATCACAATTAGGCCCCAGACACACGACTGAATATCAGATGCGGACCCTTTCATTTCAGTAGGGCAGCACACCGTTTCACAGGCCCACAATTAAGATAAAACGCCTTATTTGTGTCCATTTTGCAGGTAAGTATATCAGATTTCTACAGGAGCAAAAAAAAAAATGGCAGAATGCACACGACCGAGATCCACAATTTGCAGATCCGCGTTTTGAGGTAAAGCACATACAGGGTTGTGTACATGAGGCCTTGGTTGGGTTCCTGGCATAAATGCATACTTGTCCATTGGGGATATTCCAGGACTGAATGTGTGGATCATATGAGCAGCCTAGCCATGTTCTGTATTGTCACAGATTGCATCATATTTGCCGGTAAAAATAGTGCAACCATGACAGAACATGACAGACCCCAATAATGGAATCTATCAGGGTCCACCATATGACCACTGGAATTCTGTTTTTCTGCCACTTTGATGGAACAGAAAAACAGAATATTTAGTGCAGACCTGAACATAAAGTAAATCAGGAGCTGTAAAATCACACAATCCATGGATATGGTGAGAATGACCAAGGCCACCCAACCAAATACCTGGACTCCATACATTTATCATCTGGTTCTTCATTATATACATTTAGAGCGCTTATGAGCGAGTTGTTTGGTGGGTGGGTGAAGGTAAAATAACATCATTATAATGCAGCAATTATTGGCTATTCATTTATGCACATTTAAAAAATAAAATTATGTAAGAGTCCTCTCACAATGGCTGAGCAGTGGACAATTATTGGTAGAAAATAATAGGACATTAGGCCTCCTTCAATGACTGATGGGTGCCAACCAATAAGTAACTGTGGCACCTATTTTGGACTCTTTAGTTCTTACTACAGTACTAGCTGTACCTGCATGAGAAGAGGTACTTTTGAGCACCTTTAATATTTAAATGGGTTGTCCAGGCTACAGAGGTATCGATGCACTGTCCTCAGGATAGGTAATCAATATCAGATTGGTGCAGGTACAATAGCCAGCACCCCCTGCCGATCAGCTGGTTTGGCAGCCACATTGCTGGAAAGTATACTGTGTATGGAGTGGAAGCAGAAGGTTGTGTACACTATGTCGTTTCTGATACTGGTATACTGCAGCTGTGTACACTGTATATTTTTCAGCATTGCGGTTACCAAACCAGCTGATCGTTGGGGGTGCTGGGTGTTATGATATTGATGACCTATCTTCCAGCCCTAATTCATACTGCATAAGCCCACTGCTGCATTATCAACATTAATACAAACATTTTTAGGCAGATGGCCATATATTGAGTGTCTCCATATGGTTTTACTGAATATTAGTGCAAGTTTTCATTTCTTTTCTTTTATGGTCTGTAAAGTTCTTGAAGGGGTTGTCCATCTTTGTAACATTTTTAACTGTGGGTAGCACCACATCGTAACAGTTGATAAAATGATACTGACTTGATCCCTGCTGCTCTGTCCCAGCTCCATGGCTCTCTTCTCTGGTCTGATCCCTGTCCTGTTAACCTCTGGGTGGACGATGTCACGTGCCCCACTGCAGCCAATGACTGGCCTCAATGGTGATGTGTCCTAGCAATGACAGATAAGAAGTTAACTTCAGTAAAGTGATCTGTACAGACCAAAAAGTGGCGCCTATTAGTCTTAGTGGCCATTGCGAAACATGTAGGATTGTATGGATTTTGTTTAGATACTGACACGGAAAATTAAAAATATTCAAAGAAATAGTGCAGGTCCTTATAGGAATTTCGTGTGATCACCAAATTGTAGAGTAGTCTTACAGTGCCCCAATGGCAGACATAGGGAGGAGAAGACTCAGGCATGTCAGAATTCAATATGTCCAGTCTTTTCTTCTCCATGTAGATGACACTACCAGAGATGTTTGACAGCAGCTTACTCCTATTTCCCTATTGAAATAAACATGGATGCCCAATGTCTATGGGGTGATCCCACTGTACCCTGAAGGCTGATGTCTGCCCGATCCTTTAGATCCTAGGAGAAAAGCCACTGCCAGAGCTGTCTGGCAGTGGCTTTCTCCCCTCTTTCCATTCACTACATATGCCAAGCATGCATGTGTATGGGAGGATCTGTAGAGATAGCTGTCGGCCGAGAGACCATTATCTGCCCAGCTTTAGGTTCAATAAGTGATCTCAATAAACGTTAGTGCAATATGATAATAGTCAAGGCAGGATCTGAGGCAGCTTTCCTAGAATTCTGTATAATTTGTCTGATTCAGGAACAATATACAATGTACAAGCCCTGTTCCTTGAACAATTATCTCTTCTCGGAGACTGTCTTGCAGAGAGAATTCATAGGAAACACACTTAGCTTTATCCATGTTTAACTCCCCCCTCCCATATTTCCCCTCCTGGTCTAGGAAAAAAATCCCTTTCTTAAGAACAATGTCTCCTTCAAAGCGAGATCAGGCGACACCAACTGTGGTGAAGAAATGCTCAAGCTGATCTCCACCCTTCACGTTTAATTGCTTTCATCCAAAACTGCTTTTCCTTATTTTCTGGAAGTGGATGTGGCTAACATCCAAAGAAATAGTAATGAAAAATGTGAAAATTCAGGGGAACTACAATGAATTATTCAGTTCTGAGAATCCTTAATCTATCAAATGTTCCCTACAGATTTCCTTATATCCACATGATGCCGTCTTATTCATTTATCACACTCTGCTCTGCTGCAGAATAAGGAAGGCCTCCACTTCACAACTTACAATGTCATCTTCCTCGATACTCATTACTTACTGTATATAAGGTATAAATTGACCTTATACATGAGTTACAAGGCAAGGGTGACCACTTGTATAAACTCCCAAAGGAGGACACCATACCTGGGAGAGTGAGTGATGATACAACACACAGACTGGAAACCGTAATCTACATACCAGCATCAGAGGACATTGCAGGGAGGAGGTATAAGAGGAATACAACCCCCAGCATGACCAAGTCATTATTATAGGATATCAGAGGACATTTCAACATATCCAGGCTGATATAATGTGATAGCAGAGCACATTACAGGGCGGAAGTATAAGGGAAGAGGACTACAACTTCCTGCATGTCCAGGCTGATATGGGATATCAGAGGAAGGGAGGGGGTATAAAAGGAGAGAACTACAACTCCCAGCATGCGTAGGCTGATATAATATGATATCAGATGACCCTCAGGGAGGGGTTATAAAAGGAGAGGACTATAACTTCCAAGGTTTCTCCGTATCACCACTCCACTGCTCAGCATCAGGCCCTTCCTGCACTGATCTCATAATGATGACATCATACAGGTCCTTCAGCTCTTGCACCTTTAGTTCTCAGAAAGAGGACATGTCCGTAAAAAATAGGATATATGGTCACCGTATGCCCCTACATAATTTACGGTACTATCACAAATCCTTTTATGAGCACAAGGGAACTAGGAAACTGGTGAAAATGTATTTTAGTATTTTAGGACATTCCTATGATATAATACACGGGGGCTGCTGGTGGAATTCATGTCATATATAATCTTTCAGGACAGTAAGCCCTTATTCACATGTCAGTGTTCGGTCAGTGATTTCCTTCAGTGATTGTGAGCTAAAACTAGGATTGGAGCCGCCACAGACAAAAAATTATAAGGGAAAGATCTGCACATGTTCTGTGTTTAGAGCCGCACCTGGTTTTGGATTCAAATCACTGAAGGAAATCACTGACCAAACACTGACGTGTTAATGAGACATGATTCTAATGATAGGCCCAGAAGTGTACATACAGGTGAGGGATACCTGTAGCGAAGATAGAAATTGCACCTCATAATAACAATCCTAACCACCAGCAAAATGGGACTTAAAGGGGTTTCTAGGATTACTATGTTACTGCTCATGTAGTTGTTTATCTCATGTACATCTTCACTGTTTTTTGGTTTCTCCTGACCCGTTTTTACCATGTAAACAGTTCACTCTGGTTGGTTTACATCCTGGATGTAGCACTTCCTGTTGCTGTATCCAACCAAACCCATGATGCACTTCTCCTTTCTCTGCCACAGCTCCAGCACCGCCCCTAACAATGCCCAGCTAGTTTATAGCTCCTCCCACCCAGCTAGTTATATAGACACTCCCCTATCACTGCCCCTAACAACACCCAGCTAGTTTATAGCTCCTCCCACCAAGCTACTTACATGGACACTCCCCTATTTCTGACACGCCCATGGACATAACATCATAGGAAATAAGAAAGAGCTGCATGGAAATAGTCACGTGACCACAGAATAGAAGTTAGGAGCAATAAAGGTAACAGAAATACATTACAAAATTACATCTACCTACATAAATGATTATTTTGTAGGATGTTGATGCAAACCAGAAAACCCCTTTAATGCTTGTTTGCCCCTCCCTCAATCTTCTTTCCGTGACTTTTGAGTTTAACCCCCATACTCTTGTTTGCCTGAGTTGTGGGCCCTCCATCCATAAATTCTCACCACCGATTTAAAAAGGGATTACAGTAAACTTGGGCTGGGAACAGAACCCCACAGCAGCTGTATGGGCTGCCTCAGTGGTATGTAACTTTTGGATAGACCTTATATTATAGAACTAGGAAATATTATGTCACCCACTATTATTAACATTAACCAGTTGAACTAACAAATGTTTTTTTCCTTGCCTCCCCAGTGCCAATAGTTATGTGCTATCAAAGGAACATAGTGTTCTTGGTTGGCCTCTGGAAAGAGGTGAAGCTTATGTTTAAATTACCCATGAAGATCAAGCCAAAGTATGTTGGTATTGAGAATCAGATGCACTAAAGTATGCGAGGGGAATCTAATGATATCTTATATTAGAAAGCTGAGAATACTTGCCAGAACACATGTTTATCTAAACATCTATCATACCAACTATGGAACCAGATATATAAGCATGTCATTACTGATTAAGAGTGGATTCTGACGTGGTGCAACCACAGGGGTGGACTGGCCATAGTCATTAAAGGGAAATTTCCTGATGGGCCAATGCCCAGGGGACTACCCAAGGCCTCTTCATGGCTCCCAGCTAGGTATATAAAGACATGATGCCCTTAGTTAATGCAGGAGCATCGGGCACTTATGCACCTGGCCAGCGGCCGCAGGTGCCCCCCTGAATTCAACTGTATTGCCATTCTCAAGATAATGATACAGTTTCATACTGTTGCACGGGCGGTAGTATCTTGTGCTGTACTGTGGTATTTGGTTTTGCAGAGGCAGTATTTTATGCTACACTGTGGTATTTTGTTTTGTTGGGGCGGTATTTTGTTATGCACTACAGAATTTCTGTCCCTACCTATTTCTGTAGCCCTTACCTACTGGTGTTGCCCCATCTTCTGTCAGTTTGAACCTGCCTACGACATGGGGCAACTTTTTTGTTTGTTTTGGAGGAGGGTGTTGAGGAGGTGAGAAGTATGGCACAGCATCAAGCCAACCTACCATCCACATTCTGCATAGTCTTTCAACGCTGCCATAAATACAGGAGAATACAACACTAAATATCTATTACATCTAGTGATGTCTTATCTGATGTAAATGTTCATTATCTTAAACTTCTACACGTGGACCAGACCACCATGACAACTTCTTCCAGCCATGTCTTGTCTCTGCAGAGTTTGCCACACAGACATCTTTGATTCCTCACTTTTCCATCACCTTCCCCGCCATCTCAACTCAAACTCCCCATCCTGGTACCCCAACTGTATCATCCTGCTGCCACACAAAATACTGTACGAACTGTGCTCTTCAATGTCCCCAAATACTACACTGCAGAAACAACAAGTGCCATACATATAGTCTCCCTAAAAATATTAGTACCATACAAAAAAATTGCGCCAAGAAGAGTGCCCTGTACAGTTTCAGTCCACTTATATAGTGCCTCCAGTAGTAATGATACCTTCCTGTAGTGACCACAGTAGGGATATGCTACCCAAGGGTGACTCCAATACAAAGAAAGACCCACACAGTACCCCATGTGGTCAGAAATCCCCTCTTTAGTGGTCTCAGTAGTGATAAAGCACCTTTAAGCGTCCCCAGTAGTAATAATGACCTATATAGTGCTCCCAGTACTAATAATGCTCTTATAATGCCTCCAGTCATAATAATGCCTACTTGATTCCCCAGTAATAACAATGCACCCATAGTGTCCTCAGTAATTCCCCCTATAGTGCTCCTAGTATTAAAATCCCCTCCTTTAGTTACCCCAGCAATGCCACTATAGTGCCCCCAGTATTATTAATACCTCAATAGTGCCTCCAGCAATAATAATTCCCCCTCTTGTGCCCTCAGTATGCAAAATGTCCCCAGTAGTGCTCCCAATAATGCTCCCAGAGTGCCTCCTACAATATGTCCCCATAAGTGACTAGAAAGAAAATCTTATACTCACCTGAGTCTTGTTTCATGCTGCCATTTAAAATGGGGTCATTTATGGGTTGGTTCTATTATGGAATCCCCACAAAGTGACTTCAGAACTAAACTGGTCCTTAAAAAAGTTGACTTTGGAAATTTTCTTAAAAATTTCAATAATTGCTTCTAAAATTCTAAACCATCTAGCGTCCTAAAAAGATAAAATTACATTACTAAAATGATGCCAAAATAAGAAGCCATATGGGGAATGTTAATTAGTAAATATTTTATAAGGAATCACTATCTGTCTTAAAAGCAGAGAGATTCAAATTTAGAAAACAGGGAATTTTTTCACATTTTCGTTACCTTTTGGATTTTTTTATAAATAAAGGTAAAACATATTGACTCAAATTTACCACTAACATGAAGTACAATGTGTCACGAGAAAACAATCTCTAAGTGGCTTGGATAAGTAAAAGCGTTCCAAAGTTATTACCCCATAAAGTGACACATGTCAGATTTTCAAAATTAGGCCTGGTCAGGAAGGGGGCAAATGGCCCGGTCTGGAAGTGGTTAATAAAATGCAAAGTCTGAAGACTATGCGGAATAAATAAATGCGCTAGATTCAGAACACATGTCCAATGTATTTGCACTATTTAATGATACATACCCAGCATACTACTGCCCTTAGTTTAGACTTGCTATTCCAAGGGTGGCATTCTTGTTTGCTGTCCATTTACCAGCCTATTCATGTAAAAGCCTATAGCTTGGAGATAAAATGGAATATTAAGCCCACGTTCATGTTACAAATAGTTACTTCTGCTGTGCACATTTTAATATTGTAATGTGAAGAAACTGAAACTTGTATCTTTACTTAGAATCACCTTTTATAATATTGGCCAAGCCAAAAAATTCTTGCAATGACACAGTACAAAATAAGCATGTTTTAAATAGCACGCTACCGTTGTCTCCTGCCAAATAGTGATGTTAGATTTAGATGCTGGCAAACTATCAGATGGACACATAACTGCTAGGTTGGCTAGGTCTGTTACTGTAAAATATTATGTAAAAGGAAAGGTGCCTAAAGAGGATGAAACCTATAGTAAATTGTTGCTTTCTACATCCACAGCGTTTCTTCTACAGCGTTTTTCTCACTGTAGGTGTCAGGTTGTGGAGTAGACCTCCGTTTATATTGTTATATCTATGAGTGGTACATCTGTACAATCATTGTAGGGGGTGAGGGGTGGAGGAGTAGCGGGTGGACAGTTTAGCCAGCTGGCATTGTAAATGGGTGGATAAGACGCCATATTGGGTGCATGGCCGTGTGACCCTCTGTGAGGGAGTCCAGGAGGGAAGAGTATCAACAGGGGCGTAGCTAACGGCTCATGGGCCCTGGTGCAAGAGTTCAGCTTGGGCCCCCCTTCCCTCAGTTCTTTGTGTGTCTTTTTATGCGGCACAAGGGTCTTTGGGCCCCCTCGGGCTCCTGGGCCTAGTAGCGACTGCTACCTCTGCACCCCCTATAGCTACGCCCCTGAGTATCAAGTACCCAAGTTTTGCGCCAAGTGTAAGGGGGGCATTGCAAGAGTAGCACAGGATCCCCATGCTGTTTGAACATCTAGAGTGAGCTAAGGGAGAGCTGTCTGAGTGGCAGACATGGCTGGATGACCCTGAAAAACCAAGTTGGATGAACTGCAACTCTAGCCACCACAACAGCCAGATGATAATCGTTAAGCAATGTCCAAGAGTGATACACTCCTAGAGAGAGTGATACTCCTAGAGAGGTGTGATTTCATAACTGACTGACTCCTGAGTAAAGAACCTGTAAAAAAAACTGTCCTTCTTTCATTATTATTGCTACTCCAAATATGTTTGGGTCTGGCCCTGGCCTTACATGAAGATAGCAAGAACTAGTGCCGGAAAGTAATTTCAGCATACATGCATCAAATGTTCATATCTAAGTAAAAAAAAGGAACCAAAACACCCAAAGATGTAGCCGAGACGCAGAATCACAATGCAAAAACTATAAATAGTCCTGGCATCTAATTGCCAATGACAACACTTGTCTCTATTGGTAACAATATAATGCTTATGTACTCATTCATGTAAAGAGATTGCAATTACATAATTGTTTAACTATCAGTGACGTGTATGTATTAGACAACATAGAATACATAGAAATACAGATGTATAACAACTTGACATTTAGGGTATTGCCTTATATCCCAGGACATTGGTGTAGTATTGGGTAGACTAAAGAGGGATGCAAAAATATGAATGACTGTAGTTACACTTTCAGAAAAGGAGTAGGTGGTCTAGTGATGTTGACCTTATTGCACTTTGAATAGCATCTGAACATTGATGTGATAGGGTGCTGGTGGTTCTCTGCCCCCCTTGACTAGTACAGCATCTGGGAATCGAGGACTAAATCTATATCCCTTGTGTGGAGAGATTCCACACTAGCTATGAAAAAGAGACAACGTGGCATTCCTAAACAGAGTAGATAATTTAAAGGTGAGGTCTATGGGGCACATTTATTAATACCAGCATTTTAGATACCAGCCTTAATAAACCCCTAAGCTGGTGGTGGATCCTCCGAAGTTATGTAGAGGCGACGGCCTCTTCGTAACTTCGGCGGATCCACCGCTGCTTCCAAATGTAAGACAGCTTCTTAGCTGTTTTACATTTAGACCATTTTCTATGCCTAAAACAGGCATAGAAAAAAGTAAATGAGATGGGCCTACCAGCCCATCCCCTTCCCTGCCCACCATACCCACCTTTATGTAAATCTGGCATGAGCGGGTAGAAGTCACAGATTGCAGCGCAAAGGACCTTTGCGTTCCAATCTGCGCCAGAAATCCGCCTAATTTAGGTGTTTTTGTGTTTAATAAATGACCCCTATGTTCTAAAGATAGGCTAGCTCACCTCAAGTGTTTCTCGCCTCGTTGCAGAAAATAGGAATAACATTAGGAATAACATTAGGAATAAAAGAGGCATTACACAATACAGGGCTGTTCTATGAACAGAAGCATTACACAATACCGAGTAGTAAAGATGCCAAAGCATTATTACTTTTTTGAAGAATATAAGTATTTACTACATTTATCACTAATTAACTGGTGCCAGAGACTGGGGGGGGGGGCACTTACTTGTATTGACCCAGTTGTTTTCTTAAAATCACTATTGATCAGCTCCATTATGAACTGAGCGCTGGCATCTGCTCAGTAGAGGCAGGAGCCAGTATCACTCTGGGGTTTGTTGGGCCCACCAGAGGATTATTTATCAGGGCCTAAGCCCTAAGTCATCTATAAAGACTAATACTAGGTCTCGAATTAAAGCAATAGACCAAGTGATTGGGTCCAATAGAAGTTCCAAATGATTTTTTTGCTCCTGGACCTTTGCGGCCCATTATGGCTTCAGAGACTGCACCCACTAGAGGATTCTCTGGTACTCTGGTCGGCCAGTCTGACCCTGGCAGGAGCTTAGGGGTCCACGCTCCCATGAATGATTGATAGCTCTCTTCCTATACAATGCTGCCAGTTCCCATTATATACTGCAGTACCTTTTATACTCCTGCTTTGTTGTGTAACTATCTTCACAATGAGATGCAACATATAACTCACATAATGTACACATTGTGTTTATAGACTTCTCAAAGAGGATAATATTAGGGTACTGCAACATGGTGCAGATGTGATGCGGTCATGATGCGGTTAGGGAACGCATGCATAACTGCATGCATAATCATGCCTTTAGGATGCTTTTTTCCCCTCAACTGTTGTTTGAACTTTTATGAATTTTCCTGGTTCTTCAGCATTCTGATTAACTTCCAGTAGTGACGCCCATGGTAAAACATATACTGCTAGCAGTTACTCAACTGTATATCTCATGCAGTCAGCAGCCGCAAGCAGCAGGACATGTCTTATGTGCGGTCAATCAGGTGCACTCATCACAACTTTGAAAGTGCCAGGCCTATCTAAGAAAGCTATTTTCCTATTGGAAAATGAGATACTGCGGTTCCTAACTACGTCATGACCGCATCACGACTTAGCCACGTCGTTGCACCCTAACCCTGTTTTGTCTGTCTATGCCACTGCCATGCCCATAGTGGTTGGCTGTAGAGAGGGACTGTACATGTAACTATAATATTTGTTGCAAGTCATGATAAATTGATAAACTTTTTGAACCCAAAAATATATAAATGATGATGCTCCAGTAAGTAGGCATATAGGATGTGTCATATCTATAGGGAATGACAATGACTTCCTCTATACCACACTGACGCAGACAACCTTCTCTTTTCATAGCTTAGTGACCAAATATAGCACTGTTGTGCAATTTCAACTGAATAAGGAAAAAGTTCAGTTTTTACAAGACATTTAAAGGTGAATTTTTTTTTTTTTTACTCACTGGCCTCACATCCTTATTCTAATCTACTAGCTTGGCAGTAATTGCCTTAAAGAGGTTGTCCAGGATTTATCCCTTTCCATAAATTCCTCCCACCAAGCAGGACCTGTAAAAGAGCTATACTTACTTGTTCCCCACCACACCATTCGAGTTCTGTTGTATCTAGGCTGTCTTCTCTGGATGTCCAGTCTCTGCTTGTAAATTTCCTGCATGGACAATGTCATGTGTACTGCTTGAACCAATGACTGGCACCAGCAGTGACATGTCCCAAATTGGCATGTGACCCAGCAGTGACATGCCACTTGGGGAAACATTGCTGAAGACAGTCATTGGATGCACATTTGAACCCATCCAAGCAGGAAGTTTACAGTTGGGGTCTGGAAGTCAGGTGTAGATATCCTGGGAGTCATGGAACCCGAATGGTGCAATGGGAAGCAGGTAAGAACAGCTCCCTTTAAAGGTCCTGTGAGAGGAATTAAGAAAAAAATCCCGCACAACCCCTTTAATTCTGCTTTGATAACTGTGAACGATCATATCATTGTGGCTTTTAAGAACTAGTAACTTTGTGGTTAAAAAACTGAATATATAAGTTTCCAAACAGGCCTAGTGAGGTTATCAATTTCAATCTTGTGAAATGCTTCATATATGGAACATGTATATGTAATGCAACATTACATTAAGTTAAGGGTAAAGTTTACTTTCTAGCTCTAGCAAGTTCCAACTTTGTACATACAGAATACATACACTAAAAATGTTATTATAGGCCTACTCCGTGTTACAAGTGGCAGAAATCTCAGAATACCTTCAGGGAATTCCTCATGAAGGCTATCATCAGAATACAGGCAATGTGCGCATGGCATTGACAAAGTACAGATAGCAGTAAAGCTGGCCACACACACCAGATGAATTTCAGCCAAACCGGACGTTTTTGGTGAGACCAACAAACCATCTAATGTGTTTGGTGGTGTCCCAGCTTTTACCCTGGGTTCAGACCTGAGCGCTCTAGAAACGCGCGTTTTACGTGCGTTTTTGCAAATAGGAAACGCGTTCGTACGCGCGTTCTTGTGATTGACTACTGTAGTGTCAATCACAAAACGCGCGACAAACGCCCCAAAAAAAGCTCAAGTACTTGTTTATGCGTCGGGCGTTTTACAGCGCGTTCAAACGCGCTGTAAAACGCTCAAGTGAGAACCAGGGCCATAGGAAAGCATTGGTTTTCACGTGTTGAGCGTTTTACAGCGCGTTTGAACGCGCTGTAAAACGCTCAGGTGTGAACTTAGGGTTAACCAAAAGCAAATGTCACATTAATTATGAGATAAGCCACCAGGAGTAAAGTCTACCAGAGACTTACTATCTCCTGCTCATTCAGAGGACATCTATACTCAGCTGAGTCCAGGTTGCATGTGTATAGGGCAGTCCAGAGGGATAGCTGTCAGCCAAACAAGCGTTCAAGCAAGGTGTATGGACAGCTTAAGGGACGCACTACAGAATTATTAAGAGATCTCTCCTTCTGGAGAGGGAGCAATACCGATAAGGAGATTCTTACCTTAGAATAATTGACATGTGTTATCAGAGTCAATTTTAGCTCGGCTATATCTGCAGATAGGGCACTTTCAGAAGAAATTATTCTAAGGGTCCACCATTATTGGCTCTGATCGAAGTGTCAAGGGGGAGTCAGGAGAAATAACTGTCAGCCAAACTGTTTGGTCAACAGCAATAGCAGGTTTTTGGGCACCTTTACACCCTGTAGGTAGGTGATTGTCAAAATTAGCTCCAAATAGGGTCGTCTTCTGCTAGACCTTTGGAGCCCATGATTGTGTCAGAGCCTTTGGTACTATGGTGGGCCAGTTTGACCCTGGACATTAGACAAATATCTGCCATAATAAATTGATTTATTATGCAGCTGCCTGGTAAAAAATTATACATAAATGATCATTCCCATGACAGAGGTGAATAATGGACCAGTTACGACATCTTTTTTTTCTTCTGTTTACACTTAACGAGTAAAACGATGAACACACTTCCATGTAAAAACGATCAATATTTTTTTCACATTCTAAAAATGCATTCCTAGTTTAACTGTCTCCTTAAGCAAAGGGAGCCAAATGGGAAATTCCATTGGGAGTCCCATAGAAGACCAGGATTGGTGTGAAGGGTTACGATCTTCATACAGGGCTTGATTATACATTACTGTTATATAACCTATGGTAAGTTACAGAGTAATTAATCTTCATGGTTTTACTCATTTAGAAAAGATTCCATTGCAAATACCAAGAAAAATATCAAATCAATATTTGCTTCATGTAAACCAACCTTTAGTAAATATATCTGCAGTTGGGACAATTCTTTACAATACAATGAGAATGCTACATTGTTGTGCAATGTTTCCAGGGAAGGTATAGGAGGAGATGTATTAAGCTTCTACTCCAGATATCTGGAGTGGATAATTGGCAAATATTGGTGCAAGTCCTGGTTTGCTCAAAAATGTGCACCTTTTTCTCCCTTTCCGTTACACTTGACACTTTTTTAAAGGTGAAAACTGGAGCGCATCACACCTGAAATCTACTCCATTTCCAGGCCATGGGTGACCTGAAATGCACCACAGTGATGAAGTGGGGGTGTGCCTTATAATAACTGTGGCGCATCTCAGTGCAGAATAGATAAAGAATGGCATGCAGGATGGAGGTCTTAGTAAATCTCACCCAAAATGTTGCATATTTCAGTGCACATGGATGGATCTGCAAACAATGATCGTTTCATCCCTGATGTACAAAAAAACTCAGTGATGTCTTTATACTCTATAATAAACCCTATTTTTATAGCACCACCATATACCGCAGTGCTTTATTATTCAGATTGGGAGGAGGGATCTATTACACCATTTTTCACTTTTCAGCAAAAGTTTTGTGGCTTCAATTTTTTGTCACTCTTTTTTACTCAATTTTTACAAAAATGGGAATGGAGCTTAAAGGGGTTGTCTGGGTTCAGAGCTGAACCTAGTGTGGGGAGTCGCTCTCGTAGATAGCAGTGCGGGTGCAGTATAGAGACAAATCAGGGAGTCCAGATAGTGCAATAAACAGTGTTTTATTCACACTTGCACAAAATAAAACAGTCTCTTGGTGTTAATTCACACACATAAGAAATCAAGCGGAAAAACAAGACAGTCCAAAACAGGCTCCAGTCACCTGGGAGGTTTTTAGATGCAGGTTCACACCTGGCTGTCAGTCCAGCCGTAAGACAGTCGCCGTCAGGCTTCCAGGTCGTCTGCACTCCTCCTTGCTGGGCTCTTGCTTCCAGCCCAGAGAACTTCCAAACACAAGTAATACAGTCTAACAGCAGCTCCAGGACAATCACACCCTCCACACCCAGCTGCTGGCTGTGTTATAAAGGCCCTGGAAAACCCGGCCTGGACCGTGGGGAGTAGGCACCCACCCAACTCTTTGCCTACTCCCAGTAAGAGCCGGCCCGGATTGGCTTTGCAGCCAAACTAAATAGCAAGGTGTCAAGCAGCACTAGCTGCTGCT
The DNA here is from genome assembly GCA_033119425.1 of Bufotes viridis. NCBI lineage: Eukaryota > Metazoa > Chordata > Amphibia > Anura > Bufonidae > Bufotes > Bufotes viridis. Next base: position 217,648,596 of record CM065589.1, read on the forward strand.
GACACACCAAAAATCCGGCTCTTACCTCACCGAGGCCAGGAACCCTCGGTGACACGTACCTCCCGTCGACCACAGTACCTTGCACCTTACCACATACCCCCCCCCCTTTGTTCAACCCTGAGGGGGTGAACACATGTGAGGCAGTAGACGCGGGACAGGGCATCTGCGTTACCCTGCAAGCGGCCTGCCCTGTGTTCCACGGAGAACTTGAAGTTCTGCAGGGATAGGAACCACCTGGTGACCCGAGCATTCCTCTCCTTTGCCTGGCTCATCCACTTGAGAGGGGAATGGTCGGTCACCAGACGGAACCTCCTCCCTAACAGGTAGTAGCGGAGAGATTCGAGTGCCCACTTGATAGCCAGGCACTCCCTCTCCACTATACTATATCTGGACTCGGCGGGACTGAGCTTACGGCTCAGGAAGACAACGGGATGTTCTTCCCCGTTGACCTCCTGAGACAGTACAGCACCGAGGCCTACCTCTGAGGCATCCGTCTGTACTATGAATTCCCTGTTGAAGTCGGGTGTCACCAAAACCGGGGACCCACACAGGGCCGACTTCAATGCAGAGAAAGCCTCTTCTGCCTTCTCACTCCAGTGAACCTTTCCGGACTTTCGTCCCTTCAATAGGTCTGTCAATGGCGCTGCTATCGTGGCAAAGTGGGGCACAAACCTCATGTAGTACCCTACAATCCCCAGGAACGATTTTACCTGCCTGGTAGTGACCGGTCGGGGCCAGTTACGTATGGCCTCTACCTTAGTTACCTGCGGCTTGATGACTCCCCGCCCAATAACATATCCCAGGTATTTGGTCTCTTCCAACCCAATCGCACACTTCTTTGGATTGGCGGTTAGTCCAGCTTTCCTCAGGGCATCCACTACCGCCTGCACTTTGTGCAAATGGCTTTCCCAGTCGGTGCTGTGGATGATTACATCATCTAAGTAGGCCGAAGCGTACCGACGATGAGGTCGCAGTACAATATCCATTAACCTTTGGAAGGTGGCGGGGGCGCCATGCAGGCCAAAGGGTAACACCTTGTAATGATACAGGCCCTGCGGAGTAACAAAGCGGTTTTTTCCTTGGCCGCCTCCGTTAAGGGTACCTGCCAGTATCCTTTAGTGAGGTCTAGCACAGAAAAATAACGGGCTTGCCCTAAATTCTCAACAAGCTCGTCTACCCGGGGCATGGGATACGCATCGAACTTGGACACTTCATTTAATTTGCGAAAATCGTTGCAGAACCGCAACGTCCCATCCGGCTTGGGTATTAGAACTATGGGACTGGCCCACTCACTTTTCGACTCCTCAATGACATCAAGCTTCAACATTAACTGCACTTCCTCCGCGATGGCCCGTCGCCGAGCCTCGGGTACCCGGTAGGGTTTTAACCGGATCTTGGCCTGAGGCTCAGTGACGATGTCATGTTGGATGAGAGACGTGCGGCCAGGGAGGTCCGAGAACACATCCGTGTTCCGACTGACGAACTCCCTGACATCCTGAACTTGTTTGGAAGACAGGCTGTCTGCGATTTTTACCGTGGTTACCGCTCGCAGGCCTCGAACTGTGGGGCTGGACCCTTGTCACCTAGAAGCCCTGGCCGGGGGCTGTTGTCGTCGGCCATGTCCCTGTCTTTCCACGGCTTCAGTAAATTCACGTGGTACACCTGCTCCGGCTTGCGCCGCCCGGCTGGTGTACTTTGTAATTTACTTCCCTACCTTCTCAATAACCTCATAGGGGCCCTGCCACCTGGCTAGGAACTTGCTGTCAAGGGTGGGCACCAGAACCAAAACCCGATCTCCCGGGTTGAAGCTCCGTACCCGAGCCTGACGATTGTACACCCTACTCTGGGCTTGTTGCGCTGCCTCCATATGCTCCCGGACCAGCGGCAACACCCTTTCCATCCGTTCCTGCATCTGGGTGACATACTCAATGACACTTTTGTGGGGGACAGGCTGTTGTTCCCACGCTTCCTTGGCGATATCCAACAGGCCCCGAGGGTGTCTGCCATAAAGCAGTTCGAAGGGCGAGAACCCAGTAGAGGCCTGGGGCACCTCTCGCACTGCGAACATGAGATAGGGCAGAAGCAGATCCCAGTCCTTCCCATCTCTAGACACCACCCTTTTTAACATGTTTTTAAAGTTTGATTAAACCTCTCGACAAGACCGTCTGTTTGTGGATGGTAAACGGACGTCCGTAACTGCTTTATACGCAACAATTTACACAGTTCCCTCATAACTTTGGACATAAAAGGGGTCCCTTGGTCTGTCAGAACCTCTTTTGGCAGGCCCACACGGGAAAACATTTCCATTAACTCTTTGGCAATGAGCTTAGCTGAGGTATGTCGCAGAGGCACCGCCTCCGGATATCGAGTGGCATAGTCGAGAACTACCAGAATGTGTTGGTGGCCCCTGGCAGACTTTGGTACAGGCCCAATTAGATCCATAGCGATTCGCTCAAGCGGGACCTCAATAATTGGAAGAGGTACCAGAGGACTACGGAAATGTGGCTGGGGGCTATTTATCTGACAGGTGGGACAGGACTTACAATACTCCTCTACTTCCTTAAACAAACCGGGCCAGTAAAATCGCTGTAGTATGCGGTCCTGCGTTTTCTGCCACCCCAGGTGTCCCCCAAGAACATGTTGGTGGGCAAGCTCCATGACCAGCTTGCGATACGCTGTGGGCACCACCAACTGTTCAACAGGCTCACCTCGGATTTGGTTCACTCGATACAACATATCCTGAAGAACACTGAATCGCGGAAACATTAATTCAGCCCCAGGTTTCTGGGGTTTACCATCAATTATTATGACACTTTCCCAGGCCCTGGTTAGGGTTTGGTCCCGGTGTTGTGCGGTCCCAAAATTTTCCCGGAGACATTGAGGTCTGCCAACTCAGGTCCCGGTGGCAAGTCCTCCGTGTCTCCCACCATTACACTCAGTGGGGTTGTCTCCCCCTCTACCGCTGGAGCAGTGGTCACCCCTACCGCTGGCCCTTCAGACTCGGGCTCCCAGGGTTCTGGCCTTCCAGTGGTATCAGGCCACTCTCCTAGGGTTACCCCTGTCTCGGGTCCATCAGACAGTTTTATCGCCGGCCACAGCGCCGGGAAACCTGGAAGTCCCTCCCAAGTATCAATTCATGCGGGAGTTTGGTAGCAACAGCCACCTCGTGGGTCCACTTACCAGCCGCTGTGGACAAAGTCACTAGTGCAGTGGGGTAGTCTTTTAGGTCTCCGTGGATGCACAGGACCCCGATTTTACGGCCGGTATACTCCACAGGCCGTACCAGGGCAGCCCTTACCAGGGAGACTAGACTCCCGGAGTCCAGCAGGGCCACCGCCAGAGAATCTCCCACCTCTACCTGACACAGGTGGTTATTGTCCTGCCCCTCACGGGTGCCAGTTGCACACAGCTTCCGTGCATACAGGGAGTGGCGATAGCCATAGTTCACATCCATCGGCTCATCCCGATGCGGACAGTCGGCCCTGATGTGGCCTGGCTCCTGACACCTCCAGCATACCACGGGAGGCGGATCCGCAGGGGTATATTCCGTGCAGGCCTCTCTGTCGCCGGACGTCGGAACTGGGGCGGAGGCCTCCGGGGTTTGACTGACCCCTTCCCAGCAAGATTCCCCTGCAGGTTTCTGGTGGCCTCGTAGCGCTCCACCAGGTCGACCATCTCCAGGGCACTTACCGGAGACGCCTGGCCGACCCAGTGTTGGAGGGGATAAGGCAGGGCCCTCCAGAACATGTCGGCCAGTAGACGGTCCAGCATAGCAGTCGGACTTAGAACATCAGGCTGCAGCCACTTTTGCAACCGATGCAGCAACTCATAGTACTGCGGCCTGGCGGGTTCAGCCGTTTTAAAGTCCCACTGGTGGACCCGCTGAGCCCGGACCAACACGTTTACCCCCAATCTGGCCAGGATCTCCCCCTTCACCGTGGGGTAATCAGCAGCCTGGGCATCTGCCAAGTCAAAAAAAAACTTGCTGGGGCCCGGATGCCAGGAACGGAGCGACCACCTCGGCCCACTGGTCACGGGGTAACTTTTCCCTCACGGCTACCTTCTCAAAGACCGCCAGATATGTCTCAACGTCGTCCGAAGGGGTCATCTTTGGGATCGCCGCACGGACCGCTTTCCGGGCATCATGGTCGTGGTGGGACGCTCCTGCAGCTTGTAACGCCATCACGTGCTGTAACAGTAGCTGGTTGGTCTCCCGCTGCTGCACGTTAGCCTCTATGAGAGCTTTCACAGCCGCCTCCATGTTGCCAGCAACTCCTACTTGTAGCTTTGCTGGCTTAATATATGCCATGCACTTGTGCCCAGCAAAACAAAACAAACTTCGGCGGTCACGCCAGCCTCACTGCGCATGCCCGCATCCGACACCAAATGTGGGGAGTCGCTCTGGTAGATAGCAGTGCGGGTGCAGTATAGAGGCAAAACAGGGAGTCCAGATAGTGCAATAAACAGTGTTTTATTCACACTTGCACAAAAATAAAACAGTCTCTTGGTGTTAATTCACACACATAAGAAATCAAGCGGAAAAACAAGACAGTCCAAAACAGGCTCCAGTCACCTGGGAGGTTTTTAGATGCAGGTTCACACCTGGCTGTCAGTCCAGCCGTAAGACAGTCGCCGTCAGGCTTCCAGGTCGTCTGCACTCCTCCTTGCTGGGCTCTTGCTTCCAGCCCAGAGAACTTCCAAACACAAGTAATACAGTCTAACAGCAGCTCCAGGACAATCACACCCTCCACACCCAGCTGCTGGCTGTGTTATAAAGGCCCTGGAAAACCCGGCCTGGACCGTGGGGAGTAGGCACCCACCCAACTCTTTGCCTACTCCCAGTAAGAGCCGGCCCGGATTGGCTTTGCAGCCAAACTAAATAGCAAGGTGTCAAGCAGCACTAGCTGCTGCTGACACACCAAAAATCCGGCTCTTACCTCACCGAGGCCAGGAACCTCGGTGACACGTACCTCCCGTCGACCACAGTACCTTTCACCTTACCACACTAGACATACCTCCATTTTCACCCTGGCAGCCCCCCTGACTTGAGCATCGGAGCAGTTCATGCTCCGATGCTCTCCTTTGCCCTGTGCTAGATTGCACAGGGCAAGGGATCTTTTGTTTATAATAACACACTGCTGGGTGGAAGCTTCCGCCCGGCAGTGTGTTTAGTGACGTCACTGGCACTGATGGGCGTGCTTTAGTCCTGCCCTGTCCATATTACTGGCTAGGGCAGCGCAAAAGCCCGCCCATCAATGCCGGTGACATCACCGGGCTTTCTAAATCGTGGAGAGCCCTGTTTATCACCGGAACTCCTGAAAATGCCTTTGCCCGGCACGATTTAGCGCAGGGCAAAGGAGAGCATTGGAGCATAAACTGCTCTGATGCTCCTGTCAGGGGGGCTGCCTGGGTGAAAATGGAGGTATGTCCGGGTTCAGCTCTGAACTCGGACAACCCCTTTAATGGGAGTGGCGGAGACAAACTTACTATCATTTGTGCCAGGAACTGGCCAAAAGGGGTTGTTCATCTTTGGAGGGCCTTTCTGACAGAACTATCCCCTCACCATACCCTAACGTGGCCAGACCTGTGAAGGGAAGCATACTTGCAGTGACCCGGTGGATTTCTGCAACAGGGTTAATGTGATATAGTAGGCTGCTGTGTTTTATACTTTAAAAGCTGTTAAAATGTTTTCTGAAATGATTTGTGCACTATGAATCTCAAAAGGTTTTATATGGATAGTAACTAGTTAATCTGGCAGTCCTAGTTCAGTTGCACTATTCACGTGCAGCCCTGGGAGTGCTAGAGAGAAGGTTTAGCCAGCGTGGCGACCAGCTATTATTGCCGCCACCACCACTCCCATCCTCTGCAACACTCCACCACCACACCTCCCCTGCAGTATGCTGCGCTGCATACTTACTTGTCCACAGCCTCTGAGTTCCAGCTCCTTTAGTCCCCCGATACAGTTACCTCACTGTGGGCCCTGCCTGTCCACATCCTGTTTGACATGGGTTGCATCGCTACTGCAACCAATGACCGGCCACAGCAGTGACGTTTTACCCATGTGTCATGTGACCCAGTGACTTTACACATGGGGGACACATCACCACTACAGACAGTGTTTGGCTGCAGCTGCCAAGTGACTCTCATCAAACAGGATGTTGACAGGCAGGGACCAGAGCAAGGCAGCTGCGGTGGGGGCGGAAGGAGCTGGAACCCAGCATTGGAGAGTAGGTAAGTATGCTCCTCTCCGCAAGTCCGGCCACAAAGCGGGGGTCTGGCAGAAACGCACCTGATGATGTACAATCCCTTTAAATTATAGCACCCATCTATGCAAGCTCATAGCTAGTGTAGATTTCCTTTTCTGGTGCATTAAGATACCAGAAGATGCACCAAATTTTTTAAGAATACTGCACCTCCTGATAAATTTGGCATACTTGTGATTAAGACTGGCGTATGAAATGTATTCATTGGTGTATCCATGGGCGTAGCTATAGGGGGTGCAGAGGTAGCAGTCGCTACCGGGCCCAGGAGCCTGAGGGGGCCCAAAGACCCTTGCACCGCATAGGAAGACACACAAAGCACTGAGGGAAGGGGCCCAAGCTGAACTCTTGCACCAGGGCCCATGAGCCGTTAGCTACGCTCCTGTCCTGTAGTAAAGTAGATGTAAGATGGATCTTCTTGACCTTGGGTTTATGATCTTTCTATTTTTTTCCATTATATGTGTGCACTTGAGAACTGCTGCAGCACAATATTTAGCTTCATGCTGTACTCCCCTGGTTGCATCTAACTTGCCTTTTTTAGCTGATGGCTGACACCGATATGTACAACACAATGCGTGTGTGCATGTTCACTATCCACACAGCCTCACACACAACCTGCAACACTTTTCCATTTGCTTCCAGCAAAGTCCTAGATGCTACATAACCATGAGATCTCAATACCTGGCTTTGCATAAGCCTTCCTGGAAGTAAACAACACGTGCTGTCCCAGATGCCGGTATGTGCTCACATGATTGATCAGTTTCACTTGTTTCGTAACTGTTCTACTACAGCTCAGGGTAGATGAACTCTTACAGAGCTGCCGACAGTTATTTGCACATCATCCTTAGCCCTTATCTCCTGGCTTTTTATACTATTTCATTGATTATTTTTGCACTAATAGCACAATTTTTCCACTAATAGCCTATCTGTATCACCTGCAAGTATAGTCACAAATGTTACAGTGCAAATTACAATGGTATTAAAGTAATACCATGCAATTCCTATAAAGAGGTTCTGCAGACCAAGACAACATAAAAAAACTAAACAAACTGTAGGTAGAAATTTAAGAAAGAGGAAACATTTAGGCTATGGTTAAACAGCGATTTGTCATGCAACCTGAGATTGCAGTATCACATTGTTACATCACAACTAGAGATGAGTGAATCGAAGCTGAATCGTGCAGTTATATGTTCTAAAGCCCTTTTTGTGGCGTGTATTAGTGGCAAGAGAAACATATATTTGCCGTTCAGTGGTGCAGTTATATGTTCTAAAGCAGGCATGCTCAACGTGCGGCCCTCCAGCTGTTGCCAAACCACAACTCCTAGCATGCCCGAACAGCCTACAGCTATTAGCCTACAGCAGGGCATTGTGGGAGTTGTAGTTTTACAAGAGCTAGAGGGCCACAGGTGGAGCATGCCTGTTCTAAAGCCTTTTTGTGGCGTGTATTAGTGTCCTAAATATTTCAGGCGCAGGCAGAGGTCGCAGAAGAGTAAGGGGCCGTGGCAGCAGGGGTCACTTCGAGAGGCCTGAGATCCCAGTGTCAGCTAGCGGTCGTGTCTTGAACAGCAACCCAGCGGTTCTTGAATGGTTGACTCGATCTTCAACTTCGTCGCAAGTGACATCAGACAACCCCAGCTAAGAGTCGTGGGTTCGCCAGACACAACCATTAGTTGGCATGGCCCGGGAGCAGGCCCTGTGCCCTTCACCTGTTCTCAACCTGCCTCTGTTCTTTTCTGTTCCCTTAGCCAGAGAAGTATAGTATGCTGTTGGCTCAGCTCCACTATACAGTGAGGACGAGCTACTAAAAGACAGTCAGCAGCTACCGGCAAGCCAAGTAGTGATGAGGAGAGTGGCGTGGGAGCTGGTGTTGCGAGCAGTCAGGCTTCTGAACCCAGAGATGGTTGACGAGGACATCAGTGACGTGCAGACAGTGCTCGATGATGATGATGTAGCTGATCGCACATGGGAGCCGGGAGACGAAGGGGCTTCATCATCATCAGGAGAAGAGGGTGGCAGCTTGCCCGTGAGGCAGCGGCAGAGCCAGCAAGCCGCTAGCGTGGCTGGGAGTCAGCAGGGTGGCAGCAGTGGGAGGTCGAGAGCCAAACATGCCCGGAGTAGACCACCCGCTTCCCAGGAGCCTACCTGCCTGGAAAGTAGCGTTGCACGGGTTCAAGGAGGCAACAGCGGTAGCAGTCAGTCGGTGTGTAGTTTGGAAGTGAAATCCCCTACTCTGTGTTGTGAAAATATCCCAGCAGGCGTGTATATATTTCAATCTTGCTTTTTTATTCTTGTACAAATGTAGTTAGGATTATCCCCAGACGCGTTGCGGCGCTAAGCCTTAGCGCCGCAACGCGTCTGGGGATAATCCTAACTACATTTGTACAAGAATAAAAAAGCAAGATTGAAATATATACACGCCTGCTGGGATATTTTCACAAAATTTGTTTGGAGGTGGCTCCTTCCCGCGCGGCGTGGATCAAGGTGGAAGTGCCGGCTGGTTCTTTCTCTACTCTGTGTTGTGGCAGTATTTTTTTAAGCCGCCGGAGGAGGTGAACATAGCCATATGTTGACCATATGTGGGCAGAAGGTGAAGCGTGGCCAGGGTGCCAATATTGGCACCATGGCCCTGCGTCAACATATGCAGTGTTAACATACAGTAGCCTTGGAGAACCGATCACTCGGATGTGGTTGTCCAGCCTGCTGTAGCAACCACTGCATCACCCAGTGGCATGCAGCCAATTTCAGGCAGTCAAGGCTCCACGACTTCAGCCAAGGGAGCTGTCTGTCCTTCCCATCATCTGCTGATCCTGGTGCTCCTGCTCCTCACCCTCCTACTGCTCATCAGTCATTCTGTCAGCAATCGATTACCGAAGCAATTGCCCAGAGACAACAGTATGCGTGCACTCATCCAACGGCTCAAAGTGCTCCTGTCCAAGTTGCTGGTTCTGCAGTCCCTCCCTTTCCAAGTGGTAGACTCTGCACCTTTCAGAGAACTGATGGCTTGTGCCGAGCTGAGGTGGAGAGTCCTAAGCTGTAATTTCTTTGCCAAACGGTAAGTAACAGCCCTGCACACACATTTAGAACAAAAGGTGGGCCATTCCTTGAGCCTGTTGGTGTCTGAAAAAGTGAACGCGACGCGTGGAATTGTAACTACGGTCTGGGACAATACATGTTCTTTACGGCCCACTGGGTGAATGTGGTTCCTGCACAGCCACACCAGCAACTTGGCCAGGTGATGCTGGTTCTGCCTCCACGTTCTCACGCCATTGGTCCTGCCACAATGTCCGCCTCTGCATCCTCATCCTCCACTGTATCCTCAGCCTCCACTCCAGGGACAATTCACAGTGCCCCTCAAGCATACCACATGTGCAGGACACGACATTGTCGTGTTATTCTGCACCTTGTTTGCCTGGGTGAACGGAGTCACACAGGGGAGGAACTGCTCCGTGTCCTTCATCAAGAAATCGAATCCTGGCTTTCTCAGCGACAACTTAAAATTGGACCCATGGTGACCGACAACGGAAAGAACATGGTGTCGGTGCTGCGCCAAGGAAAGCTAAGCCATATGCCCTGCATGGCACATGTGTTCAATCTGGTTGTCAAGTGGTTCCTGAAGTCTTCCACCCATCTGCAAGACATCCTAAAAATGGCCAGGAAACTTTGCATGCACTTCAGCTACTCGAACACCGCAAAGCACACCCTCCTTGAGCTGCAGCAGCAGAACGGCATCCCCCCAACATAAGCTGATATGTGACGTTTCCACCCTTTGGAATTCCACCCTCCATATGTTGGACCGACTATACGAACAGAAAAAGGCCATAAATGATTTCTTGATGATCCAAGCGGACAGGAGTATTCCCGTGTGTAACTTCGATGTCAGCCAGTGGCAGCTCATGCGTGACACCTGCCGTTTGCTCAGGCCCTTTGAGGAGGCCACGATATTTGTCAGTTGCCAGGACTATGAACAATGACATTCCACTGCTTCATGTCCTGGAACAAATGCTGGTAAATGTGTCTGGTCGGGGGACTGAAGATGTGGTGCCTACATCATATGGCCACATGAGCCCTGTGGGGGCTGAACTGGAGAAGGAGGAGGACATTGGAGCACAAGCAATGTGTAGCGAAATGGGTGGTTTTTCTACACAGGTGACAGGAGAGGAGGAGCAGAAGCAGCCAGAGGAGCTACAGGGCGATGAGGAAGAGGAGGCAGAGGATCCCAGACACACCGTGGCAGTATGCAGTGGAGATGGAGGCAGGGAGTCCCTCCGAATCACTTGCACAAATGGCCTGATGCATGCTCACTTGCTTGCGTAGTGACAGCCGAATTATCACCATTTGGCAGAGGGATGACTTCCGGCTCTCCACCTTGTTAGACCCTCGTTACCGGTCCAAACTTATGGACTTTTTTACACCCGCTGAGAGGGAGGACAAACTGAACTACAATAGAGACGTCCTATGTAGTCAGTTGGCCGCTGCCTATCTGCGCTATCATCCATCCTCTCACAGGTCTGACCGGGGGGCCTTCTGCACTCTCGTTCCATGGCTGCTGGGGAGGAGTGGGGTGGCAGGAGCAGTACCAGCTCCATCAGCAGCAGCATGAGTCTAGAGTCGCTGATGAGCAGCTTTCTTCACCCGAATAGTAAAGAAACTACTCACCAGAAGCTAGACATAGAGCAAGAACTGATCCAGCAGGTGGTGGCATACTTGGACAGCACCCTGCCAACCCACATTGAAGATCCACTGGAGTAGTGGGCAGCCAAACTGGATTTGTGGCCGCAACTGGCCGAGTTTGCCCCTGGAAAAGCTGTCCTGCCTGGCCAGTAGTGTGGCATCAGAGCAGGTGTTTAGTGTGGCAGGGGCCATAGTTACCCCAAGAACAACTCATTTGTCCACCCAAAATGTGGAGAGACTGACCATTGTCAAGATGAATCAGGCGTGGATCAGGCAAGATTTCCACCCACCAATGCATCAGACTTAATTATCCATGGTGCCACACCAACACTTTGACAAAAGAGACCGATTTCTTTTGCCTACCTGCCTCAGCTACTATTCTGATGTTGCCACCCGCCTGATTGAATACATCTGATGCCAAGTGCTCCTTCTTACACCCACCATCATGAGCGAGTACTGTTATTGCCACCCACCTCCCCACACTGTCATTGTGCCGCCTGATGCTGCCGCCACCTCCAGACTCTGTCATTTGGCCAATCTGTGGTCTCCTCATGCTGCTTCCAAGTCACAACTATGTCATAGGGCCACTCTGTTGCTGTTCCCACCGTCCCCACTTCATGACTGGGCCACTATTTTGCCTTTCGGCCTGGCTGACATCATAATTTATTTGACCCTTCTTCTGATCTGTCAAAAGGAAGGAAAAATGAGACGCACAACAGATCCTGTCTGTGTAGCAGCTGTAAGACTGTATGGTCCCATCAGAACTGGCTTGTGATTTAGTAGCCAGAAGCAGGAGTGGGCACAAGACACAGAATACTCCATTCACGTGTCATCTCTGTTTAGGATACACTCCTGTTTTTTTGGGCTTTAGCAATACTGATGGATTACTGACACCCTCTCCTGTCGGGGGCTTTACTTGTATAAGCGTTTAATAGAACAGGTTCTGTAGACATATATGTGGAATAGGCTGACAACGGTGTAAAAAGAGTGCGCTTCTTCTTGGTGCTAACATCAACCTGTAAGGTTCACACTTGAGTTATTTGGTCAGTTTTGGCCCCATGACTGCCCAAATAAGTGAAGTTTGCAGTGATTCTGACAGCGACGCCTGTCATCTGCATGTCATACGGACTCACAGTATTATTTCACTACCAAAGCAGAGTCTCCATGCATGTTAGTGCAAGGCACAGTGTTCTACACCACTATACAAGCTCTCTGCAGCCAGGAAATGGACGTTTTTAATTCGATTTTCAACAAATAAATTCGCATCGAACTAAATTTTTTCAAAAAATTCGGTGAACCGGCCAAATCAAGTATTTGAAAAATTCGCTTATCTCTAATCGCAACATATTAAAGTGCATGTTGTCACGTTTCGACCTCCAACTTGCTGTACAGCCCAATGGATAAGACGTGAATGCTTCGATCTCTATGAACTTTCAATGATAGGGATGTGAAGCTTAAAGGGAATCTGTCACCTGGATAATCAATATTAAACCAAAAGTATGTCCTTACAGCTCTTTATACCTTCTTCCCATAAGTTTTCTTTTCCCTTGGAGCTTGCTTTATATCTTAATAAAAATCCACTTTTATCCTTATGCTAATGAGGCAGTAGAATGTCCAGAGGGGAGTCATTTTTATTCAAAAGGTGCCCAGGAACGCCCTCCATCAAGTGCCCAGCGACCCCACATCTGAGGGCCCATGCACGCATTTCTCTTCTTTCGTATACTACATCCCCAGCATTGCCATTGCAAAAAGTTCCTTGTACAGTATGAGGACACCAGCAGAACAGGGAGCAGCATTTCCTTAGTAAGGGTACATGACGTCATCACATCCTTTGTGTCAGTTCTTAATATTGCGGAGTTTATGCCGAGTCCTGACAGGATACAGACATTGTAAAACATAACTGCCACACAAGTTTTACTGTAAAAGCACACATCCAAGACAGTGTTATAAGTGGAGCTGTCTCGCTATTCCCTGTACACAATGATGAAGTCTGTTTTACTGTGTATTCTCTTTTGCTCCTCACACCCTGTGGAGATAGTTAATTAGATAGTCACCAATTGAAAAGAATTGACATACAGATATATACCTGTTTGCCATACTTCACTAAGCCCCCTCCCCACCTCCACCATTCTTGAGATATGTGCCCCAAATGTTGTGGCATCAGATATGTTAATCTGGGGTGATTGGACACGGAAGTGTGGGGCCAGTCACTCCTCTTCTTGTCTAGCGGAGGTTTCTCTCCATTGTAATGATCTCATAGTGTGATCTCACAAGAGCTAGGAGTTCTCCGAAGATCATGCTGCATCATAGCTTCAGATGGAGTCACGGCTCACTCACACTGGAAAGAGACGATCATCACCATACAAGAACAGAAGACCCTAGCAGCAGATGATTGTGCAGGAACCTACATACAGTAGCTGCAAGCAAGAACCATATATGTTTTTGGTTGGATGACTTTTCTCGCCCTTCTTTCATGTGACACGGCACTGTGTAGGCCCAGTCTAAGTCACCCAGCTCTCCCTTGCATGACATGTTTTCTTCAGCGGTTTTAGGGTGGTTGTACACTAGTGTTCTATTTTCCGTTTTAGCAATCCGTTTAAATGTGATTAAAACGAAAAGTAACGGAATTGGCCAAACGGAATGCAAGACGGAATGCATTCCATTTTGATCTGTCATAATAGAAGTCTATGGGGGAACGGAAATCTGCATTCTGTCACATTTCTGTTATTTGACAGAAAAATATGACAAAAACAAAAGTACTGTCTACAGGATTTTATTTTCGCACCAAATAACGAAACTGTGACAGAATACAGCTTTCCGTTTTCTTCTCCCATAGACTTTTATCAAGATAATTCATCTGCCATTTTGCATTCTGTTTGGCCAATTCTGTTATTTCCTTTTTAATCACATTTAAACGGATTGCTAAAGCAGAAAATAGAACGGCAGTGTGAAACCACCCTAACTTTTCTCCTACGCACATATCATATGCTCTAAATCATAACATAGTTGGTTTAGAAAAGTTCACCTGTTTAATACTTACAAACCCAAGTTCATCCAGAGGAAGGCAAAACCCACTGTAGATGGCAGACACCCAATTTGCCATAAAGTGGTGGAAAAAAATCTTTCCTAACTCCACCTATCTGACATTGATGGAATATCCTAGCAATATGCCTTCAATGTCTGAGATGAGAATACCCCTTTAAGTTGTATTCATGAACCCGGAGGATGAGGATGAACACACAGGTATTAGATAATGAATTACATTACGTTTATGGCTCATGCCAGCAAGTATTCCACAGACCATATATGATTATGAATGCATTTCCCCTTCCTTCTCATGACTGCACACAATCAGTAGCCTTAGCCGTTCATTAGTTCTATGACCAGTGAAGTACGGATAAACAGTACTAAGTGGTGTCACCATTATATGGATGTGTTTCAACCTTAACTGCAGTGGGATGACATATCAAAAGTGTAGTTCAATCTAAAATGATTGATTTATTGAATAAAACATGACATTCATTTAAAAAAACAATGCTCCATAAGTGGCAGCAATCCATGGGGTCCCTTGGAAAAGCTCTTTAATCTGCTATTCCCCATGCCACCAGCATTAATGCGATTATTGATTTTTCAGTCCATGTATAATTGATGGGCTTATCAGCTATTACCCATTGATTCAATGAGTTACCCATATTCATATCTAGAGGAGGACAATGCTGAAAATGATGTCGTCTATCTCTCCCTCACCATGTGTGCTTTAAGGAATAAATGCATCTTACTTGTTTGGGATAGATATTACAATGATCCTGTGGAAGCAGACATCTTCACAATATCTATCCTAAGTAAGACTGCAATGATTCTGAAATTCATAATGGGCTTCATTTGTAAAGATAATTACTCAGAGAGAATAAACCATGGAGACTTCACAAAAGCATGTTAGCAGAGAGGACAAAGCTTCAGCAGACCCTTTCTCTGAATGTTTGTCTGCTGCCAGGCTATATCAGGTCTTTCTTCGAGCAAAACAAAGTATGGTCCAAAATGAAAGATGTTACAAATTACTTTTAATTCAGTTTTATTAGGTTTGCTCCATGTGGGAGATTGTGTCCAGTAGTGGTTGTAAGGACCCTTCCATGTTCAGATCTGCCGTCCTGCACAACTTTGTGATCAAAATGAGAATCAGATCTTGTTACAAGGATAAAGGAAATAATTGGCTAAGGATAAATGGTCTCTTAAAGGGGTTGTATTCTGAAAGAGGTAGTCCAGTATACATAGAATATCTAGAAGGTGGTGGCATTTTGGGCTTCCTAGCAGTGGCGTGCCTAGTTGTCCTCCTGCTAGGATTGCCAACTAATATAGTGAAGTATAGGGTTTCTGTACCTTCATGGAGTTTCATGGGATTATACTGTATAAATAATTCTTACCAGCTATATCAAGTATAATACACAGGTGAATATGGCTGCTTAGGATTGCAATCCAGAACCCCATTGTAGCCTTTCTCCTCCGATGATGCATTCAAGCTGACTACTAATGTTCCCATTCATGGCATTACCCAGTGACTAGAGCAGGAACAATGATAGATTTGCTTAGGTATGTGTCACCTGCTGCAGGCCCATCCCTTCCAGCCCCCATGTGAGTTGTGCCCTTCTGAAGCCACTATGAACTCACTTTTACTGCTCTCATTGGTTTTGGCCTGAATCCTACTGAATGCCTATGTTGCTTAGAGCAGGAACTGTGCAGCTGTCAATGTGCCTGGTGCAGTCGTCAGAATGGCTGGTACAGAGTGACACCTTATAGGATTTCTTTTGGTGCCAGGCCAGAGACAGCTGTGACGGTTATGGAGACATTTTCCACATAACTATAACAGCTTTTTATGTAATACTTTATTAATGAGTATCAAATGTTGGCTTGTTCCTATCTCTCTACTTAGTAGTAATGGCTTCTGTGTTACTTAGGAAACCAAAGTTCCTCAAGTGAAGAACACGTTATTTAAATTCTAGTCTGTATGTGCCATTCTGTTATATGATGATACAAATGTGAACTTGGTTTAGCAGTCATAATTGTGTACTTTTAAAGGGAATGTCCGGCCAATTCATAAAAGACTCAGAAAGGTGTAGAATGGTGTCATACTCGTCTTACCAATGCCATTCCTTGCTGTTGCTTCTTCATGACCCACTTGCCTCTACGTCCTGGTCATTTTCAAGATACAAGAAATGACCGCTCAACCCACCGCTGGCCTCAGCGATGACCTGCCCCAGCCAGCAATTGTTTCCTATGTGTCAAGACCACCAGGAAGTTGGGACCAAGAAGTGTCATAACAGGAGCAGCAGGGGATTGGTAAGGGGAGTTTGACTTATTTTATTATTTCACACACACAAAAAAAAAAAATGCAATTGGCAGGATAACCCGGTTAAAGGATAAATGCTTGCAGTCACTAAACCATGCCCTCAAATATTGTCATGTCCCCATGTGAAATCCTGGTTAGTACCTGTATAATCACAACCAAGAACTAACGCAATAACAACCACAGGGCTATTTTAATAGTGACCGAGCCTCCAAAATGGTGGTCCAGGGCCCGAATGTTCTAAAGAAAAATAAAGACACTGGTCCTCTCTTCAGTGCTTCAGAATTGGATTTTGACTGGTAGACCAGTCGTTGATATCTGCCAAAACACGAATGGCAAACCATAAATGGGTGGGTTGGATTTCTACACTTCTGATCTTATTGTTTCACCCAAAATAAAAGGTACCATAGGTGTCTGGAGGCCACTTACCATTGCTCTTTTAACCAAATATCTATTTGGTTAAACCAAAAAATCATGTTTATGGTGAAGTCAGAGGAGTTGGCGGTTGGCAGAACCATTAACCTACAGTTCTGTCACATCCATGGCTAACCTATAACTGTTCCTACTCCATATACTGTGAGTTTTGTAGGTTGTGCCTGCTCTGCAGAGGTTCCAAAAAGTCTTCACTTTTCTTCACTCGACAATGCACTTTTACAAATATTAGACAAGTATAATTGCAAGTAATGAGGCAATGTGGTGATGTGAACAAGCACATACTCCAAAGAGCGCCTCTTCTCCATGTCATATCCAATTTTAACTCATGTGGTCTTATGGAGTATCAAATGAGAAGTAGAACTAGATGCCTGACTAAAAAAAAAAAAACTCAACGTGATGCAGAAGATGCTTTGTAGATCCATTGCGTGTGCATGGACAGGTGCTTTCTGTCAGATTAAGTGTGACTGAAACCTCATGTAAAAAATCTTTAGAAATACTAGAGAACATTTGATGTATGGTTAGCTTTCATGACCCCAATGATTGCCACTGTCTGCCCTGCAGCTATAGGGAACAGTGGCTGCTTGTTGTAAGCGCACATACGGTGACATCACATCACTCCTCTCCAGCTATCCCGACCAGGCACAGCTGCCATAATCCGCAGCAGCTGTCCATTCTTACAGGGGTGACACGGTATGAAGGAAGGCTTCAAATACTGTAGTATAAAATGACTATTGTTTGGAAGAGATGCATGAAATCCTCTACTGCCATAACAATGTATTGGTTGCATTTCATAGATTGCAGATTGTCTTAGATTTATAAAACATAATGCATGTTAGTAACCTGCTGGGATATATAATATAAAAGCATATCATGCAAAATGTATTCCACTAACGTTAACAAGCTTCTGGAGTGAACTGTAAATTGCATTACACTAGATATTTGAGAGTGGGAGATGAGTAATTCAACATTATTTACTGCAGTCATAGCCTGTTGTATCTGTTCCTGTTCCTATAGGATAGACATGGTAGACATACAAAGAAAAGTGCTAGAAGGACTCTGACTACACACCTAAGCCCCACTTGCTTATCAGGAAAATTCACACATGTAGCTTAGAAATGCTAAAATGGAGTTCAATGAAAGAATTTGGAGAGCAATAAAATGAGTGGTTTGGACACCTTGGCCTAAACATGGCTGAACCAGTTGGCTAGCGGATCCATTGATAGCTTGGACGGTGGGGCAGGTTCAACGTTTTCCTGTTTTGTACAATGCATTCGGAAAGTCTTCCGAACACTTCACTTTTTTCCCATAAATCTGCACTCAATACCTCATAATGAGAAAGTGAAAACAACATTTTCAGAATTTTTTTCAAATCTAGGGTTTCTAGCAACTTTTACAATGAACTGTAGTGTAGTGCAGCACTTTTTAAAGAGGATCTGTCAGCTTCGAAACCCCCCCACTCAAACTAGAGCAGGCGGTGTATGGGGTAAGTGACACAGGGTACGGTAATGTCATTTATATCTTCATTCTCACTTGCATTCGGATGCAGTGCTCCAACAAACCAGCAGTAACATGAATTTAGGACTTCAGTGCTCACGTACAGTGGAGAGGACTCAAACTCATTTCACTGCTGGTTTGTGGGAGCACAGTGTCAGAATATAAGTAAGTATGAAGATAAAAATTACATAATCGGACTTAGCATCACTTATACTCTAGTTTGGGGGGTATTTTTTTGACTGTCACAGCCTATAATAGTTATTACATAAGGCTGGTGGCAGTTAAAGAATGGAACTGAGTATGTGCGTCCACCTTCGCAATATTATTAAGGTGGACTGAGAAACAGAGAAAAGAACAAACAGCAGGTGGCGTTAGGGCTCATTCAGACGGCCGTACGATGTCCGCGAAAATGCAGATCTGTTTTTTTGCGGACAATTCAGCATGTCCACAAAAAAAACGGATTGCATTCCGTTTTTTTTGCTGATCCATAGACTTTAATAGGGCCATGTCCTGAGTTTTACTGACAAGTATAGGACATGTTTCATTTGTTTTGCTGAACCATGCAATGGAAGAAAAGGGCCCCATAAAAGTGAATGGGACAGCATCTAAAATGGATCTGCATTTTTGCGGACAGCATACGGCCATATAAATGAGCCCTTATACAGAGAGGTTTTATTGAATGGCTGCACTAAATTTTTAATGACATGCAATTACAAAAATATTCAGAACAAGGTGTCGGTTTCAAAACTGTAGAATATTTTCTAGGACACCCCCTTTAATGTATATTATTTTAAAAAATGCCATATCATATAGACATGGTGCACATCCGTGTTCTGGCTTTTGACATCACCAAAATAGATATTAGACTGTTTTATATTCAATAGTAAGACATGTTTGTTTGAGTAAATACTCTGTAGGTCATCTACCTGCAGCTAAATCTGTAAGGCAGTGGTACAAACATTGTTACCGTGAAGGGCTCCCAGTCACAAGATGACCCTACAATCATGTTCTATGATGGAGACTAAAAGTATGAATTGGGGTTCCCAAACCAGATAATCTTTCCAAAGGAACCAAAAATTGAGATTGATTTATTGTTGATCATTCTAAAGGCAGATTAGACTATTGTTGACAGAATCCGACATCAGGCTAATGTGTATGGGGAGTTCCCAACAATGAATTTGGTATGTACCATTCTTTTTTGGTCCTGGAGAGAAACCTCCTCTAGAGGTGCTTGGCAGCAGCTTTCTCCCCTCCTCAATTGAAAATACATGAACACTCTGAGCATGCATGTGTATAGGGGAACTGGCCAACGACTATTGAAGTTGTTTGTATGGGCACCTTTAGTCACCTTCTCACAAGCAGGATGAAGATTGGAAGAAATTTGATTTCATCTGTTTTTCAGAAGCTCTGTGTCTTACAACTTGCTTAAGGTGAATTTATGCTGCCCAATGGTTGGGCAGATTATCAGAACAAACGTTCCTACAAAAGCTGGTTCCCAATAATCTGCCATTCTAAAGAACCGTTTTGCTCATTTATCAGGGTGATCTGCAGCAGCTAAATAATCTTTCATGCGGACACCGAAATTATCATTTCTGGGCAGCAGATCGTGCGGTGTAAACTCCCCTTATTTCCCCGATACAATGCAGCTGTATGAGGATGAGCGAACGCAGTAGCCATCCCTTATCCTCATACTGTGGATGTGATCACTGCATGTAAATGCAGCATTTCACCTCCACTAATGAGCAGACAATCTTTGGGAAGGAATGCTTCATTCCCAACAATAGAATGCTCGATTGCTTAATGTAAATGCAGCATAAGACTTGCTATAGATAAAACTATCTTCTGTTTTTCCTAAAGAATGGCAGAATGAGCATGTCATTTCTGAGAGTGGAAAACGTGTCTTTGAGGCATAAGACAACAGGAATTAAGGGACTGGAATTCAACCTTTTCCAGGGGACAGTCTGTCAGTTACCATAGACAGGAGTTTGTTGGCAGACCTTGATGAGATTTATCACAAAAAAGCCAGAAAAAGCCAGAAAAGCCAGAAAAGAAGGCATTCTTCTTTCCAGTAAAAAGCGTTCCTTCGCCAGTAAAAAATCATAGGTGCATCACAGTGATTAGGGCTAAAATCTTATTGTGTAAAGCTGACCTTACCGATACTTCTAGAGCTGAGATCTGAACAATAGGCAGGTCTAACCCGACTATAATACGTCCTTCCTCTCTCACCATGTTTAGTTCAGTCTGACAAACCAGCTCGACAATAACATCACTTCCAGACACCAAGGTGAGAGCCGACACTGAACTTCATGCATTAGAAATGTGGAAATGACACAAACCTGGCCGCTTTCTTACGATTCTCCTGTTATGTTCTATTGTTTAGTCTGGCAGTGAGAGACACAAAATCCACATTTTTACGGCATTGAGTCATTTATCATTGTTTGCTTCAAGAACAACTATAATAATGTAACCAGAAGAATAGTTGTGGGGATAGTGGCCATGTATGGTTCTTCACTCAGAAAAATCAGCAGTTGAGGCTTTAGTCAAATTCTTCACATGACTGAAATTCTCCAGTGCCTGTGTCTAATGATTAGCCCTTCAGACTATATACAAACACAGTGTCAAAATCTCTCAACCTTTATGCCATACCCAAGAAACTAAAGTTCCTAAATAGAGGAAGGATATGAATTATGATTAGGATTGCTAGTGATTGGTGAGTAAGTAAAGCTCCTGCCCTGGGCACCAAAAAGTTTGTCTCACCCGTGTGTCGAAGCTTCCCTCAGTGGATTCTCTGATGTGCACTAATTTCCTGGAATATTAAAACTCCATAAACTAGCTATGTTGGCATTTCTAACCAGCCCATCAGGAAAATGCTTCATCAGAAATTATGCAATAATAATTTAGGAGCAACTTCCCTTGAAATACAGGGTGACCCATGAAACCCAGGCGCCTGTTTCCCTGAAACAGGTCATCAAAATTCAAGTGTGAAATATGGAAAGTGTGATGTTGTAGATGGGTGTTGCGGAACATGACAAGACGGGCACAACTGCATAGGTGTTGGCAGGAAGAGCTTCCATTATCTCCGGTAACAGGTAAGTATGTCATTCTTCCACTATCCTGTATAAACCACATAAGGGAAACAGAGTTCTGTTCTTCATGGCCCACTCTATATAATAAATTGACAATATGACAATAAGCAGGAGTTTAAAAAAATCCCAGTTTATCAGGGGCAGCTCAGAAGTCCTCCATCGTCATGAGTGGCAGGCTCCCTCACCAACAGACAGTGATTGACAGCTTTCTCCTCTTTCAGCACTGCCTCTGATATCGAGGATTTTATTCTGCCCTCAGATAGAGCATCAGAAATCTTGTAACAGGTTACCATTAAATCATTCCAATGGATGGAACAAAATGTAATACCATTGTAAATTAAACTGTTAACTCTATGTGCGACCTCTGGGGGCTGCTCCTATTTGAAGAATGGGGGGCCATAAGTCAATGGCGCGCAAGCTGCACATGTGTGGCCACCACTCTATTCACTGCTATGGGCTTCCAAAAATAGCTGCCCGCTTGATCAGTCATTTTCCAAAGTCCCATGATTCATCTCTGCAGAGTTTGCCGCTCAGATGTCTTCAGCTTCTCATTTCACCAACACATCGGCACCCTATATACTAGCACAAACCCCTGTTAGTGTCACACATTGTGCCCTGAGTATAGCAACATACACTGTGCCCCCTGAAAATTGTGCAGCACACACAGTGTCCTTATTGGTAGTGCCCCCTATAGGTAATGTCACATAGTCTGTGCCCCCATAGTGTACCACAAGCTGTGTCCCCATATATCTCTGTGCCTGCAGACATAGTGCCATGTGCTCTGTGCCCACATACATGGTGCCACATGCTTTTTGCCCACATACATACTGTCAAGTACTCTGAGCATGCATTCATAGTGCCATATTCTCTGTGCCCCCTTATTAGGGGTACATGCTCTCGTATTCTGTGCCCCCATGTTTTCTCTGTGCCCTCTCTTGCTCTGTGCCCCCATGCTCTATCTGTGCCCTCTCATGTTCTCTGTGCTCTCATGCTCCCTCTGTGCCCTCTCATGCTTGTGCCTCCATGCTCTCTCTGTGCCCTCTCAAGCTGTGTCCCCATGCTCTCTCTGTGCCCTCTTATGCTCTGTACCTCCATGCTGTTTCTGTGCCCTCTCATGCTGTGCCCCCATGCTCTCTGTGCCTCTCATGCTGTGCCCCCATGCTCTCTGCCCTCTTATGCTGTGCCCCCATGCTCTCTGTGCCCTCTCATGCTGTACCCCCATGCTCTCTGTGCCCTCTCATGCTGTGCCCCCATGCTCTCTGTGCCCTCTCATGCTCTGTGCCTCCATGCTCTCTGTGCCCTCTCATGCTGTGCCCCCATGCTCTCTGTGACCTCTCATGCTGTACCCCAATGCTCTCTGTGCCCTCTCATGCTGTGCCCCCATGCTCTCTGTGCCCTCTCATGCTGTGCTCCCATGCTCTCTGTGCCCTCTCATGCTGTGCCCCCATGCTCTCTCCCCTCTCATGCTCTGTGCCTCCATGCTCTCTGTGCCCTCTCATGCTGTACCCCCATGCTCTCTGTGACCTCTCATGCTGTACCCCAATGCTCTCTGTGCCCTCTCATGCTGTGCCCCCATGCTCTCTGTGCCCTCTCATGCTGTGCCCCCATGCGCTCTGTGCCCTCTCATGCTGTGCCCCCATGCTCTCTCCCCTCTCATGCTCTGTGCCTCCATGATCTCTCTGTGTCCTCTTGGGTTCTGCCCCCATGCATTCTCTGTGCCCCCATGCTGTTGGTGCCATCATACTTTTTGTGCCCTGTAAAATACTTACCTTCCCACGATCCAACAAAGTTTCCCTGCAATGCAGTCCTGGCTATGCTGGTCAGGCTGGCATCTGTTGAACGTCGCAGGCGGCGTGATGATGTCATCACACCACCTGCATCACAAGAGAGTGCCGAATTGCATAGCAGGGAACCAATGGTTGCCTTGTTCTGTCAGCACTGAAGAGAATGCTCAATTATATCTGCGTCCTGTGGGGCTTTATGGGTAAAGTATGTCACAGCTCGTCCCTTGCATCATTCCTGTTAACAACTAGTTCTTCTTTTAATAGCTAAATCAATATTGTTTTTACGTTTCTTGTGATGAAATTTCCATATAACTTGTTAAAAATCCAACAAACTACACATTTCAGGGTTATGTTCAGTGTGTTACGTTGTAGGTTCCATAAATATCTAACTTCAAAGGTCAATACCACTTTCTGGTAAATGGATCAGATGCCATCAGGGAGTGGTTTCTCATGTAGACATGTCCCAGCCTGCTCTAGAAGTACTTTATCATATATATATCATATCATAGTTTTAACAATGTACTTGTATCTTTGCACAAGTATACAGTAGGTCTTCTACTGAGTTTACACACAAGTCTTTAAGATGTTGTGTAAATATTACATCTAGAGTTGTTTCGATACCAAAATTTTGATTCGGTATCGATACCATAAAAAAGTATTGCGACACTCAATACCAACTCGAAAAAAATAAAACGCCAAGAAAAAGCCACGTGCATTCCACATTTTATGGAACCCCCAGCTAATAATACAACAATCCTATCCTATTTTTTGGGTGGACAAGGCGACTAAAAGAAAATGGCGAATTGTGCATTTTTTGATTTTTTTGTTTTTTGTTTTACAGTTTATTTATTAACTTAGGGACTAGAACCTGGGATCATTGTCATCCTATTCACCCTGATACAGCTCTATTAGGGTGAATAGGGTGCGGCACCTGAGGGGTTGATTGCCTCTGATCGCAGCGCTCTGTCACAGGCCGGTGCCGGCAGTGTATTTCATCTGCCTGTATTTATATATGAAACATTACTAGTCATTGGTGGCCAGTGCACCCGCCCCTCCTCCTCCTCCCGTCTCTCCTCATTGGCAGCACGGCACAGGGGGAGGCAGAGACTCCTTCTCCTTGTGCTGCTGAGGAGAACATGGTAATTATTCCCCCTTCATGCCAACGCACAGTATTTATGCCCACATTGTGTCTTCACAGAATTATGCCCAGCTGTGCCCCCAGTAATAGTGTTAATCATGAATATTCTAATCTCGAATTTATCGCAACTATTGGCACTTAGCAACATCCCTAGCAACCAATAGGAAACATCCAGCATGGAGGCAGGGCAGAGTGCTAGTTGCAGAGTGCCATTGCATTTTTATTTTTACCAATAGGAAAGTTACCTACCCCTTAGTGTTGATCTCGAATATTCTAATCGCAAATTTTTATCGCAAATATATTACATTGCCGATTTTCGCAATTAAGTAAATTATGACTGGATATAACGAATTCTTGAATTTGCGAATTTATGACAAATATTCGGCCAAAAATGTGTGGAACATCGCAAATTCGAATATTGCCTATGAAGCTCATCACTAACTATACGTGACAATGTCATGATAACTAATGTCACAACCTACTGGAGAGGATGTGGATCTACTGAGTTGGTAGGGGTTTAGTGTAGGCAGAGGAGACTAAGAGAATATTCTTCGCCCTAGATCCCCTGTGAGAATGTATAGACTTTCCTACAAAGAATCACCAGCCTGCTACCTCTAGAGTAGTCTCTATTAGCAAAGGTGACATAAAATTGAAGACAGCTAACTGGTTCCTAAAGAACCTTATTGCCTAACTGGGGGAAAGGTCCTTATGAAGACTGTGAACCCAAAGAATTGACTGAAAAGAACTGGAGCAATGGTGTGTGCTGGCCAGCACATGTGCACATGGGAGATAAAAATGTAGCCGTATGGAGGAGTACACTAAGGATGGAGACAGGGGCAAGAGACTGGGAGAAGTGAGTGGTATATCCTGGGAAAGGAAGCCCCAAGGACCAGACATATGACCAGGATACCAGGCATGGAGACTATGAAGTAAGGGCAGAAGTGTGACAAGTATGTTGCATGTCATGGTAACTAAAAGGCTAGCCAGATTCTTTAATTACATTTTCTTGCAACTTGAATAGCTTTTTGGGCAGTTTAAATGGCTACCAAACCAAAAACATCTGAGAACTTTTTTCTACCTTGGGAAGAATCTAGAAGCTGGGGAAACAAGTTGTTGAGTGAAGAAAAGTATGACAAAATGAAGGGCTTTTCTTAAAGGGTTGTGTAAATAGCACAACAATGTGAAAACTAGTAGATAACTAGGTGTACCCTAACAGGTATGAAAATATGAAGAATGCTCAAGAATACCAAGGCATATGTTACACAGCCGAGTTCATATATACATCTGTCTACGCTGATCTACCGCCAACTATTAAAACACTGCTGTACTTCTGGTACATTAGTTAGAAGATAAGTGCCTTTCAAATGTTGCATTGTGACTCATCCTTCTTTTGATTCTCTGTTGATTGCCCCTAACCCACTTGCCCTCAGATGCCCATGGCAGTGGGTCTGGTCACAGACATTCCCAGTGAAGGCCTCCGGGTCTGTCTTCTACGGCTTGCTCGTGCGCTCCCCTGCTCTTAAAAGGCCAATCCCGTGCACCCTAGTTTCTTCCAGCCTAAGGCCCCTTGCACACGACAGTATTTTGCGGACCGTATACTGGCAGTTTTTTCAGTTCAGTATACTGACAGTATACTGAACCATTCACTTCAATGGGTCTGCAAAAAATACTGAAGTGTCTCTGTATGCCTTCCGTTTCCGTTTTTCCGTTTTTCTGTTCCGTTTAAATATAGATCATGTCCTATTCTTGTCCGCAAATCACGTTCAGTGGCTCCATTCAAGTCAATGGGTCCGCAAAAAAAACGGAAAGCATACGGAAAGGCATCCGTATGTCTTCCGTATCCGTTCCGTTTTTACAGAACAATCAATTAAAAATTTTAAGACCAGCCCATTTTTTATTATGGAATTAATTTATACTGTATATGCCAAACGGAAAAACGGAACGGAACAACAGAACGGAAACAAAACGGAAACAAAAAACAGAACCACGGATACGTTATAAACGGACCGCAAAATACTGAAAAAAAAATACGTTTGTGTGCAAGAGGCCTAAGGCTGGTCATGTGAGGGTCCTGACTTTAGCCATTTTCCAATTTGACCCTTTGTTGCCTGTCCTGACTAAAGCGTGAAAACCAGGGGGACTGCCAGGGCTAACGCCCTTTGGTCTAGCCCAGGGATGGGCAAACTGCGGCTCTCCAGCTGTTGTAAAACTACAATTCCCACCATGCCCTACTGTTGGCTAATAGCTGTAAGCAGTCTTTGCATGCTGGGGGTTGTAGTTTTGCAGCAGCCGGAGAGCCACAATTAACCCATCCGTCGTCTAGCCCAAAGTCAAACCAGTTGGATGGTGCAGTGGTTCCAACACTAACAATTTCCAGGTCTGTAGAACTTACCGCTTTTGGTACATTTTATGAAACTAATTTGTATTATATTGTGACTTTCCCTTCTTTTTTCTGCATGTTACTCTGAGCCTGTCTTTTCCTTTAGAATGCAACATGGATATATTTTCAATCTCCAAGCTATCCTAGAGGGTTTCTTCGCATGAAAAGACAACAGAATCGTTTTCATGACACAGATCATGTATTATCATATTAATGTACTAGACTGAATACTGCCAGTGTATCAGCGCATTTCAGTGAGTAGGAGGCCTGAATAATTTTTACATAATACACAAGAAATTAAAGCCTTTTCACATTAAGCAAAGTAGACAGGCACATTCAACGAAATGAGACATAAGTGTCATTGTGCAAGGATACAAGTTAGGTTCTCCAAGTGCATTCTGGGAGAGAAGAATGACCAATATCATACTGCCAAAGTACGCAGTCAGAGCTGTTGAAATAAATAGTGCACACCCATGGCTTGATGAATTCTTTTATCACCGTCAGAAACATCATTTAAAAAATCCTATTAAAAATAGTGAAATTGGTGACAACCTTCAACAGATGTGGAATGAGATTAATAACTAAGCCGCTACAGCTGAGAGAAGGGGCTGATAGTAGGCAGAGTACAGAACACGATGTACAGTCTATGATTCTCATGTCGTCATGTACATGTTCCGACACTGTAACGGGTCCACAGGAGACCTCTGTTCATTGCCATTCAGACTGCATGGCACAATTTTTTACTGTATTGAAATACTGTCTCAATTACTGCGGAGACTGGAACACAACAATCCCAGTTTAACAAGACTCTGTGCTTTTGCTTGCTAGGTGTGACGACTGAAAGATTTATAATTAACATTAATTATCATTAACCACAACATAACATGTTTTATTCAGCATTTGGGACATGAAGCATAAGGCAAGTTTTGGGTGAGCAACAGATTTTCTGCTAGTTGCAAAAGTAGATCTTAAAGGGAACCTGTCACCTCAAAAACGCATATAACACCGCCAGAATTACCTAATAGTAGCCCCCAGTCTGTTAATAATCATATGTTTGATCCGGTAGACTGATGCTCCATAGATTCAAAAAACGATGTCCATCAGCGCTATTTTGCCGGTCAGCCTGAAGTCAAGGGGGCAGCGGCTTCCTTGCTTCAAGTCAATATAAGCACGCCCCCTAACTGTCCCCTCTTTTGTTAGATTGACAGCCGGCAGTGCAACCGGGATTGCATAAGTCTTGCGCATGCGCGGTGCGCTCCTTGGTAAGGTGCGATCCCATCTCCGCCTGCAGCCAGTGATCACTCTCACGCTCTGCAGGGTAAAGGAGTCGCACGCTCCCCCTCTTGCACTGGTCGGCGCATGAGCAGTGCACCGCTGAAACCCGGCTAAC
This sequence comes from Bufotes viridis, assembly GCA_033119425.1. Classification (NCBI taxonomy): domain Eukaryota; kingdom Metazoa; phylum Chordata; class Amphibia; order Anura; family Bufonidae; genus Bufotes; species Bufotes viridis. The sequence continues at coordinate 217,676,575 of CM065589.1, forward strand.
AGCGGCAGCCAGAGACGTGATCGCTCCTTACGAAGGAGCGCACCGCGCATGCGCGAGACTTATGCGATTCCGGACGCACTGCAGGCTGTCAACCTAACAAAAGAGAGGACGGTTAGGAGGCGTACTTACCTTGACTTGAAGCAAGGAAGCCGCTGCCCCCTTGACTTCAGGCTGACCGGCAAGATATCGCTGATGGACATCGTTTTTGGAATCTATGGAGCATCAGACTACCGGATCAAACATATGATTATTAACAGACTGGGGGCTACTATGCGGTCATGCTGGCGGTTTTATATACTTTTTTGAGGGGACAGGTTCCCTTTAAGATTTATGGTAAAAACTTGCATACACTTTCCATGTTAAACCTAACATATCACACCGGACACTTTACCAGAGGAATAAGTTGGCTTTTGCATGCTTTACTATAAGTTCTGAACGACATGCACTCACCGGGTATTTTATTAATTCCACATTGTAAGGATAAAGTCATATGGTGTGACTAGCCACGAGTGTCCAAGCCACGCACACGCATGACAACCAATAGCTGTACTATTTTACCGCAAGACCGAGAGGTTACTGGCTTCCATTGGTGAGTGCGGCTTGGCTGTATGTGGCCGGACGCACCATGGGGTCATACCCTTACCCTAGGTTCACACCTGAGCGTTTTACAGCGCGTTCAAACGCGCTGTAAAACGCTCAAGACATGAAAACCAATGCATCCCTATGGGAGTGGTTCACACTTGAGCGTTTTACAGCGCGTAAAAACGCGCTGTAAAACGCCCGACGCATAAGCTCGTTCAGGAGCGTTTTTTTGGGCGTTTGTTGCGCTTTTCCGCCCATAGACTTCAATGGGAACACGCGTAAAACGCGCATAAAACGCGCGTCGAACGCGCGTTAAGGTGTAGATATGCCTTTTTCTATTGGTCTCCAGAATCACGAACGCGTGTTTCAAAACCGCTCAGGTCTGAACCCCGTGTGAGAGACAAATGAATGCTATAGAATGTGCAAATGAAAGTGCACATGCGCAGATAGAGAGGTAGCAAGTTACAGGCATATAGTCAATGGCTCCTGAGCTATGTAAAAAAACACTAGTATTATAAGTGGCCCACGGGAAAGGGGGTATTAAAGTAATCTAGCTTCAAGAAAAAAGTCCATGTTAGGAAATGCCATAGTGTGATAAAAGCAGCATTACTTGGCTATTAGATCCAGTGCCACTCCTTCGGATCTCCGCACCAGACCATGTTCGCCACGCTGCTTACTGAGGCCAATGACTGGCTGCAGCAGTCATGTTTTGTCGACACGAAATCATCTCTATGATGCTTTTTATAAGATAGATAGATAGATAGGTCCAGCAGTCCCATAGATTTAGCTATATACATTACATAAATGTGGTCTGTACTTGCCAGTTTGAGCTGGACCAGCCACCATCTACTGTATATGCGGGACCTTTTTCCTGATGGCAGATGTCTGGTGAAAAAGGGTCAGGCATGCTAGCTTTTATTCCCCGGGGAGATAAGCCACTGCCACCGGTGTTTAGCAATTACTTATTACAGTGAAAACACATTAATGCATAGCAAAACCAAGCTGGAATTTGTTTGGGGGGGCAGGACGACTATTAAACTTTTATTTTGTGTCATCCATGGAAACAGGAGAAAAAATGGTGACTACATACTGCAACAGAACATCAAATGTTCAAACCTTCACGTCTGGACATTATGCGTTGACTGTATGCAGCGTCCTTGCTATGCTTGCATGTACAGGCGCAGTAAGGCTAAAGGTTGGGTGGTATCAGTGGTGGGAGAAGGAGCTCCTGAGTCACCACAACATAAGCACACTCTCTTTGTTGGCTTGGTAAGTGCCTTTTGTATGGTATACGCCAGTACGTAGTCATGGACTTCATTGAAAGCGTTGCTTTTGTTCATGAGAAGAACACTGAAGTGTCTGTGGGTGAAGTGGTATGCTGCTCATTCAGCAACCTATATGTATTTCAAAAGGTAACTAATTGTGAATACAGAGACAGTAATGAGCAGAAGCTTCACCGATCTTAATGAGCAGGAGTCATTATCGAACCTAGCATGGGGCTAGAGCAAGGCAACAGAGAATACTAACCGTATGCATGACTTATAACATGCCGTCTGCCATCTTAAAGGGGGGTTCCAGTTTTGGGCAAGTAAAGCTTAATGGCTGCATAATGAAAAGTTGGGCATCTTACTAATATACTGTGGCTCAATTCTTCGTCATTCCCAAAATCTCAGCTTGCAGTGAGCGAATGAAAAATTCATTCTTTACATCCAGCGACTGAAGATCTGTCCTGATCATGTCTACGGCTACACAACGACATTTGTTGCGCGACAATAATGCAAAATGTCGCACAACAATTTTTATAATGGTAGTCTATGGTGTCATATTCAGACATGCTGCGACTGCGACACGACAGTCGCAGAAAAATCCATCTTGAATTGATTTTTTGCGACAGTCGTGTTGCAGTCGCAGCATGTCGCATTGCGACACCATAGACTACAATTATAAAAATTGGCGCCCGACATTAATGCAACTAAGTGTCGTGTGACAAATGTCGTCGTGTAGACCTAGCCTAAAATGTCAGGCGTGCACAGCTGGTTGGAGAGAGCACTTAAAGGGGTTGACCTAAATATTACAGCATAAAACCTAACGGCTCCCTTTAGACATGTCATGGATGGATATTGGAAAGCAAAAGATTTTCCAACTGGGGTTGGAAGTGTAGCTAGCATCTCCATGGCATTAAGGAACATTACTTCACATATGGCACGGTGACCTTCAGTATCGTGTGAAGCATGGCGTCCTATTGAGAGACATTGTAGCGGCCTGGAAGACAGTGAAAAAATGATTCCAGTTAGCACCGAACATTTCGAAATACATGCCGTTGTGTAGTCAACCATCCCTTCCTCAGGGCACCCAGAACAGAATTTACAGAGTGGAGAATTAAAAAAAGATTTTACACTGAGAAAACGCGGCTAGAAATGCAGGAAAAAATAATTCTGGATCTCAACAATTTTTGTATGCACACGTCACAAATTTTTCATACACCCAAGTCACAATTTTTTGTCCCTCAGAGAAAATCAGAGGCAAATGTGAAATCTTGATGCTTTCTAGGGAAAATATGGACTCTCTTTAGTGCATGCACCAAGGCAGGGATGGCCAACCTGAGGCTCTCCAGCAGTTGTAAAACTACAACTCCCAGCATACCCACACATACCCTACAGCAGGGCATGCTGGGAGTTGTAGTTTTACAACAGCTGGAGAGCCACAGGTTGGCCGTCCCTGCACCAAAGGATTGTATACTTGGGGAACCTAGCAGTATATGCACATGGTGTTTATTATGCATGGGTTTTCCGGTGAGATTTTCGTGCAGAGAATCAGCACACTACAGTACCAGCTACAGTAAGTAAATGAGATTTTCAAAATCTCATCCACACAGTGCAGAAATGTTCCACTTCGAAGATGACCTGGGGTGAGGATTTTGAAATCCACAGCATGTCAATAGTGTGTATTGATTTTCATTACAGAGTTCACCCTTTTCAATCCCGCATCAAAATCTGCGACAAAATCTGCAAATAACACATGCAGATTTTCGTCTGACTTGAGTATGGAAATGCAGTGAAAATTGCACAAAAATCTGCATAAATTATGCTGCCATGAACACATACCCTTATAAGGGAAAATATTGTCAGGCTTGGAAAAGCTTGGAAGAAAATCTATAGTCAGTGAACAATAGAGGGGTTTTATATAATTTATATAAAGAGATGATCGGCACTCAGTATCTGGATCTCATATAAACACAAGTAAAATGGCAAAATAGCTATTTATTAATGTATAAGAGGTTAAAAAACAATACTTGGATATAGAATAAATATAGAATAAAAATATATTGATGCTCTAAACTAAAATAAATTAGGGATCAGTCCATGAAAGAATAGTCCATATTATTTATAAATGTTGATATCTGCCTCTATAAGTTCATTAGTAGCAGGTCCTTGGTATACCCATAAGATTGTCCATATGATAACAATATATTAGCTGGTATTATATTGAAATTAGTTCCATAAATTTATGGTTAAGATATATTGAATAAATCCCTAATGGTGATGGTTCACATAGAGAGACAGTCCCACAGTTCTAGGAATGCTACTTGCTTCCAATAACTATCCTCAGATCGCAATATTATGCATCAATATGTACGGGCAGCAAACTTGTTTAGAGAATGACAGCAATCATCAGCAGAGGCTGTATCAAGGCTTTACAAACTATCAGGTTCGGCTTCCCATATCATGCAAACAGAGCAGATGTATAGTAGTTACCTGATCTTTGTAATTTACAGACCATCCTCCTTCGGTCCTGACCGCGGCGTCCCACGTGTCAGGCCGCAGCACATACATATTGGGTTTTATATAATGCATAAAGCCATGTATGCTTTCCATTTATCTTAGAAGGATGCCCCTGCACATTACCCTAGGCTAGTGATAGCGAACCTATGGCACGGGTGCCAGAGGCAGCACTCAGAGCTCTCTCTGTGGGCACCCGCACCCTGGAAAAAGTCTATGTTGTACCGATATGCTTTAGGCTACTTTCACACTAGAGTTTTTACTGGATCCGGCAGGGTTCAGCAAAAACGCTTCCGTTACTGATAATACAACAATCTACATCCATTATGAGCGGATCCGTCCCCATTGACTTGCATTGGGGTAATGCTGGATCCGTTTTGCTCCGCATCCCAGGACGGAAAGCAAACTATAATATATTGCGGTTTGCTCTTCGGTATGGGAACGCAACTAAATGGAACGGAATGCATTTTGGAGCATTCGGTTCTGTTCTGTTCAGTTTTGTCCCTATTGACAATGAATGGGGACAAAACTGAAGCTTTTTTTTCCGGTACTGAGCCCCTATGGCGGATTTCAATACCGGAAAAGAAAACGCTAGTGTGAAAGTAGCCTTAGACTTTTCCTGCGATTCATCAGCGCACTATGAACAGCACAGGCAGTGCACTGAATGTAGGCAGGCTATTATAGCTAAATGATAAAGTACATGGAAGATATACTATATTGGACTGTAGTATTTAGGGTAAAAATGCCCTGTTGGCATTTTGCAATAAATAAGTGGGATTTGGGTTGCAGTTTGGGCAGTCTATAAACAGTTGGCCACCGCTGCCCTAGGCAGTGCCCAAAATGTGATATTAATAGAGCTAACTGCTTGCACGACTTCTGGGAGCACCAAGACATTACAAATACACTGTGGAATTAGTTGGCACTACTCTCTTAGATCCTGAGAACAGGGATACACCAAGAATGGCAATAAAAGGAGTACACGTAATGATTTCGGCAGCCAAAAAATGTATACTGAGACACTGGTAACAACCCCAGGCTCCAATGTTCAGAGGAGTGGTCACCCCACCCCACAATGAATGCTGTTAGATAAACCTGATACAGAAAGGTTTCAAGAAGTAGAGGAGATTTATTGTTCATTGAGACAAGATCACATACAATTGCTTCTGGGTTCTTTTAACTACATGGCATGAAAAGGAGGAAAAGCAAGAAATTGATTAGCAAAGACCAAAGCCTCATGTGATAAGCACTAATGGATATAGGTCACTTATATCAATGAGCTTTTCTGTGTCACTGTAACATATATGGACAATCTGTCAAAGCCTCAAATAAAGATGTACAAAAAAGGAGAGGTTGTCCGAAAAATGTAAAGGATGGAACTAATCAGACTTGAGCCGCGTCTCTACAAAGACCCATAAATGTCACATGGTCCGTCTGTATAGATCATGCACATATGAGTCAGTTCCAGTGATAAAACACACTGTGCTTCTTTTCTTGCCCTTTTTACTTTAGCATTACTGTTGTCTTCAATGTCTTTACCAATGTTGGCGTAACAAATAATGATTAGTGTTAAGTGCGAATATTCGAATCACGAATTTTAATCGCGAATATCGCCACTTTGAGAATTCGCAAATATTTAGCATATAGTGCTATATATTCCTATTCACGAATAGTGTTTATCGCGAATATTCTAATCGCGAATTTATCGCGAATATTGGCCTTTAGCAACATCCCTAGCAACCAAAAGGAAAGTTGCCTACCCCTTAGTGTTGATCGCAAATACTGTATATTACATTGGCGATTAAGTAAATAATGACTGGAGATCTCAACTTTGCGAATTTGTGGTGAATAATCGGCCAAAAATTCGCAAAATATCGCGAATTCGATTATTGCCTATGCCGCTCATCACTAATAATGATCCTTTCATTAAAAAGATTGTCTGAGACATAAATATTGATGACCTCAGGATAAGGCTACAACCAAACGGCCGCAGTGTTTTGCAGATCCGCAAAACATGGATAACGGCCCATGCGTGTTCTGCAATTTTCAGACCACACATGGCCATTGCTATCATAGAAAATGCCTATTCTTGTCCGCAATTGTGGACAAGAATAGGACATGCTCTACATTTTTGGAAATGAATGAATAAAATTGCGGAACAGATGCGGACTCTGTGAATGAGCTCTTAGTCATCAGTAGGTGATCAGTGGGGGCCTGATTGCCAGCACCCCACTGATCAGCTGTTTGGAGGGGATGTAATGAGCAATTATGTCCCCTCAAATAACTGATTGGCAGGGTGTTGGACCACCACAATGAAATACTGAGGATATCCTGTAAGTCCCGGAAAACTCCTTTAAACTGTTGCTTTTGACTTCAAGCTGTTTCTTGATGCGATGTATTCTATAAATGCAAATGTCATACAGAAGATTTGTGTCTTGTACAATGAACCGGACCGGCTGGCTGCTTTCCAAACACCTTGGTCGTACAACAGGATGGAAGGTGTTACTGGCATACTTGTAAGCAAAGCGCTTCCTTTGTTTGAGCTGTGTCATGTCTTAACCGTTCGGCAGGCCGACAGAGACATACCACACATAAAAATAGCAAAGCAAAGGGCTAGACAGCGGACTGCTGCAAAACAGACCACCTTGCTTCCAAAGCTCACTCTGTAATATTGCTCAGGTTTCCACTGCAGCCGGCCAAAGTTTTTTTTTGCAAATATCTATGAAAATGTTCTCCCCTGGGCTCCTGTAGAACTAAGTTTAGCAAGCAAATGAGACACTTCTTTGATCTATTACCAGACAGTTTACACCCATTTGCTTCAAATAGGAAGGAAAAAAAAAAGAAACTGAAACCTTGGAATTGGAAGGGGTAATTTCTCAAGGAAGGACTGCATTCAGCGCCGGCAACTAGGCGCTGTCAGCATCTAAACTATATCTGGGCTGTTTAGATTTCTTTAACTGTCTGCGAACCGCTTCTAGCTGGACACAGAGGCAAGGAATTTTCCACATTCTGGCAAGAATACCTCATGTACTCCATACCAGAAATTAAAGTGGTTGTGCAGTGAAGTCATATTGATGACACGTCCTCAGGATAGGTCATTAATATCAGATCATAGGGGTTCCACCTCCCAGTACCCCCAGCAATCAGATGTTTGACGTGGTGCAGAGTAATTACAACTGCTCCATCCCATTCAAGTGAAAGGAATGAACAGCTGTCCTGAATTTGCATGGACTCTCCCCGTTTTTCGGAGACAATCCCGGCAAATTAGCGATGTCCCGGACCGAAAATGATTGGGCATTTCTGGGCAGAGTTGGGATGTTCCCAAGGCCGAAGTTTTGGACGCCCCGATATTACCAACCTAAACGTTCGTAAGTATGCCGTAATTATACTGCACTCCCACCGCAAAGGAGACGACAGCAAAGTAGGTTAACTCTGAAGAGGAAGTAGGGCCCGCACAAGCGTTGCAGCACCTTCAAACAGCTGATCGCTGAGGGTGCCAGGAGTTGGAACCATGCCGATCTGATATTGATATCCTATCCTGAGGATAATTTGAATGACACCCAGTGGGACGTTGCCTGACCTACAATACATAATACGTACTACGTGTACTAGGCGCTCTCCATAATGAAAAAGAGTACCCCCCCCCCCACCAGACAACTGTGGGCTTTCTCCACTGCACAACCCTTTTAATCACAGTGATTACAGATCACAGATTTTTTTTTAAACTTTGGATCCTCTTTCGTGCATGAGAAATCACCATTATTACAATTGCAGCCCATGTATCATCCCAGTGTTTTAAAAAGAAGAGAGGTTACACCACAGCAAAGATTAAGATGGGCCACTCATTGGGGCTTAGAGTTTTTTTTTCTCCCCACGTCCTCTGTTGAAAATTCCGCACTGCCCTGTTTGGAAGAATGCAGTTCCTCTGGGGCTAGGATTCAGGCACAGATTCTTACCCCATGTAGCAAAATGGATACAAAACAACGAGCTTTGTATAACTATAACACTGATCAGACTCTGACATTAAGAGACTATTCGTCTATGAATGACAACTCCTTTTTACATACAGCAATCACTACAATAGGAATCTTAAAGGGGTTTTCCAGGAGTAGAATATTGATACTTTCTCCCCATGATAGGGGATCTGTCCCCTGGTACTGCCACCGATCAGCTCTATGACGAGGCCTTGGAGCTCCGGTGAGGGCTGTGGCCTCTTCACAGCATACCAAGCACAGTGCTGTTCATTGTTTAATGGCTGGTTTTGAAGCCCAGACCTATTCACTTCAATAGAACTGAGTTGTGCATAGATACCATGTGACTGATGAACGTGCCGTCACTGGCCTAGGAAGAGACCACAGTGGTCATCGCGGTACTGTGACCTCTTGAAACAGCTGATTGACGGAGATGCCGGGAGTCAGAGCCCAACTGATTCTGAGGATAGTTCATCAATGTTTTACTCCTGGAAAACCATTTTAAAGGGAAGTGTTAACTCCCTTATGCTGTGTTCTGGCAGGGCAGCATATAGTGACTGACAAACTGATTTCAGCAGTCTGTCGTATGTCACCTACTGTGCGGTAGTTTTGTAGAAGCTACTGTATATGTAAATCCTTGCACCACATAACCAGTGAGGAGTCCTATGTATTCATGATATGCAGAGGTTCCCCCTGCTCTACAGCCACTGATTGAGAGTATGCTACCGTGGGTTCTCAAAAATATGTATGCGTTGTATAGGGGAAGTACCCCATTATGGAGAACACATAGTACACGTAGGTCAGGCAAAGTCCCTCAGGGTTTCTAGGAAAGATATTAAAATTAGTTTTCCTAAGTCTATCTGATGCCAGCAGATGTAAGATACAGTGCTGCAGAATATGTCAGCACTATATAAGTGAGTAAAATAAATAAATGTATGGGGGGGGGTTCTCGATTATTGCACCATAAACAGGATGAGTGATAAGGGAACAGCCCCAACATTTATGGTACATTTACACTACTGTAAGTGTTTTGCAGTTCGCAAATTGCGGATCTGCAAAACACGGATACCGTACAAGAATTGGACACGCTCTATATCTTGTGCAGCGCCGCGGAGCACCCACGGTGTGCTGCCCGCATCTTTTGCGGCCCCATTGAAATGAATGGGTCCACACCTGTTCTGCAAAATTGTGGAATGGATGTGGACCCAGAAATACGGTCATATGAATGTACCTTTATTGTTCTTAAAATAGTCTGCCCATACAGTACTGTGCGTGCGACACAGAGAAGAAAACAGTCCACGGAGCAGAGTATAACCCAGAAAAATGGAATATACAGTAAAGGGCCAGGGAAAAAATTGCATGATTTTATTATATATATATATATATATATATCTATCAACAACAAATGTTTTAAAACTCACCAAAAATTCAAAGAAACATGTTTAACATAAAAACTTGATTTAAACCATGGATCATTTACTGACGATACATTCCCTTTAATGCGTTGTGAGCCCCCTGCTTGTCTTATACACTAGTACATCCAAGCAGATCTTGTGTTTGCAGAAAGGGCTAGTCTGTTTTTTTTTTAGCTTTCAATGTTATCTGTAAGATGCAGATACAATAGAAATCAAGGCCCTCCATATGGGGGTCTGCTGGCCCCCTGCCACGAAGGCCAGAGGACAAGTACATATTTTGCTGCCATAGATGTATTTGAAGAGGTTATATATAGGATGTTTTGTGCTGAGTGTGAGAGGACTGTCTTTTCCCTTTTTGTGTAGCATTTTGCCCATATATGGCACGTCCTCCAGAAATGTGTTAAAAATAGAAAATCTGGGTGTCTATATATAGCAGGGTGACTCTTCCTCCAGTCTGCTCAATGATGGGAATTCAGGGGATTTCACAACAGTCGATCACACTGCATTTCAACTTGTGGAATATATTAAGGAGTGAAGTGGAAAGAGTACAGGGAGTTTCCCTGATAAACAGTGAGAGTCGGTCAATAAGCAATGCAGCATCTCTGTTATGCCTGGCATGGATACAGAACCATCCCTGAGAGGCTTAGGCTGGCTGAGTCACAGCGGCTTTCCCTGCAACTACTGCCAGTATTACTGAAACTAGGAGGGAGAATCAGACTGGTTTCATAAGTCCTGACCTCCCCTTGTCTGAGTTTAATTAGAAGGCGTCCAGACAAGTCTTTATGGTGAGCAACGCACTCTCACCACTCTCACGCACTCTCTCTCTGGACTGTCTCGGTCTCCCTTACGATCTTCAATGTCTTTAGCACAGTTTGGGGATAAAGTCTGAAGAGTCATTTCAGGAAAAGGTCATCTGATTGTCAATTATGGAGACGAGCGTTGGTTCTTAAATTGGTTCATGCAGTAAAAATGCCACAGATGTGGTATAAAGTAGGAAAGTTTACAGTGCCTTTCAAAAGTATTCATACCCCTAGAACTTTTCCACATTTTTTAATGTTACACCCACAGACGTAAATATATTTTATTGGGAATTTATCTTATCTCAATAGAAAGAAGCAAGTACTGTATGTGTGCAATGAAAAGAATTTTTTTTAATTAAAATTAAAAAAAAACTGCATAGTGCATGGCATACATTTTTTACAATGGCAGCCAGTTGGTGACTATAGAGTGGCATATGTTGCAGCATTCCGTCCGAGGTCAGACACTAAGGGTGACATATACAGTACCTGATAGAAGATGTCATATCAGCAGGGCCTTTTAGAGACTTTTTTTATACCTACCTAGTAGACAAGGACATTTCTTAATGGCAATAGCCGTTTCAGGAAAGGGAAGCTGTCAGCATAATGTGAGTGTAAATGTAGCCTAATTACAAGGACATAGTAATTGAGCAATCAGTGTAAAGGGGCCCAAAAAGGTTTGCTTTCAAAAGCAATAAAGATGTCTAAGGTATATTTTTTTCTTAAGATATTAACCTAATCCAGCACCCAGCAATTATTACAGCACTAAGTATTAGAATGGCGGTTTCAAGTAGAGATAAGACCTGCATGTAGGTACAATAAAATAATTAGCATCGTACAGCTACTTGGGTAGATGGCATGTTAGATCCTTGATGCAGTGCACCATGCGGTAGTGTCGTTTCCAGGTAAATCAGGGGCTGCAGACTGTTAAGTATGATCATCTACTCATGTCAAGAACCTTACAACAGCACGACAATTACTTGGAACCAGACCAATTTATTTATTGGGTGAGTTTAGGAAGAGTGCATTTTAGTAGACCTTCCAGAATTCTAGAATCACATCACAGGATAGAAATGTATGATATACAACATCCTTTATGGAAATTTGTGATTATATATATATATATATATATATATATATACAAATTAAGCCCTCCTCTTTGATTGACAGGACTATACAACTCTCTCTAATGGCGCCTGCGCTGTTGCTCACTTAGTCATTGGTGGTCCAGCATTATTTATGGTGTAAAAATGGTGTCATTGGTGTCAGTGTGTTTTAGCAAAATCATGTATTCTCCTAGGAATGAATAATGAGCTGTGGTTTATATGTAGGCAATTATTGGTGGCAGCAGACCCTCTGCAGAAGGGAGTGAGCACTTTGCGAGGAGGAGAGAATACTTACTGAACTTCCCATGTTGTGCTCCTCTGCTGTCTGCGAAACTGCCGATGACTGCCGGTGACATCCACATTAGTCAGACCATATCGAAAGCTTGGAGGTCTACTTGTCCCTCAACTATTACAGAATGGATGCTTAGGGTAGACCAAATTTATAGATTAGAACATCTAACTCATTGGGAACATAGAAAGTTGGGTAAATTCAAAACCTCATGGGCAGGCTGGAAATGACTGGAACCCACAGCAAATTTTTGAATAGGCCCCTCTCCCCCAGCAATTTCTTCGCAATTCCCCACTCCTGTGCAACCCCCACTCCTGAAGCTAGTTAAAATCGCGCTCTCAGACGAGGCCCGGCAACAGCTCCATCCGTTTCCTACAGTGTCACTGTATATACTGTCATTGTATAATACTGTTAAGGGGGCCCTGACAATAAAATCTTTTAGTCCTCCTCCTGTATGGGCCTCTTCACAGTTTGGGCCCCAAAGCAACCGCTTCCCCTAAAGCTACGCCCCTGGCCTGGGATAAGTTTAGGAACTTCAAAACTTGAACTTCAGACCCTTCTTCCCCCTTTATTACCATACGATCGATAGACACTTGGAGGATGCTCAGATACACTTATTCATTAATCCCCCCTTACTTTTTGTTCTGATTACTACTTTGTTGGTTCATCAAGCTAAAAATAAAAGAAAGGCATAATTGTAATTACCACGATCAAACCTATCAGGCAATATGCCTGGTTTAATAGGGTTGATCATGCTGCCAGATGCTCTTTAGGGAGCCAAATGGGAAATTCCATTGGGAGTCCTATAGAAGACCAGGATTGGTGTGAAGGGTTACGATCTTCATACAGGGCTTGATTATATATTACTGTTATATAACCTATGGTAAGTTACAGAGTAATTCATCTTCATGGTTTTACTCATTTAGAAAAGATTCCATTGCAAATACCAAGAATAATATCAAATCAATATTTGCTTCATGTAAACCAACCTTTAGTACATATATCTGCAGTTGGGACAATTCTTTCCAATACATACAATGAGAATGCTACAATATTGTGTAATATTTCAAGGAAAGGTATAGGAGGAGATGTATTAAGCTTCTACTCCAGATTTCTAGAGTGGATAGGTGGCAAATTTTGGCAAAAGTCCTGGTTTGCTCAAAACTGTGCACCTTTTCCCCCCTTTCCATCACACTTGCCACTTTTTTAAACAATCCGTTTTGCTCCGCGTCCCATGACGGAAAGAAAACCGCAGCTTCCTGCGGTTTGTTCTCCAATATGAGAACACAACCAAACAGAACGGAATGCATTTTGGAGCATTCTGTTCCGTTTTGTCCCCATTGACAACGAACGGGGACAAAACGGAGGGTAGCCTTACAAAGCTAGAACCAGCCCTGTACCCCACATGGATCCAGAGATCTCCCCATTCATTGCTCTTATATTTATAGGGGTTATGTCCTTTTGCACAGGGCCTGTCCTTTCTGCTGCAGCTAGGGACAGTTAAGGGTTGGAACTGAGGATATGCTTCTATCTCAGTGAGCAGGAGAGAAAAACTAGAAAAAGAGCAAACGACAGGTGGCGCTTTACAGATAGATTTTAGGGAATTAAGCATATATTTGACCTGCAGATCATCTAGATTTGCAGTAAGGAAGCATTCCTTCCCAGTAATCACCTGCTCTTGAGTGAAGGGGACTGCTATTATATGCAGAAATCTCCTCCACAGTATAGTGATCACTAATGAAATCGCTCGTCCCCATACTGAATCATTGTTTGCCGGCAGCAGATCATAATTAGACAGCACAATCTGCCGCCGGGAAATAATGATTTTTAAACCTGCTAAAAGATTTCAATTACCCGATAAACAAGCAAATGTTGGAACTGAGCATGTGCTGCAGGTAATCGGCGGCAGTATTACACTGCCAGATCACGAGAGTTACTACAAACACTTTTTAGCCATGATCTTCAGGATCTGCCTGTCTAATATAAGCATAACTCAGTAGCTATAATTAGTTTTTAATTACATGCAATTGCAAAAGTATTCAGATCCAGGTGCTGGTTTGAAAACTATTGAATATTTTTGGTGGGACAACCCCTTTAAGTTACATATTCATGATGCAACAACAATAAAATCCAGTCTTATGCAAACTTTCTTATTAAACGACACATCTTGTCTCCCATCCCGGGGCACAGTATAGCACAGGGCCAGAAGCATAACTTGAATCTCCGGGGTTTCAATGCAAAATCTGTCACAGCCCAAGAACCCACCATGTGCCATGGTGTCATCTCAGGGGCTTTTGGGCCCCTTCAGGCACTATGGCTTGGATATGATTACTACCTCTGAACCCTCTATAGCTAATTCCCTGTGCAAAACAATCTAACATTTCAACTAGCCATGCACAAAATATAAAGTGTAACTGTTGAGAATGTAACAGAGACATATTCTGCAGGTCGTATTTTTGTATTATGCTTCCCATCTAAATCTTCCAATAAATTATTTATGTATGGCATTTTAACAGGGCATTGAAAGGGTTCAGAACTAATCCTGAAACTTGTGACGACCACCATTAGCAGCTTTGCATTCCGCTCTTATTCCAGATAAGTACAAGCTTTAGCTCCATCCCAAGCTGGTACAAGTTAGAATACTCATTTCTTAGACCAGATTGCAGCCTGATCATATTCCCTAAGAAATGATTTACTGCACTCCTCACTGTGGATGACCACGTGCATAATGCATTATTGTAGACCTGCAGAAGAGGCAAGCTATAGAGTAATATTCCACTGATAAAATGTACTATTCTTAGTTTGCTTATGAACACAAAGGTTTGCACAAAATATGTAGAACTTCCATTCATTGGTAATCATGATCTTTAGGAACCAGCTTGCATAGCACATCCAGAATTTTGGTGGAGGCTCCGAGGCAATATTATTAGGGGTCCCTTCCTTCCTCTGTTATATGGACCACCTAACCTCTAGACACTTATAGTTAAGGCACAGAGCCAATGACCCCATTAGGCTTCAAAGAAAGAAAGTAGCGGTCATCTTTTTTTGGGCTGGATTGCATAATTAAAAGTGGAGTCCCTTTGGTAAACAACATACATACTTCCCTCATATATAGTGAATTCTAGGAGCGTAACTAGAGAAAGACAGATAGATAGATAGATAGATAGATAGATAGATAGATAGATAGATAGATCAGACATGAAGACATTCTGGTGCATATATCACTTAATATATTTGGAAAGCTAGGTACTATCCCACATGGGAAATGTAATGGATGCCATTATTTATACCAATGGGGATAAATGATCACAGTGCTAAACGTTCATCCTTGAACAGAGAATCTGTTTGTTCCCAATCACTGTCCTGTGCATCTGCCCGTGTAAAAGGGCCCATACTTTCATGTTACATTTGGGCTCTACATTTGGCATATATGTATCTATCATGCCCATAGACTATCACTAGCCTAAGGTATGCTAAATGTCATTATGTCTTTGGTTCAACTGTATTGAAAAGGCTAGATTATGCCTTTACCACAACTATATGCAAAAAAGATGTATACCACATATACAGGGAGGTCACTGGCAGACGTCTATATATATTAGATGTTGGTGGTCCATGATTTCTCATTGTCTCTTCCCTGAATCTTTTCCCAGGTTTCTCAGAAGTTTCCCGAGCCGACATTCAGATGGGTGAGCCAACTCCTAGCTCATTCAGTTGCAATGGGACAAATGAGATTGGTATAAACATTCCTGACATGTAGATGAGAACTGGGAATAGTCATTCCTGCCCTGGACACATATCTCAGAATCTCTGTTTACTGGAACCAGACGCTTTCTACTAATGTGCTAATTTGTTTTCTATTGTGCAGTCCTAGTCTGAAGACAAACGGATAACTGAAGGCCCTCAGAAAAGCAGGTTATTCTACTACAACTCCTCGGTTGACTTTTCTCAGTAGAAAACTTGTGAAGTGAGTAATGGAAATAGTGTTAAAGAGGACCTGTTGTCACCTATCCTGACTTGTCCGTTCAGTAACTACTTACATTCTCCATGTAAATACAATTCTCAGCATTGATTCTTAGCACTTTATACTGTACTATCCATTTATTATTCATTCTAGAAGGTATGATTGAATTGCTAGCTGTTTTAAATGAAGTGTTACCAGTTGGGGTTTTACCAGCACTGATTGGATAGCGTCAGGAAATAGCTATTATAAGGCAATAATGTCTGACTGTCTCGTTAAGACATGTTTGATCCCTCACTTATCTATTGATGGTCGCTGTCTCAGCTAGCAGCGCTAAGACTACGTTCACATCTTCAGATTTAAACCCTGGTAGTCTTTTATGAAAGAGAAACAGAGTGCTGGAGTTCACCATATCCGGCATAGCCGAACTTGGCCATTCACCGCCTGATTCCTATGATCATAATTAGATCCAACGGGGATCCAGCTGGTTTCCAGCATAAATGCTGGTTTAGGTTGGACAAAAAGTCCTGCATGCTGGAACAGACTAGTTTAAAGGTGGATTTAGAACAGTAGATAATCGTGAGTCGAGCGCAATTGATGGAAGATGGATGAGAAAGAACCATGGCGTGTAACTGTTTCTAACGTTTGAGAGATCTGACCAAAAATGCTCACTCAACGTCTGTGAAATCGTTGATGTGAACAAGTACAATCATCGTTTGTTATTAATGAATTGCGTTAGGTAAATGTACATACTTGACGATAGAGAGCCCTGTGTAGGCAGAAGTATCAACGTTTGTAGGGTCGAAAAAACTACATTTTACAAGATAATCCTTTCATTTAAATGCTAGATGTCTGCTAGAACGTTTGGTCGGTAGTTCCTCACGGTGATTGCTTAAACGATTATCTGCTCGTCTAAATCCACCTTTAATCCAGAGTTGTGAACGTAGCCTAGATCACCAGTTCCTGGGCTCTAAAGATCTAACCGACGGTGATAAGAAGTACACCACATCGGATGTCTATATAAAGAAAGTCACAATTAGTCATCAGGCAACCCATTAAACATCTCAAGAATGAATGGAACTTGGATAAGAGAGCAAGGCATACATAGCATGGACTGTGTAATCCTCATGTTCACTTACAGGGTCTCCAGACCTACAAAACACTTGACATTCTCTTCCCAAATAGGAAATACGTAGAAATATGATCTAAAAAATATGTTCACATTAAAGCCCCTGTGCAGCTAGTTTTATACCATAGTAATGTAGAAGACAACTGGTGTTGTGGGTAATGGAGGAAGGGAGAAAGTTAATTGAGGTTACTCAGCAGAGAACTTGCAATGTTTTCATTTTACTTTTGAAAGACTGGACAACGTTTCAGCAGAGTTTCCACCACAAGTTGCATTCTATAGAACCTATGATGCTACAACAAGGTTTTTAATATTTTTTTTTAATAGACTGGTAATTTTAACTGCTGCCCATCTGGGTGCTCCATGATTTTCTCTGCGAGGATATTCCTGAACATTTTCAGTGACTGGAGGCCTCCCCATAGAGATGACAGGGATGGTTTTTTTTTACCATTACTGCAGCTGTTTCCTGCTCCAGGCCCAGTGATCATGTGATGTCTGGGGGTCAGGTATCTGAAGGAGTCGGGGGATCTTAGCAGCTCTGCAGTAAGGATTTACAGCATTGGGCTGCACTCGCCCTGTAACTGGGGTTAATATGTCAGTCCCACTTACAGGAGAAATCAGCAATAAAAAATAAAATGCAATGTTTAAATGTTTAAAACGCCACCACACGCCACACCGCAGCTTCTAGTCCTTTCCCTGGTGACCATAACCCATGATTTCTCTATATAAAACAACCATATTATAGAAAGGGGGCATCATTTAAAAAGTATTTTAGCTGCATTTTGTGCTAGTAAAAAAATAAAAAATAAAAATTTAAAAACAGACTGGGGGTCATTTACAAAGACAAGCTTTTTACGCCAGTTTTAGATTCCACCTGCACTGCTGGAAGAGATGCCTAATCTATGACGAGGCACAGGCCTTATCATAAATTATGGAATAGCAAATATAGAGCAGTCTGTGCACCTGGAGTAAAGACTTCTTCAGCCTCTGGCTGGTGTAGCTTTCACTCTGCTTTTACATCAGTTTCCAGGCGTAAAAGTAAGGCTACATTCCCACGACCGTGCGGACCCATTCACTCTCTATGGGGCCGGACGAGGTGCGGAGAGCACACTATGTGCTCTCTGCTTCCGCATTTGCGGAGTGCAGACCCGAACTTCCGGTCCGCAGCTCTGCAAAAGATAGAACATGTCCCATTCTTTTCCACAGCTTGCGGACAAGAATAGGCATTTCTATGGGGGGTGCGGCTGGGTGTATTGCGGATCCGTTATACACTACCGTCGTGTGAATGTAGCCTTTGTGTGTGGGGCTCAATTCCATGCCCCAGCCCGGCTGGACCCCAAACGCCCCCAATACTCCCTTGGTGGTGAGGATGGCGTAAATATTATAAGTCACAAAATGTCATGGTAGCCATTGAAAGGAATAAATGACCATATAATACATGGATGGCCCAGGCTTGCCAGAGCAAGAGGAAAACTTTGCTCGGACTGGTAGGGCTGGATTCCAAACTGGGGGCCCCCTACTTTGGGCTCCATGTGACAACCCCTTTAATTCTTGGTCTGAGCTGGTCTGTAAAATGTTAGAACTTTTGAAATTATCCAGTACCTTCTTATGCATGGCCTAATTATTGTCTGAATCTCTTGATATTACCAACAATGAGGCATTCTTTTTGAGGATTAGACAGCAGATGACCTGTATTTGCTTTAGCACATATGGTAAGGCAGGATGGATCCATCTGCTAGGGTTTACCCTGGTCACAGACATTTTTTTACCTGTGCTGACACACTCCACTAACCATCTATCTCAGGCCTAAACCAAGGTCCACACCTGTTGGATTTTGCAACCAACTCTCCAATGTTGTCTCTCCCAAGACAAGCTGTACATGTTCATGGAGATATTTAAGGTGAAATCTGCCAACTGAACAGCTTTCAGCCAGGAGCTATTGCATGATTATATACCTATAGCTAGTCTTAGTGCTAAAAAGATAAAAGATACTTTCTATGTGTGTGAACTGTACCATCAAGCGAGTTCAAACAGCAAATACTACTCACTAGCCCTAAACCAGCTACAAGAGCACCTGGACATGGTGAGTCCCAGCCATGGGATCCGAAGTGGATTCTCATTAATTGCCAGTCTGCACCAGTACTTGATGTCAGTATCATTCAGTAGATGAAACATCGGGCAGAGATACACAGCATTATAAATCATTATATTGCTGTGTGGTCCTGTGAAAGGGGCATTGTCCATAATGGGAAATCATGCTGCCACAAGGGCCACGCTCGTCAGAAATTAGCCTTTTGCTTTAATTTTTATGATCCACTCCTGATTTTGGCTTCCAAATCTGCATAAGAAAACCCAACTAGGTGGCCGTAACCTTGATAAACTACAGGAACACAGATAATGCCAACAGTGGATTAAATTTAAAATATTTTATTAGTTTAAATAGGATCTGTCCACGGGCGTAGCTAAAGGCTCATGGGCCCTGGTGCCAAAGTTCAGCTTGGGCCCCCCTTCCCTCAGTGCTTTGGGGCTAGGGGCAGGGAAGCACATTGCCTTGGTGCTGCCTGAGCCAAAAATTGAAACGGCACCATATCCCCCACCATGCCAAATTCTTGACCTAACCCCTTCCCTCCAGCCAGAGGTGTAACTTGACCAACATACACTTTCTATAATACCGGTGTCTTCTTATGCTCCACAAGGTCCTTTGGGCCCCCTCAGGCTCCTGGGTCCGGTAGCGACTGCTACCTCTGCAACCCCTATAGCTACGCCTTTCATCCTCCAACAGCCTCCACCTATACCTGGTCCACAGATTCTGCTGCTTTATTTTTCCAGGTCCCTCAACCCCCAGAATTCCCAATCAGTACCATTAGTTCAGCTCCTGATACACTACTGAGACCAGGCAGTGCCAAGTGGGCAATCTCTGGTGATGTTCCTCAACAAGGAATGAATTAGAGTGCTGTGCACACTAATTTGAAGTGTAAGAGCGCTCTGGTTCGCTCCCCGTACCCCCTTGAAAGTGTATGTCCTCAATAGAGTATCTGAAGCCTAAACTAACAGCCGTGATTGCTAGAGAATGGGGGCATAGGAGAAAACAGCAACAGTATCTGTGGAGAGGAGCCACCTAGAATGATGTATTATACAAGAACCTGCTATTATGAAATATAAAAAACACCTTGTACTCGCCGATGGGAAAGACTCCAACATGTCAGTTATTTGCTTGACAAAGAATTCTTCCAGCCTAACAGGTTTGTGGAAGGAGTCACTTCCACCCGATTCAGTATGTACATGCTGTAATGATGATTAAAATGGAGAAAGCTAAATAAGGCCGGTATCGCCGCTGGTATACAGTAATGTCACTTCCCAAGTATTTCTCTCATGATACTATTTATATGACACGTGCATGCATGTCCCAAAGATAGGAGACGGTGAGCTATCTGCTAACCTGACTGCTTGTACATACTGTACAGGCCACGCCGCAGATCAGGTATGTGTGGTTAAGTCAGATCACATGTGCTTCCATCATTGTGCTGCCTGAAGGTGAATTCCCATCATACTATTTCCACAGTATAAAGAAAATGTAATATATCAAGGGGAGAAAAACAGAACTGGATCGCACATCCACAATGCTATGCTTTGATCTAATTAAACTCGCTTCTCAGCGCAATATTAAAGTGTACAAGAGGCATTAGTGTACATTTTGATCAAAAGGCATAAGCCCACTCACCATGCCAAGGTTGCCTCTTTGAGTGGGACCTACTCTGAAAAAGGCACAGCACAATGCGGTGACAAAGCGGCACTGCCCAAGTGGGCGGCAGGACCCAGGAGTCAAACAGCAACCCTGCTGTCTGACAATGCCACCCATGGCACTGGGTCCCACTGACCTACCAGCACAGTGCCACAAAAACAAAGTCCACAACTCTGAAATAAAGTGTATGGTGGACCAACCATGTACTCCTCGACACTTCGGAGTGTTGAGGTAGTGACGGTGGCATGACGGGGAAATTTATTAACATGTACGCCTGGAAACAGGCATAAATGTTGGCGAAAAACAACTCCAGTCAGGTTCACACAGACTTCTGAAAGTGCTAATTTATAGTGAGTGGCCCGGGGCATCATAAATTATGAGCATCCTACGCCATGCAAATCGTTCTCTGCCTCTGGCCCAATAATTTGCCGGTGTAGAGCAGGCCTGAGTGCAGACAGCAATCTTTGGTGATGTGGAGGGGACAGCTTTGCATAATAGGTCCTTAGTGGGACTTTTATGAACCCCGTGCACCAGAAAACTGGAGTCAGAAAGTCACAATGTTTGGTGCACACCATGCTTGTGCACAATTTTGTGAATTTTGGGGGTTTACAGCTCTACTTGCCACTTTTACATAAGGCTTATGCACACGGCCATGGATATGGAATTTGTGGAACACAACGTCCTGCCCTCTATAGAACAGCCCTATCCTTGTCCATAAAATGGACAAGAATAGGACATGTTCTATTTTTTTGCAGGGTCGCAGAATGGACATACGGATCTGGACAGCACATGGTGTTCTGTATGCATCTTTCGCGGCCCCACTGAAGTGAATGGAGCCGCATCCGACCCACAAAAAATGCGGATCAGATGCAGACAAAAACACGGTCGGATGCATGGGCCCTTATTATAATCTATGCTAAGAAACTGGTGCAGATTACACTGGAAGTCTACATCAGCTCCCTTTCTGGTGCAGATTCTGGTTCTTGGTGCACCACAATTATCAAGAAGAGACTGGAGTGTAGAGAACACCAGTCTTAATAAATGTCCCACATAGTCCTATTTAAAAAGAAAAGGTTTCTGGGCCATATTGCATTTATTGGATTAGCCCATCTCATGTATTGTTCCCTTTGCGTAATACAGTAATGTGTGTAATGTGACTGCCGAGGCCATTTCCTTGCTAACACTTCCCATTGTTCCCTAAAGACCTAATCATCTTCAAGCAGGCTGCTGCCAGATAAGAACACTTCCAGCTATCTGTCGCACAATGAATGTCTTTTCTCAGAACAGAACAGAGTCTGGAAGTATCTGCACTTCTCAAAAATTGGACATGCGGAGTTCAGTTCAGTACACATTGCACATTAGGACAAGGACACTGCATTACTTTTTCATCTGTGTGTTAAAAGCACATTCACTTAACACTGTTTCTGCAGTACGTGCATGGATTTCTGCACGCCCCATTCTGATGTATGTCTTCCAAAGATCAGCAGCATGTGAATACATCCTCATATACATCCTGTAGCATTTCAGTTTCCAAATGCAGATGTCACATAGAGCCCAGTCCTCAGTGGACAAGTCACTGCCTCCCACTAGACCAGCACATTCATCTCCTGCCCTGACTATTCCTTTTAGGGCTCATGCACACAACCGTATATATTTTGCAGTCCTCAAAAAACGTATCATCAAAAAATACGGATGACATCCGTGTGCATTTTGTATTTTGCGGAACGGAACAGCTGCCCCCTAATAGAACAGTCCTATCCTTGTCCGTAATGCGGACAAAAATAGGACATGTTCTATTTTTTGCAGAACAGACGTACAAACATACGGAAACAGAATGCACACAGAATAACTTCTATTTTATTTGCAGACCCATTAAAATGAATGGTTCTGCATACGGTCCACAAAAAAAATGAAACAGTCAAGGAAAGAAAATACGTTCGTGTGCATGAGCCCTTAGTGATGAGCGAAGCAAGCTTCAGATCCTAGACCCAAAGTCGCTTCGCTCAAAACTTCAGAATAATGATGTACGCAGATCCGTCTCCATACAGCATTAAAATATACGGCATCTGATGAGGCAAAGTAAGTTATTTGCGAAGTCCTGCGAGACTTCGTTGAATAATTTCGGCATTTGATTTTTAAACTGAAAACCAGTTTAAAACTTGGATCCGAACTCCGACTAATACCTCGAAACTGAACCTAAGTTCGGACCCAAGTTTTAAACTGGATCTTGGCTTCGCTCATCACTGATTCCTATGACTGATAGGCTTCCGCAGCTCAATCCATGCAGAGCAAGTAAAGATAATGACTAACACTATTTACTCAGAGTCATGACTTAAGGGGCCTTAACACTACCCAATGTTTGGGCAGATAATCGCTAACGAGCGTTCGTACAAACGCCAGTGTAAAAGTGCTGCAAAAAAGGCAACAAAAAATTGTCATGCGTCAAACGAGGCACGGACTCCCAGGCCAGGGATGTAACATTACCACTTTACAAAGCGTCGGTGCGGCCTCATCTGGAATATGCAGTTCAGTTCTGGGTACCAGTCCATAGAAAGGATGCCCTGGAGCTGCAGAGAGTAAAGAGGAGAGCGACTAAACTGATAAGGGGCATGGAGGGTCTTAGTTCCAGTTAACAAAGATAAAAAGAATTCAATTTATTTAGTCTTCAGAAGGAACGTCTAAGGGGGACATGATTAACCTATACAAATACTGTAGATAAATAGGCAATACAAAAAATACGGTGAAAAGCTGTTTCATGTCAAATACCCTCAAAAGACAAGGGGACACTGCCTCCGACTGGAGAAGTTCAGTCTCCAGAAGCTTCAAAGCTTCTTTACTGTAAGAACTGTAAATCTGTGGAATAGACTTCCTCAGGACGTGGTCACAGCAGGAACAGTGGACAGTTTTAAAAAGGGTTTAGATAAATTCTTAAAAGTCAATGATATTAATGCTTATGAAATCTGAGTCTCACTTCCTTCTGGGATTCGCATCCTCACCTATCCCTTGGTTGAACTTGATGGACTTATGTCTTTTTTCAACTGTATTAACTATGTAACTATGCAGGTGACCTAAATTCTGGCAGCTTTAAGTGGTATTCAAACACCAGTGCAGAATTCAGATGTAAAAGGACTCTAAGGGCCCGTTCACATGGCAAGTTATGTGGCAAAAGCCGTTGACAGCCACACGCAATGTGGCTCCAGTTGTTTTCAGTGGGAGGCCTCACTGCCATTTATGCGGCCAGTGGTTTAAAGCCGCACCAAGAATGTAGATGTACTTCTTGGTGTGGTGTCTGGGTGGATGTCTCGGGAAGCCCTGATAGGTGTCCGGGTGGGTCTGAAGCTTTGACATAAAAAAAACGCGGCAGAGTCTGTGGTTTTTGGTTGGTGTTTTTTGCTGCATTTTTAGGCAAAAACATCAACTCCAGATGCTGCATGAAAGTCTATGGGATGTATTAAAGCAGGGCACATAGGCTGTTTTTTGTATTGCCATTTTTTAACCTTTAAGATGCATTTTTTTAAATCACATTGAGGGCAGAGCCCGTATTGCTGCCCGCAAACAGCGGGTCTGCAATATATAGGCCCCAGCCGCCTGTGCAACGCATCATGAATGCGGACCCGTTCACTTGATTCCGTGGGGCTTCTCTCCGTGCCTCCACGCCATAAAAAAATAGAACATATTCTTTTTTTTTTTGCGGTGCGGACAGATCACGGACCCATTCAAGGCGACAATGGCAGTGTGCATGAACCCTAAGCATGCTCTGGGTGTGGTGTTTTTTCATTCATTATGCAGCATTTTTGTCCCATAGATGTCCATTGCATTTTTGCCATGCTTAAAAAAACACATTTGCCAATGTGTTGTGTTTTTTTTTAGTGTCATTTTGCATGGGGTTGTGTTTACCAATGTTTTTTTCCTTATGCTGCTCTACAGAGAGACACTACAGAGGTACATATTTTCCTATAAAAAAAATGGCATGCTAAAAAATTAGATAAAAAACGCCAGATGTTAAAAATATGACACTATATAAGGAAAAACATTTTGAAAACGATAAAAAAAACACAGAGCAAGTCAGGCATTTTTTTAGCTTTTCTTTCCAGCCCAAAAAAGCTGCATGACACAAAACTATGTTTGTACCAGCACCTTATGTCAGAAACTTTTGCCATGATGGGCTTGTTGCTCGTAGGGCTCTGGCTACAGGGACAGAGCAATGGTATACAGGGGACAGAGGTGGCATACAAGAGACAGCGATGGCACACAGGGAATAGAGTGATGGCATACAAGAAACAGCGATGGCACACAGGGAACAGAGTAATGGCATACAGGGGACAGTGATGGCACACAGAGAACAGAGTGATTGCATACAGGGACAGCGATGGCACACAGGGAACAGAGTGATCACATACAGGGGACAGCGATGGCACACAGGGAACAGAGTGATGGCATACAGGGGACAGCGATGGCACACAGGGGACAGAGGATGGCATACAGGGGACAGCGATGGCACACAGGGAACATAGTGATGGCATACAAGAAACAGCGATGGCACACAGGGAATAGAGTGATGGCATACAGGGAACAGAGTGATGGCATACAGGGGACAGCGATGGTACACAGGGGACAGAGGTGGCATACAGGGGACAGCGATGGCACACAGGGAACATAGTGATGGCATACAAGAAACAGCGATGGCACACAGGGAATAGAGTGATGACATACAGGGAACAGAGTGATGGCATACAGGGGACAGCGATGGCACACAGGGAACAGAGTGATGGCATACAGGGGGACAGCGATGGCACACAGGGAACAGAGTGATGGCATACAGGGACAGCGATGGCACACAGGAAACAGAGTGATGGCATACAGGGGACAGCGATGGCACACAGGGAACAGAGTGATGGCACACAGGGAACAGAGTGATCGCATACAGGGAACAGCGATGGCACACAGGGAACAGAGTGATCACATACAAGGGAGAGCGATGGCAAACAGGGAACAGAGTGATGGCATACAGGGGACAGCGATCTCACACAGGGAACAGAGCGATGGCACGCAGGGAACAGATTGATGGCATACAGGGACAGCGATGGCACACAGGGAACAGAGTGATGGCATACAGGGGACAGCGATGGCACACAGGAAACAGAGTGATCGCATACAGGGGACAGCGATGGCACACAGGGAACAGAGTGATCGCATACAGGGGTCAGCGATGGCACACAGGGAACAGAGAGATGGCATACAGGGGACAGCAATGGCACACAGGGAATAGAGTGATGGCATACAGGGAACAGAGTGATGGCATACAGGGGACAGCGATGGCACACAGGGAACAGAGTGATGGCATACAGGGGACAGTGATGGCACACAGGTAACAGAGTGATGGCATACAGGGATAGCGATGGCACACAGGGAACAGAGTAATGGCATATAGGGCACAGTGATCTCACACAGGGAACAGAGTGATGGCATACAGGGGACAGAGATGGCATACAGGGCACAGCGATGGCATATTGGAGAGCAATGTTTTCTAGAGTCTGTTGGATTTTTTCACACAATGGTTTTTATTGCTAGTTTATTACAATATATGCCAAGAAACTGGAATAGATTATACCTGAAATCGGCACCAGCTCCTTATCTGGTGTAGATTTCAGTTCTGGGGCACAGACCTGCACAGATACCTCACAATTATTAAGAGATGTGCATCTGTCCCCATATACATGACCATTGCATACATCAGATTCTTAGCCAATCTTACCAAACTAAGGTTGGTATAGTTAAAGCTAGCTATAGACATTAGATAAATGTTGGCCAAACCTGCCAATTTTGGCAGTACAGGACAGCTATCTGATGTGTATGGGGCCTCCCAACTTTCCACAATGACAGATGTCAGGGGAGATAAGGATCAGACAGTTAATCTCTTTGTCCTCCGGAGCTAAGCCACTGCCAGACGTGTATAGCAATTGCTTTCTCTTCTCCTCATATTAAGGACACATGCATACTTAGCCATAGGGGGGTGCATGTGTATGGAATGGTCAAGAAAGATAGCTCGAAGCTAAACAAGCATTTTACCTGAGAGGTATGTAATGTGTTTCACCAACTTTAGATAGCTGTTGTGTATTCTTTCTGACCCTCAATATGTATGCACACTTGGCTTGACCAAGCATGCATGTATTGTCAGTGGGGAGAAAGCACACCTCTGGTGGCGGTTTAACTCTCATGAGAACAAAAGTAATGGGCATACAGACGTCAAGAAGAGTCAGTTCACTCCCGTACACTTTAGGTCAGGGATCAGCAACCTCCGGCACTCCAGCTGTTCTGATACTACAACTCCCATAAACTTCCTTTCGTTTTTATGGTAGTTACAAGAGCAGCCAAGTATGCATGCTGGGAGTTGTTGTTTCACAACAGCTGGAGTGCCGAAGGTTGCTGATCCCTGCATGAGATGGTTCTCATGCATTAATTGGATCTCCTGATGGTTTGCAGACAAATATCTAATTTTGGAGAACCACCTCTGTGGCTGCAGAAAAAGTGAAGGCCTGAGCCTTCCATTTTATTCCAGAAAACGACATACTTACAGCCCAAATTCATTACCCAATTGAGGGCGTTTATTCTAAAGTAGTCAGTATACGTCCTGTTAGACAGTCTATACCATCTCCATAATGTAATGGAACTAGAAAACATATCCTTCATTATAGTGACAATGGCTCCACTGCTTCTTAGATCTGCATAGGAAAAGATGAGGTGTGAAGTGTATAATCAATGATAAATAGTCCTATGCAAACCACCCCAGTAATACCCATTATCACCTCTCCAATGTTTAACTGATTGGTGACAATTCCTACACCTCTAGCACCATACTGTATGATCTGCTAGCTATAGATGGTGGTATGGTTAATTAGAGGATTTCCCTTAGAGGTGATCCCCTTATTGTCTGATCAATGAAACCACTGCAATCTACAAAATCACAGCAACGTAACCCCATCAGGGTTTGTCTAAATTCTATGTGGCGGGGAGAGTTAAACAGTTGATTGTCACTCCAGATTTGCATGTTCAGGACCCTGAGGCACTGAAGAAACCAGTCAGTTTCTTGTCAATGCCTTGCAGTGTGAATAGGCTCCTTTTCATACTAGGGGCCTGCTAAGACATATTCAAATAGACCTCATTTGTATAACCACTATATGAAAATATCATGACGACCATTGCAGTACAAACACACTGATCCCTTTTGCCTAAGGGCCAACTGTGAACCTCAAGTGGAGGACGGCGCTGGACTCGGGTTGGGGTGGCATAGTTAAGATAACCATATACATTACAAAATGTGGGTGGTATGTGTAAGGCCAGCCTTAATCTTGTGTACTGTGGACCTCTAAAATAGTTCTGATGCAAGAGACTTTGGCCTCTTTCACACGGGCGTCACGGATTCTGTCTGGATGTGTCGCGGGTGCATTGCGGAAACCCACGCGAGTGAGCACGCAATTTCAGTTGCGATGCGTTGTTCAGTTTCTTCCGCGCAAGTGCAATGCGTTTTGCACGCGCGTGATAAAAAACTGAATGTGGTAACCCAGACCCGAACCAAGACTTCTTCACTGAAGTTCGGTTTGGGTTCGGTGTTCTGTAGATTTTATTATTTTCTCTTATAACATGGTTAAAAAAAATAAACCCACCTCATCCACTTGATTGCGCAGCCGTTATCGTCTTCTTTCTTTTTCTTGCAGAACCTGCAAAAGGACCTTCGATGGCGCAATCGCGCTCACCACGTGGTGAATGCAGTAACATCAGCGCAGGTCCTGCTGAATGAAGATAGAATATCCTTTTATCTTCATTCAGCAGGACCTGCACTCATGTCACTGCGCTCACCACGTGGTGAGCGCGATTGCGTCATCGAAGTTCCTTTTGCAGGTCCTGCAAGAAGAAGAAAGAAGATGATACCGGCTGCGCGATCAAGTGGATGAGGTGAGTTAATTTTTTTATTTTTTAACCCCTCATTGGACATATCAGTTAGCATTCTGAATTAAGAATGCTATTATTTTCCCTTGCTCATCCCTATCGTCTCCTAGTAACCATGTGTGAAAATCGCACCGCATCCGCACTTGCTTTCGGATGCTATGCGATTTTCACGCAGCCCCTTTCCATGGGGCATGCGTTGTGTGAAAAACACAGAATATAGAACCTGCTGCGATTTTCACGCAACGCAAAAGTGCTTTGTAAAAAACATTGCTCATGTACACAGCCCCATTGAAATGAATGGGTCAGAATTCAGTGCGGGTGCAATGCGTTCACATCACAATACTCGCCCGTGTGAAAGGGGCCTTTTTGACTATCCAGCTGCAGAGGTTCCATAAGGTTCTCACAGGGTGAAATACAGCCCTACAGAAAAATGTTCCTCAGATACCTAGAAGAGCATTATGTGCGTCTTTGGAATGAATGCTTGCCACAAGACACAGTGTGCTTCTTTAATCAGTGAACAGTATGGCACTGATTTACTACTCAGAACACAGTTTCTACTTGCTCCCATCGCAGAACAATTTAACCTTTCTCTAGGAACTTGTGTACTTAATCTCCAGGTCTCCTTGGCCGCAGTAATACCTGAGACTGTTCCAAGACCGCTCTCTCTTCAACTTTTTGTTTGGGAGGTTGTCACGGCTCTTGGCAGCCACACCAACGGTTTCTGCAGGAACACAATGCTTACACAAGGTGCAAAGGGCTGGTTCCTGGAAATTCAGAGACCCGAGACAATTCGCTGGCACCATGGGGCAGTGATTAGCAGCATGCACTTGGGTCATGGTGCACGATGACCTTCAGAGTTTCCCCTTATACAATCCCAATTGTGTTTTATCAGCATGCAGAAGTAGTAGCATGCATAGTAGTTTACTTATTAACCCTTTGAAGGAGAAACATGCTGATGAAACTTTTCCCAACCGTTATACAATCTACCGGCTCATGATCAGTGTATGCTTTGTGTCCCACGCAGGGAGGGGGGGCAGGGATTTTGTGTTCCTTAGAGCAACAGTAGGAAAAAAAACCTCAGTGACACAGGGGCAGCTGCATGCTTTGGAGTAAAATAGACACTGCTCTCCTAAGACCTCCTACTGGAATAATACACTCATTTGAAATGCAGAATTCCCCTTCTGCAGGCCCTTTGCGATAAGCAGCTGTTGCAGGAGGGCGAGAGGTCAAATTATCAGATTGAATAGGAAGAATGAGGTGCCCCAGCTCCAGCTTATCTAGAGGCAAGTAGAAAGGCAACCAGACAGAAGCCTGCAGAGATACAGAACTATGCAGTATAGAAGCAGGTCTACGATCTGTGATGGACTTATTTTATGCACAAGTATTGGTACTGCGGTGGCATTGTGACATAGCAGACTGACAAGTGAATTCAATTCAAATTATTTATTGAAGCACAATGACAAAGTCAGTGACAATGCAGGTAAAGTAACAAATAGGTACATGATAGAAGTGCCAAGAGAACATGGCACAGATAAAAGTCTTTGTATAAAGTTCATAGTTATTGCAGAAGACCATCTCACTTGCAGAGACAGTGCCAAGAGAAATTAATGCAGAAAATATCAAGTTCAGTTTCTTTGAGTTTTTTTTTTGTTTTTAACTTGTCAGTCCAAAAGTTCATAGAACGCTCAAATGTAATTCCATAAGATCTCAGCATCTCAAGATGTTTCCCCATCTGCCATAGGCTTTCTTGCACGATCCAATCCAAAAAAAGCATCTCCACTTTGCAAAAGTCCTTCCAGGCTTGCAAACATGCAGGGTACTCCAGCTCCACAGTATGACTGCCCCTTCCTTCAGTGCTTTTTAGGAGGCTTTGCACTGGCCTGAACCATCCCTTCTGTAGATCAGTTCATGTCCAATCTTCCTCCTTACTCTTTTGCTCCACAAGAGCCAACATCTTGCTAGTCTTGGCGACATATTCCGACCTCGACCAGCGTAATCCACAGACTCGGGAACGCAGTCGGCCCAACCAGGCGCACAACACCGTGATAAGAATGCAAAAAGGTTTACACCATGTAATGCACTAGTGGTTTCTTCACTCGGGCAGGGTAATGGTGGGCACCCAGTCATTCACATTACGGCTTTCTTCACAGAACAGACCAAGTTTCTCCAGAGCCGGGTCTTTCCAAGCATCCTCACTGGGGTTCTGAGAAATGAAAAGGAACAGAACATTAACTAACTGCTTACAAGAAAAAGATTGAGACACAGCCAAGGCACCACGCCAGGTCATTGCAGATAAGCAGGAAGAGGACTCTTACCGTAATAAGGATGCAGTGCAGATCTTTGGGTTCTCCGGACTCATCTGTGCTGCCCAGGATCTCGGCCAGCTTCTCGGTGTCATTCAGTCTTACAATATTGATGTCATTTTCACAGCAGAAGGCTTGGATCAGCGTGAAGTGGATCTGCAGAGCAATATCCCCTTCGTCGATCTCATCAGCAGCCAGAATGCAGAAAGTCACATTATCTGGATCTCTATAAAAGGAGAGAAGGGAGAAGACATTTAGTCGTGCTGTCTTTGTGCGTGGGCACAGTCTAATGCGTGAGTAATGGGCGAGAGTGGGTTCAATGCAAGGGAGCAAGATACTTACACATTCATGACTTTGGCAGACTCGTAGACTCCGACGGTCAGACACTCCTGTCTCTGGGCGGAGATGAGCAGCTCATGCAGAGCTTTACCAGCGCTGTGCATCCTGAGCAAGACACAAAAATACAAGTGCATTTAGAAACCGCGTCATATGCCCACATGCAGTGCCTTATATGGGTACAGCAAGCTGGCACTGGACTATGCTAACCCCTCTGCAAGTCTATAATCAATGCAAGTCACAATGCAGCATATAACTATACCCAGTTACCGGTACCCCAGCAACTATGCCCTATGGTGCACCCCCATAGACACCCCAGAATAAGATAATTACCTTTCAGCGCTTTCCACAACTGCTTCCTGTCCGTGCACTTCTTCAAGAGTCATAGTGGTGTAGTAAATCTCAGAGGATAAAGCCAAAGAGCCAGAAAAATCCACAAAGTGTCCTTGAAAGGTAAGGTTTAATCCAAGAGGCTAGAATCCCAAGCGATGTGTGAGGAGCTGACGCCGCCGCGCCGGTATTTATTCCCTGCGAGCAGGGGGTGTGGCTTCTCGCACTCCTTCTCACTGATTGGCTGGACGGAGGCGGCATTGTAATGCTAATAGGAGCCGCCGAACGCTCTGTCTTGTGCCAGAAGGCCACACGTGGGGGAGGGGGCGGCGCAGCGGCGTGTGGTGTAGTGTCTGTGGTGGGCGCACAGGGGGGTTCACGGTGACTCAAAGTCTGATGTTCTTTGTCACACTGTTACCAGGCAGAAAGAAAATGGACATAAATGGTAGCTCTATGCCCACATTGCACCCGTGCACATAAAGCTGTGGGGTGTGCGGGTGCAGACAGGGGCTAATATGCACCCCAGTAATAATATGTATAGGGGCCTCACAGATGGGTGGGGGAGGGGGGCACAAGCCTGCGGAGATAATAGGAGCAGATTGGGAATGGCACACGCTGCTGTTTAGCATTTGTATAGGAGTCCCACAATGAGGGGGGGTCTGGCGTGTGTCGGTTTGGAGATTAGACAATTGGCCCTTTCTCTCTTTTCTAGGGGCACTGTCCACCTGCCACTGGGGTGGGGGATGTGCAGCCCAAATGGATCATCTAACAATGTCCTGCACATCAATGCTCTGGGGGGCTCCTCGGCCTCCTGCCTGGCAGCATGCTCTGCACGGTTAACCCCTTCCCCGCCGGCCGCAGACACGTGCAGTGCTGTGCTGGCCGGGATACAGCCTCCTTAGTCATCTGCAGGCTGGTCCCAGCAGAGTCAGACTAGGCTAGACTTGGAGGAATGTAAACCACTGGTAGACATAATCGGAGAAAAGCGCTTTACCAGACAGGTCTAGGGAAGTACAAGGACGGTGCTCCTGCAGATTTCCACTATATGTCTGCATACAGCTCAATAACCCTTTAGTTACCGCCACCTACAGGGGCAGATTTACTAATCCCAATCCGTTCCGAAGGTGGTGCATCACATATATCGGTGATGTCCGGATAACGGAGGTGAACTGCACTTCGGTGCACAGATTTGGCTTCCACACGCTGAGCATGCAGCATTTTTTTGTCCGGCGCTATTTGGCACCCGTCATCACAACTGATGTGCCGTGAGAACGATCCCATAAAATACTACGGGTTTCACTTCCCCTCCAGCTTTCCTACTTCACGGAACAGGACCGGATCACCGGCCGTATGTGAAGGGGTCTAAGGGTGCTTTCACACTTGCGTTAGAGGATTACGGCAGGCAGTTTCATTGCCGGAACTGCCTGGCGGATCCGGAAATCCGTATGCAAATGGATAGCATTTGTCTCCGCGGAATGCATTGCAAAACTGGATCCGTTTTTTTTTATTTTTTTCACAGATTTATGGTTTAAACTGTATCCGGATTTCCGGAACCCTTGGTAATACATTTCAATGGAAATGAATGCCGGATGCGGCATTCCGGCAAGTGTTCCAGAATTTTGGCCGGAGAAAATACCGCAGCACTCAGAAAATAAGCTTTAGCCCTCATCCAGACTTCTGCAATGTGAATAGCATCCATATTACTAATCCCACAGCATTATAGGGACCCATGATGCTTTAAGTTCTGATCATTGGTGCTTTATACATAATGCATTGCAAAAAGTTCTCTCTAACTACTTGCAGGCGCTGCGTGTGTGCGTTAATGAGGGCAGATGCGGCCAGTGATTGGGTTTCCTGAGTTTGTCTCTTTCTGCTGTGCTTAGGTTTCCTGGTAGAGTTGAGAATTCTCCTTTACTGGGACTTATGCTGGGAAAGGCCTGGCAATAATCATCCTACAGCGCCACCTGCTGGCCGCAGTCCTATACAGCAAGCTAACCTTGATTGGCTTGTAATAACCCTTGGAGCAACTTGTTCTGAAATCCTGTGTGCAAGGAAAACAACATCCGACTGACAAACACCCTAAATAACCTGCGCATGTTTCCCGAAGGCTACCCGGCACATTAGATTTGCAGAATGCACTTTGGCGAATAGGCTTTCTGGTCTGCACCTCGGCAGCACCCTTTCAATGAGTCACTTCCAATAATGATATTCTTCACAATCATTCCAGAAAATGGCACGCTTCCCACTCGACGCCTCTGTTGCTCTAATGGGAATTTCTAGTTGTAATAAAATAATTCAGGAACAATGACAGGAAAAGATCGGGGGGGGGGGGCTACAGGGGACTCTAAAGCAGACTGTCAACTGACATTGCGGCGGGGCAGATGGCTGAGATTATCAGTAACCATCAATCAGTGCTTTCCATTCACTCTAGACTCACTTGTCTCTCGGGTGCAGGATCAGTGCCATCAAACAAGAGCTGTTTCTCCTACAGGTGTGTTTGACCATCTGGTCACAGCCAGTACCCCTATGATGGACTGTGGTATTTGGCTCTTTGGGGTGGTATTGTGGGCCGCAATATGGTATTGCTGGTCTTGCCAGCTTGTGTTGGCCCTGCCTTCCACCAATTTGGACCCGACTACAAAATGGGGCACTTTTAGTTTTTTATTTTATTTTCCAGGACCACTTTGAGTTCCCAGTCGACCCCTGATCTTTTCTATATGTTGTCCTTGAATAATAATTAATACGAAGGGTGGCCGTGGGTATCGTAAACAATGAGGAACCAGCCCTGACCTTAGTAGCCAGCTTCAATGTAGTGATTCATTGTAAAACAAATATTTTTGCACCAGTGAGTGACATTCACATGCTTGGCAGTTCTCTTTCCATTTGTTCCAAATGCTCTTGTAGGTTGAGAAGTGCACAGATACAGCTGCTGCTTGGGTCACTCACTAGAACTCCGGTAAAGAGAGAAGTGGTGATGAGGCGCCACCTAGTGGCAACAGGTGCGGAACTCAGGCCTGGTCCTTACAAAGGGATGCATACACCAGATTGGAATGAAGAACGCAATGCAAACAATGTCGTGCGGATTGTTCTGTTCATTTCCCTTCTCTGTTGTACGATTAGAATATTTTTGCATATATCCCCATTCCTGTTCATGTGAATCAAGGACGGCGTCCCTGCTCATGGTTGTATAATATAAAGAAGTACAGTACGTTCATTTGTAATGGATTGTGTCATTTGTCATAGACATTTGTGTACTGCCATAACTTGATTTTTAATATGTAATTAAGTTCACACTAAACCAAAGTCTATTTTCTCTCTGTTTACTGTGCACCTAAATACAATTTATTATGCCTTGTTATCAGCCCCAGAGGCGGATTATTGTGTTTTTTAGGGCTCATGCACATGAACATATTTTTTCCCGTTCTGTTTTTTTTACAGGTCCATATGCGGAACCATTCACTTCAATGGGGCTCATAAAAAAACTAAAATGCCTCGGTTTGCATTATGTGTCTGTATGGTACTTGTATGGTGATCACAGCACGCAGTCCAATTCTGACCAGTGTGGGTGCACGTCACGGTTGTGGAACTTAGTCAGTCTGAGACAGATGAGACCGCACTCCAATTTTTGTATGCTGGGTGAATTTATTGATTTAGCCGGACATGGTGGTGCAATTCAATAACACAACGTTTCGGGCAGTATGAATGCCTTTCATCAGGCGTTAGCGAGCACACACATTAGGGCGGGCAGCCGGCGTGTGTCTGTATGTCTGTTCCGCAAAAAAGATAGAACAGGATGTATTCTTAGCCATTTTCTGGACAAGGACCTGCATTTTTGCAATGGATCCGCAAAAAAAAAAACACGCAACACAGACGTCATCTGTTTGTTAGTTTTTTTGCGGATCCGTGTTTTGCGGACCACAAAATACATACGGTCGTGTGCATGAGCCCTTAGGCTGAAATCACACATACAGCAGTTTTTAAGACAAAGCCAGGAGTGAATTTAAAAGGACTAGGAAATATAAAGGAAAGACTTCTAATTTTTCCACCTGATGGATCCACTTCTGGCTTTGGAAGAAGGCAAAATTGTGAAACGGATGCAGACCCTTTCATTTCAATGTGGCCCACAAAAGATGCGGACAGCCCTCCGCATGGCCCCTCAAAAAAGATAGAACTTGTCCTATTCTTGTCCGTTTTGCAAGAATAGGCATCTCTATAATGGGCCACCCGTTCCACAAATTGCGGAACGCACACGGGCAGCACCCATGTTTTCCGGATCTGCAATTTGCAGACTGCAAGACACGGCACTGTCGTGTGAATGAGCCCATAGATCGTGGGGTCCTACACATGGGACCTTCACTAATCACGAGAACGGGTACCCTGTACCCAGTGGATTCTCCTAAATGAACGGAACGGCTAGTCAGACATGCGCACACTCACTCCATTCATTTCTATTGGAGTTCCGGAGATAGCTGAGCGCCTAGCTATCTCCAGAATTTCCACAGAAATGAATGGAGCGTCCATGTGCATGCCTGACCAGCTGTCGCGTTCATTTCAGGGAGCTCCATGGGGTACGGGCTCCCCGTTCTTGTGATCAGAGAAGGTCCAAGCAGTAGGACTCCCATCGATCCTTACCCCATTTCTTTAATACTGAGGCCCCCAAGACATACAGCTCATTTCATAAACTTTACTTTTATAAACTGTAGGTTTAGTTTGAATCTTTCACCAGTTAGATGATTCATCCTTGAAAATGAATGTCCCTGAAAATGTCCTTGCGTTTCAGAAGTGATCAAGAGAGAGTTTCCAGGAATATAATATTAAAAATCAGGTCCAGTAAACTATTATGACATGACGCACATGGCAAGCTGCTGTGAGGTTCTAAGATGCATGCGACTTCATGTATTCATATAAGGATGATTGTATTAGTCTGAAATGCGCTATTGTTTGTTTCTCCCTTATCCCTGTGTGTGACCACCCCCTGTGCTCTGATCACTCACCCCCATCAGTCAGGCAGCTGTTGAGCCTCCCCCAGCAGTTGAATACATGCAAATTCCACTCTGGTCTAATCGGTTGTGCACCATTGTCTCCATTTACATCCTTTAGTATGCAAAAACCTTATACAGTCTAGCACTATATACAGTATATATATATATATATTTGATAAATGTAGATAAGATGTGTCTTGTTTGCAGGGGCGTAGCTAACGCTCCTGGGCCCTGGTGTAAGAGTTCAGCTTGGGCCCCCCTTCCCTCAGTGCTTTGTGTCTTCTTATATGGCACAAGGGTTTTTGGGCCCCCTCAGGCTCTTGGGCCCGGTAGCGACTGCTACCTCTGCACCCCCTATAGCTACGCACATGCATGTTTGTAATGTTCAGGACACACATAGTTTCACTAATACCTCAAATAAAAAATGGCTACGGCCCGGTGCATGAGCTCTTAAAGGGATCCTGTCACCTAGAATTGTTCATATAGAGCCGTTTATAGGGTCTGCCAGATCTCCTATAGCATGTCTGCAATATACCCTTGCCATAAATACGAATGCTTTAGTTTATTTAGAAAATCTATTTTATCAATATGCAAATTACCTAAGGAAGGGGCTGTTCAACATGTCCGGAGCCCAGCCACGCCCATTCTGTAGGAGCCGGCACCACCCCACACCCCAATGTCCCCTCCTAGCTCCCCTGTTGTCACTCGGAGGACTTGGCGCAAGTGCCTGTACTCCTGACGTAAGCACCCACTCGGTCTTCCATCCCTGTACTGGCATCAGCCTCAGAGAACAGACTCATGGGGTCCTCCAGAATGGGCGCAGCTGGGCTCCAGGGACGTTAGGAACAGCACCTTTGGCCTCTTTTCAGAGGTAATTTGCAAATTAATAAAATCGATTATCTGAATAAACTAAATCATTCATATCTATGGCAAAGGTATATTGCGGACATGCTATAGGAGATCTGGCAGACCCTATAAACAGCAGGATCCCTTTAATTGCATTTATTTTTGTAAACTCATTTCATTTGGACTACAGCAAACCTGTTTAAAAGCTTGCCCTATCTGAGAATGAAAGAATGATGGGAAGGTAGGCTGAGGAAAAAGTAATGCTTTTCATGTCAATGTATTTCTCTATCACGTTGTAATTTAATCTTTTCCCTGTGTCATTCACTTGAATCGCCCTATGCGTCAATTTTGAGAAAGAAGAACTATGCTGCGGTCTTATAAATCTGTCATATGTGTGGCCTGTGGGAAAATTGACCTATTGTATGTCCAGTGTACTGTACAATGACCGCACTTAGGCCACCATTGTGTGGTAGTAGTAATACCGTAGTTTGTAATCATTCAGTCATTTGAAGGGACTGTTCTGTGTAATTCTTCTGTACTTTCTCAGGGCTTGTACCCTATAAGGCCTAATTTACACGTCCGCAAAATGGATCCGCATCCCATCCGCAATTTTGCGGAAGGGTTGCAGACCCATTCATTTCAAAGGGGCAGGAATGGATGTGGACAGCACACTATGTGATGTCTGCATCCGCATTTCCGCATCCGCGTTTCCGTTTCCGCAAAAAAATAGAACATGTCCTATTCTTGTCCGCAATTGCGGACAAGAAAAGGCATTCTCTATATAGTGCCAGCTATGCACAATGCACATTGCAGCCGTCCGTGTTTTGCGGATCCGTGTTTCCGTAAAACACACTACGGACGTGTGAATTAGCACAGCTTTCCGGCTCCATAATTGTGGCACAGTGGGATACCTACTTATGTATAGAGGAAGCTGGCCTAGATGTTAGCATCCAGTAATTGGAAAACTTGGATAACCTGTGTAGACAGCTGTGGCTGCAGTCATATTTCAGTTTCGGAGATTCAACAGTCTGAAGCTACATTTACACGACCATATGAATGGCTCCGCATCCGTTCCGCAATTTTGCGGAACGGGTGCGGACCCATTCATTTCAATTGGGCCACAAAAGATGCGGACAGCACACAGTGTGCTGTCCGCATCCGTAGATCCGATCCGCGGCCCCGCAAAAAAGATAGAGCATGTCCTATACTTGTCCGCGATCGCGGACAAGTATAGGCATTTCTATCATAGGGCCGGCTACATTCACACGGCCGGTATCTGTGTTTTGCGGGTCCACAGTTTGCGGACCGCAAAACCCATACGGTCATGTGAATTTAGCCTGATCCGGTGCAATGCCGACTGTTGGCTGGACAAAAAAACGTTGTACTTGTCCATTTATGCCGGAAATCGTCGAGATCACCGCTGGGCCTAATTACAGTCAAGGGGGGATTTGGCAGTGAAGTAGAAGATCCAGCAGAATGCTCTGTGCCGGAACAGCCTGCTGGATCTCCATACAGAGATGTGAACAAAGCCTATCAGCATAGACAGACTGCTTTATTATACTGCTCCTCAAAGCCTCCCTACTTGGTGGTCTGAAGAATCCCTGACTAAGGCTAGTTTCACATCTGTGGTAAAGGTATCTGGCATGCTGTTTCGGCAGAAATACAGCTTGCCGAAGTTCACTGGATCTGGCCTAGCCGGATACTACCAATCTTCTTTGAAGCCCATTGACTATAATGCACCAATTTTTGTTACCCGGCGCTCACTCTGGAAACCATCCAAATCACCACCAGTTCCCATTATAGTCAATGGGGTCCAGCGGTGCACTGCTGTATCCGACTATGCCAGACTGTACCTCTGCCGGAACAGCCTGCTGGATGCCTTTACTGTATATGTGAAAGTAGCCTAATAGAGCATATAAACAGATTCTTATTCCTAACATACATTATCACGAGTTACAAAGAAAAACATACAAAGTATAGAAAACTATAGCATTTGCATTTGCATACTTTTTTAATGTAAAGGAAAAATACATTAATGTTAGTTCCTTAAAGGAGTTGTCCGAGATAATTAAAAATCCCCTTTCTCCAGTGTGGACTCTGAAGTCCAGTCCTCCTGCAGCTGCTTGTTTACAGACTGCAGCAGTGACATGCAGGTGGATGGCACGTGACCCTTGCACCAGTGGTATACTGCTGAGGACAGTGATTGGCTGCAGCGGTTCCTTTATTGTGGACGTCATCCCTGCAGTCTAAAAACAAGCAGCTGCAGGAGGACCGGATCAGGACTGCAGAGAACGATGCTAGAGGGAAAGAGGTAAATATACCATCAATTTACACTATTTGGTGGCATGTGAAGATTATTAATGATCAGTGTGTTGTTGATGAGGTCTGGTCCCTGGAACCCTCAGCAATCGGACCAATGGTTTGAGCTGCACTATCAGGGACAGCCGCATCTATGAGCATGGTTAAACATTGAAGAGGATGTGGCACTTGTGGAGCACTGCATCCACTTCTTTCTGCTGATTGATAGGAGCCTCAAGGATCACACATTTGGGCCTATCCTAACGCCTTTAAATATGCCTAGAGCTCCTGGGAACCATTCTATTGTCCATAGCAAGGCTGGCCAACCTGTGGCCCTCCAGCTGTTGTAAAACTACATCTCCCACCATGCCCTGCTGTAGGCAGACTGCGCATGCTGGGAATTGTAGTTTTGCTACAGCTGGAGGGCCGCAGTTTGGCCATCTCTGGTCTATAGTCTCCTGTTATTCTGTATTGTCCGGCTATCTGTATCCTGTATCCAACCCAAAACTTGACAATCTGCCTGGGGACGTCTCCCCCTGCTAGCACACCCTTTCACCCAGCACGGACTTTCACTAGTCTTCTTTTGTTAACATCATATCAGGCAGAAATCACATTGGAGCACATTTATCAATAGAGCTTTTGTGATGATACTATATCAGCTGGCAAAATGGGGAATAAGTTATCAAAACGGTGCATTAGAGTATGACAAATTTGGTGCAACTAAGATTTTCTTCTTTATGCCACCTAATGGCCGATGTATATTTATGGCAAAAAAAAAAAAAAGGGGCCTATCTGTACCATATTTGGCTGAGCTTGTGGCCAGTGTCAACAATTCTTGTGGCTGTAACACAAATTTCCAACCACATTTTGATTAATAAGTGTGTTTTATTGTGTCATGCTTTACTCCTGTTATTACAAGATACATCCAGAAGCACTCAAGCTGGGCATATATATTAGATAAATCTCGGCTGAACCTGATGATTTTGGTAGCACTGGCTATTCCGGAGCCAACTTTTGTTTGGCAGATCTTGGAGGAAAAAGGGTGGGATATGTTGAATCTCAAAGTGCCCCATCCTTTGTTCTCAAGAGAAAAAAGCTGTTTCCAGAGTGGTCTGGCAGTGGCTTATTCCTCTCTCCTCATTGTCAGTTGAACTGAGCATGCTTGTGTATTAGGAAGGGGGGTATGAAGAGATAGCTGGCCCCACCTATCTCAAGAGCGGAGTCTCGCAGAGGCTTTGATTGGAAAGGTATCAACACATGATCAACTCCCTCCATTCATTCTTATGGAAGTTCCAAGGATAGCCAAGAACCT
Source organism: Bufotes viridis (assembly GCA_033119425.1). Lineage (NCBI taxonomy): Eukaryota > Metazoa > Chordata > Amphibia > Anura > Bufonidae > Bufotes > Bufotes viridis. The sequence goes on from CM065589.1 coordinate 217,717,694, forward strand.
TGATATGCCATAAAAGTCCAGATGAGAATGCCCCTTTAAGACACATAATAAAGCCCCCTGCTGTGGAGGAAGGCTCAGTGACAGATACCTGACAGCCTCCTACTAACCTGAATCATTTATATTTGGCTGAAGCTTAGATTTAATGTTTGTGATGGATTTTAGATTAATGATGTGACCTGATGTGAATGTGGCAGTATGAGTAATGTAAGTGAAACACATACTACTGTATGTTTAATGGGAATACAATGTAGCTTACAGCATTTGTCTGCATGTTCCCAGGTCTGAAGTGAGTGGAGATAGAACAACCTCTAGACAATCAGATGATAGGAATGTTCTCAGAAGACGGGTGTGCAGATCTTGTAGGACACATCAGCCTGTCCAGTTGTCTGATTATAGTTGGGAGGACAAGGCCGCATCCTTCATGAGATGGAAAGAGGGAACCGACAAAAGAAATAGCTGGACCTCCTCCACTATAGCACAAAGGATTGCCAGAACTCAATGTGTAGTGTAAGATGCAGGGTTCATACTTTTTGCTTAGGCTACTTTTATATCTCCATTTAAGGGTACTTTCACACTAGCGGCAGGGGAGTCCGTCAGGCTGTTCCGGCGGGTGAACAGCCTGTCGGATCCGTCCTGCCGCTAGATCACGTGTGCCGCTCCGTCCCCATTGACTATAATGGGGACGGGGGCAGAATTCGGGCAGCAACAAGGCAGCGCATGACGAGAGGCCGCTGAACTAAAAGTACGACATGCAGTACTTTTAGTCCGGCTGCCTCTCGCAGTGAACTAGCGGCAGGACGGATCCAACAGGCTGTTCACCCGCCGGAACAGCCGGACGGACTCCCCTGCCACTACTGTGAAACTAGCCTAAGCATTCCAATAGTCTGTTCTGGCAGAGGAACATAAATTCCGACATAAATGCCGGCTTTCTGCCGGACAAATAGCACTGCGTGAAGCTGTATTTGTCCAGGAGAAAGCCAGCATTTACACCGGAAACACGCTGGATCCCAATATAGTCAATGGGGATCCGGCGGAGTGAAGCAGTGTCCAGGTATGCCAGATACGGGAATTCCGGTAGTCCATTCTTCTGCCGGAACAGACTACTAGAATGCCTAAACGGAGATGTAAATGTAGCCTAGCACAACAGTTTATTCTCCATATCCCTGTGCAAACAGATTTCTTTAACGTATGCAAGATCAAATAGTCTTGGGTAAACAGTCCATATTGATATTTATTTGTTAGTATTTCGACAAGGGACATTTTGTTGATAGATCTATTGTGTGTGTGTGAGGGTGGGGGGGAGATGTAGGTGATATCCCCTCTTTGGCATTAAGTACATAAAACATGTATAATGTGGAGTGTGACAGAAAAACATCTTAGTCACTTCTTGTGCAGCACGTGTCTCCCTTACATTGCAGGTGACTCACGTAGTCCATTAGAATCCTCTTATTATGTTTTTGTGTTATACCTTGATTTCCTGCCTTGATAAAGACCGTATGTGGGGTTTTGATCGGTAACATAATTCAAACTGATGCACCTGTTAACATTCAGTGGAAGTTTTTTGTTACAAACAGGGGCATAAAACATTCAGACTGTGACTCATACAAATACAGGAATCGTATAAGGAAAACCCAGCACTTCCCTCCTGAGATATGACAGATCAGCTAAGCATTGAGTTACAGTAGCTCAGTGGTGAGTTCATAGAACGGCACGCTGCTCCTCTACCTAATTATGTCTGAAATTACAGGAAGCATTCTGTTCTAGCAGGGGACATGACGGTCCATGAATATGGAGAAGTTGTTATGCATGTGGATGTTTGGTAACATTATGCAACGATGCTTGGTACAGTTATTGTTCGTGATTGGACAGTTAAGGGCACTTTGTGAAAACGTCACTATTAGTTTTATTCCTTTATAAATGTGGTCCAGTTTTCAGAGCTGTATTAACTAGTATGTTAAGTAATACAAAGGCTAGGATGACATCTTCTGCAGAGGGTCCATTAGGAGCTGAAAAACAAATTTGCTTCTCCGGCACTCGTCAATAAAATCCAATCTTTCACACTTGCGTTATTCTTTTCCGGTATTGAGTTCCATCCTAAGGGCTCAATACTGGAAAAAAACTGATCAGTTTTATCCTAATGCATTCTGAATGGAGAGTATTCCATTCAGTATGCATCAGGATATCTTCAGTTCAGTCACTGTATGGTTTTTGGGCGGAGAAAATACCGCAGTATGCTGCAGTTTTGTCTCTGTCCAAAATTCCGGAACACTTGTCAGAATGCCGGATCCGACATTAATTTCCAATGACATTAAAATTACCGGATTCGGCATTCAATACCGGATCCGTTTTTCCGGATGACAATCGGAGAGACGGATCCAGTATTGCAATGCATTTGTAAGACGGATCCACATCTGGATCCGTATACAAATGCTGTCCGTTTGCATACAGATTGCCGGATCCGGCAGGCAGTTCCGGTGACGGAACTGCCTGCTAGGTTCCTCTAATGCAAGTGTGAAAGTACTCTTAATCTGTTAAAAAACAGTCATGTTTAAACACCCAGGCATATGTTTGTGTTTTAGGTGAAACATTATGGGGGTCATTTACTAAGCTAAAATACGCCGAAATTAGGCGTATTTCAGACGCTGATAGCAGCACAGCGGTTAGTTGCGCCGCTATCTGAGACATCTCCTTGTTCACGCCAGTTCTAAAATTGTGGACGTGGCATCGGCGGGGAAGGGGACGGGCCAGGAGGCCTGTCTCAATCACCATTTTCTACGCCTGTTTTAAGCCTAGAAAATTCTGGTAGTCTGTTCCTCTGCCAGAACAGACTATTGGGATGCCTAAATGGAGATATGAAAGTAGTCTAAGCAAAAGTATGAACCCTGCATCTTACACTGCACATTGAGTTCTGGCAATACTTTGTGCTATAGTGGAGGAGGCCCTGCTATTTCGTTTGTCGGTTCCCTCTTTCCATCTCATGACGGATGCTGCCAACTATAATCAGACAACTAGACAGGCTGATGTGTCCTACAAGATCTGCACACTCATCTCATCTTCTGAGACATTCAGTGCTGCTGAGAACATTCCTATCATCTGATTGTCTAGAGGTTGTTCTATCTTCTCTCACTTCAGACCTGGGAACATGTAGACAAATGCTGTAAGCTACATTGTATTCCCATTAAACATACGTCTAAAACGCTGGTCTTAATAAATGTGCCCCTTTGTCCTTAGTCCAATTCTATTAGAAGCCTTCATCTCAGATTGTGGCAAAAATACAGGATAAAATACTGCTCCATGCAGTGGTATTTTGTCGTGCAGAATCACGGAAACCATAATGGAAACCTGACAGACCCCTAGTATAGTATAAGGAAAGACCGGCACTCACTTGATCTTCGTATTCTTATGATGCTTTTATTAGTCACATATAGGATTCTGTGACGCGTGCGTTTCGGCTCACAATCTGAGCCTTCCTCAAACAGGTATCCAATCAAATCACATAAGAATACGAAGATCAAGTGAGTGCCGGTCTTTCCTTATACTATATGCTGAGATTGCTATCTCTGACACGTGCACCACGCCTTGGAACGGAGTGCCGGCTGATCACTGTTAGACCCCTAGTATAGTCAGCATGGTCCATTGGGTATTTAGCAGATGCCAGATGCGGCCCTTCCATTTTTCTTGTTTTTCTGTCCCTATACCAGAACAGATAAGTGGAAAATGGCCATTGTATTCATCATATAGATACAATTATAGATACAATTCAGACAGCACTCCAAAGGATGATGATGCAAAGGTGTATTTATTAAGCTTTCAGCCGGACATATTGGCACATATAAGCAGGCAACGTTTCGGGCTATATAAGAAGCCCTTCATCAGGCCATATGTGAATGCGATAGCTGGCGCGTCCAGCATTGTATTCATGTAAGGTTTCATGGTCAGTGCCCGTGCATTGCGGACCGCAAAATAGTTGCGGACGTGTGAATGGACAGTGTGCTGTCCGCATCTTTTGTGGCCCCATTAAAAATGAATGGGACGGATTGCGGAACGGATGCAGACCCATTTTGCGGACATCTGAATGGACCCTCAGTGGTACTTCAGTGTACTTCCAGTGCTGGCGCTACTGCTGAACAGCTGATCAGAGATGTTACAGGGTGCCAGACCCCTGCTGATCAGACATTGATGGCGTATGCTGAGGCTAGACCATCAATATTGAAGACTTGGGTAAGACCCCTTTACATAGAGTAACTTATCAACCATCCCCAAGCAATCTGCAGTATGAAAAGTTGTGACTAGAGGATCTTCTAACCAATTTTATTTCTTGCTGCGCTGGCAGGCGAGGAATGTGATTATTGCTTCTTTGGAAAACTGTGTACAAAGCACAATGGCAATTCATGGCCACCACTGTCCTGTGCACACAGGTGCTGGCTTCCTGTGTGTGAATTAGGGCTTGTATTCATTGACCCTCTGCCTGCAGCACTGCTAGGGTTAATCTCTTGCTCTGTGAGCTGCTGCATGGCTATGTCCAATTGTCAATCTGTTGGTCCTATATATACCTGACTGTTTACTTCAGTCCTTGCCTGTACAATTGGTCTCTACGGCTCTTGCTAAATCTCTCTAGATAGCTAGATCCTGTAAAAGAGCTGTTTGTCTGTCTGATTCCTGGTTCCTGACCTGTGCTTGTTCATCCTACTGATCCTGTGCTGCCTGTCCTGACCTTTGGATTGTTTCACGGTTTTGAATAAACTTTGCCAGCCCTGACCTCTGCCTGTTTCCTAACTGTATTTTGTGTCCCCTCAGTGCCATGCACCGATTTCTCTGATCCCTGTGGGTCAGCAACCAACCACGACGAGACTATTCCAAGAGGTAGTGGCCTGGTGACTCTCCTGTATAGGGCTTAAAGGGTGAAGACCAAGGGACTGCCAGGATAACACCCTTAGATCTAGCTCTAAGTCAAACTGATTGGTTGGCACAGTGGTTCCACAACCTTTGCCAGTAACACATTACCATTCCTTTGAAGTGAGCAAACTGTACTGATTATTGGCCACTGTAAAAAGATCTCTATTGATGTCAGGTACCTTTGCCAGATTCTTGCTGTTGTCAATGACCATACACGTTAGAATTATGTCAGCTGAACCAGTCAACTCCATGGGACTTGACAATGTATATGGGGTCCTCTTGACTCAACCCCAATGGCAATTGTCAGGGGACAGAAGGATTGGGCAGTTGTATTTCAACAGGGCTGATCCTTTTGAGGAGCGATAGCTTTCAGGCGAATAGTTATCTTAAAGGTGTCATCCAGGAATTTAATATTGATGGTCTACCCTCAGGATAGGTCATCAATATCAGATCAACGTGGGTCCAACTCCTGGGACCACCGCTGATCAGCTGTTTGAAAAGGCCGCTGTATTCACCAGAGCTTCGGTGAGGGCTGCAGTCATATCACAGCTTACCAAGCACAGCGCTCACTTGAATGGGACTGAGCTGCATGTAGGCCACATGACTAATGTATGGTGATGTTACTAGTCTAGGAAGAGCTCTAAGCGCTCTCTGATCGAATGCCATCCTGGGAGTCAAACCCCATCAATCTGATATTGATGACCTATCCCAAGGATAGGTCATCAGTATGAAATTCCCACATAACCCCTTTACGTATATAGCTAACCTTCAAGCCTGAATCACTTGGACTCCTTGGGCTACTAGATATGTAAATATGCATGTTAACTGATTAATAAGGTATGTTTCATACAGAAGTGAACATGTGATTTACCTCTGAATAGTGTATCTTTTAGTGTAACGTGCTTTGTGAAGCAGGATGCACGTAAAACGTAATGATGCAGGTCACCTTGGGAATTTGTATGTAGGATGCACATAGTTGAAGGTCTTTGAGGATCACATTTCTCCAGGATATATTAAGTACTTTATCTATGCTGCAGCTCAAATTCATTTACCAAGGCTTTTCCTGGATTGACCTCGATTGTTCTCTGTCCACTAACTTTTTCCTGATTTTTGTTCTCTTATAACACTCTTGACCTCGAAACTAATATGGATAACTAATATCCATTTTGTATCTATAATGAACAGATTCAGGACTGATGAGTAGTTTTTCAGAGGTCAAAAATAATTACCGTATCTAGGAAAGGTGACAACATATTAAAATTTTTATAAAATATTGAAGGGTTTATCATTTTCGTCTTACTGTCTCAAACCCCCTGTTGCAGTGCCACTGCTCTATCCCCTAGCAGGCTTTGTTTCTTCTAGGAACAAAGGGGTATTGAACCAGCGAGTATAATTTCCTGCCTTTCAATTTTTTTTTAAGACAAACCCCCTTAAACTTCTTTATCTTACATTTCAACCATTGCCATTTATTTTATGCAGAGATTTCCTGAAACAAGGATATTGCTAATATTTTTTTGATTCTTTGGATTTAAATTAAGGTGGCAACTACTTTAACCTTTGAACCACCTGTATATTTTGGGCCATAAAGACTTGATTTTTTTCATTTTTTTTATTTTAGTTTCACATTTGCGGAACAGCATCACAGCAGGATGTTCTGTCTCAGAGAACAGCCTGCCAGAGTTCTCCGGATCCGGCATTGCCAGATGTTACTGGAATGCCCGCTGGCCCAATTAAGGGGTTGTCCGGGATCAATTAAAAATAAAAAAAAAACAGTTAAATCACTATTAATAGCAGTTTGAAGGTCCCCCCAGATGTTTTTATGTATTTTTACATTTCAACAGGGCTCCTAGTAACTTCCTGCCGCACGGCCTTGTGGGTCCCAGCGCAGTGCAGCATCGCGTTGTTTCAAGGGTGTGTTTGCTCCTCTATTTCGCCTGCCTGCCACCCCATTTGCCTGCATTTTACACTGGAGGCGTTTACTATGCTAAGTAGCATAGTGCTCTGCCTCCTTCATTGCTAAGAATGTGCCCTGTCCAGTGATGTCACCAGACCAGAGGGGCGTGGCTTAGCGTGGTGTGTTGCCACCTAGTTACTGCCCCTCCATGCGCTTTAAATAATTATTAAGGCTGATGGTGATGACACCGTGCTTCTTGCGGAAGAAGAGGCTTCGCTCTAGAGAAAGGGACCCGGTACGTCACTGACTCTGAGAAAAACAGCACTTCCGGCGAAAATTTGTGAATTGAAAAATGGGCATTAGAAATGTCTGGTAAGGGAAGGACAGGAATTAATATAATATTTAGGGGACCACTGTACACATACACCAATGTCCCGAATCCCGGACAACCCCTTTAACTATAATGGTTTGCGGTGGAGACCCAGCCAATACCCGGCAAATATGCCAGGATTCAGCCACAAAAAAAGCGATGCGCACAGCGTTTTTTGTCTGCCCGATTCCCTACATTCTACGTTGGGACAGCCTGTTGGAAGCCTGTGCCGCATATGTGAATAACGCCTTAGATCTTTTATTTCACTTTTTGGTTTTTAGTCCCTTTAGTGGATTTGAACCCTAGGTGATTTGATCACTTTTATAATAGACTGCAATATTTCTCTATTGCAGTGTATTATTCCAGTCAGTAGCATACTAATCGGCATATTCACATAGGAGTCCTGGGGAAAACCACTGTGACTGCCGTACCAACAATCTGTAACCACTGATCATATTGCAAGGGAGAAATTAAATCACAGAGGTAGCTAGTTAGATCCTGTGTGTGGCGTTGATCGTGACATCTATAGGGTTAAACTGTTGGCATTGGATTGATCTCCAGTCCTGCCGGTTGAAGCAGGGATAGAGTTGTGCACCAGCATGATGAAAATGTACATGGCAGAGCGAGATCTAGCACCCAATTCTGATGTACATTTTCACCATAGGTCAGGAAGGGGTTAAAGATGTATAAGTGGTGATATATCATGATATACATAGCAGACATAGTTGTTATTAATCCTGCTAATCAAGGGTCATTTACATTATACGGTACCTTCATATTAGGGAGAAAATACTAGAAAAGGCGATGCAATTAGTTTCATCAACTGGTTTATATGGCTTCTGTTGTACGGAGACACTTTCGACCATGTGCATGAGATGCTTGTTTTCACAGCAGGGCTTATTCAGTCCAGCAGGGATGGAAATGTCACCAGTGGCTCATACAGGAATCTCCTTAGGGGTAGACCCAGGCCCCATCACCTTAACATAATCCAGTTGGGCAGATGGTGAGGTTGCCTAAAGCACTAAGGCAAACCACCACATTAAATTGGCTTTAATTCAAAGAACAGCTTTTATTTGAATTTATGAGAATATACTTTAAACTCATCTGGCACAAATACTACAGACTGGATACACTAATAATGTTGTTGTGTTTGACAACTATCTATGTACTCCCTCTCACATAGGGAGGGCTGTCAGTCACAGAATAGGACTGCCCACTGGACTCCTAAGCATAGAAATCACTTTAAGTTAAAGGGGTTTTCCCATCTGGACAATGGGGCATATTGCTAGGATATGCCCCCACCTTCTTATAGGTGTGGGTCCCACCTCTGGGAGCCGCACCTACACTGAGAACTTAGCGGGGAAGGTGGTGGCTGGAGGACCCCGGGTTTTCTGGGATCCGGCCACCACCAAGCGCTCTCCCCCTGGTAATGACTGGAAGCGCACTGCGCTTGTGCGACCACCGCTCCAATTCATTTCTATGGGGCTGACGAAAATAGCAAAGCCAGCGCTCGGCTATTTTCAGCGGCCCCATAGAAATAAATGGAGGGTGGCTGCCCCCATGGTCTAAAATGGGAAAACCGGTTTAAAAAAATACAAGTAAGGGCTCATGCACAAGAAGGTATTTTTCTTCCGTTTCAGTTCCACTTCCGTATACGGAACCATTGATTTTAAAAAAAATGGAAGTTACTCCATGGAAGTAAGTGCACTTTCCGTTTTCGTATGTCCATTCCACAAAGTAATAGAACATGTTCTATTATTTTCCGCATTACAGACAAGCATAGTACTGTTCTATTAGGGGCCAGCTGTTTTGTTCTGCAAAATACGGAATGCACATGGGCATCATCCGTATTTTTGCGGACCTCAAAATACATATGGTCATGTGCATGAGCCCTTATACTGGATCTTTTCCTATAAAAGTATTTTTCGCTTTATAAGACGCACCTAAAATGGAGCCTCTAGGTGTAATGGCAACTCCCACGTTGCTCCAAGAGGCTCTTTTGCATGTATTTAAACTTAATTTTTCTCAGCAATGCGGGCACATATGAACCTGGGACCAGCACAGATGCCTTCAGCTGCCAAGTGCACATGTAAAAGGTCAGCCAGTTTCATAGGTACAAATCTGCTGACAGATCCCCCTTAATGCTGGGGCCACTATGGGGGACATTATTAATGCTGGGGCCACTATCGGGACAACATTAATGCTGGGGGGCACTCTGGGGAACATTAGTAAAATTGTGGCCGCTATGGGGGACATTATGTATACTACTGGGGTTGGGATTTAAATGGAAAAAGGTAATAAGAAATCATCAATTTTTAATGAATGTGTTTTTAGTGGATGCAAAATGACTAGACAGCCAGAAAATGGATGCAAAAATGGTTGAAAAATTGCCATTTTCTTTCACTGTCATGTGAATGTAACCTAATTGAATGAATGTAGTGCATATGGTCATGCTGAGTCATTTGGGTACAGAATGAATGATCAGCCATCACCCTGAGCAGGTGTTTAGCAATTGCAATAGCTCTCGGTATTAGATTCAATTTTTTTTAAAGCGCTGTGTGTGATGACAGACTCCCTTTACATGTATAACATAGGAAATCTAACAGAAAGATACTGAAAAACAACAAATACATAGTTACTTTCAAAGTAGATTGCACCTTTCTGTACACTCTGATAGCAAATATGGTGAAAGGCCTGCTATGACCTGAAACATCCTTCTGTGTAAAGCGTCAGTTATTGTAGCCTTACCCTGTCAGTTGGCTTGTCCTCATTTGCCCTTTACATGTTCTCTCTATTGTCACTAGCATTCTACATCTGTTTTCACTCTTTGAGGAACATCTATAGCGGTAAGTGAAGCGTAATTAACATCCCTTTTAATTAAATGTATTACATGCATTGTACCAAAGAGAAGGCAAAAAATCTGCCTATTGTTTATTAACAGCCCATAAGTAATTACGCCCTGCTGAAGTCAAAAATTGTGAACTGAACTGATAATGAATATATTGGAGTAAATGAAACATCTAGGCCAGAAGACAGATATGATTTTTTAGAAGAAAATATAGATGTATTTTGCATTACAGCTTTTTGGAATGCCACCACCTACCTTTATGCAAAGAGGTATATGGCTCGCTATCAGTCAAAATCCGACTTTTTAACTAAGCCTTGGGAATATTGCCAAGCCAAATATCCATCCCCAGCCTCTTAACACATAATGCCATACATGTAGGGCATTATGCGCGAGGGAATGTATGGAGTGGCCTGCTGTGCTGAACCCACTACATACTCGGTGTTTGCCAGCTGTATAATACAGCAGGCACCCAGCAGCAATGACCTGAATCGGGGATAATGCAGAAACTGGTCATTTAACCCCTCAGATCCCACATTCAAAAGCAGTCATGTCATCTGTGAGGTTAGGTAGAGGGATGCAGCTCCCTCTGCCTTCCGATCAGACCCCCCAAGTTAAATTGCGGGGCTCCAATTGGTTACCATGACTGTCTGGAGTCTGCTGAAACTTCCCAGGCCAAGATCAGCTGCCTGCTAAGCTGTGTACAAGGCACAGCTCAGTAGGCAAAGTGGCAGAATCCCATTCACATTAATAGATCTCTATTAACGTTTCACATCAGGTGAACTTTATGAATGGAAATAGGAGAAAGAAAAACAAAATGAATGAATCTCAGGAATCAGGATCCATTGATACAACCGGAGAATAAGCAAAAAAACAAACAAGGAGAGAAGGGCAAAAGCATCAACCAAAATATAAGATATCCGAGGAGAACAGTAAAGAGACAGAAATAGAAGATGCAGTCATTAATTTATCGAGTTATATCTAAGGGTATTTTCACACTAGCGTTATTCTTTTCCGGTATTAAAATCCGGTAAATGGTCTCAATACCGGAAAAAAACGCTTTCGTTTTGTCCCAATGCATTCTGAATGGAAAGCAATCTGTTCAGTATGCATCAGGATGTCTTCCGTTCCGTACCTTGTACAGTACCGCACTTGCTGGATCCTGCATTAATTTCCATTTAAATATATTAATACCGCATCCGGAACCAAGTGTTCTGGAAATTGCCGCATCGCCAGATCAGGTTTTCCAGTCTGCGCATGCGCAGTTCTTTCAAGCTTCAAAAAAATTAAATACTGGATCCGTTATTCCGGATGATGCCGGAAAGATGGATCCAGTATTCCAATGAATAAGTCTAACGGATCTGGATCCGGATCCAGAAAATACAGCTTTCCTCTTGCATACGGTTTGCCAGAACTGCCTGCCAGATCCGAACAACGCATGTGTGAAAGTACCCTTATCCGGTCCTGAATTAAGCCTCTTGAGAAAGGGACTATCGTTCTCATCAATGCATGATTTTGATTTGTTTCGCACTATACCTGATGTGAATAGGTTCGCACGGAATCTTACTGTCAGGAGGCATTTTGATTTGTCAGGGGAAGGTCGTAAATTAAATTGCAATGAACCGCAGTAAGTGAACGAGAATGTTATTAATGTGATACCATTTAATTTGTCAGAACAATGCTGTAACCGCACCTTATCCACTTTACAATGTGAATCTGGGCCTATTGTAGATGACTGGGGGAAGGGCTTTAGGGTCCCTAACCCAGACATTTACCCTGTGAGTTCTAGGGTTCCCACTTTAGATACATTTCAGGAGCTAGTTGAGATGGACCTTGTGGCATTAGACCAGAAAGTGAAAAAATTCAAAAGAAAGGGGGTAAATAGAGATAATCTCACTAGACAAGAGAGGAAAGCACTCGATAATTTACGGTACAACAGTGATCTGGGTATTAAAAAGTCTGATAAAGGTGGGAGTATAGAGGTGATGGATGCAGGTTTGTATTTGAAATGCAATGAGGAGTTGCTAGGCGATACATCCACATATAGAAAGTTGAGGGCAGATCCCACTACAGAATTTGTCTCAGCATTATCCAAACATCTTGATGAAGGTGTTTCACTAGGTATTTTAGATATAAAACTTAGAGACTATTTGTTTGTGAATAAACCAGTGATCCCAATTTTCCACTCACTCCCTAAGGTGCATAAAAAGACTTCCCCTCCTCTGTTACGACCCATTGTGTGTGGTATAGGCAACCCCTTGTACAGTGTAGCCCAAGCTACCTACGAGATACAAAACATGTATTGGAATTGACTGGTAACTTAGTGTGGGAATAGGGATACAGATGGGCGACTAGTGATGTCGCTGCTCTTTACTCCTCGATTCCCCACCATTTGGGTTTGGCAAGCCTCAAGAGACGTTTAGATTTATATAATGGATATAGTGCTGCTTTGAAGGAATTCCTCTATTTGTCTGTGAAGTTCCTGCTAAAACATAATTATTTCTCCTTCAATGGGACCTATTATTTGCAGACCAGGGGAGCATCAATGGGTGCAAAATTCTCCCCCTCGAATACAAATATTTATATATCCCATTGGGAGAAACCATACCTTATGATCGAGGAGAATGTTTTTTTGTCCTCCATAGTATGGTATGAAATATTCATTGATGATACCATCCTGGTGTGGAACTCAACAGAAGAGGACTTTGTGAATTGCATGAAATACATGAATAATGAACGCAATGAACCTTCAATTCACTTATACAGTAGCAGTGAGTGACATTCGTTTCTTGGATGTCAAGCTTTCCAATAAAGGGAATGAGGTAGTCAGTAGCAACTACAGAAAAGACACAAGTAGGAATACTTTGCTACTGGCATCCTGCTGTCACCCCAAACATGCCATCAATGGTATCCCCTACGATGAGATTATAGGAATCCACCATAATTGCAGGATCCACTTATAAAAAGGAAAGTGCAGCATTATATAGAAGACTCAAAGCAAGGGGATATAGTGAGAACTTGCTCAAACAGACTGTAGAAAAGGTGAACCTTTTGGATAGAGGAAATCTAATCTCCCAGGAAATAAGTAGGAATAATGAGAGTGACAACCACTTATAGCAGACAGTCTAATGAGGTACAGAACATCATTAATGAGAATGATAATTTTTGACAGATATTGGAATCAGGAATTCAAGTTCAAGTCTTCGAGTTTATTTTTGGAGAAATCAGGGTCTACTACAAGTAATACCTGGCTGAAAGTTACTGGCTGCTACAGATGCGGACATAACATATGTAAAACCTGTCAATTTATTAAAATAAGCAAGAGTTTTAAATCTAGTGCTACAGGAGAAGAATTTAAAATTAAATCATATATAAACTGTAGCACAAGCAATGTGATTTATTTAGACACCTGCAGCAGCTGTAACGTTCAATATGTGGCATGCACTTTAAACCGTTTGAAAACCAGAGTAAGGTCTCCTTCACACTTGTGTTCTGAGGATCCGGCGGGCACTTCCGTCCCGCCGGATCCGTCAGAAAGGAAGTCGCCTGAAAGCATTTGAAGACTGATCAGGATCCTGATCAGTCTTCGAAATGCTTTCAGGTTACCATGGCAGCCAGGACGCTACTGAAGTCCTGGCTGCCATGGTAAGTACTCCGCAGCAGTGTACTTACCTGCGGCTGCTGGGCGCTCCTTCATGACGTCACAGGTCACTGCGGCGCATAGATCAATGCGCCACCTGGACCTGTGACGTCATGATGGAGCGACCGGAGGCTGCAGCGTAGGTAAGTACACTGCTGCGGTGTACATACCATGGCAGCCAGGACTTCAGTAGCGTCCTGGCTGCCATGGTAACGGATCGGAGCCCCAGCTTACACTGGGGCCCCGATCGGAACTGCTGCTGCGCATGCACAGAGCTAGACGTCGGATCCGGCGATGCGCCGAAACAACGTTTAGCTTAATTCTGGATCCGGACTAATGCACTTCAATGGGCATTAATTCCGGATCCGGCGTTACGGCATGTCTTCCGGATTTTTGGACGGAGACAAATCCGCAGAATGCTGCAGTTTTGTCAACGTCCAAAAATGTTCACATACTGAAAGGAAGACATCCTGATGCATCCTGAACGGATTTCTCTCCATTCAGGATGCATTAGGATAATCCTGATCAGTATCTTTCCGTCCTAGAGCCCCGAGGACAGAACTCTAGGACGGAAAGCAAAAACGCCAGTGTGAAAGGAAACACCTTTCCGACATCTCAGACTTGAAGGTAGTGAACTTTTCCATGTTGTCTCAACATTTTAGAGACGTACATGGAGGTAACACAGCAGATCTTGAAGTCACTGGTATTGAAAGGTTTAAAAACCACTGCGAGGAGGAGATCTAAACAGACTGCTTTATAATAGGGAGTCTTTTGGGATCTTCTTGTTGCATACCAGGATTCCAAATGACATGAATAATAGACACAAATCACACGATCTCATCTTTGAATATTGATTTATACTTTGTACGACTGTATGTGATTGTTGATTCATTTTTCCCTTTGTAGAAGCTTGTTTTTGCAAGTAGTTTTGTATTTTATGATGTCACCAGACACACCCCCTATTCCAATTTGGTGATTATTCACACATGGTAATGGAGGAGTGTCTGAGGTGGGTGAAGGGTTTTTGTAAACCAGAAAATTTGGCTAAACAGGTCATAAATAAGACAGATTGTCGAAACGCATAGACCATAAAGCTTTCTGGTCAGCTCATGGAATTTTAAAGGATCATAATAAAGAGATTGGATTTTATCCGTAGTGCATGTGCTGGATTTTTCCGTTTTTTCAAGAAACGGTTTCCCTGATCCGGGGTTGCTATGGAGTCGAACAGGTAAACTAGAAATATTTTGCTATAGAAAAGGGCTATGAATGTCCCCAGCAACCTCTCTGTAAAACTGTTTGCATAGACACATAGCTGTGGTTCACCTGATTAAAACAGTTCTTCTTTTGAGTATGTAAGGCTCTGTTCCATCCTGAGTTGTGATACTTTTTTAAATATGTAAGTTAGGCCTTTGGTGCATTGAGGGTGTCACGATTGCTCTTGTTGCACCCATGATCCACTCATTGATGTAGCCAGTCTATCCCTCTGCTTTGATTGACAGGGCCAGGCAGTGGCAAAGCAGGGAGGGAGGAACTGACCACAGAAATGAGTGGATCTTGGATCTAACAAGAGCAATGGTGACTCCCTCTATGCACCAAATGCCGATTTGCATATTAAGAAAAAGTATCACAACTTGGGAATGAAGCCTCGGATCAACAAAAGAAAACCAGCTTTTTAATTAGGTGAACTATATGCATATAGTTGGATAGGGAGGTCACTGGTGACAGACTCCTTTTAAAGAGCAGAAGTTCTACTGATACCACAACTCATCTGACCAGCAACTACCTTTATCTTATAAGTGTCTGGAAACACAACCAAGTGAATGAGTACACACTTGCCACCATAAACGGTGGTTTATTTGCTGGAATAACTAAAGGAAGAATATAAAGTATACTCAATCCAAGTGTAAACCAAGTAAGTGCACAGAGATGTAGCTTGAAGTTCCTTGGCACCAATACGAAATCTGTATTAGAGCCCCCTCCTTCCCCCATGCCTACTATGTGCCATAGAGTACTGTTCACCTCAGAGTGATTTTTTGGGTCATCTTGGGATCCAGGGTCATAGCCAATGCACACTTTAGTTGTACACCTATGTTACATAAATCATGTCCGCGTGAGGTTTTGGAACCTAAACAGCAATTGTAATCCGCAATTAAATTTTAGTCCAGGGTCAATATCAAATTTCCCTGATATAAAGAAACCCTGCCCAGCTGGGCGATTAGCTGATTATATCAAATGGTAAATGAAGAATTATTTCTGGGATATTACGTTTCATAAAATTGCTCATATTATTTGTTGGGGGGTCAGCAAAGCTATTTATAGTTGCAAAGTTATCACAAAATGAAAAGCGCTCTTTATATGTCTGATCAGATAATGCTGGGCTTTGTTTGGTGGACTCTTTTATGTTTGCAAGTTACAAATGAAGAGCTTGTGATGTTTCATTCACTGCTGAAATTTACACTGGAACAAAAAAAACATGTTTACAAGATCAGCGAGAAATCATAAAAATCCTTCCAAAAAAGGACTTTGCTGTTCTATATTTAATGCATAAAGGAAAAAAAGCTTCAGCTGCGGAAGCAAATGCTATAAAAGGAGCTTCCTTGCAATGAAAGCCTGCTTGCAAATCACATGTGACTTTTTTTTATTTCCGTGCTCATAGCTTCTAATTAAAAGGTCACAATGGTTACATATACAGGTCAACCAAGCCTGGATGAGACAGAAAAGAGAGAGGAATGAGGTGGAGCGATAGGTGGAAGTCATGAAAGATACATCGTTAAAGTCAGAATGCAGAGCCGTAAATTGAAGCTCCTGGGACGCAGTCCCACCTCTGCAGCATACATTTTTGATATTCCCTACATATTGTTTGGCCAAACAAGCTGATCTTCTACAGAAGATCAGGCAGGTGAAATCCAACAGTCTGATTCTTCTCTCACCTGACATCTGCCTTCGAGAAAGAGCTGGGAAGCCCCATCCACGTTAGATGGTCGACCAGTCAACTGTAATCAGTGGTTTAATTCAACATTAATCTAATGTGTATGGCCAATTTAAAGTGGTTGTCCAACTTTGTACAAGTGGTGGCCCATCCTCAGGACAGGTCATCACTATCTGATTGGCCTGGCTCTGATACCTCGCACCCCCACTGATAAGCTGTTTCAGTGTAGCTCCAGCACTATCACTTCAATGGGAGCAGTGTTGTGGTGATGAGCTCCATCCACTGCACCGAGGACGGAGCTGTATAATGCCTGCGCCAACCACTGGCTCTGGAACTACTGCAAAACAGCTGATTAGTGGAGGTGCGGGCGTTCGGACCCCTGCCAATCATATAGTGATGACCTATCATGAGGATTGGCCATCACTTGTAAACAGCTGGGCAACCCCTTTAAAGCATTGTCCTATACCAGGCATGCTCAACCTGCGGCCCTCCAGCTGTTGTAACACTACAACTCCCACCATGCCCTGCTGTAAGACGATAGCTGTAGGTTGTCCGAGCATGCTGGGAGTTGTAGTTTTGCAACAGCTGGAGGGCCGCAGGTTGAGCATGCCTGTCCTATACCTTTTAAAATACATATAATGTTAAAAAACTAAGTAATGGTTTTGTTGTTGCAGCACATTTTGTTCATTGGGTTTGAAATGTACAGTAGAATGAGAAAATGTTTAATGTAGCAAAACTTAGGTAATAATCCCGATAACGATGACAGCCACAATTTCCCAGAACAGCTTCCGTCCCAAAGCCGCCATAACTTTGCCAGCTATTGTCCACCTACAACAATAACCGGAATGCTCCATATGGCCGCATGTTGCTTTGCTTTGTAGGGCCACAAGGTCCAAATAGCAGTGACAACAACAGCCTCCCTGCTTCAAACTAGTTGCAATGCCTCACTTTTGGGATTCTCATCTATCAGGAGAACACAGGAACAGACCATATTTGACTGCGCTCAGACAGCCATGTTTTTTAGAGCCCAGAACTGTACACAGTACTCCATGTGTGGTCTGACTAGTGATTTGTAAAGTGGTAGGACTATGTTCTCATCACAGGCATCTTATACCCCTTTTGATGCAACCCATTATCTTATTGGCCTTGGCAGCAGCTGCTTGTCACTGGTTTCTATAGTTTAGTTTGCTGTCCACTAATGTACTATATGTCTGCTCTCTGATGGTTGGTGGCCACATAAAATGGAACACATAAGTTTGCAGATTGTGTACCCCTGTTCTAGACTAATATGGGGAATTTTTTTATATACTGGGGCAGATTTACTAATCCTAAGGGTCCTTTCACACTTGCGTTCTGAGGATCCGGCAGGCACTTCCGTCCTGCCGGATCCGTCAGAACGCAAGTCACCTGAAGCATTAGAAGACTGATCAGGATCCTGATCAGTCTTCGAGTGCTTTCAGGTTACTATGGCAGCCAGGGCGCTACTAGCGTCCTGGTTGCCATAGTAGGAGCGAGGAGCGGGGAGCGGCATGCCACATTCCGTGCGGCTCGGGCGCTCCTGAATGACGTCAGAGCGCCCCATGCGCATGGATCACGTGATCCATGCGATCACGTGATCCATGCACTGGGGCGCCCTGGCGTCATCCTGGAGCGCCCGGGAGCCGCACGGAATGTAAGTATGCCGCTCCCCGCTCCTGCTACATTTTACCATGGTAACCAGGACTTTAGCGTCCTGGCTGCCATAGTAACCAGTCACAAAAAGCTAAATGTCGGATCCGGCAATGCGCCAAAGCGGCGTTTAGCTTAAGGTCGGATCCGGATTAATGCCTTTCAATGGGCATTAATTCCGGATCCGACACTGCGGCAAGTGTTCCGGATTTTTGGACGGAACAAAAAGCGCAGCATGCTGCGGTATTTGCTGCGTCCAAAAAACGTTCCGGTCCTGAACTGAAGTCATCCTGATGCATCCTGAACGGATTTCTCTCCATTCAGAATGCATGGGGATGATCCTGATCAGGATTTTTCCGGCATAGAGACCCGACGACGGATCTCTATGCCGGAAAAGAAGAACGCAGGTGTGAAAGGGGCCTAAATAAAAATGGCATAAATGTAGGTAGGCTGTCTCGACCTGTACCAGGTTTATCACAGGGGCTCAGGCTGGATGATAAATCTGGTATAAAGATAGACACTTTTATCTAACTCTTTAACAACCATTAGTTGGCTTAGTTTCAGACAGAATTTAACGTTAAAATTGTGGCACAATTTTGGTGCTGAATGTTTGCATATCAGGTCATACCCCCTTTCCTGTAAAGAAATGTCCCTTTTCAGATAACTCACATCTCCTTGTTGAGCTAGGTGCAGAGGATTTACCAAGAACTAGATGCTCCAAATTGTGCGAAAATTTTTCCGATTACACCAAATTTTGGCAAATGAGTCTAGGTGCACTGACATTAGTAAATGTGGGCCACAATATGTAAAATTAAGTTAATTGGTATTATGGGAAAAATGTGGATATATGATATGAAGCCTGTACTCTGCCAGTAGACATGGTCTATGATGGAATGAAAGGAAGGGTACAAGGATTTTGAAGTATATTCTTACATCAGATTCCTCCTATAGTTGTATAGATTGTGTCTACCTTCTAGTGCTTCTTATAAGATGTCATGCTTGCTGGGAGCTGGTGCTAGGTCATCGTAGATAACATTTGCAACCGTTTTACCTGTTTCACATTTGCGATAAGCAGATCCAGCAGGCTGTTCCAGCTGGCAGTGATGGATCCAGTAGGCTGTTCCTGGTCAGAAGAGCCTGGCGGATCTGCTTAACAAAGATCTGAAACAAGCCTTAATGGACAGAGGAGCATCAGTGACTACCAAAGGACATAAGGGCGAATGACAACATGCCAGATTGTCCAGGGTTAGAAAATATGGCTGCTTTCATAGCAGGTTGTCCATAGATTATGTGTGGTATTGCAGCTCAGCCGCATTGAGGCACCCTCCCAACTCTGTATATATTTAATCACTGTATATAGTTGAATGATTGCCCCTGCCCTAAATATATATATGGTTAAAAGCACTTTTAATACACCACCACCCCACCCCCGCCGGGCCCGGTTATTATGCCCCTGGTCAAGAGTTTATTAAAAATTCAAGTCACTATTCAAGTCCTATTAGAGGATTCCTAATAGGCATAAGGTTGTTTGGGGCCACACACGTAGTAGTCTGGGGCCTATTATCACACATGTAGAGTAACCAGTACTACACTAATACTGTATAGAGTAAAACTGGATATAAGCAGGCAAGACGCTAGTTAATTTTCTTGTCTGAGACAACAGATTTGGACCACTTATAGACGCCAGTCAGCGATTTTGTGTGTGATCACAGATGGTAACAGAAGATAGATATCTGCTGCTGGAGGCAATATTCTTACCTCACCTCATCATGGGGGCAAACACTACATTAGATATTTGTCTACTAGACATTCTTAACTGTATCCAGTAGTAATCTTATGTCTGTGGGGCTAAGGACTGCCATTGTGGGGAAAGAAGCATCCGATAATATTCATTTTTCCTTCCTGGTCCCTTTGTCTTCCCTAGAAATAAGTGGCACCAGACGTCCTGGCGCTGCACAGTTCTGTTAGCGCTATATAAATAACAGTTACTAAATAGAAAAAAGTATGGGAATTATAGTGAATCCTAACGAATGGTCTCTCTATTAGATCCAGTTTTGCAGTACAGTTAAGTCAAACCAGACCTTGGCATTTTCGGTGTGTGAAGTTTTTTTAACTTCCTCCATCGGAACCCTATTCTTTTTGATGTTAAGCTATGATAGAAGAAGAAAGGCATGGTCTGCAGCCAAAACATAGTGAAAAGGAACGGTCATGCAGTGGTTTTATTGAACATCTGTGTGAAGCCAGGACGCAGAGCAGACAGTTCCATTACCAAAGGTCACAAGGTTTTGATAGAGAAACTTCTCATCTTATTGCTGGGACTAATTACATGTCCTGATTTCCTCTTTCTCTTCACTGTTTGTTTAACAAGGGGTGAAAAGGATTTCCTGCCAGTGAGATAACTTCACTTACTATGCGCTCACTGCCTACTAACCATGTTACAAACTGCTGCTACTATTACTCTCAGATCTTCCGCCATCCCAAAATGCATCACTAATCTGTAGTGCATGAGAGTGTTCATGGTTCAATGCAGCTCTCTATAAACTGATATATTTATAAATATTTAAAAATGTGATAAAAGAAAAGTTTGGTTCATGCAGTATTTTAGATATATAAAAGGCTCGTGTGACTCTAGTTGGAACAAAAAACGGAATGCACATGGATGTCATCCATTTTTTTTGCGGACCGCAAAACCATACAGTCGTGTGCAGTAGGCCTAAAGGGGTATTTCAGCATAAAAAAGTATTCCCCTCACTGACCACCTGCCGGTGCTGTTCTGACACGTCCTTGACAAGGCAGGAATTGGCTGTGAAGGTCGTTCAGCCAATCACAGGGTGCAGCGAAGTCCCGCCTTAACTTTTGCCCGCTGTGTTGAGACAGGAACAGGAAGTGCAGCAGCACAGCGGGTGCCCCAGCACCATCAAAACAGGTGCAGCAGGGGATCAGTGAGGGGAGTATTAGTTCTGTAATTTTTTTTACAGCATGTGCAGCCCATGAGGACACTTTTTTTTCAACGGGAATGCCCCTTAAAGAAAATCAAAAAACTGATCCCTTGAAGAGTTCTGACATATAATATGGTGACATCTGTGCCTAGGACCCACCAGTAAAATTTATTTTGGGGGCCCACCGTACGGATACATTCAAATATTACCTGCTCACACAGCAGCAAGATGCTACCAGATGAGTGAATATGGAGGTCCCTGCAGCAACGTTGAGAAGGTGGGTCCTGGGGAGAAGAGGACACCGGTAGCTTTCCTCTATAAATAGATGTCATCTCAGCTCTGATTGTGTCTATAATAATAAACTGGGGAGTTTCTCTAATAATCTATCAGGTTTTTTATATGAACATAGGCTGGTTGCGGTGCTGTACACTGAATATATGTATGTAGTGCAGTGTAAGTCTACTGTGTTATGTGCCACTTGTGCAGGGGTGGTAGACTAGGGGCCCACCTTACTCAGGGGCCCACAGGGGGAATCATTTTTACCCTGTGGGCCAGTCCGAGCCTATCAATGTGTACATCCTTTTACTGATCTGAGTGCTGATGGTCAGCCTTCCTACAG
Source organism: Bufotes viridis (assembly GCA_033119425.1). Classification (NCBI taxonomy): domain Eukaryota; kingdom Metazoa; phylum Chordata; class Amphibia; order Anura; family Bufonidae; genus Bufotes; species Bufotes viridis. The sequence continues at coordinate 217,739,494 of CM065589.1, forward strand.
CCAGGTCTCTGCAGGGGTCCCCTCTACACTTTAGTGCAGATAATAGAGATGGCACTCTGCCCCGTGTTCACTGCAATGCAGTTAATAAAAATGTTTCTCTCCCCTGCAGAAAACTGTTTCTATTAGGTTGTTTCAGGTGAACAGAGGATAACAAGGCAGAGACTCAGCTACAGGTAGGGTTGGACTGGCCTTCAATCCTACAGGGAAATTTCCCAGTGGGCCGCCGCCGCGCAAGCCCTCTACATGGCCGCTGGTTGGATACATAGTGATCTGATGCTCTCAGCATTAGTAAATGCTAGGAGCATCTGCTGCTTATGCACCTGACTGGCAGAAGAAAGTCCCCTCTTGAATTCAACTGTATTGCCATCCTCAGGACGATGATAGAGTTGAAGGCCAAGGTGGCAGTATTTTGTGCTGCACTGTATATTTGGTTTTGCTGGAGCAGTGCTTTTGTGCTGCACTACAGTATTGCTGGCCCCACCTACTTATGTTGGACCTGCCTACTTATATTGGCCCTGCCTTCTGTCAATTTGGACCAACCTACAACATTGGGCCACTTTTAGTTTTTTTTTTCCAGGGCCACTTTAAGTTGCCAGTCCACCTTTGGCTGTAGAGAGAGTGACTGAGTATGCATGACCAAAAGCACTTAGCTTGGTAGATGGATGTGCACATTGCTATAAACTTTTACCACCAGATGGTGCCATACTATAATCACCTTTTAAACAGCATGTAAATGGCAATTATGTGGTATTTTTTATAATCTATAAAATGAACAGGACGTGTAAGAGTGGAACCATCCCTTTAAAGGTAAAAACAAAAGGCAGATATTCACTAAAACTCAATTCTAAAAGGTGTTTCAGTGTATGTCTCAAAAGCACAAAATGTATAGAATAAGGCCTCAAAAGTTGCATATTCTGGTCAGTATTTCCCATCAGAATTTGTAGCCCAAAACCAAGAGAGGTACAAATCCTTCCATTATACTTGTTCTCTCTACTGGCTACATCCCTAGTTTTGTCTTATAAATACTGACTGTGTGAATGAGGCCTAACATTATTAGTATTAGCCTGTTATCCCATGCATATATGACAATAATCAAATATAGAAAATGAATCAGTATGCTGACGCAAGATTTTTCACACACCTTAGCTGATGCCAATGAATAAATTTACCATTGCTAGTGGGGACTCACTGTTTATCACCATCTCAACTATGTCACTGCCGCTGTTTACCTGTCCATCATGTCCCATACTGCACTGCTGCCACTACTACCCCTAAACAGCTGCATATCTCATGCTTATTTGTCAGGTTCTATAATGTGCTGCTGCCCTGTTGCCACTACTACTACCCAGACACAATGGCACATCTCGTGCCCTGTCTGTCATGTTCCATACTGTACTGCTGCCACTGCAGCTGCTATTGCCCCTGCTGCCACTATTACTACCTCTACACAGCTACACATCTCCTCGTTGTCAGGTTTCATACTATACTGCTACCACTGCATCTGCTTTTGCCCCTGCTGCCACTATTACGATCTCTACACAGCTGCACATCTCCTGCATTGTTTGTCAGGTTCCATTCTGTACTGCTGCAACTGCACCTGCTATTGCCCATGCTACCACTATTACTACCCCTACACAGCTGCACACCTTCTGCCTTGTTTGTCAGGTTTCATACTCTATTGCTGCCACTGTTGCTCCTACAACCCCTGCTGACACTATTAGCACTTGTATATAGCCATACATCTCCTGCCTTGTCCATCAGGTTCTATACTGTATTGCTGCTGCTCTAAAAAGAAGGAGAATTTATTTATGGCTTTTGTAAAAATAAAAGCCATTGCTCCTTCATTTTCCTGGAACTCAGGCTCACCAACAGCAAGACTGCAGGCACAAGTAATTGACATTACTTTACCCCATTAATTTCCTGTTTATAAAGAGAAACACTATTTGGTATACTGGGCATTCACTCAACCATCAGCAATTCCCTCCAAAAATGGGAGCTATGATTGGGGTAAAGGAACTTCAATTACTGATGCCAGAAGCCAAGCTACTGTAACTGCTCTGTTACCTCCAGGTGGCAGCCAATACAGATGCTGTACCAATCAAAATTCCATGTTGATCGGCTGAATCTTCCAGTTTGTATGATTTCCCGTTATCTTATCAAACAAAACCCATCATGCACTTCTCCTTTCTCTGTCATAATTCCAGCACCAACCCTATCAACACCCACCTAGTATATAGCTCCTCCCACCCAACTAGTTACATAGATACTCCCCATCATCACCCAGAATAACACCCAGCTAGTTTATAGCTCCTCCCACCCAACTAGTTACATAGATACTCCCCATCATCACCCAGAATAACACCCAGCTAGTTTATAGCTCCTCCCACCCAACTAGTTACATAGATACTCCCCATCATCACCCAGAATAACACCCAGCTAGTTTATAGCTCCTCCCACCCAACTAGTTACATAGACACTTCCCTATCACTGCCCCTAATAACATCCAGATAGTTTATAGCTCCTCCCACCCATATCGTTATATAGACACTCCCCATTACCACCCAGAATAACACCCAGCTAGTTTATAGCTCCTCCCACCCAACTAGTTACATAGACACTCCCCATCACCACCCAGAATAACACCCAGCTAGTTTATAGCTCCTCCCACCCAACTAGTTACATAGACACTCCCCATCACCACCCAGAATAACACCCAGCTAGTTTATAGCTCCTCCCACCCAGTTAGTTACATAGACACTCCCCTATCACTGCTCCTTACAACACCCAGCTAGTCTATAGCTCCTCCCACCCAGCTAGTTATATAGACACTTCCCTATCACTGCCCCTAATACCCAGCTCGTTTATAGCTACTTCCACCCAGCTAGTTACATACATACTCCCCTATCACTGCCCCTAACAACACCCAGCTAGTTTATAGCTCCTCCCACCAGCTAGTTACATAGACACTCCCCTATCACTGCCCCTAACACCCAGCTAGTTTATAGCTCCTTCCACCAGCTAGTTATATAGACACTTCCCTATCACTGCCCCTAATACCCAGTTAATTTATAGCTCCTCCCACCAGCTAGTTATATAGACACTTCCCTATCACTGCCCCTAATACCCAGTTAATTTATAGCTCCTCCCACCAGCTAGTTACATAGACACTCCCCTATCATTGCCCCCAACAACACCCAGCTAGTTTATAGCTTCTCCCACCAGCTAGTTACATAGACCTTCCCCTATCACTGCCCCTAACACTCAGCTAGTTTATAGCTCCTCCCACCAGCTAGTTACATAGACACTCCCCTATCACTGCCCCTAACACCCAGCTAGTTTATAGCTCCTCCCACCAGCTAGTTATATAGACACTCCCCTATCACTGCCCCTAATACCCAGTTAATTTATAGCTCCTCCCACCAGCTAGTTACATAGACACTCCCCTATCATTGCCCCTAACAACACTCAGCTAGTTTATAGCTCCTCCCACCAGCTAGTTACATAGACTCTCCCCTATCACTGTCCCTAACACCCAGCTAGTTTATAGCCCTGCCCACCAGCTAGTTATATAGACACTCCCCTATCACTGCCACTAACACCCAGCTAGTTTATAGCTCCACCCACCCAGCTAGTTACATAGACACTCCCCTATCACTGCTCCTAATAACCAGCCTGGTAGTTTATAGCTCCTCCCACCTGCTAATTATATAAACACTCCCCTATCACTGCCACTAACACCCAGCTAGTTTATAGCTCCTCCCACCCAGCTAGTTACATAGACACTCCCCTATCCCTGTCCCTAACAACACTCAGCTAGTTTATAGCTCCTCCCACCCAACTAGTTACATAGACACTTCCCTATCACTGCCCCTAATAACACCCAGCTGGTTTATAGCACCTCCCCACCAACTAGTTATATAGACACTCCCCTATCACTGCCCCTAATAACACCCAGCTAGTTTATAGCTCCTCCCACCCATCTAGTTATATAGACACTCCCCTATCACTGCCCTTAACAACACCCTACTAGTTTATAGCTCCTCCCACCAGCTAGTTATATAGACACTCCCCTATCACTGCTCCTTACAACACCCAGCTAGTTTATAGCTCCTCCCACCAGCTAGTTATATAGACACTCCCCTATCACTGCCCCTAATACCCAGTTAATTTATAGCTCCTCCCGTGTTTTGGCTTTCTGTTTGTAAGATCCGTTCAGGGCTCTCACACGCGGTCCAAAACGGATCAGTTTTGCCCTAATGCATTCTGAATGGAAAGGATCCGCTCAGAATGCATCAGTTTGCCTCCGTTCAGTTACCTGCAGTTTGGCTTACCTCCACCTCTACTGATCACGTTAGACATCCCCATTCTTCAAATAGTCATCTCAGTGTCTTTCTTTTCCTACTATAGATTTTTTTTTTGCAGTTTTACAGGTCCACTTAGTTTAGTGCAGAAGATTACAGAATGAAATGAAATTGTGATAATAAATGAAAATAGAAACCTTTAGGGGACTTTTTCTATTGGGTACTCCAGAAACAGTGGCGTACTGCCAATATAGGCAGACCGCGCAGTTGTTATGGGGCCCGCGGCACAGTGGGGCCTGGAGCACATGGAAGGCCCCTCCCCCTACATCATCTCTGCTGCACAACAGACTGCAGACAGTTTATTTGGGCGTTGAGGTGGCCCATGGCCAACCCACTTGTGTTCTCCCACAACTGGCCCCACCTTGGTTGACACGCACGCGACCCCTCCTGGCTCCCTCCCAGTCTAACCTCCACTCCATCCGATCTAGGCTGCGGGCTCCCTAGGCTGCTGCAGGGCCAATCAGCTTAGAAGTGTAAAGATCCTGCTGCTGATTGGCCAGTGTATCGCTGGCAGGCAGCAGGAGCAGGCACTTCTCAAGCACACACAGAGGCGTGCACCCGGCGTGGCAGTTCTCTGCACTCACGTGCTACCCACCATCAGTTCAACTTTAAGTCATCAACCAGTAAGTGCAAAAGTAATTTCTCTACCGTTTAACGCGTTTTGTTCCTATGGCATTCCCTTTGCGGCACAACCGGCCTGTGCCCTTCATTCTCTGGGTCAGTACGATTACAATTATACCACATATGTATAGGTTTTTAATGTCTAAATAGTGTAAAAATAATTAAAACTTTTTTATAGTTATATCTACTGAGCTGTATGGGGGCTCATTTTTTTGTGGGATGAACTGCAGTTTTTAATAATACCATTTTGTAGTGTGTGTATCTTTTTGATCACATTTTATTATATTTTTTGGGGTAAGAAAAGTGATTTTATTGGCAAATGGGGGTATGGCAGGGGAGGAGCCCGGACAGGTGATGGGATGGGTCAGGGGTGGGTAGTGGGCAGGGTTAGGGGGGCCCAATTCAGATTCTAGCTATGGTGCCCAGTGATTTCTTTGTGCCCCTGTCCAGAAAGGTATAAAAGTGCAAAAATCAGTTTCTAAACATCGAAATGTTAGTTACTGTGACATAGTTTCCATATTGCTAATTGAAGACAAAATATAATTAAAAGCCTTTTCGCATGTTGTATACCATTTACTGTATCACTTGTATGGTCTCTTCCATTGTGTTTTTCCAGTAACGCAGCATAAATTTACTTCTGAGATCTAAAGGTGCGGATAACAGCAATCTGAGTAACTGTAAATTATATGCACTGTATGAACCATAGGACATGAGAACATAAAAAGCAGACTAAGTCAACACTGCCAACATCCAGCTCAGCGTTCTGTATAGGGCATGCAAAAATTGTGGTAAAAATAAGCCAGAAAGTGAAGTCCTGCAGATGACAGTTTACCCATACAGATAACTGTTAGAAACAAAATTATTATACGACGAATAATATTATCCCAGCCTATTAACTTCCAGTACCTTAGCCACTTCGACCCCTAGCAGCGTGATATTAGATGGTAATGCGATAGGGGACTACTGCAGTTGTAATTGGATGTTCCAAATTTTGACTGTGAGTTAGAAATGAAAGTGTAAATACTGCTTGAGCTGCATTTTAATCGCAAGAGGTATTAAATTCTGAGTTTTGTTTTATTAAAACCGAGCTCCATATTCCCAAGTTCACCTATACATAGCCATAGAGGTAAATGATAAAATTCTAACTACCTACAATGGCCACTAGAGGGAGCTTACTTGAAGACTCTTACGGTGCTCCGAACCCGCCGCCGGCCTATTATCCAGGACCCTGCCAGCCCTCCTCTGGTAGGGTCGGTTGCTGGAGTCTTTAATCGCCCTTCCAGCACACCTATTCTGCATTTTCGCCAGCCAGTGGCTGGATATCACTGGCTAGTTAAGGTCCCTATCCCCAGGGAGAAGTGCCTGAGCAATAGGTTTCCTAGTTCACCACTTACCAGTGAAGGTGTGCTATTCTGACCATCTGTCCGTGTACTGAACCGCTGCCTGTGTTACCGGCTCCATGTGACCCTTCGCTGTCTGTCTTGATCTTATCCTGTCTCTCGTATTGATCCATTGCTGCCTGCCCTGAACTCAGACTAGTCTCTCAGATATGCACAAACTCTGCCTTCCCTGACCTTGGCGTGTTAACAGACTATGAATATTGTCTGACCCCTCTGTGCTTTGTACTGGTGTCTCTGACCCCTGTGGGTCACCTGCCAGCTACATTTGGATTATCTGAAGAGGTAGAGGCCATGCTCCCCTGCAGCGAAGACCAGATCCCTGTATAGGGCTTAAATGGTGAAAACTAGGGAACTCCCAGGATAACACTCTTAGGGATAGCCCAAAGCCAAACTGGTCAGATGGCACAGTGGTTCCACACCTACTGCCTGTTACAGAACTCCATAATAAATCCATCCACAGAAAGCGCCTAAACTCTCTTATGGTGGTTTCAGGCAGTCAGATGAAAGGGAGTGGTGAAATTGGACCTTTGAAAATCAGGCGATTAGATGAAAAGATACCTGTTCAGATAAAAATTGATAATTTAGAAGGATTTTCCGAGATTTTAAAACTGATTACCTATCCTCATTGGTGTCGGAACCTCAGAGGATAGGTAATCACTATTAAAATCACGGAAAATCCCTTTAATTCAAAGTAGTATATGAAAAACCATAACCGTACCATGAATGGATACCTTTATTCGTCATTTACTACTATCTCGTTCAGAAAACATGACACCAGTGGAGAACATATTTGTATGTACAGAGAAGACAAACAGGCACGTGGGTGAGAAAATGATATGTTATATGTTCTGTTGACATGTCTCTGATGGGGGAAGGCCTTGTCATATATGGCACAGAGAATGTGTATAATAGTATATCATTATATAGAGCGATTGAAATACTAGTTCCAAACGTGTTAAAAACCTCTAACAAAATGTGGTTATTAACACATCGGTTATTAGCATTATTATTATAGAGAAGAAGCGGGCAGTAAATTCAGCACCCTATATTCTAAGCAATTTTATTCCCCTTCCTGTTTCTGAGTAATTTATGGCTCTTCACATATTATTCACAGATTCACAGCAATTTCTTCCAAGAAGGTCTTCACAGCTTGAATAAAAATTCATGGAGATTGTAGCTAAAAGCACAGAGCGGCTACACAACAGTCTTCATGACAGCTAATCAGCGATGGCAGGGCTTGCCAAACAGGAAATCCCTGTCTCATACGACAGTACTCGAGGATGACTTATAATCATTTAAAGAGACCAAAAAGGAATATTTCCGGGAAAGAATATTCCTGTGCTGCCTTTTCATGGAGAAAGGTAAACGTCAACATTATTCAGGAAGCAGGACATATCCTGTCTTCAAGGCATAGTAGATCCAGGTGCTGCTACTTGTGTTATGAGGGATGGAGAAAAGGAAGAACACAGCATTAAATTGTGATGCACTATACTTTTTATTTAAATTACATGCAGTAAAATCTGCCACAAATACTCAATCTGGGATTAAAACCATAAAAGAAATATATCTGTATTTTTATTTTACCAATTAAAGGGGTTGTCCTGCCTTTAAGTAATGGCATGTCCTAAGGGATGGCCTACCCATGTCCTAAGGGTAGGCCATTACTAGCTGATCGGCACCTCTGCTGATCAGCTGTTCTGTGTAGATCCATCACCGGAAGTCAGAGATATAGAGCACCGTCAAAATTCTAGTGGACAGCACTCGTGACTGCAGCGGTACAGTGACAAGTGCTGTCCACTATAATGTTGACGAAGCAGTGTAGTTTTTGCGCTCACTTTCGGAGATGAAGCTACACAGAACAGCTGATCAGCAGGGGTGCAGTATGGCAGTCCCCCAGCGATCAGATAGTGATAGCTTTTTTCTAAACTATTTTTATTTTCTGATTGTAGATTTTTTTTTAATTCTATTTCCTGTACATGATTTTAAGGGCTGCTATCTTGCCTGAGCTGTTCTTAACAGCCTTTAGAGATATTCTTTAAAGCAGCCAGTACGGGCCATAGACACAATGTACAAGAGACATCCATTGACTTCTATGGAAGAGTTTTCTAGAGATGGCATGTATCCTGTGAAGAGACTATTGTACAGAGAGGGGAAGTAGATAAGCTAAGACCATCACTTACTGTAAATAGTGGATCCTGTGTTATAGTTCATTGCAATTCTGCCTGCGATGACTGCTGATAAGTGATATCCACAAAACAGAAAGAGACCAGCTGTGCATTGCCAATTGGAGCATTGCCAATAAGTCTCCATACCATGGAGCACTGCTAAAAAGTCTATATACACAGCTAGTCTCTTTTAGGGTGACCGAGCACCCTGTCTAAACTAAATTCAAGGCATCTCACTCAGCCTGCCAGAATCCTACTCTGTATTGATGAGGGACAAGCACCCTAAAACAGTTCTCTGCTGATGGACATTTGACTTTTTTTTTTTCCCTTGTTGTGTTCCACGGCTTGTTAAAAACATTTTGACTCACTTCCAGAAGGTGTAGGTAGTAGGATAGTTATCTTACCCTAGACGATACCTATTTGCATATTTCTTGCAATGGAGCACTGCCAATATTTCTGCATACCATTGAGCACTGAAGTCTCCATATACAGCATGGTCATTTTAAAAAGGGCCCGTACTCTGCGCACAATGATAGACATGGCGCTGTCCCAACTTTTTTGAAAAGCGTTGCAGCCAAAAGTCCTAAATGAGTTCAATTTTTTCACGAAATGTTAAAATGTCTCACCTTCAACATCTGACATGTGTTCTATTATCTAATATGAATAAAATATAGACCTATGATTTTCAACTTTTTTTGAATTTGAGGTTGTATATTTGGCATTTATTTTTTGTGGGCTCCTCCCAGTTCTTCAAGAAAATGACAAAAGTGATGGCAAGTAATGACTGTGCATTGCATATGTTTCTTACCAATAACAATATTAGTTTCTCTTTTTTTGTTTTTCTCAGGTTCTTTACTGCAGCCCAGTATCATCGTATGTCCCATGTGGCCAAATTCTTATTGTGTAGCTTTAATTACACTGGCCTGAGGTCACCTCTATCTCTGTCAAAGATCAGATTGCTCTGGCAGAATTTCAATACATTCTCAACCGTTGAGAAGAGGCAGATGGACAGTGCCATAACATATGCAAGGAATTCAATCACAAATAGCATTTGTCCTCATTCAGATACTATTTGTTCTTCTACATGATCAATAAATAACCCGTGTTAAATGTGCAGAACTAGATGAAAATGTTACAGGGCTGAGATTCAGTCCTGTTTTGATATTTAAATTAGATACATGGTTAAAGGGAGTAACATGGTACCTGTTGTCTATATTGATAGACTGTAGGCCAGTTACATGCTGTATGTATATTGATATGACTGTGATATTGAAAGTATTTGTATATGTTGTAGTACATTGTAGTTAAGTAAAGGTGCCTTTTATGTTACATTCATGTCCAACATCTACTGCCTCGTTAGGATGCGGTTGTGTGAAATCAAAATGGAAAAAAAACAGATCTGTCACTAAATACATTGAAAGTCAGTGGTAATTAATCTGTTTTTTTAGGCTCCATAAAAAAAATTAATCTGTCACCCTTGATTTACATTGTTTTCAGTTCCTGATCCGTTTTTCTCAGTTTTTTTAACCGCACACAAAACTGCAGCTTGCAGCAGTTTTCGTCCGGTCACAAACCGGAATGCTGCCAGAATGGAAGACATCCTGATGCATCCTAAAGAGATCTCTTTCCATTGAGAATGTATGAGGACTAAACGTAAATCTTTTTTTCCGGTATTGAGATCCTCTGCTGGATCTCAATACCAGAAAACAAAAATTCAAGTGTGGAATTAGCTTTATTCTGTGTCAGTTTTATTTATTTATTCCTACATTTACTTATTCCTACATCAGCCGTAAAGATATGTAATTTAATACCAATAAGGTGCAAGCCTTTATTATTCCGGTGCCAGTGTGCCAGTCAATACCATCCAGTCTGCACCCCTTAGGTGGGCCAGGTCTTAATGATCACTATCCTCATCTTTTGCTGGCTTAACTTCTTCCAAATCATCCTTCAAAGTCTCCATGTACTAGAAAAGTCAGCAAGATGCAGAGAGAGGAGGAGCGGTATGTGCCTGATGACATATTCTCATCGATATTAGATAATGTGGAAAAGGAGGAAAAGCAGATGGCAGAAGAAGGGCTCACACCTGTAGGGCAGGAGAGCACTGGGGTTGGAGAAGTGGGTATGCCAGAGCTGATTAATATTCAGCGTTTACTGTCAAATAACCTGCAGCAGATTGCAGAAAAGAACAGCATATTGTCCCTCACCTAACTAGCCAAACCCCATACCAGAAACAGCCATGCTTAAAGGTGCCATTAACAATGAAGAAGGACTATACAGTGTGGTCTTCATTCTTAAATGAAAGGTAGTTGGGGGCTAATTGGCCATGCGGTACTTCATGAAGCATAGCCACAGCCTGCCCGCAGCACGACCACTCCATGTGGCTGTACCCTAAGGCAGAGTGGCCTGGGTATATCTGATTTATAACGATTCATGACAAATTCATTTATAACTAATCAAATTTCTTGGCTAACTTTGGCGAAGTTCCCAAATTGAATTTTTCAAAACTTCGCTCACCTCTACTCAACAACTCCCTACAACCTCACATGGCAATATCTAGTCTCACAATGCAAGAATTCACTGACAGTTGTGAGATTTTGCTGCTCTAACTAATCAAGCGTTGTCTGCGGCATTAAAGGCCCCATTTACACTGACTGAGCATCGACCAGATAATTGAGAACAAGCGTTCGTAGAAATTAACTGCCAGTAAAAAGGTGCCGTTGATTACTCGATAAACGAGGGAAACGCTCATTCATCGGGTACTGGCAGCAGATCTTGCCGTCTAAATACACTCTGCTGCCAGAAAACAATGACTTTGTATAGGGATGAGTGACTGCATTAGTGATCACTCCTCCCCATACTGTGGAGGATATCTCCAGTGACCGGCAGGAGATTGTCGGGAAGGAACGCTTCTTTCCTGACAATTGTCTGCTAAGTCTAGCAGTGTAAAGGGACCATTACACAGCCATTACCGATCCATATCTATTGCATTAGTGTTACCAATCTGCTGTGTTAATGTTGCAGACAGTGTCTGTCAGAGCCAGGGCGAGATCTTGTGATTGCTGGATGGTGTCGTGGGAGGTTATGGGAAGCTGTTGAGCATGCTGGGAAATAATCAGGAAGTTCAGACCTTACTTCTGCAGGGAGTCAAGTCATTTGCATATTAGATGCACTTCTAATGCATAGGTTTTTCAAACTTTTTTAATCCTATGTATTTTTAAAAATATTTATTTCTTAAAATGAATGGGACTGAGCCACAGTAACCTAGTTCCAGCATCTGCGGCTACTACAAGCAGATGATTGGTCGGGGTTCCAGGTGTTGAACCCCCTCAGATGACCTATCCTAAGGATCTATATCCTGGAAAACCCCATTAACGGGTTAATAATATTACATATAAAAAAGGAACTTTATTTCTGGTCAAAGGTCCTCTTTAATCAGTTTTGATAATCCTATAACAGTATTACAGGGGGGTTCTGGCTCGAAATACCCCCTATACTACAGTGCAAGGGGCTTTCTAAAGTAAAGAATCCCTTTATAATACTCAGCTCTGTGAGAATTCACATCATGTTTTATTCATGGAGAACATGAAGGTTAAATAAACACTAAACTATCCCCATTATGCTGAACTGTACAGAATATCGGGTTAACACAATTCTACATTAACACATTAATATTTAATTGGCTCTTCTAGCTCCAGTATTATGAAGCTATCGAGGTCAGTAGCATGTGGCATGACTGATAAGTACCACTTCTGGGAATACAGTGCTCTTCAATAAGGGATGACTACACACCTATACAACACACAAAAATCTATTCGGCTGACTAATATCACAGCAGTCACTTAACAGCAGTGCTGTGTCATAAAGGTCACTCTAGGGCTGATGGTTTCAGTACCTTGTAATGATGAGTTGCCTTTCTACTTCATAGACACAGCAGTGAAATGTAGCAACATGACCGGAGGTGTTTTCTGCCTTCAAGACCAGGGCAACATTTCACCGTTTGGAATGCTGCACTCTATAGGTGATTTTTATTTTATTTTTTTGTTTCTTAGTCTACCCCCAATTTATTTTATTTTTTGCCACAGGACATGTTGGGTTTTGTAAATATTTTTAATGCTATATTTTAATGTAGTTTGTTTAATAAATAAAAGCAAAACCCTTATTTTAGCTTTACATGGGTCTCCCTCCCTTAGCTTAACACGCAGCCTCTGTATGTGGATGTTGATCATCTTAGTAAGGAATTTTTATTAGTATAGGGAAAATGTACATGAAAATATAGGGAAGTGCAGTAATAAAACTAGGGAAGGAATGGAAAAAAATTGAGGAATTATAAAAAATATACAAAAACCTCTTAATTGTAAGTATACTAGTACTAAATAATAAAATTGGGGAACTGGAATTAGTGATCTGTATGGATCTGTATGGAGAACTATGACATAGTGGGAATAACTGAGACATGGCTGGATGATAGCTATGACTGGGCAGTTAACATACACACAGTCTGTTTAGAAAGGATCGTCAAAACCGGAGAGGGGGAGGGGTTTGCCTTTATGTAAAGTCCTGTCTAAAGCCCACACTCCGGGAAGATATACGTAAGGGACATGAACATGTGGAATCACTGTGGGTACAAATACATGGAGCCAAAAACAATAATAAAATACTAATAGGAGATTATTATAAGCCATCTAATATACCCGAGTCCATAGAAAAATACTACTAAAGGAGATAGATGAGGCAGCAAATCATAATAAGGTCATTATTATGGGGGACTTCAACTACCCAGATATAAACTGAGAAACTGAAACCTGTACATCTCATAATGAAAACAGGTTCTTGGCAATAACCAAAGACAATTAGCTTTCCCAACTGTTTCAGGACCCAACTAGAGGCACAGCCATACTGGAGTTAGTAAAAACCAATAGACCTGACAGAGCAACATGTGCAGGTTCGTGGAAGCCTGGGAAAGAGTGACAATAACCTTCCAATTGTCATTTAAAATAGTGTTTCTTCAGGGAGGAACAAAAACAACTTTCAAAAAGCACAATTTGACAAGTTACCATTGGCTTCACTAACTGGGACAGTGTCCTAAAAAATGGGATATTTTTACAACCATCCTAAACTCTTATTGTGAGAGGTACATACCTTATGGAAATAAAAGGGTAAGGAACAAGAAAAAATGTGTAATAAAGGACAAAAAGAACACATTTAAATCACTAAAACAGGAGGGTAGCAAAAAAGCACTGAAAAACTAAGGAGAAAAATAGAATATGTAAAAGACAAATAAAATCAGCCAAGCTAGAGACAGAGAGATTCATTGCCAAAGAGTAAAACTAACTCTAAAATGTTCTTCAATTATATTAGTGGTAAAACATATAAATGTGAAGGTGTTGATGAGGAGAAAACAAAGCTATGAAATATTTTTTTCACTTCTGTATTCACTGAGGAAACTGTCAGATGAAATCTAGAGTGTAAAAGTAAATTCCCCATTAAAAGTTGCCTGTCTGACCCAGGAAGAAGTGCAACGGCGTCATAAAAAGATTCAAGTAGACAAATCGCTGGGCCCAGATGGTATCCTAAGAGAATTAAGTAATGTAATAGACAGACCCTTATTTCTGATATTTAAGGACTCTATACTGAAAAGCAGTGTTCAACAAGATTGGCGCTTAGCAAATGCCAATATTCAATAAGGGGTGAAAAACAGGGTCCGGAAACTATAGGCCAGTAAGTTTAACATCTGGCATGGGTAAACTATCTGATCTGATCCAACAGATACTATCTTGGAGTACCTCAATGAAAATAATCAAATAATGCAATATCAGTATGGCTTCATGAGGGATCGGTCATGTCAAACTAATTTAATCACTTTCTATGAGGAGGAAAGGTCTAGACTTGACCGCGGCGAATCAATGGATATCGTAAATCTGGACTTCTCCAAAGCACTTAATACTGTACCACATAAAAGGTTAGTATATAAAATGAGAATGCTTGGACTGGGAGAAAATATCTGTATGTGGGTAAGTAACTGGCTCAGTAATAGAAAACAGAGGGTGATTATTAATGGTACACACTCAGATTGGGTCACTGTCACTAGTGCGGTACCCCAGGGGTCAGTATTGGACCTTGTTCTCTTCAATATATTTATTAATGATCTTGTAGAAGGCTTGCACATTAAAATATTAATTTTTGCAGATGACACTAAACTGTGTAAAGTAATTAACACGGAAGAGGACAATATACTGCTACAGAGGGATCTGGATAGATTGGAGGCTTCGGCAGAGAAGTGGCAGATGAGGTTTAAGACTGAAAATGTAAGGTTATGCACATGGGAAGGAATAATGCAAGTCACCAGTACATACTAAATGGTAAAACACTGGGTGGCACTGACATGAAAAAGGACTTAGGAATTTTCGTGAACAGCAAACTAAGCTGTAGAAACCAGTGTCAGGCAGCTGCTGCCAAGGCCAATAAGATTATGGGGTGCATCAAAAGGGGCATAGATGCATTTTGTGAGTTTTAGACCCCAGTCTTAAATAACCCTTAAAACTGGCGGTGCATTCGCTGAAGTTATGAAGAGGTGCAAGCCTCTACAATACTTCCACACATCCAGCACCAGTCTAAATGTGTAAGCCAGCTTCCTTGCTGGCTTACATTTAGACCACGACGTAGAAAATGATGAGTGAGATGGCTTGCTGTCACCCACGCCCAGTTATTTAGACCTGACGTGAGCGGGGAAAAGTTGCAGATTGCGACGCAACTAACCATTGTGCCACAATCTGCGCCCCCATAGTTCTGCCAATTTACAGATCACTAGTCAGGCCACACATGGAGTACTGTGTACATTTCTGGGCTCCTGTGAACAAGGCAGACATAGCAGAGCTGGAGAGAGTTCAGAGGAGGGCAACTAAAGTAATAACTGGAGTGAGGGGACTACAGTACCCTGAAACATTATCAAAAATATTGTTATTCACTTTAGAAAAAAGACGACTGAGGGGAGATCTAATAACTAGGGGACATCCTCTGCGCCTGGTGGAAAGAAGGTTTGTACGCAAAGATAGAAGAGGATTCTTTACGGTAAGAGCAGTGAGACTATGGAACTCTCTGCCTGAGGAGGTGGTAACAGTGATCTGTATATGGGGATGGGATGCAGATTCTCTCTTCTATGCATGCCTCCAAGTCGTCTCTGCATCAGGGATCCCAGTGATGTCATCAGTGACATCATGGGCTTCCCTAGCAACCACTTGCTTGTAGAAGCAGGGCTGTTTGCCGTGGTTTTTTGTGACAGGAATGGGTTGTTTCTGTTTCTTTGCACGGTACAAGATCGACTGTAAGTGTGACAGCCTGATCCTGATGATGGTACTGCGTTTAGGTGTGCTCTCTGCCATCAAAGATAGCATGTAAATTAACAGTTTGCTAGCACAGGGATCATGCCATTAGCTCCAAGGGGGACTGGGAACTTAAAGGGGCTCGCTCTGGAAAAAAAATGGCTCCATGTTGTAGGCGGCCCAAATTGACGGGGCAACACAAGTATGCGGGGTCCGCAATACCATAGTGCAAAATACCGTCCCTGCAGAACCATATACCACAGTGCAGCACAATATATTGCGCCAAAAAGCTGTCCCTCTGTGGTGGCCACCAATAGCTGCCATTTTCTGTCGTCCGTCTCCAGTTGTCTCTGATTAAGATATGGGGCAGGGTACTTAGGAGGTGAGATGGGGGCCACAGCAGTTGAATTTAGGAGGGTATGTGCGATTGCTGATTCTCACAGTGTTAATTACCGCTGAGGAGGCCTTGGGCTGCCCCATGGACATCGTCCCACTAGGAAATTTTCTCTATAGAGTCTAGGACCAGACCACCCCCTGCATTAGCTCAAAAATGTACACTGTATTATTCAGAAGGGGTTAATAGGAGCCAATAGGGCTGTTATTTATAGTCATACCTGATCTCCAAACCTCGCAGGAATCTCGCCATGGAGGGGGAAATGAAGTACATAAATATATGGCAGCTTTCCATGGTTACGACCACCCTGCAATCCCTCAGTGGTGGCTGTGCTTGCATACTGTAGGAAAAAGAACCAGCGTATGTCTGCGCTTTTTCCTTTAGAGTGCAAGCACGGCCACCGTTGATGGATTGCCAAGTGGTCGTAACCATGGAAATGAGCAGCATATAATGAGATGGAAAAATTAATCAAACCAGCAAAGGAAGCAATATGGATAATAACAATACATTAGTAAGTGTCTTGTAATAACTTCCTCTATATGATAAATGTCATTTGCTGAAGTGAGACACCCCTTTAAATGAAAATATTCCCGGACAAGTGACAATTGCATGAAATCCTAATCATCTGTGGGTTGCAAGGCACTAGGTCCATGCAGTAAAGGAGGACTGTACATACATTCTATGCGTGTTCAGACTCTAAAGATTAGATTCCCGACACACTGAACCAGATGAACTCTGTGACCGTTTTAGACAGCAATTACAGAGTACATAATATACCAGACATGATGTGACATAGTCCAATATGTACAGTATGTCTATTGTTTATTAAAGTATGTCGATTGTGACATGTTAACATGCAAAAAAATGCATAAACCCCTGAGTAGGATCCTAGGGATATTCAATACTTTTCAAACAAACTGGACAATTGGCCAGAAACTCCCCACTAGAGACCCTCTCAATGACCTAATAGGGTCCCTAGTGGGAAGTTTCTGGCCAATTGACCAGTGTGTATGAAAAGTATGTTTACATGCAGCAATGATTCGGAACGATCCACATTATTTACATGGGCAGATTATCTGCACAATTTTCAGGACGCTTGTGCCCCATGTCAATGTCACTGACCATCTGACAAACAAGCAAAATGCCATTTGTTGCATGATTCATTTTTAGGCACATAAAGTCATCTGCCAGCAGTACATCGTTCTGTTTAAATAGTGACGTGCTGTCAACCAACAATGAATCTGTATGGGAATGAATGATCCCCATACGGTGGAGCTTATCACATCATGTAAATGTAGCTGAATAATTGGGCTATGATCAAGAACAAATGGTTCATTCCCAATGTCTGTGTATCAGGTCATGTAAATAAAGCCTAATATTGTAACCAGGGGCATGCAGAAGATACTTCTGATCAAAGCACTAAAGAGCATTACACATACATACCTCCCAACGGTCCCACTGTCCCGGTATGAAGGAGGTATGTCCCGTTTCTGGCAGCTGTCTCTGCGTCCATAGGAAGCAGAGACAGTTGCCTGTGTTGAGATGAAGCAGATAGCCGGCTCCCGGCTTCCTCATCCCTCCCCACCTCTAGTCTGTGCGGATGGCGGGGCCAGACGGCAGTCAACCTTGGCTCCCCCTCCTTCACAGACAGAGCATGTCCTGCTGCTGTTAGGAAGAAGGTAAGTATGTGGAGTTTATTTATTTTTTTACTTTCTGCGATGGGCACAAATCTGGGCATATTACTGCAGGTCACAATGGGGGCATATTACTGGGGGGCAAAATGAGGGCATATTACTGGGGGCACAATGTGAGCATATTACTGAGGGGCACAGCTGGGCATATTACTGGGGGCACATAACCGGGCATATTACTGGGGGGAACAGCTGGGCATATTACAGGGGGCACAATGTGGGCATATTACTGGGGGCACAGCTGGGCATTTTACTGGGGGCACAATGTGGGCATATTACTGGGGGCACAGCTGGGCATAATTCTGTGAAGACACAATGTGGGCATAAATATTGTGCAGTGGCATGAAGGAGGAATAAATACTTTGTGGGGGCATTAAGGGACCTGGGTGGGATTAGGTGTATAGTGATGTTTTGGGCGGAGTTAAAGGTGTGGCCTAGTGCGAAAAATATTTGCTCTTTGTTCGGTTGCAAAGTTAGGAGGTATGCACATATACTGTAATTGTACATATCGTGGTAATTTATATGTGTCTATCTGTAAATATTGGCCTGTGCTCATTCATTTCTGACATCAAATGATCGCTTAGATGACTACTTGTAAAGCATACCTCAGTCCTCTGTGCAGTTACTGTATATGATTGCGGTAACACAAAGGAGAAATTCTGAGAGAAGGCCTGTCCCTGCTCACATTCATTTTCTGGAAACGGTGTCCACAATGACCACAACTGCCCGCGCTGACCTTGTAAAGGGTTCATTAAACAAGTCACTTTTCAGACCAAAAGATCCGACATCAGTAGCATTCATAAATCAAAGGTCTGAGTTTTGTTGTGTCTCATCTGCAGATGTTTACGTGACTTTGTACAAGGAGAAGGAATTGCATAACATATTAGTGTAAAACTAAGAGCATTTACTTGCTGGAAAGTTGCCTAGAGGCAAACTGTGTTTATGACTATTTAGTGCTCATAACATGAAAAGCCAGATGCAAAGCTGTAAAAAGTTTACTTGATGATCATTTTTAATTAGAAACACTTAGGAGTTCGCCTTCCTTAATTTAAAACCTGAACTTTATGACTATTTCTCTGACAGTTGACTGACTATCTATGAGCACATGTACTGTTCAGGTGAATACTTATTGAGCATACAGGGCCTATCTCTGATTCTACCAAGGTGAAAATGCAGTGCTACATAATGGCATATAAAGTTTTCATTTACCCTAAGAGTAAGTTATTTTGTGTAACTGTGGAATTTATGTAAAAAAATTACAAAGTAATAAAATTGCAAACCTTGTATTGCTAAGGGTCTTTGTATAGTTTTTGTGATTTTTTTTTTTTTTTAATGTCTAATAGAGACGAGCGAACCTTTCAAGATTCAGTTCGGTTCCGATTTGCAAATTTTTAAAAAAGTACAGTTCGGGATCGACAGATCTGGAGTCTGTAGTACATGGTTAAGTTTGCAAAGTAGTTTAAGGGTGCTCTCAGGTTAATCTGGGTGGAGCTGATTGCATTTATTTAAGCCCAATGGGCTGAAGCTCTATATTGTACAAGTGATATTATGGTCTGCTACTAAACCAAGGAGGTCTTATACAGGCTTTTGCTTACATACCCAAGATAAGGTCTCACAGTGGGGGGGTGGGGAGTTTGGTTGTCGGGTTCCTTGTGGTAGGGATCCTGTTTTTGGATTATTCCGTTTTGTAAAATGTATATCTTTGCATTATATTGAACATATTCTATGAGACAAGTATTTTGTAGAATGATACTGTTTATTTTTGCAAAATAATAATAAAAATATATCTGATAAAAAAAAAAAAAGTACAGTTCGGACCCGAATGCAAAGTGGTTCCAATTGCCCTGGAAATTGGTATATAACATCATCTAGTCTCCTAGGATATTAAGGAAAAATGTTCTCTCTTTTTGTTAATTTTTTTCTCCCTAAGCTCTTGAACACAATGACAGCAATAGTAAATAATGTCTGAGTGACACTGACAAATATAGCCATGGGTAAAGGCATGTTTGACAGTGTTAACAAAAAGCATGTTTAAAAACAAACCGCACCGTCACATGTGTTGTGCTTTTTCATATTCCAAATATTCCTAAAATTGTCCCTTATTGGGGGCAAATGGTGTATAAACACACATGGTGTTATGGAATAAAAAAAACAGTGGCTTGGGGAACCAAGCATGCAAAAAATATGCCATAACAAGGTCAAAATGCCTGTCCCACCCCACCACCCTGGCCAGAGCCCAGAAAAATTAAATTTAGGCGAAGGCGTTAAAGTGTGCCACATTTGCCTAGCCACAACAGTTATATTTTCAATATAGCAGCAGTATCTTTGCTTGCCTGGTGAGAAGTCCCACCCTGCCTGGGCCAGAGCCCACAAGAATAACATTTTAGCACCATATTTGCCGACCAGCGAGAGTTAAGTTTGACATATAGCAGAAGTAACCTTTCGTGCTTGCTGGCAAACAATTTATTTAGATGAAGGTAGAGAAATGCGCCAGATTTGCCGACCGACAAAAGTTTGACATAGCAACATTATCCTTT
Organism: Bufotes viridis; assembly: GCA_033119425.1. Taxonomy (NCBI): domain Eukaryota; kingdom Metazoa; phylum Chordata; class Amphibia; order Anura; family Bufonidae; genus Bufotes; species Bufotes viridis. Next base: position 217,759,982 of record CM065589.1, read on the forward strand.
TTTGTCCCATACCGATGCCACAACCCCAAAAAATTAGATTTAGGCAAAGGTACAAAAGTGCGTCACATTTACCACAACTAAATGGTTAGGCAGCAATTAAACCACCAGCAATTCGGTCATCTAACTGCTGGTCGAGAATAGTTTTTTGATGGCCGCACATACCGTTATGGATGTCTCATGATGGAGCGGAGGAGGTGCAAACTGAGCAGGAGAAGAAGCAGCTGATGATGATGACAAGGACACTACTACTTGGGGATGCGGGCTGGATGCTATAAAGAAGACCAGGAGAAGTAGGACAGACTTGTTTTGATTGAAAATGCTGGCCAGTTTTATTTTTCCACAAGATCTGGTGATGCCGCCTCATGTGCCCTAATGGAATTGAATTTTCAACAATAAACATGTTTAAATCAGTACCATTTGTACTTGTCACAATACAATAACATATTGAGAAGCATTAAGCAAAAACAGCATTGTTCGCATACATAAGCAAACATACATGTCAAGAAGTACAAATGTAGTACCCATATGTAAGTTATATAGTAATAGGAACCAGCAAAGTACAATCAAGCTCTAATAACAGAGTGTCAATAAACCTGTAATGTTTATAAAGACATAATAATACTGAAGAAAAAAAAGGAAAAGAAAAAAACAGACAAAGGGGAGTGACAGGACAAGACACACATAAGGTTAGGGAAGGGGTGAGGGTAAATTCAATTTGAAGCACCGAACACCAAGTCCATATACTGCCAACAAATCAAAAAGATTTGGCAAAGTGACGTGCAGTTCAGATAAAGTAAGAAGGACGTCATCCGCAAATAGCAAAATTTTATATTCAACCCGATTAACCGTAATACCATGAATGTCTGGGTGAGACCGGATGGCAGCAGCCAAAGGCTCAATGCATAGCACAAACAGGAGAGGGGAGAGCGGACACCCCTGCCTGGTGCCATTTTTTATTAAAAAGGGGGTCGAGTTAGCGTATGGTAGTTTAATTGTCGCCGTAGGGCGATTATATAATGAGCAGAGCGCTGTGGGGAAAGGACCATGAAATCCAAAAGCCTGCAGGATGGAGAACATGAAGGGCCAACTCAAGCGATCAAATGCTTTCTCAGCGTCTAGGCTCAATAATAGAGCCCGTTGGTGCTGCTTGTTGACAGTGTCAATCAAGTTAATAATCCTCCTCGTATTGTCTCCACCCTGACAACCCCTCACGAAGCCGATCTGATCAGTATGTATGATTTGCGGGAGCCAATATGACAGCCTATCAGCTAACAGTTTAGTAGAAATTTTCAAATCGGAGTTAAGAAGAGCAATAGGGCGGTAATTAGTGCAATCAAGGGATTTTTTGCCCGGTTTCGGAATGAGAGTAATGTGGGAGTGGAGCATGGTCCCAGGGACATCGGTACCCAGTAAAAAGGAGTTAAACAGGACGCATAAATGTGGTACTAAGATAGACGAAAATGTCTTATAATAAGAAAAGGGCAACCCATCTGGCCCGGGCGACTTGCCATTAGGCAATTGGGAGATTACCTCTTGTATTTCTTCAGTCGTAATCCGGGAATTGAGAGCAGAGATGGCTTCCGGTGGTAACTTAGGAAGACTACCCCGGGCCAGGAATGAAGCAAAGAGGTTCTGACAGTCAACCGGGTCAGAGGGTACCTGTTGTGGGAGAGAATAAAGGGAAGCATAATATTTCTGAAATTGGTCCAAAATCGCTTTGGGATTATACACCACTCCACCGTCACCCCTTCTCAAGGCCATTGGGTGGTAGCTACAGCTGAGTCCCTCAATTGACGGGCCAAAATGGTGTGAGATTTATTCCCCCACATATAAAAACGTCGTGAGTATAGTAGAAGTTTGCCAGTTTTTTCCAGTGCCATTTCTCGCAATCTAGCATGCAAAATCACAATGCGCCTTAACAAATGGCATGAGCGTCGAGATCCCAATCGGGCTTTCAAGGGTTAAAGCGTAAGTTATAATCTCTCTTCAGTCTAGTGCCCACAGAAATGCATGTGCCCTTAAAAGTGGCTTTATGTGCCTCCCATAGCATGGCAACAGAAGATGCAGAGGTCTGATTAAGAGAAAAATACTCCTTCAAGGAATCACCTAGTTCCTGTCTAGTCTGAGGTTTAGACAGCAGGGACTCATTGAGCCTCCAGTGACAAACCTTAGTTCGACGTTCCCCTGGGTCTAGAGTAATAGAGATGTTTCCAAAGAAGTAGTCTATCCGAGTATAGGTTACGATGTGGGTGGGAGTAGAAAGAATACGTTCTGGACGAGGGGTAGTTAACCCTCCAGAAGTCATACAGTGCAGACTGTCTAATTAGACATCTGAAAAGGCCTGATAGCCTTCGTAACGGTGGGGCATTCCTGGGGGTTAGCCTGTCCCAGTGTTCCGAGAAGGTGATTTTAAAATCGGCACCTATAATAACTGCTGCTGGTGGATATTTGGCAAGCTCTAAAAAAAAACTTTTTCAAAAAGGGGATTTGACCTGAGTTTGGGGCATAAATATTACATAGAATAAGCGGAGAACTGCAGAGGGACACTTGAAGTATGACATATCTGCCAAGCGCGTCAGTCCAGCAAGATTCCACCTGTACAGGACAAGAATGGCTACCCCTGCAGTCTTTCTACCTGCACTAGCTGAGTAAACCCTTGGATATGTTCGGGCAGCGAATTTAAAGGAACCTTCCTTATCGAAATGGGTTTCCTGCAAGAAAACTACGTCTGCCTTTTGGGACTTACATTCAGTAAGGGTCAGTCTCCTCTTTGCATTAGAGTTAAGACCTTTTACATTTAGAGAGATACACTTAACCATAAGAGGTGTGGGGAGTCGCTCTGGTAGATAGCAGTGCGGGTGCAGTATAGAGGCAAAACGGAGTCCAGAAAGTGTAGCAAACAGTGTTTAATTCACACTTGTAGCAAATAGACAGCAAACAGTCACTTGGTGTTAATTCACACCCATCAGAAAACGTGCAGCAAAACGAAATAGTCAAAAACAGGTTCCAGTCACCTGGGAGGCTTTAGGTGCAGGTTCGCACCTGGCTGTCAGTCCAGCCGCAAGGCGATCGACCTCCAGCTTCCAGGCCGTCTGCACTCCTCCTTGCTTGGGGTCTTGCTTCCAGCTCAGAAAACTCCACACAGCACAGCATGGATCAGCACTCCCAAACTCAAGTGATTCCACAGCCTAACAGCAGCTCCAGGACAATCACTCTCAGCTGCTGAGGAGGCTGCCTTTTAAAGGCCCGGATAAAGTCCGGCCTGGACCATGGGGAATAGGCACCCACCCAACTCTTTGCCTACTCCCAGTAAGAGCCGGCCCGGATTGGCTTTGCAGCCAAACTAAAAACAAGGTGTCAAACAGCACTAGCTGCTGCTGACACACGAAAACCCGGCTCTTACCTCACCGAGGCCAGGAACCTCGGTGACACGTACCTGCCATCGACCACGGTACCTTGCACCCTCTTACACACCCCCCCCCTTTGTTCAACCCTGAGGGGGTGAACACATGTGAGGCCAGCATCTGCGTTACCCTGCAAGCGGCCTGCCCTGTGTTCTACAGAGAACTTAAAGTTCTGCAGGGATAGGAACCACCTGGTGACCCGAGCATTCCTCTCCTTTGCCTGGCTCATCCACTTGAGAGGGGAATGGTCGGTCACCAGACGGAACCTCCTCCCTAACAGGTAGTAGCAGAGAGATTCGAGTGCCCACTTGATAGCCAGGCACTCCCTCTCCACTATACTATACCTGGACTCGGCGGGACTGAGCTTACGGCTCAGGAAGACAACGGGATGTTCTTCCCCGTTGACCTCCTGAGACCGTACCGCACCGAGGCCTACCTCCGAGGCGTCGGTCTGTACGACGAACTCCCTGTTGAAGTCGGGTGTCACCAAAACCGGGGACCCACACAGGGCCGACTTCAACGCGGAGAAAGCCTCCTCCGCCTTCTCACTCCAGCTAACCTTCCCAGACTTTCGCCCCTTCAACAGGTCTGTCAATGGCGCTGCTATTGTGGCAAAGTGGGGCACAAACCGCATGTAGTACCCTACCATTCCCAGGAAGGACTTTACCTGCCTGGTGGTGACCGGTCGGGGCCAGTTACATATGGCTTCTACCTTAGTTACCTGCGGCTTGATGACTCCCCGCCCAATAACATATCCCAGATATTTGGTCTCTTCCAACCCAATCGCACACTTCTTTGGATTGGCGGTTAGTCCAGCTCGCCTCAGGGCATCCACTACCGCCTGCACTTTGGGCAAATGGCTTTCCCAGTCGGTGCTGTGGATGATTACATCATCTAAGTAGGCCGAGGCGTGTACCCTTTAGTGAGGTCTAGCACAGAAAAATACCGAGCTTGTCCTAAATTCTCAACAAGCTCGTCTACCCGCGGCATGGGATACGCATCAAACTTGGACACTTCATTTAACTTGCGAAAATCGTTGCAGAACCGCAACGTCCCATCCGGCTTGGGTATTAGAACTATGGGACTGGCCCACTCACTTTTCGACTCCTCAATGACATCAAGCTTCAACATTAATTGCACTTCCTCCGCGATGGCCCGTCGCCGAGCCTCGGGTACCCGGTATGGTTTTAACCGGATCTTGGCCTGAGGCTCAGTGACGATGTCATGTTGGATGAGAGACGTGCGGCCAGGGAGGTCCGAGAACACATCCGTGTTCCGACTGATGAACTCCCTGACTTCCTGAACTTGTTTGGAAGACAGGCTGTCTGCAATTTTACCGTGGCTACCGCTTCGCAGGCCTCGGACTGTGGGGCTGGACCCTTCTCACCCAGAAGCCCTGGCCGGGGGCTGTTGTCGTTGGTCGCGTTCCTATCCTTCCACGGCTTTAGTAAATTCACGTGGTACACCTGCTCCGGCTTGCGCCGCCCTTGCTGGTGTACCTTGTAATTTACTTCCCCTACCTTCTCAATCACCTCATAGGGGCCCTGCCACCTAGCTAGGAACTTGCTGTCAAGGGTGGGTACCAGAACCAAAACCCGATCTCCCGGATTGAAGCCCCGTACCCGAGCCTGACCATTGTACACCCTACTCTGGGCTTGTTGCGCTGCCTCCATATGCTCCCGGACCAGCGGCAACACCCTTTCCATCCGGTCTTGCATCTGGGTGACATACTCAATGACACTTTTGTGGGGGACAGGCTGCTGTTCCCACGCTTCCTTGGCGATATCCAACAGGCCCCGAGGGTGTCTGCCATAAAGCAGTTCGAAGGGCGAGAACCCAGTAGAGGACTGGGGCACCTCTCGCACTGCGAACATGAGATAGGGCAGAAGCAGGTCCCAGTCCTTCCCATCTCTAGACACCACCCTTTTTAACATATTTTTAGAGTTTGGTTAAACCTTTCGACAAGACCGTCCGTTTGCGGATGGTAAACGGACGTCCGCAATTGCTTTATACGCAATAATTTACACAGTTCCCTCATAACTTTGGACATAAAAGGGGTCCCTTGGTCTGTCAGAATCTCTTTGGCAGGCCCACACGGGAAAACATTTCCATTAACTCTTTGGCAATGAGCTTAGCCGAGGTATGTCGCAGAGGCACCGCCTCCGGATACCGAGTGGCGTAGTCGAGAACTACCAGAATGTGTTGGTGGCCCCTGGCAGACTTCGGTACAGGCCCGACTAGATCCATAGCGATACGCTCAAACGGGACCTCAATGATTGGAAGAGGCACAAGGGGACTACGGAAATGTGGCTGGGGGCTATTTACCTGACAGGTTGGACAAGATTTACAATATTCTTCTACCTCCTTAAACACACCAGGCCAATAAAACCGCTGCAGTATGCGGTCCTGCGTTTTCTGCCACCCCAGGTGTCCCCAAGAACATGTTGGTGGGCAAGCTCCATGACCAGCTTGCGATACGCTGTGGGCACCACCAACTGTTCAACAGATTCACCCCGGATTTGGTTCACCCGATATAACATTTCTTGGTGAACGACAAAGCGGGAAATATTAACTCAGCCCCTGGCTTCTGGGGTTTACCATCAATTTCCACCACATTCTCCCAGGCCCTAGTTAGGGTTTGGTCCCGGTGTTGGGCGGTCCCAAAATTGTCTCCGGAGACGTGGAGGTCTGCCAACTCAGGTCCTGGTGGCAAGTCCTCCATGTCTCCCACCATTACACTCAGTGGGGGTGTCTCCCCTCTATCACAGCAGTGGTGGTCACCCCTACCGCAGGCCCTTC